>OX438802.1:8827534-9457059 GCA_949316475.1 Hypomecis punctinalis
ATGAAATACCGGCTCAGGGCTCACTGAGGTTTGAATTTTTCTAGACAGTACATTTTTCCCCGAATTCTAGAACTTTGAACTTATTAATTTCCAGCTATGAAATAGGTATGCTTTTGTTACGCTTTAAATTATAACGTTGCTGAAGTTTTAGGTACCTACTTGTTGTTTCTTCTGGCACATACCTAATATTAACACGCTTTTATTAGTTTTCACCTGTATGTTTGCTTGCTTGTTTCCTTGTAACAATCCCCATTAAGCTCGATTTTGACCTACTTTGAGCGATCAGATTTTCTTTAAACTTTCCACACCTGTCAAGGACCGATGACAATGCATTTATAAAAAAAATTGATGATGCCTAAGCGTGTTTATTATTTTTTTTTTAAACTATATTTTTATTATTTTCCTGTTTTAAATAAAAGGTATTTATATCGTCATTTTGTAATCAGTTAGTATATACGGTTTTGTATAGTAAGTAATAGCCGCACATAAACTAGTTACTAGATTATGAAAAATGTCACACATAGGGTAAAATTCAGAAGAGCCTTGATCGTTGACAAGTTCGGTTAATATTGTACTGTATACAATACAAATAACTTAATTGTAAACCAGAAAAACAGCTTAACTAACAAAGTACAAATTTTCTTAAAATTAGGTGGTACAATGGCGGCCTTATTGCTTTAAGCGATTTCTTTCAGGCTACCTTTGGATGGACAGAAATCAGAGTACAAATATGTGGTTGGTGGTGTATAATAAAAGTAAAAAGAGGAAAGAAAAAAATATATACATAGTAAGTATACATGAAAAAGTAGTATGTAGCCGTGGTGATCTAGTGGTAGTAGTACTCGCCCTACGATTGTGAGGTCGTGGCTACAAATCCCGATCCCGTACCGATGAGTTCCTTTGGAACTATGTACGGAATTTCACTCTACTGTCTTTTCGGTGAAGGACGTTTACTCGTAGAACGTAGAAAATATAGCGTATGTGAATCCACCAACCCACACTGGCCCAGCGTGGTGTATAAGGCCCAATCATCTTCGTGGGTAGGCCCATGTTCTGCAGTAGGATATAAGATAAGAATTATAGTTAACAGAAATAGGTACACTACTAGGTACGTTGAATCAGCTCGTCGTTTGAAACTAATGTCTCGAAAATATGTTATATTTTTATTTTATTCTACATAAACACATTGACAAAAAATGCATAACTTAGTAAGTCATCATCTTCATCATCCGCAGCCTTCTTTATGCTACTGATGGGTATAGGCCTCTCTTACGGTGCTATTTGTCTCGGTCATGAGCTAATCGTGGCCAAATTCGACCCGCGATTTTTATAATATCATCTCGCCATCTTGCAGCCGGAAGACCAACGCTCCGCTTCCCATGCTTCGGCCACCACTCCGTCGCTGTCTTCTACCTGTCGTCACACCACCTGGCCACGTGTCCTGCCCAACTCAAATCAAAAAAAGAGTCAAATGTCACAGTAATGATAGGCGAAGAAAACTTGCAAAAAAATTAAGCAAAAAAAAATGTTTACGCTTGAAGCGCTGTATTCAACTTTTGTTTTCGCCACCCGACACCATAACATTTGGTAAGTGCCCCAACTTCGGCTCCCCTACGATCGTCCCGTCGCAATGCGGCCCCACCGAGACGAAAGCGGACTTATAAATTGCTTTAATTTAATATATCGCCTCTAAGCTTAGGGTAACTCGTGAGGCAAGTTTAAGATCATTTTTCTCTGAAATGAAAACTTTGGCAGACGCTTCACATGTATAATACGTATACGTTGTGGCTCGTGCCAAAATATCGGAGGATTTAAGCGGAGTTTTCAAGTTTTAGCTCACTCGCTCCGTAATACCTGTCTATCTACGTCGTGGGCTTGTAAGCCTTAATCCTGCGTCAGGCATAGGCTCTACCAAAGTGGAGCAGAGTGTAGATAGCTAGAACATTGTAGTTCGTAAGTCCATCCGCACATCAGCCGCAGAAAGTCCACTGCTTGACGTAGCCCTCCCCTATAAATTTCCAATAAAGCCGATTGGAAGGAGCCTGCATCTAGCGCTCTGTACGTTATCTCCATTCGGTATATGAAAGATATCGGACCCATCATATACCTAAGGCCCTATTCATAAGGCTCACAGTAAAAGACCACGTCTCAGTTCCATATGACATGTGCATAACTCGCAACTCACAACAGTTAAAAACTCTTGACTTGAGGCACTGAGGAATGTCAGACGAAAAGACGTCACACAATTTTGCGAACGGTGCCCAGCCGAGTTGGATTTCGACGATTCACCTTTTGTTTGAAGTTACCTAGTTTTGTATCTTTGTTTCTTGTAGTTATTATTTCTTGGTGTTCAATGAAGCGTTTATCTATGTAAAATAATCGTAACCGGAACCAGGGTTTAGGGTTCGGTACTCATAGGGTAAAAACGGGACCCTATTACTAAGACTCCGCTGTCTGCTTGTCGTCACCAAGCTGTATCTTATAAACCGTAATAGCTAGACAGTTGAAATTTTCACAGATGAAGTATTTTTGCATACCAAACATGATTGATTTCCTGCTAATTTTTTCTAGACATAAATAAAGACAACAGGTTGACCCTTGAGATATTCACACAGTATTTAGTTGTATATTTACTTAAAAAATATATAATTAAATTAGAATAAAATAAATTAAGGGGCTTCTTCGTGCGCGAATCAAACTCTTGACTGATTTTGCGGTTTTGTTCTTATCTAGGCAAGTGTGGCATTTTTGCAGTAAACTTACGGTTTACAAACCTCTGCCCAGGGGCCTTATTTTGTAAGCGCTCTGGCGTTCGGCTTCGCTTTTCCTCCCGGTCGCTCTCGCGGCGTGAGTAACTGGCGCGAGCAGGAGAAAAAGCGAAGCCGAACGTCAGAGCGCTTACACAATAAGGCCGCAGCTCCTCTTTGGTGGAGTCTGGGCTTTACACGCGACGAAAAAATCTAGAGTAGATTACCGCCCTACATTTTTCGATATGGAAAATGATTTTATCTCTTGGTGATGAGAAATATTTTTTAGATAATAAGTGTAATACAGAAAAAATGTATTTTCATTATGAGAAAATAAAAAGCTTATTGTTCATTTTGAGGAAATGTGTTCTAATCAACTAATACCTTGACTTTAGGCACATAACAATACATATTTATTCACAGAATGGAATTGATGGTAATAAATAAACAAAACAGTGATTAATTCTCATCCCTATCACATCGGGTTTCCATGCATAATGCTGAATCTATATTCAAAGTGACTTCCTACAAAGCAACTGATAGACTTGAATTTGGTTTGGATATATTTTAAAGATTGAAAAATGACATGTAATACTTTTTATCCGTGAAAAATAAAAGGTAGGCATAGGCCTACCTTCAAAAAGCTGAACCAGTTTAAAGAAATGAAATGAAATGAAATGAAATGAAATGAAATGAAATGAAATGAAATGAAATGAAATGAAATGAAATGAAATGAAATGAAATGAAATGAAATGAAATGAAATGAAATGAAATGAAATGAAATGAAATGAAATGAAATGAAATGAAATGAAATGAAATGAAATGAAATGAAATGAAATGAAATGAAATGAAATGAAATGAAATGAAATGAAATGAAATGAAATGAAATGAAATGAAATGAAATGAAATGAAATGAAATGAAATGAAATGAAATGAAATGAAATGAAATGAAATGAAATGAAATGAAATGAAATGAAATGAAATGAAATGAAATGAAATGAAATGAAATGAAATGAAATGAAATGAAATGAAATGAAATGAAATGAAATGAAATGAAATGAAATGAAATGAAATGAAATGAAATGAAATGAAATGAAATGAAATGAAATGAAATGAAATGAAATGAAATGAAATGAAATGAAATGAAATGAAATGAAATGAAATGAAATGAAATGAAATGAAATGAAATGAAATGAAATGAAATGAAATGAAATGAAATGAAATGAAATGAAATGAAATGAAATGAAATGAAATGAAATGAAATGAAATGAAATATCTTTATTCGACACATAACACGTACAAAAAAAAACTTATATAACTAATGAGAAAAAAAAAAAACAAAAGTGTCGAAAGGGACTCACCTCAGCTATAAAGATAGATTTTTGGGCTATCCCGTAGAAACCTTTTATTTTTCACGGATAAAAAGTATTACATGTCATTTTTCAATCTTTAAAATATATCCAAACCAAAAATCAAGTCTATCAGTTGCTTTGTAGGAAGTCACTTTCGGACTTATTAGTGAGGATAATGTCCCAGCTTCTAGTTGGAATGATTATTCCATATATGAGAGGATTATCGCTACATTTATGTACACAAAAAACATTTCACGAATTAGGTTGTCATCTACATAGACCAACAAAATATATAAAGCAAGATATAACCACTGACACAGAAATTACCACTTACGTATGTATTCTTTCACATCAACATTCATACGATATTTGTCACGTCGTCCGTAGCCAATATTATGGCAAATATCTCTATATTAAGGCAAACATAGCTTCGTAAACATCGGCGTAGTTTCCAAGTCATAAAACACGCTCCGATTGGGGCGTTCGATGAACCTCGGTGTTGGTTTAGGACGGTTCGCCCTCGTGATCAGGCCTAGGCGCATAATCCTGCCTGTAATAAGTACGTATTGGCTTATAGCTGTATACAGAGTAGAGAGCTGACGCCCACATTAATTGAAATCACATATTTGGCCTTTTGTTTTAAAGCCTTCGACTTTAGAATTTAATAAATAAAACTATTTATTTATGTACAATTTTCTATGACTGCATTTTGGAACAACCTGTCTTGCTTCAACAGCGATTGGATGTCAAAATAGGTAGTAATTCGAATACTCAGTTCGAATAGCTATTTTGATTAGTCTTTTGCCAAAATTGCATGAATGAGTTCCTTATAAAGTTCCTAATTACTTCCTTTACTTATATATTGTTTAGTTTGTTTAAAAATGTTGTTTTTTCAATTTAAGGATTAATTTTTTATTGCTTTTATTTCTGGTTTCTAGTACAACTTGTGGGTGAAAATAATGTCAGTGTCAGTTCTCCACTCTGTACGTTGTTGATTACATTGGGACGCTTCAAGTCATTACAACTTGATAAAGATAAATTTAGGTTTGATTTAAATTTTCTAGTTTAGGTAGATAAACTTTTTATTGTTCCGACCGATTACAAAAACAGAATATACCTAATATAAAGTGACTAAAGTGGATGTTGTACAGTTTAAAGAGATCTTTTCCGTGAAGTTTAGGAATAGGGAAGATTTAAAAGGAAAATATTAGACGAATGTATTGTACACATATTGCAGATATTCATCTTCGTCTTCAACTGGTTGTTTTAGAGGTCTTAAGACTTCTTAAAAGCTACTTGGATAATACGAATCTAGATTTTGATATAAATTAATGATGTATGTGAATTATTAGCTTTCCTGGTGCAAATTTTGGACATGGCAAACATTTTTGGCCTGGAATAAAAATTTTGCTGTCGGAACTGGTGGAACACATCGCAATTTTGCGCCGTTAGACCGCCAAATGCTTATGGTGCATAAAGGTTTTTTGACGGTCTAGTCACGTTTTCATTTTCCTACCCGTGGAAGTACTGAAACACTCGATTTTCACAATTTTCAACCTCTTACAAGTGAATATCACAAGAATATTATTAGTGCACGGAATATTTTTGACTGAACTCACAGTAATACAAAATCCCAAAAAAAGTTTTACTTTTGAAGGCATAAAGTTTAACGTTATATGAAAATCTCTTTTGTAACTGTTAAACTATGGAATTAAAACACGCATTAGACCCAATTATGAAGAAGCCATCTTAAATTTAATAGCAACGTAAAAAAAGGTTATTTCTATCGAATACCTAAAGTAAAAAAGAAACAGAAATATTGTAATTAGCAATTATAATTACGGTAGTGCCTTCATAATTGGGTCTATTGTACCTACTCACCATGCGTTCTTCTATGTTCCTTCGCTTGTTAGGAGTAAAGATTTTCTTTAGGCACGGGAATCGAACTAATTATTACTAGAACAATCTTATGCAATAGACATTGGGTAAAGTTGGCGTCCGAAAAATGTATTAAGGAAACTGAAATGTTTGCGGACTCACACCAAATTACTATATTTGAAAGTATTCCAATATGTACTAAAATTATCGATCTATGTGCGATGCCAGCCGAGATACACTACAAAACGTATCTTATCTTTATTGGCAAATAACTACAGAACGGTTTAATTCACTGAAATAACACAAATTACATTTAAAAGATCTATTTGAGGAAATAATAACCCCGATGTTACATCAGTTTTCATCATTCGTCTAAAATATAAACAAAAGCAGTAATCTCCGTCATAAACCTAAGTTTCTACAAGAATCAAGTAATCACCATAATATAGCTACACGAAACAGATCAATGTACATTGTTAAGTAATTTAATAATGCCGTTAGATAATGTTGTCCTCGAGTTTAACAACGGACAAGTAAACAAAGACCATAACCATTTAAGTTACTGAATTACCGGCGACTAAACAGAACACAAAATGGACCCCCAAACTGCTCGTTTCGAATTGCTTGTTAAACTGTCATTAGGCGAAAACTGGGCACGAGTTGATACAAACAGAGCCGGGTAAAGTGCCCAAAATCACAGGTGTAGTCAAAGTTTCGTCCTTCTGGAACAGGTGTATGATGTCATAAACTTCATGAAGATGCGCAACCAACGTGAATACCGCCACGGCAATAGTATCTAACAGTATTGTAACTCGAACCTGCGAAGCTTCAGGGGTCGAATACCATCCACCGAGCTTAGAATTGATACCGGATGACTGAGCTTGTGAGATACAAAATAAGCGCACTGTCCTTGAAATACATAAACAGTATTACTTCTAATCAATTAGCATCTTTCTAGGGGCTTATTCTGTACATCAAAACTAACAACTTTTGTTCTACGACTTTCGTCAAAACTCGTAAGAAAAATTTGTTGTTCCATAGAAAAATCTAGTTCACCAGCGACAAAATGTATGGAACAGCTGATTTTTTTTTGAGTTTTGACAAAAGTTGTTGGTTATGATGTACAGAATAAGCTCCTAAAAGGATGCTAATTGATTAGAAATATCCCTGTATACTTACAGCGCCGCGTGGCCTCGCGGATCGGATCACGTGCTAGGGCTGCCCGCCTTTAGTATTTTAATTTGACTGCCTCGGTGTCTCAGTGGTTAGTGACCCTGACTTCTGGATCAAAGAGGCGTGGGTTCGATCCCCACCCAGGGCAAATATTTGTGTGATGAACATAAGTGTTTTCTCTGTGTCTGGGTGTTATTTAGTTACTATCTATATAAGAATGTATTAAAAAATAAGTATATGTAGTATATCAGTCTCTGGCAGCCATATCACAAGCTTTGCTTAGTTTGGGGTCAGATGCCGTATGTAAGATGTCCCAAAAATATTAAAAAAAAAAAATTATCTACTTAGTTACTCTTTACCTACAAAGACCTTTACCTACCTTTGTACTTGAGTTTATTTCTAGTTTCTACCTATTATGATGTAAAATTATTATATTTATTACAAAAAAGAAATTCGTTGTGAACGAACAAGGAACCGTTCAATAAAAATGCATAATATTGGGTTTATATAATGTTGTATGTTTTTAGAGTTCCTCGTTTTACTACGGAACTCTAAACACATAAATCGAACATTTACTAGTTCCAAATCCACATGTTTATTCATCACTAGAGCGCGCTGCGGCCATTTAGTACTCTCAGAGCAAATAAAAAATCAAGAGAGAACGTCGTTGAACAGTAACGTGAAGCCGGTTTTTTATACATGTGTGAGTGCGTCGCTGTTGCGCCGCCATAGTTCGATTGACAAACCAAGGCGTAGTTTCGTTGTACGTTGATGTGTGTGTAATTGTCTGTACACGGCGAGGCGTAGTTTTGGTCGGCCTCACTTGTTTGTTCACAACATTCTGTCTTTATTTTTAGGGTTCCGTACATCAAAAGGAAAAAAACGGAACCCGTATAGGATCACTTTGTTGTCCGTCTGTCCGTCTGTGTGTATGTCAAGACTCTTTATCTCGGGAACGCGTAAAGATATCGAGTTGAAATTTAAACTGTACACGTATATCTATAGTCTCTTGCAGTTGTGTAAAAGAAAAACTTCTCAGTTATCGTTTGAAAAAGTTAGAGCCGTTTATGTCGTAAAAACTGCATATTTCGCACTCACAAAAAATCAAAACCTACAGGGTACTTCCCGTTGACATAGAACTATGAAATTTGGCGAAAAGCATTATCTCAGAGTACACATATAGGAATAAATTTGAAAACTGTACATTTTTATTTAAATCACAAAAAAATAGGGCTCAAAATTCACAAAACATGGGTAAATCGTATCATGTAAGGTACCATATAAAAGAACTTCATTAGCACATGCTAAAACAGATTTTTAATTATTTTAACAATGTGTTTGTACGGAACCCTCGATGTGCGAGCCTGATTCGCACTTGTCCGGTTTTTTTATTTGGTCTGAGTTAGTACCTAACCAAATACTTAATGGCCCCGGCTGACTAGCATACCAAGGGTATACCCCGCTTCCAGGTGCGTCGGTATGATTCGCGTTCCGACCGTTTGTGTGAAGACGGAATACTGTTAGATATCGTTACCGTGAATACCGCTAATGATAACTTCATAAGAGCCGTCACGCGCAGTATTTGGAGATTTTGTCAAGCCTTTACTCTCCGCTTAAGAAAATCTCTTTACCATAAATACGATGTAATTATTTCCAAGGATCTTTCATAATTCACTAATTATGGTATGCTTAAGTATCCAATTTAATAAGAAGGTTGAAATTAATTAAGTCAGAAATTGCATGCGTGAGGTGTTAATTCGGCGTCTGTGTTGGGATGAAAAACGTGTTTTATGTTAAGGAAATGTGCAGATTATAGAAATGACTCATGTCTAGATATTTTTTGTAAAAGTTTCGAGCTCTTGGAAACGAAAAGCAATCCATAAAAAATAAAATAATAAGTACCTACATCGTTTCAAGTTTTATTGTGTTATTTACAAACTTACTTTTCAGTTATAGTTTAAAAAAGAGAGTCATTTATGTCGTAAAAAACCGCATATTTCGACACTCACAAAAATCAAAACCTACAGGGTAATTCCCGTTGACATAGAACTATGAAATTTGGCGAGAAGCATTGTCTCAGAGTACACATATAGGAATAAGTCTTTTAAAAATGTACATTTTTATTCCAATCACAAAAAATAGGGCCTCAAAATTCACAAAATATCGGTTCAAAATTCAAAGTGAGTAAATCGTATCATGTAAGGTGTCATGTAAAAGAACTTCATTAGCACATGCTAAAACAGGTTTTTAATTATTTTAACAATGTTGTAATGTATGACGAGAAAAGTGAAAAAAAAATGTTTTTTGTAGTATAGAGATTTTAACAACTTATTTCCCAATTTTGTGAAATTTTCTGGATTTGTACGGAACATTCGATGTGCGAGCCTGACTCGCACTTGTCCGGTTTTTTTTATTAGAGCACCCCTACAGTCCGTCAAATCTAAGAAGTACCGTTTGACGTTTCATATTTTTTCATCCCATCCCTTTCATTCAATTGTCAGAACTGTCAAACGGTACTTCTTAGATTTGACGCAGTCCGTCAAATCTAAGAAGTACCGTTTGACAGTTCTGACAATTGAATGAAAGGGATGGGATGAAAAAATATGAAACGTCAAACGGTACCTCTTAGATTTGATGGACAATACTGTCGTGGTAAAATAGGCCTACTTACTCCTAGGGCCAGAAGATCTCAGGTTGGATCGTACGTCTATCTAGGACAAGTAGTCCAATTAGGTAGGTCCGACTTTAAGAAAGAGGCCAACTCGGTTGGGCAGCGTTCGGAAAATAGTTTGTGGACATACCTCAGTGCCTAAAATCGAAAGTTTTCGACCAACATGTGTTGCCAGTGATGACTTATGGTACAGAAACGTGATCTGTCACTATGGGCGTTATAGTAAGTTCCAAGTAGCCCAACGAGTTATGGAGAGGGCTATGCTTGAAGTCTCTCTGCGAGATCTAATCAGGAATGAAGAGAGGCAAGTTGAAATGGCAATGGGAAGGGCACATAGCACGGAGAACCGATGACCGATGAGGTCGTAAAGTTCTTGAGTGGAGACCACGTACCGGCAAGCGCAGCGTAGGACGCCCACCCACGAGGTAGACGGAGGACCTCATCAAGAACGCGGGATCGCGCAGAATGCAAGCCGCTACCAACCGGTCTTATTGGAGATCGTTAGGGGAGGCCTATGTCCAACTGTGGACGTCCGATGGCTGAAAAGAAAAAGAAGAAGAGAAGAATGATAAGTGTCTATTTATGCTTCTTACCTTCATTTTCTTTTTATCTCTACTACTTTTTTAACAATAATTGTATTGCGACAACAATATTGTAACCGCACACAGCACACTGAAAATATGACCCTGTAACATCTGTCTACCAGTGACCCTGATCGATGCAACTCGGTCGAAATGTCGGGATAGTGAGGTATGTATTTATCTCACATTTTATTTTACGTGTGCGATTAGTCCCGTAGTATAAATAAAAATAAAATTCAAAAGTATATAAGTATTGTATTCAATCCCACTTGCCGAGATGAGGATGATTGTACACAGATTTTATTTCTAATTTAACGTTATTTGTTTTAAAGTGTCCTACGATTTATAAGTAAATATTATTTAACGCTCCTCGCAAAATTAAGATAATGAAGTCCGATAAGAAGTCTAAAATTATTCCACAGATTTACACAAATATTTAGCGAACACAATTATAGTTAAAGATGTTTATTCAAATGAATGTGTCTAGACATGCTCAGAGCAAACTAACAGACCCAACCGTGCCGCTGAAATTTCAAACAGATTTATCTGTCTCTTGAAGTCTACGAAGTTTGATTCCTTGATACAGTTAATGTCAATTAATTAAACATTTTAATATAGATACCCAATTTAATGCTTAAGAGTAAACAAGTCGCTCATTACTCCATACAAACGTCGGTAGTTAATCACACCTGTGTTTGTCTATACAAAATCTATGCTTCTTGAAAAATCTCCACTCGAGTGATATAACATTACACAATTATTTAGGAAATTAGGATTCAAAATTTTTGGAAACTTTGGATGCAAAAAAAACTCAGAAGAACTAGTCATATTTTACGAAAATATTGGTCCATTTATATTCGTTAGTTCTAATAACTTTTATTTAAAAATAAATCCATTTCATCCATTGCGTATTTAGGTAATAATATTATAGCTATCCTACTAATATTATTATAAACGCGAAAGTTTGTAAGGATGGATGGATGGATGTATGGATGTTTGTTACTCTTTCACGCAAAAACTACTGAACGGATTGAGATGAAACTTTGCAATAATATAGCTTATATATCAGAATAACATAGGCTATAAATTATAATGATATTGCGTCAAAAATCAAAATATCATGCGGGCGAAGCCGCGGGTAAAAACTAGTTTAAAAATATAAACAAAATTATGCACGCACTATATCTACTGTCTATCATCGAATCTGTCTATTCTTTAGACGATACAGCTGAGATATGATTTATTTAAGCTACGCCAAATCTGAGTTCATACCGTCAACTAGTTTCACCGTTTCACGTTAATTGTCGGTGTCAATATTTAGGGGACCATTAATTATTATGTTAAAAGTGTATTTTAAAAAGCGACCTTCCGATAAAACCTCATGGTACGGGGTGTGGTCTACACATTATTTATGTCATAGAAATTATCATTTTTCACAACATTAATTTTTGAATGATGGATACTAAGCGTGATTCTAAGGTTGGTCCCATAGTACAACTTTGTTTGTCTATGCCAATATTATAAATAGGAAAGATTTGATTGTTTGTTTGCATCGAATAGGCTCCGTAGCTACTGAACCGATTTGAAACATAAAAATTCTTTCATAGTTGAAAAGCTAGACTATCCCCGGTGAACATAGGGTACTTATTATATATTTTTAAAATAATTAGGGATCCCTACTATTTCTCTTCTTTAGCCAATCGTACCCGGGCAAAGCCGGGACAGGCAGTTGCTGTAAACATTTTATTTTGATTTTTATTAAGATGTTTTAAGTGTTCAGCATCGCGTCACAAATGTTTTAATGTTAGCTGGGAAATAATGTTATTTGAAAACTTTATTCTTAACTATTCAGTGGTTTATTTTAGAGATCGAGCATAATTTTTTTAGATAAAATATTGTTTTCCAAGTACCAATGTCGTTTTAGACTTTGACTTATGAATAATAATTTAGCATAAACGTTGCTCATTCAAATGTAAAAATCATATATAACTAAAATTGAAAATTGAAAGCGAATCAAGAATCGAATCGAAAATTGAAGTATGTTATTTCGCGTTATTGTTATGGAGTTATTTATTACTTGCTTTTATTTATTTTTCGTCTCAGCTATCGAACTATGCGATTTTGTAATTTTTAACGTCTACAATAATATTATCTTTAGCAAGTATAATTTTATTAACATGCAAGCTAAAGGTGGATCCAGACATGTATCATTTGCCCGATCCGATCACCGTATCCGTATCGTCGACGCGTATCATGATCGCATATGTGGACGGGTAATGATATACGTATCATGATACGGGATCTCGATACGCCGTTATGATACGGCCCGTCCCATGTCGTGTCGGTTTTTGTCCGATCATCAAAGGTGATACAGATACGGAAACTGAACTGGGCAATTTGATACACGATCATGACTATTGTAAAGATACGGATACGGAGCAAATCGGAGGCGTCCACTACTTGATACGGGGCTTGATACAATACGCAGATACGGATACGGTGATCGGATACGGTGATAGGATCGGTCAAATGATCAGGTCTGGACCCGGCTTAAGTATTTTTCATCACACTTATTCGAAAAGGACTACTTGGTTCGCCTTTAAGTGCGCCCAAAGGAGGTGTTTTCTATAAGGAACTCGGAATTATCTTTGCCGCGCACTTTTTAAATTTGGAACAAATGAGTGCGACGGAATGATCTTTGCCGCTCAATTTTTGAATTTGGAAGTATTTGTAATGTTAGTTTTCAGTGCTAAGAAAATGAATGAAAAGAATGTAAATATAAGTTTTCATTTGTTTTATTATTAGATACCATTTAATTTCAATTTAGTTGTTACTCTATGTTTTATTAAATAATAATATTACAATAAAATATGAGGCGCTTTTTATTTTCTCATAGAGGTGATGAAAAGTAGAGTGTACCACTCGGGCGCAAACTATATTTTTGGCTCGGGCGACGTACTTTGAATCCCTCGCTACGTTCAGGCAAAGAAGATATAATAATACTACGTATAGAACGGCCACTCGTTACCCCCCACCCGTTTGAGTCTTCCTCACTTCAACCCCGCGTCAGGACACGATTTACTACTCTGCGCGCGGGCTGCACAGGCCGGTAGGCCGCTGCAAATACCCGTGTAGCGTTCGTGCGTATGTGTAGTGTCTGTGAATAAATATAGTGTTGTGTGCGACAGCAGATTTTGTATGAAGAAACGCTGAGTGTCCGAGCTGTGGTTCAGGTTTCTACTAAAGAATACTCTAGAAACCCTCACTTCACTCTGGATTCAAAAAAGCGCCCTCGCCGTAAAAATACTATTTTGCTCCTATATGATACAATCTACTATTCTTGTTTCAAAAAATTTTTGACTACTTTATCCTATTACAAAAGGAAAATTAGTTGTAAAGATTTGAGCTGAAATCTCAAGGCACTAAAACCTTTGCAGTTTTGGTACCAAGGGAAAAATTTGTTCAGAAATAAAACTAATTATCCCACTCAACATGAAACTAACTTGCTAGGCTTGTTTAATTTAATATTCACTAGGGGTCAACCGGAAAAATTGCTATGGGACTTCGAACAAACTTGCCCTATAAAATAAAAGTAATCTAAAGGCTCTCTAAAGGAAGATAAAACGAAAGTTTGGCGGAATGTACTTAGATAAAAATACTTTCAGCGAAATGGACCTGGAATTTGCTCGCTTTTTTGTTTTGTGTGAGCCGGTTGTTGTGTAGTTTGACTTGAGTAGAGGGCAAGCAGATAAACCTGTATAGTTTTTCTCATTGTTTTCAATGAAGATTTTCATTATAACATGTACGTTTCTTCGCGTTTGACTACACACTGCCAGATGTTAAGCAGATGTGCGGTCTGGGGTGTAGCACGCTTACCTAGAAGATACCTATTTACTCGGGATTTGAAGATACCCACGTTGTACTTTAACGGGAAGACAGACCCAGGTAAAGCGTTCCACATTCCGGCTGTTCGTATGAGGAATGTGGATTCGAAACGCTTGGTAGAACCAATGCGCGGAATGTCCACCATAAAAGGGTGGCGCTTTGGTCGCGTCTGTCTAGCCGTAGGATAGAAGAAAGGGGCAGGGGGGACCAGATTGTGCAACTCCTGGGCGCACTCTCCGAAGTGTAACCGGTAAAAGGCCGAGAAACACGCGACCTTGCGACGATTCTCAAGACTTTGCAGCAGCGACTTAGTCAAGGTGTCGTTGTCAATCAGCCTCCTGGCTCGCCTCTCAATCGACTCCAGAGCCTCCACGTTGTACTCCATTTTCGCAACCTATTTGTAATTCCAGCTAAATAAATGCAAGACATTGCGGCGCGGCGCGCGGCGGTGAGAGGCAGGCGATAAACAATGCCCGATAAAACGCCCATCTCATTTACCTTTTACGATTTCCTGTTCAAATCGCTTCTAAAATGACTTAGTTTTCCACGTGGCTGCCTCCAAGTTCCTACGGGATTCTCTTGGTGTGTTTGTAAGAACACGTCACACGTCGCTACAAAATACGATGCGACTAATACGGAGAAAGTAAGTTTGTACGAGTATATCTAAGTCGGAATTATAGAAGTAGAAGTCGGAATTTTAATCCAGACCTCCGAGTTTCTTTGCCAACCACCTCTCCGACCGCAATCAGCAAGAAAAGGGACCTGGGGAAGATCTTACATCATCCCTGGTTCCAAAGGTTAATACATCCGGGACCTACACTTTTACGGTACGGTCGCACTCATTTACAACAAATACAGAGTGAGTGCAAATTCATTAGCAAAACTCTTGGATGTAATTGAACTCGTCGCTATGACAAATTTTTGTCATGAGGCCAACTCCGAAATGGCGAAGAAAAAATCACTGGTTCCTTCATTTTGTCGAGGATTAAACGAACTATTTGTAGGTAACAGCTGTTTTTTTTGCGATTTCAGGTTTAGTCCCTGGTTAACTTGGGCACTAATAATAAGAACATTTACCTACATCCAAGAATAATTAATGAATTCAGATTAATTCCTTAGTACAATTAATTGGTCACCGATTGTATTCGTAATCTATTTTTGCGAGCGATGCTTTCAATTTCGACTTTATTCTTCGATTTATCGTTTTCAACGTCATTCAAGTCGTATGCATATGGGTAACACAAGGGTCAAATGTTTCCTATATATAGTAAAATTTTTCAGTTGACCTGCTATCTAGATTCTAAATCAGTGCATTTGGCGTCAGTCGCTTGTACAAGTATAATACCTAATACCTATGCTGGTTGCGCGCAATGTAAATCCTACCCAAGTTGCAGCAAGGGAAACTCACTGCAAACTCTATGAACAACGGTTTCACCGAATTAGAGTCCGAATTAACTTTGGGTTGAAAATAATGTTTCACTAAATATTTGTCATGAAAATCTTTAAAAAATATTAATAAGTAATTGCATATTTGACTTAAACATGATATATATCTACAAATAAATTAAAAAAATGATGGTAACAACATGCCGCCAAATTATTTAGGTAACGTTTTGCGCGGCAACAGACTAATGAAATAAAGATAGAGCGGCATAGCGACATATAATAATCAACGTCTCAGTCACGTACTTATCTAATGAACATATTCACCAGAGAAAATGTCGTATGCACAATATGCACATCCAAGACTCGAGTCGTTTGTAGCTCTGTGCGACAAAGTCCTTACACTAAGTGTGCGGTAAAGCGCATTTGCTCTGATAAATATTCAACGACCCGGCTGCTTGTATTGTTTTCTCGGCATGATGGTAAGACAAATAATTTCGGAATTAGTCAGGCTTGTTTTATCTGAAACGTTGTGCCAGCTGTTATGTTGCATCATTCTGTTGTTTAAACATTAAGTCAGACTTTCGCGCATACTAAAACTGTTTTTAAAACATGAATGTTATTCTATCGGTCGACGAGTATACCTACAAACATACATAGTACCCATTCTTATCATTCTTTCGTATGACATTCAATAGAATTCCGATATTCAATAATCGGAATCTTCAGAAAACTTGGCTTTTTGTATTTAAATTACAATTTTTCATCAATCAAATTACAATTAGTACATGAATAATCAAGGTCAATTTTTTTGGGAAATTCTCATTAATATTCCTATTACAATCTCCGACATTTAGCACTTCTTTGTAGTTTTGTTAAATATTTATGTTTCATTCTCTTTACAATAGTTTTCTCCAATTCTGTACAAAGCTTTTATCGGCTTTAAAGGCAAACCGTGTTCCATCACTAATCACCGATACGAACACCAACTAGACGTGGCTTGCTTACAATCGATTCCAACTAAATTCACAGAGCGTACATTTGAATCGCTCCGTTGATTGTAGAGCTATGTTCTGTAATCATGGAAAGATCTCTGTTACTAATAGTAACATCTACCTACATACATCAATTATGTAAGCCTAAGTCGAGATATACAGGTAGTAGATCAATAAAGCCTGACATTGTACCTATGCATGTTCGGTTGGTATCTTTTTTGTATTTAATTTTTCATACTTTATTACTATCAGATTAGCTTATTATTCCATAACCTAAACATAATGCTTTTGTCATGGCAAGATAAGCCAAATCAGCCTGACATAAATTAAACACGCGCAATGCCTTTTTCATTTTAGATTATGTGTTAAAAATACATTATCGTTCTAAGTGGAGACAGTCGCTTCACAAAAAGATTTACGCATTTGAAGACCAACGAAGGCGCGATCAAGATTCGAAAAGAGAACAATTTAAAAACAGACCGCCTGCAAACAGTCATATTTTACAAATATGTTGATGGTGTCCTCACTTGTAGCACCTGTTCTATAACTTTCAGCGCTAAATTGGTTACTTCAGTGATGTAAGGACCCATCAAGTAATCTCACAAGAAACTATGCAGTCGCCGTGGCTGAAAACGGTCTGGAAATCATCATCATCATGTGTTAAAGTCTATCTAAATTGAAACATCGTACTCGTACATTTTAGAAAACTATCCGACTCATTAAGTTGCAAAATCTATGTTAAATGCATAGAAAAAAGCTCATTAGCTACCTTGACAGGCTCTTTTCTAAAGAATGCAAGCTTAATGACGTCATATTTCTCGGTAAGCGGGCAGCTCGCGACAATAGTTTGTTCGAGAATAGGTTCGTGAGCGGCGGGTGCAGACAACCTCTTTCACTTGCATCGTAATGTGCAATAAAAACGTCTGGAAAACTTATATGGTTGCGTTACCGTCGCATTGCTGGCAATAAAGTCTTATTCCGCCGCCAACAGCTTCGGCTCCAAACGAGAAATATCGAAAACCCTCAAGGAAATAGGAAACAGCTTATATTTTATCAGTAAGTTACAATACCTCGAGATGCAAATAGACTCCCAACGTGAAAAACATTATATTTATGAACATTATTATGGGAAAAGCCCGTATACATTTCACATTCCAGATAATGGCGGTTCTGAATAAATTGGGCCCGATCAAATGAAACAACGTCTCGTGTATTTCATTTAATGAAATACATAAATTCGGGTTGGCACAACTACAAAGTATCAACAGTGAAAATATAGAGAAGAATTTATCAGTCATAGAAACGTCAGGATTTCGGGATTTTATACACAAGTTGACAGAGAATATATAAAAAATTTAACTAACTAATAGCGGCGGAAGAGAAAATTATCTGAGAACAGTTGGCAAAATAAGCGAGATGGCAGCGAGTAATGTAGTTGATGCGTCCCCTCGGATCGCGCAGCCATCTGGAACAGAAACGAAATTCCATTAATTGGGTCATTAATAATGCAGAAGACACGGTATGGATGAGGACTGTATTATAATGTAATCAGCAGTATGGAAATCAGAGCCAAGATACCGCTATATAGGGCAATACGTGTGACTGCGCGATGAATAACGAACTGATTTATTTCATACCCTCTATAGGTAAAAATGGTCTGTCAGCATGTCGTCTTTACGATGGAATTTTAAGTCGTCAACTTTCAATAATTCAACAGAACAATTTTCAAATTGATTTAGAAAATGACGTTTCATTGCAGACATTTTAAATCAAAAATGACGATTCATTGGAGACATTTTAAATCGAAAGTACTCTCTCCCTTACTGATTTTCACTCACTTTGACAGCAAGTTATTCTCTTCGTTATTGCCTCTTGTTGTGGCGAAGAATCTTTATATTCTACTGAGTGATTCAGCAATAAAGGGGTATTTAGAGAAGATATCGTTCGTACGATTCGCGATATTGGGAATACTATAAGTGCCTTTATAACTTATAGATCGTAGGTTCTTGAACTTGATGAACTTGAAATTGATATTGGTAGCACGCATTACTTACAGTATTATCTTGAAATTAATTGTGCTCTTTGATTTTATATTTATTTGCTTGGAATACTAATGCTAACTCATTATTAAGAATAGCAATATAGCATGACTTATAGACTTAAATCTTTCAGATTTACCATAATAATTTGCTTATTAACGTAAGGTTAATAGGACTTCATCAGTATTATAGGTCATCATCAAAGATTTTTTTGTCACCAGTAAGTTTTCATTTGACTACCATCCCGCCAGATATCATAATAAGCAAAACAACAGACAATGTATAACTTAGAAATAAACTACAAAAAATACAATAATTACTTAAAGCTAAACTACTACTATATAAAAAGCAGTTGGATCATCCGCAGACTCTTGAAGGTCTAAAGAAAATCCAAATGCTCAAGCACACTGCCAGTTGGCAGTGTGCCCAGCTGGCGGCATTGCCACGCTGAATGGCAATGCTTATACGTTGAGCCAAATAAACGCCAGGATTTTGGTCACGCCTCGCGTCCACCAGACGCTCAGAAAGATTATTGAAAACAAAATGAGCTGCCGACCCCCACGGACCCAATGTCTCAACTCCATACGACATAAATATGTGATTAGATAGTATTGCTTGTAAATTATAGTTATTACCATTAGTACAATGCCATCATTTATGAGTATCTTAGTCTGAATTTAGTTTGTTGCGTCATCAACGACTTAGATCATAAGAAAATAATAACAAACAAATGAATAAACATGAGACCTTTAGTGAGGTGTATCACAAGGCAATATTTACATTTGGCTCAGATTTATCAAAGTCGTTCTTGGAAAAAGCGATTTCATTATTCATAGTTGTTTCTCCTTTATTCTTAATGCGTTTCCTACAACCCTTTGTAGTTTTTGCTACATCAATCATGTTGGATAGAATTGGGCGGTTTATCAAAAGGAATTTATTATTTATTTGGATCAAACGGAATATGATGCAGTGATTATCATTGTAAAATATTGCATCGAATTTTTAAAAATTTACTTGATAATTTTAAAATTTAGATTAAGGTAAGTATATTTTCTTCTAATAGATCGCAAGAAAAAGAGTTAATTTTACACATATTTGAGAAAATGTGTAACTACTATGGTAACAACTTATGTAAGATGTGTCTTAGGCATATCTACGTAACGCTTAATGTCAGACAAACGTAGAATAGTCAGTGGTAGATAATAAAATAAAAATATTTTGGGACATCTTACACACGGCCTCTGACCCCAAACTAAGCAAAGCTTGTGATATGGCTGCCAGAGACTGATATACAACATGTACTTATTTTTAAATACATACTTATATAGATAGTAACTAAATAACACCCAGACACAGAGCAAACGCTTATGTTCATCACATAAATATTTGCCCTGGGTGGGGATCGAACCCACGCCTCTTTGACCCAGAAGTTAGGGTCACTAACCACTGAGCCACCGAGGCAGTCCATAATAGATCGTCTTGTCATAAATAAACTCAAATTATAAAAATCTGTTAATTGTTTAATGTAAAATATTTTACAATTTTTTTCCAATATTATTGTTCCGTATAAGACGTTCTTGATTCTTTTTTTCAGGTGGCATCAGCTTTTAATAAGTAAGTACATACGTAAAGGTCGGTTGCCCATCTACGTCTGTCAGAGGTCTTAAGTCGCAGAAAGACCTTGAACTCATAGTACGAGCTTGAATTATTTCGCATTGCCTTTTGCTTTGCCATTTCGTCTTCCATGGCCGATTGGGCCAAGCCATACTAATCTCAGGTACTGTACTGTACTGCATCAGCTTTTTTTATAGTCTACTGGACGTAGGCCTATCCACGAAGGGTGATTAGACCACATCCACCACGCTGGCCCAGTGCGGGTTGGTGGATTCGCATACGCTATTGAATTGCTTCTACGGACGTATGCAGGTTGCCTTACGATGTTTTCTTTCACCGAAAAGCCAGTGGTGTGAAATTCCGTACATAAATTTCAATTAATTCATTGGTTCGGGACTAGGATTTGAACCCACGCCACGTCCTCACGATTGTAAGGCGGATTTCATTACCACTAGACTCATGGCACAGGCCTATTTACGCGATCATTTATCGACTCAACATGATCAATAAAACAGCATTTCCCAATAACATTCGAAAGCAAACCGTAAAGTTTGCATAATATTCCCTCGTCGGGACCACAAGTGCAATCTTTGTCATCGAAGTTGCGGTAACTTCACAAATATATGTGTGCCATTCCGGTACAATAAATATTTCCGTGAGACTGCGCGCAGAATGCCACGAGAACTTTGCAAGGAAGAGGGAAACTTAAGATACAGTTTCCATTCAAGGTGAGAGGAGTGTAACCACATATAACCTTTAAGCATTTGATAATTGCTGGATGCGGGTATAGTAGGTTGACATTGGATACCTACTTGTCTTGTTATTCACTTGGCATTTTTTTAGTACTAAAACGAGGAACCCTAAAACTTCGTTGTGTCCGTCCGTTTGTCCATCCGTCCGTCTGTCCATCCGTCCGTCTGTCCATCCGTCCGTCTGTCCTAAAATTACAAAGTCTTATAACTCCTACATTTATTAACCAAATTGTAAGAAATTTGAGATTATGATAGTTGACGTATGGATCTCAATTTAAAACAAGTAATTTTTTTAAAATGATGCATTTAAGGGGCAGCTCCCATACATGTGAAGTGGGCATGAAATTCTACCCTCCCCTCTACCCCCTGAGTTTATAGACCATAACAAAAACTTTCTTTTAAAATTATTATGAGAACAGTTGAATGATACTGCTGCTTTTTGAGTTATAAAGGAAAATCGAAATGTCTAAACTTACACATAGCTCAGAGGTCATTGACCCCACAGACATTAACCAATTATGTTTTTATATCAGTCAAACATCTAATGACATAATTAAAATTGGTTTTTATTATAATCATCTACGGAAGTGTAATACGCGTGTCTCGACACGCACTTAACAACTTATTTGGTGTTATTACTGTATTTGTGATCAAGTACCTATAGCCGTGGCGACCTAGTAGGAAAACACTCACCTTACAATCGTCCCCCAGCTTTTCCCGAAACTACATATCGCCCATCCTATCAGATCCCAAAATAATCATAATTTGATGTTACCTCAATCACAATTATACAGTTCCGGGCCAAGCTCGATGGCTGTTAAAATATATGTATTGTATATAAGTATATGTATTATATCAGTCTCTGGCAGCCATATCATAAGCTTTGCTTAGTTTGGGGTCAGAGGCCGTGTGTAAGATGTCCTAAAATATTTATTTATTTAATTATTTATAATGAGTTTCTTGGAATTTATGTACGGAATTCCACACCACTGGCTTTTCGGTGAAGGAAAACATCTACGGACATATGCAGGTTGCCTCACGGCAACCTGCATATGTCCGTAGAAGAAATTCGGTGGCGTATGTGAATCCACTAACCCGCACTCGGCCAGCATGGTGGAAATGGCCCAATCACCCTTCGTGGGTAGGCCTACGTCCTGCAGTGGACTATTAAAAATGCTGGTATAGTACAGTACTGTATCAAGTGCCGAATTATACAACTTGGCGGCTGTGGATAACCCAATCGTCGCGCACCTGCGCGTTAAGTGAGATTCAGTCAGGATTGAGTTATCTGCAGCTTGTAGCTACCATCACAACCGCCAGTTATATTATTTGGCCTCTAAGTACCTATCTATCTATCAGCCGTAGGATTTCCACTGCTGGACAAAGGCGGGAGGCCTTTGTCCATGGATTTCCAATAAGGCCGGTTGGAAGCAGCCTGCATCCAGCGCGTTCCTGCGATTTTTATTATATCGTCAGTCCACCTAGTCGGTGGACGTCCTACGCTGCGCTTTCTGGTCCGTGGTCTCCATTCGAGAACTTTCCGGCCCCATCGGCCATCCGTTCTTCGAACAATGTGTCCTGCCCAATGCCACTTTAATTTACTAATCCGCTGGGCTATGGTGGTAACTTTGGTTCGTCTGCGGATCTCCTCATTTCTGATTCGATCCCGCAGAGAGACACCGAGCATAGCCCTCTCCATAGCACGTTGGGCTATCTTGAGCTTATTCAGTAAGCTAAGTACCTATAAAGTGCTTTAAAAATACAGAGTTATAGATCTGTACATTACAGTTCTGTGTCAAGACTGTCTACTCCCGAGCTTTTAAGAAAACATAACATAATTTATGGATAGGAAAGTAGAAACTGGAGCTCTAACAATAGAATAACTTTTGAAGTGTATAATGAGGAGAAATTTCAGACAAATAATGTTATAACAGCTGATAAAGCAATTATATCATATTACATTATTAAGTAAACTTTGAATTTATCATTTGAAAACCTTGTAGAGTTATTCAAGTATGTACAATTTAAATGATTTTGAATTGGGGACAGTAATTCCTGATACAGTACTTAATTACTACCTTGTTAGGGTTAATACCGTAGTAGGGTAGGTTCATCATCAAGGGAATGTAAGAATGTTTATATTTATATACTTAAAAGCTTCATCTCGAAGTTTGTCCGCCAAATTGCAGATGCACCAATATGCCAGTTGAACAACAGTTTAAATGTCACATATGTCATTGATATTGTTGTCGACTTCGTTGGATCGTACTAAATGTAACGACCAATAGTTGAAAAGGTAAAGGTCATATACACTAAATTTTATATTGCGTTATATGAAATTGACTCCTGAATTGTACCGTCAGGGAATGGAACAGTCTTCCTGCTCTCCTGTTTCCTAAGAGAAATAAAATCTAAAGCTTTTCAAGATCAGAGTGATTAGGTATCTTCTAAGACTGCGTGATTCATCTTCACAAGACCACAACGTCACTTACCATCAGGCGAGATGGCAGTCAAGCGCGGACTTATTCGCGTTAAAAAAAACGGACTGCGGAAAGTCGCCTACTTCAGTACACGTACTGCGACATGACCGGTGTTCCTTTCTGCAGACTATTATGATGGGATTTTTTTTTTCCCAGTAGATTCAAATTTTGGGAAAGTGCAAGAGTGGAAAGCTTCATGGAAGATGTCATGGCTTCGGTACATTAAGGAACAACACAGGACAGAACAGCAGCAAGCATTTACACTGTGGAACAAGTCGAAAATTTCGAGTCAATAGAGATAGAGAGCAATAGACTTGACCTGCCTCGGTTGCCCAGTGGTTAGTGACAGTTCAATTCCCATCCAGGGCAAGCAAATTTGTGATGAACATAGCTGTTTGTTCTGGGGTTGGACGCTTATTATCTATATAAGTATGCCTATCAGTCTCTGGCAGCCATATCACAAGCTTTGCTTAGTTTTGGGACAAAGACGGTATGTAAGACGTCCCGTATATATTTATTTATTAATTTTATTATCATGATAATCATCAGCTTGTGTCGACACACTGCTGGGTATAGGCCTCCTTGCACATGTGCCATTGTTCCCTATCTTGGGCTAACTCATCCACACATGCCCTGCGATGGTTTTGATGTCGTCGACCCATCGTGCTTGCGTTATATGCTCTGCCTATAGAACGCTTATCTGCTATTGGGAGACACTCAGTCAGGGTCTATTCTACCGGTTTTCACCATGCCTAGCCACGTGTCCTGTCCAACGCCACTAGATTCTCGTAATACGGTTTAATATTAATAATTATTTACTAGGAAAAAAAAGAAGAAGAATACACTTACTAGTTTCTGGCTCCCTCTGTATAGAGTAAACTATGGCCTCCTTGATCTCCGGGAGGCTGGCGGCGGTGGTGCGAACCCTCTCCTCCTCCGCACTCTTCTCTAGGCTCTGGAGGTATATAGAGTACACGTTCGCTGTACACCGGATCTAATAAAAATAAATAGGTAAATTAGTAATTAATTATTCAATTCAGTCAGTGTGAGTTCTGCACATCCGATAAGGACTGAATATAAAATGGATACGAAAATTTCGTTGTGAGGATAACATTCTACTTGACGAAATCATGTTAGTAAGCAAAACATTAGGTTATTATATAACATTTTCTCATTTTAGCCCAATAGCAACGTAGGTATCATTCATATCGAGATCATAGGCGGTAGTAGGAGTTATCAATATCGATTCTGCGATCAGACATCTTAGCTACTATTCTGGTATCATTAATTATTCGTAGAACTTTGGCCGGGTCTGTATTACTGTCCGAACTAGTTACACGTGTGGTATATGTACCTAGATAGCGGTAATATACGCGACCAAAACCCGCTGAAACAAATAATATCAAACAATCACTCATTGTAAATGGTATCAATTTTAGCACCAGTAAACTTAGTAGAAAACTGCGATATTTAAAGAAGCAATTAGTGTATTTGTTTATGCAATCCCGAAATAAACCGTGGTAGGTACCCGTAGGATAGGTAAAACGCTTTTTATCAGCTTATCGACGTATCTAAAATAGACAGGCGAAACGTTAATGGATGATAGGTGACATTGGTTGCAGACTTTTATGTACCTATAGTAGAAGGAATAAAGGGAAAACACCCTAAGACATGATCATCGCAAAATAGCGTTAAAAAAGCTAGTAGGTATATGTATATATCTAAAGTGTTACTGACCTTAAAAAACCAGATTTTTGAAGTTCAGCTTTTTACCAGTGCCTGTGTAATATTCACCTTAATTTTTCCTCTGACGAAGTGGTGTTTTTGCACAGTGAACTGTATGGTGCTGTAGGCCGACATTGGGCCACCGGCCAGCTCGCCGTCCACCCTGTGCAGAACGTGCTGTGACAGCGCCTGTCGACAAGAATTAAACACTGATTCTCTTGACTCTACGTGGCTTAGGGAGGGAGTGGATGAAAGAAGCCGGATACTAAGACTAAGTCGTACAGTTTCTGAAGTTAGGGCTTGTAGAGTTAGGGCAGATAGAGACAGAAGTTTGGCTCTGCACGAGAACTGCATATCTGATAACTTTTTAACAGTAACCCATAATCTGTTCTTGGCAACAATTTATGTGAAAATGTTTTTATTGGGATTGATAATTGTTTGATGGTTTTTATGCGTTGAGTGCGGAGATGACGCCATTTACTGAGTGTTTTGACTTCCGAATCTCTTATGCAACCTCTTTTGCTGTCCTGTATATTTAAAAGAGAGATAAATTAAAATGACCGCATAAACTATCTCATTCGCCAACCCTTTGGCCCATCTCATCTATGCTATTGTATGCTATGGCCTTTGGATGTAATTTTTAATACAAAACGCACTCCAAAAGGTATCCGAACAATAGAAAAATGTTTAAACATAATTAAAAAAGAATAATTTCCCATTTGAACTCTCAATACGTGTGCTATAGAATTCGCGACGAAACTTTTTCGACAGTAATAAATTGTGCTGTCTATACTCCGGTCGTATCGTGTACTGCATGGTATAGTAACAATTTTGTTCTGGCAGCAGAATTGGTGACACGACCATAAAACGAAAAAGGGGACAAGTGCGAGTCAGCCTCGCACACCGAGGGTTCCGTACTAATCCAGAAAATTTCACATGATTGGGAAGTAAGTTGTTAAAATCTCTATACCTTTGGCAAAAAAGTTTTTTTTTCACTTTTCTCGTCATAAATCGAAAATTATACATTATTAATTAAAATAATTAAAAACCTGTTTTAGCATGTTCTAATGAAGTTCTTCTAGATGATACCTTACATGATACGATTTACTCACTTTGAATTTTGAACTCATATTTTGTGATTTAAATAAAAATGTACAGTTTTCAGATTTATTCCTATATAATAAAATTATGTACTCTGAGACAATGCTTTTCGCCAAATTTCATAGTTCTATGTCAAGGGGAAGTACCCTGTAGGTTTTGATTTTTGTAAGTGTCGAAATAAGCGGTTTTTTACGACATAAATGGCTCCTACTTTTTTAAACGATAACTGAGAAGTTTTTATTTTACACAACTGCAAGATACTATAAATATACGTATACAGTTTACATTTCAACACGAAATCTTTACGCATTCTCGAGATAAATAGTCTTGACATACACACAGACGGACAGACGGACAACAAAGTGATCCTATAAGGGTTCCGTTTTTTTGTTTGAGGTACGGAACCCTAAAAAGAACTATTTTATGTTTTGTGTTCAGCAAAGCTATCGATCAGCATAACACTGAAAATGCTAGAGCCGCGTGTAATTACAGTCCTGTTTCACTAAACAAAATTAACGCCCTCATTTCGCCAACAGCACAACGATATTGCACCACAAATTAGCTAACGTTAACAAGTAAGCTGCACTTTGAAGTAACCTTAGAGAGAATATGGCCTTTGCAATGTGTATTTATACGACTCTGTGTTGCAATTCCATAGATGAACCGAAGTTAGCGACATAGCCTTCCAGATTAGCTAGTTGAAATTGCAGGGGATAGGGCACATAGCATGTAGAACTGTTAATGACCGATGGGACCGTTCTCGAATGAAAATCATGCACCGGCTAGCGCAGCGTAGGACGTCCACCGATAAAGTTTACAGAAGATCTGTGCGGCGGTCTCCACCAGAAGGACACGCTGATTATGATTATTTTTTTTATTCCGTATAGGTTTGCGTTTGACTACATACCTACTGCCTGGTGTTGAGAAGATATGCGGTCTAGTATGTAGCATGCTTACCTAAAATATACCTATTTACTTGGGACTCGAAGGCACCCACTTTGTACTTTAGCGGGAAGATAGACCCAAGCAAAGCATTTTTGTAATGACATTGTACTATTGATGATACGATTGGCATAGATTTGTTACTCCAGAGTTATAGTTAGAGTTATCGAAAAATAAGCTCATACAATTTTATTCAAGGTTTTTGGATTACTTATCTATAGTTTGACTGAATCTCAATCGGGAAGACATAATTAAAATAATTATTTTTTGCAAAAAATAGCATGACTGACTTCACCTGTGTACAGAATCATTACATAGTATAAAACGAAGTCGCTTTCCGCTGTCTGTCCCCATGTATGCTTATATCTTTAAAACTAGGCAATGGATTTTGATGATAAAAAAAAAATATACGCGTCGAATTGTATACCTCCGGTGGTTCGTCGGTCAAATTAATATTTTTCTACGCGGGAGGCAATCGCTGCCACATCTGACGTTCACAGGCTACTTGACACAACTCTGAACATTTTTAAAAGTTTTCACCGTAGAGAAGGATGGTTATAAAAATCTGTCTTACTTGCGGCTTCTAAAATAAAAACCAACGCCTCAATCTGAAACACAAAGGCGTGTCAAATGATGTTCTTGTTTCACCGTCATCAAGTTAGGTGAGAGTCTCGTGAAAATCCTTGTTGGTTTTGTAGTCACGAACTCATATAAAAAGCTAAGAAAAACTAAAGTTTCCGACGCGAATAGCGATAGAATATAACTGCTGAATAGCAAAGTGCAGCTGTAGCCTCTGAAGACAGAACAAGGAAACCTGTGTTTCATACTCGGTTTCAGAGTGTGTTAATTTCAAAGAAAGTGGATAATCCAGGCGCTCAAAATTCTCTAAAATTTTTAACATCTAACGTTATATTTTTTATATGTACCGATGTGTAGGTTTCTGTAGTAAATAAACAAATAAAGAATGGGTGAACGGATTACGGTAAAGTTTCTTTTTCAATTGACTTCCAAAAATAGCGAGTCTGGATTCGGCTTCGTTATTTTTTTTTGGGTCTATGTTACCCAATTTCTCTGCCATTTGTGGCGCAATTCACGTACTTGTTCACAATCTGTAGAAGAATTTTGCTGCTTTTTGTTGCGAAACTGTTTTCGTTAAAATGTAATTTACTTTGGTTGAAGAGTTTCCGAGCAGCTCAAAAACTGACGAAATAATTGTAGCGTTAGAAAAATATATTAGTAAGCCTGTAACAAGCCATGCTTAAAAAATATATGTGTAGAAATTTTTCGTACAAAATATTACCAATATTTAAATATTTTTTACCCGATTGCGCGACGCAAAGGAGTAGTAATGTGTTTATCAGCCTATGTATGTTTGTATGTTCCTTTGAAGCACTATACAGACCAAACGCCTGGGCCGATTTCAATGATTCACACATCAGTCGATTCCTCTTAGTCGCCGGACTGTGTCACTAAAGACATGACGTTAGTGAAAATTTAATATGGCGACTAATGGACGCCACATTGTGAACATAAAAAAAATGAAATTTAACAAACTATGTCTATGTGTAAGTGGTACCGTTGAATAGGTATTTAAAAATATTTTTTTTTCTCTTAAAATTTTTCGATTTGATTGACCGTTTAGGATCTTTATCGATTTAAAGTTGCGTAACAACCATTCTAATATTAGAATTAAAATATTAGAAATAAAATATTAGAATTAAACCATTCTAATTTTAGACAGTAGAAAAGACCATTACTTACCACGAAAAGACGAAAACTACGTATGACTTTGCGTGTGAATGTGGATGGACAAAATGTAATAATGCTTCTAGTAGGTATATTGGACTACCTAAAGTATCTAATGTCTGACACGGTCGCCCACCTCCAACTTCAAACGATTTATTTCTCTGATGCTGATAGGAAATCCAGTCTGGTAAATAGCTACCTAGGTACCTACTGATAACTAAAAAGTATAAAACAAAATAAAAAAATAAAAAATCAAAAACCCGACTGCGTGAAAAATGAACCGAACGACAAAACAACTGAAAAGAAAAAAAACAAGCACTTAGACAATGGAATATAACAATGAACAGACGGGATCCATGGAAAAATTAGATTGGCTGTCGAATAATGGATCCCGATTGTTCAGTTGTTATGTTCCATTGTCCAAGTGCTTGTTTTTTCTTTTCAGTTGTTTTGAAGTTCGGTTCAAATTTTACGCAGTTGATTTCCATTTTGATTTTTTTATTTATTTAAGTAAAACGATAAACATATTCTCAAAACTATACGGTAGGGAAATCAATAACTCGAAACACAATTCAAAAAACTTCGCTTGATAGAAATGAAATGCGAAGATACCGCTTTTTAGAACAAATTCATGATTTCTCAGAAAGCTTATTGCATTTTTGAGCACTTTTCTACACGTTCACAATTTTTTTTAATATGTTATTTATGCACATGAATTGAACTATAGTTTTTATCCATATAATTAAGGAAAAAGTGGTAATATCAATTTTATATTGATTTTTGAATGCAAAAATCGGGCGATACCGGGGGCGTATTTGTCTTCACCAGCTCATATGAAAAATTACGCTGATACGCTGGCGCCTTAATATTAAAATAATCATTTTTAAGTGGTACAAAGTTTACCAGGTCATGGTCAAATAAATCAATTACACAAAAGCACTTGCCCGGTAACCAAAATGGCAGCTGTTGATACTATAACTATTATTTTTCCGCGATCTTGTTATCAAAACAAATATCGTCTGCAAGGAAAGACATCGAGAGAATACGAGCATGATAATATCATTCGTATCAATAACGCTCTGTTTAATAAAGATTGGGAAAACAACCTTCACCACACATTTATTATTTAGTATCGCAACCGCCATGGTCGAATTGATCGTGAATTGATCGTATTTCAATCAATTTACCCACTATCTTCATCGGCTGCTATTGAAGGAGGTGTTCAGCAGCTAACAGTGATTCATCTCTAAATTGATGACAGGAAAAGTCTGTACCAACCTTTTTAATATTCTACTGCAAGACGTAGGCCTACTTACGAAGGGTGATTAGGCCATATCCACCACGCTGGCCCAATGCGGGTTGGTAGATTCACATACGCCATCGAATTTCTACTACGGACATATGCAGGTTTCCTCACGACTGAAAAGCCAGTGGTGTGAAAATCCGTACGTAAATTACAAATAACTCATTAGTACGGGACCGGGATTTGAATCCACGACCTCACGATTGCTAGGCGGGTGTCACTGCCACTGTACCACCACGGCTTCTCTAGTCTAGGAAAAGTCTACTATTGTCTATTTTCATTTATTTATCAACAGAGTTCAAAAGAGCAAGAAGTCTCGATCTTAGGTACTAGATGTTTTAAAAACATTAATTTTTAGGGTTCCGTACCTCAAACGGAAAAAACAGGACCCTTTTGGATCACTTTGTTGTCCGTCTGTCCGTCTGTATGTATGTCAAGACTCTTTATCTCGGGAACGCGTAAAGATATCTAGTTGAAATTTAAACTGTATACGTATATTTATAGTATCTTGCAGTTGCGTAAAAGAAAAAGTTCTCAGTCATCATTTAAAAAAGTTAAAGCCGTTTATATCGTAAATAACCGCATATTTCGACACTCACAAAAATCAAAACCTACAGGGTACTTCCCGTTGACATATAACTATGAATTTTGGCGAGAAGCATTGTCTCAGAGTACACATATAGGAATAAATCTCAAAACTGTACATTTGTATTTAAATCACAAAAAAATAGGACCTCAAAATTCACAAAAAATGGGTTCAAAATTCAAAGTGAGTAAATCGTATCATGTAAGGTATCATATAAAAGAACTTCATTAGCACATGCTAAAACAGCTTTTTAATTATTTTATTAACGTGTTTGTACGGAACTCTCGATGTGCAAGCCTGACTCGCACTTGTCCGTTTTTTTTAAATAATTTAATTCACTATGCATAGGTAAATTATTCTGAACAGTCATCATAAAAATTCTATTCTTGAAGCGACATTTTGATTCATCGGCATAGCGCAGAACCCTGCATATATTGGAGTCCTTAGATTGATGATTGGTCTCGCTGCGTTTGGCATCCGCCAACTTGTATGATTCGGCCTGTATTATCGATAGACAGTCACTACCGCTACAACACTAGTGACTGGCCCGCGGTAACCACAACTGACAGCTGTGCATACTGTAAATTGCCGTATTTTCAGAGTACGTCGGCTCTATCTCGTCACCAATCATTAATCTAATTTGCAGTCCCAGCTACTCGAAAATATAAAGTTTTTAACTGGCATTCAGGCAGCGTGGAGTATGACTTGGATAATAATGATAGCCTTTATTAACAATCAACTTACAAAATATTGTGTAATATGACACCAGTAATTTGTTTTATTATTTACTTTTGATTGTCTTGCTTTTCAGTATAGGCCTCTCCAAGAATTTTCCAAAGTGATCGGTCTCTTGCTTTCCTAGTCCACGTACTTCCTGCTACTTTTTAAAAATCATCTTCACATCTACGTCTCTGTCTACCCTTTTTTGTACTGTCTAGGGCACCATTCCATCTTTTGTCCATTTGTTTCTTTTGCTCCTTGTTATATGACCTGCCCAATTCCAATTTGATTCAATGACTTGGATACTCTAGATTAAATGTATATGAAGCCTTTATACATTGTAGCTGGAGTTCAAGGACAGTATTGAGATGTCTGTAATCAGTTGTGGAACAGCTGAATAGAGAGCTGAAGGCAAAAAAAAAATGATATGGAAAGCAGAGCTGAATCTTGGATGGTTATAAAAGGTTCTTCTCTACATTTCATCCAATCTCCGCTACTGTCTTGTCGCGCCCTAGGGATTATCATCTACAAATCGTCGATGGTTCCCAGACCCAGCAATTAGGGTAATTGGTTTAGCCCCTTAATGGGAACGAAATGCTATTTGTCAGTTTGTTTAGGAAAGTTTCGGGTTAGTTCCCACAGACCAGCAATTAGGCATCGATCATTAATGATCGTGTGGCTCCCGTGACTTGTCAAGCTGATATACATTTACGAGTATAACGCCAACTTATATTGTACATCACTACATAGTATAAAACAAAGTCGCTTCCCGCTGTCTCTCTGTCCCTATATATGCTTGTATCTTTAAAACTACGCATCGGATTTTGATGCGGTTTTTAGGGTTCCGTACCAAAATGGAACCCTTATAGGATCACTTTGTTGTCCGTCTGTCCGTCTTTGTGTATGTCAAGACTCTTTATCTCAGGAACGCGTAAAGATATCGAGTTGAAATTTAAACTGTACACGTATATTTATGATATCTTGCAGTTGTGTAAAAGGAAAACTTCTCAGTTATCGTATAAAAAAGTTAGAGCCGTTTATGTCGTAAAAAACCGCATATTTCGACACTCACAAATATCAAAACCTACAGGGTACTTTCAGTTGACATAGAACTATGAAATTTGGCGAGAAGCATTGTCTCAAAGTACACATATAGGAATAAATCTGAAAATTGTACACTTTTATTTAAATCACAAAAAATACGGCCTCAAAATTCACAAAATATGGGTTCAAAATTAATAGTGAGTAAATCGTATCATGTAAGGTTAACAATATGTTTGTACGGAACCCTCGATATGCGAGCCTGATTTGCACTTGTCCGGTTTTTTATTTAATAGATAGAATGATTCTCACCCTTCGTGGGTAGACCTACGTCCTGCAGTGGACTATTAAAAAAGGCTGGTACAGAATGATTCTAGAGGAAGGTTTCTATATATAATACACCTGTGCGAAGTCGGGGCGGGTCGCTAGTTAGATTATTAAATAACAGGGTGTATTTTTAGATGACGCAGCGAAACAGCCAAGCCGCATATATTGACTAAGGTGTAAAGTTTGTAAAGTATAGGCTTGTATTGTTAAGTCCTCGTTGTAGAGCTTTAAATGAGATCTGATAACTTTTTTATAGTGCGAACTGTAGTTTTGTTTTGTCGCCATTTTACATGAAAATGTTTTTTGTGGTATATCAATGTTCCATTTTAGAAGTTAATCGACTTTAAACAAAATATGTAAGACAAAAAGAATAAGAAGAAGAAGAAGAAGAAGAAAGTTTATTTATTGACGGAGTAAGAAATCGGTACAAATTGTGCACGAAACAACATTATCGTTCGATTCATTCACATCAGTTGGATTAACAGCGGGCCCCCAAACTTGGCTAAGCCGGTCTCTTGGTGGCACATTCTAAATTAATTGCCAAGAGCTGAATTGGCGCGATTTTAGACTATTATCATACCATATCAAAACTTGATCTACATATAATTGACATAAAATTTTGATAAGTGAAATTAAAAAACATTAAACAAAACATAGTAGATATAACAAAGACCAACCATATTACTAAATAAAATTATAATATACATAGATGATTAAGACATTACTTTGTTTTAAATGAAGCCTAAAAGAAAATTATACTAGTTGATTTGATTTTAATGTTAACATTATTTCCTATCAACAGCACAATCATACAATTTGGAGTGATGATGTGTGTGTTATTGGGTGGGGTGGTTACAAGTGTCTTATTTTTATTAAAGGTTTGGTCCCATAGTAAAAATTGGTCAAACTGCCTGCCATTTATGGTTTGTTGGTTTCCTTTTATTGAGTGTCCCTGCTGTGTGTTTACGAGTAATCCTTAATTCCTTACTAAAGTGCGAGTCAGGCTTGCGCATCGAGGGTTCCGTACAAACATATTGTTAAAATAATTAAATACCTGTTTTAGCATGTGTTAATGAAGTTATTTTATATGATACCTTACATGGTACGATTTACTCACTTTGAATGTTGAACCCATATTTAGTGAACTTTGAGGCCCTATTTCTATGTGATTTAAATAAAAATGTACAGTTTTCAGATTTATTCCTATATATGTACTCTGAGACAATGCTCTTCGCCAAATTTCATAGTTCTATGTCAACGGGAAGTACCCTGTAGGTTTTGATTTTTGTGAGCGTTGAAATATGCGGTTTTTTATGACATAAACGGCTCTAACTTTTTTATACGGTAACTGAGAAGCTTTTCTTTTACACAACTGTAAGAATTTATAGGTTTACGTGTATAGTTTAAATTTCAATTCGATATCTTTACGCGTTCCCGAGATAAAGAGTCTTGACATACACACAGACGGACAGACGGACAGACGGACAGACGGACAGACGGACAGACGGACAGACGGACAGACGGACAGACGGACAGACGGACAGACGGACAGACGGACAGACGGACAGACGGACAGACGGACAGACGGACAGACGGACAGACGGACAGACGGACAGACGGACAGACGGACAGACGGACAGACGGACAGACGGACAGACGGACAGACGGACAGACGGACAGACGGACAGACGGACAGACGGACAGACGGACAGACGGACAGACGGACAGACGGACAGACGGACAGACGGACAGACGGACAGACGGACAGACGGACAGACGGACAGACGGACAGACGGACAGACGGACAGACGGACAGACGGACAGACGGACAGACGGACAGACGGACAGACGGACAGACGGACAGACGGACAGACGGACAGACGGACAGACGGACAGACGGACAGACGGACAGACGGACAGACGGACAGACGGACAGACGGACAGACGGACAGACGGACAGACGGACAGACGGACAGACGGACAGACGGACAGACGGACAGACGGACAGACGGACAGACGGACAGACGGACAGACGGACAGACGGACAGACGGACAACAAAATGATCCTATAAGGGTTCCGTTTTTTCCTTTTGAGGTACAGAACCCTAAAAATAAATTTGTTGGTTTATTGGTTTGTTTCTCTTTCACGCAGCAACAGAGCAACGGATTGACAAATTTTTCGGCATAAACATAGTTTGAAAGACGAAAAGTGACATAGGCTACTATTAAACCCCAAAAATTAAAGGTTTTTACGGGATAGCACAAAAATCAAAATAAACCGCGGGAAAAGCTAGTCTACAATATTTTTTACTTTCTTTCATGTTGTCGAGTAAAGTTACATCGTCCACCGGGTCATAATTTTTACAACTTTCTTCAGCATAGCGCACGAAACTCCGCTTCAATATAGAGAATAGGTACTCGTACATCATAACAAAAAACCACAAAACAGATATCTAAAGTACTAGGAATGTACGATTGTACGTATATCCTACTAATATATAAACGCGAAAGTTTGTGAGAATGGATGTATGGATGTTTGTTACTCTTTCACGTAAAAACTACTGAACGGATTGAGATAAAACTTTGCAATTATTAAGCTTATATAACAGAATAACACACAAACTATAAATTAAAATGATTTTGCATCAAAAATCAAAATATCATGCGGGCGAAGCCGCGGGTAAAAACTAGTGTACTTATAAAACCGTAATGTAAAAGAAATTGAACTTATAGCATACCTAAAGTATGTCAAAATTGATTAATGTTTTTCAATAAATTGAAAAGTAATTTTCGTACCAACGGATTTTCATGAAAGGCTTGGAAAACATGCATACGAGTAAGCTCTGATGAAAAAGCAATCTAATTACATTGAAATACAAATACCTACAACGTGATGTAATTTCCCTTCCATTGAGGAACCTTATTTTTCTTTCTGAAGAATCAATATGCCACGATATTCTTGGAAAAGCAATTAATAACGCCAGAACTCAGCTACAGACTCAAATAGGATACCTATGTATTTTCTAGAGAAAAAGCTAACAATATAATTAAGTGGATGACAGAGTAATTTATTAATTTATGTATTATTTTCATTTTTAGGGTTCCGTACCTCAAATGAAAAAAACAGAACCCGTATAGGATCACTTTGTTGTCCGTCTGTCCGTCTGTCCGTCTGTGTGTATGTCAAGACTCTTTATCTCGGGAACGCGTAAAGATATCGAGTTGAAATTTAAACTGTATACGTATATCTATGGTCTCTTGCAGTTGTGTAAAAGAAAAACTTCTCAGTTATCGTTTAAAAAAGTTAGAACCGTTCATGTCGTAAAAAACCGCATATTTCGACACTCGCAAAAATGAAATTTGGCGAGAAGCATTGTCTCAGAGTACACATATAGGAATAAATCTGAAAACTATAGATTTTTATTTAAATCACAAAAAATAGGGCCTCAAAATTCACAAAATATGGGTTCAAAATTCAAAGTGAGTAAATCGTATCATGTAAGGTATCATATAAAAGAACTTCATTAGCACATGCTAAAACAGGTTTTTAATTATTTTAACAATGTGTAATTTTTGATGTATGACAAGAAAAGTGATAAAAAAATTTTTTTGTCGATGGTATAGGGATTTTAACAACTTTCTTCCCAATTTTGTGAAATATTCTGGATTTGTACGGAACCCTCGATGTGCGAGCCTTACTCGCACTTGTCCGGTTTTTTACTAGAGATGAGATTTATAAGGTGTTTACAAAATGTAGACTTTCAGAGGTGTAATGTTCATCAAACTTTGCTACGTGACCAAATGCCAAATTGCGAAAAAAATAATATTCTCCATAGCGACTGCCTCGGTGGCTCAGTGGTTAGTTACGCTGACTTCTGGACCAAAGAGGCGTGGGTTTGATCTCCGCCCAGGGCAAGCATTTATGTGATGGACATAGGTGTTAGCTCTGTGTCTGGGTGTTATTAAGGTACCATCTATATAAGTATGTAAGTAAAAATATGTACCAGTAGTATATCAGTCTCTGGTAGCCATATCACAAGCGTTAGTTGCCATAGCGCCTAGTTTGGGGTCAGCGACCATGTAAGATGTCCCCTAATATTTATTTATTTTTTATTTATAGAAAAAGTCCCTCAATTCTAACCACAGTTAGAATCTGTATTTTTTAAAGTTGATCAACTTTTGATCCTTATTTTACTAATGAAACTCTCGTATTTGTTAAAAAAAACGGACAAGTGCGAGTCAGGCTCGCACATCGAGGGTTCCGTACAAACACGTTGTTAAAATAATTAAAAACCTGTTTTAGCATGTGCTAGTGAAGTTCTTTTATATGATACCTTACATGATACGATTTACTCACTTTGAATTTTGAACCCATATTTTGTGAATTTTGAGGCCCTCTTTTTTGTGATTTAAATAAAAATGTACAGTTTTCTGATTTGTTCCTATATGTGTACTCTGAGAAAATGCTTCTCGCCAAATTTCATAGTTCTACGTCGACGGGAAGTACCCTGTAGGTTTTGATTTTTGTGAGTGCGAAATATGCGGTTTTTTACGACATAAACGGCTCTAACCTTTTTATACAATAACTAAGAAGTTTTTCTTTTACACAACTACAAGAGATCATATATATATATATATATACGTGTACAGTTTAAATTGCAACACTCGATATCTTTACGCGTTCCCGAGATAAAGGTTCTTGACATACACACAGACGGACAGACGGACAACAAAGTGATCCTATAAGGGTTCCGTTTTTTCCGTTTGAGGTACGGAACCCTAAAAACTACACTTTATTAAAACTAATAGTTTTCCGAACAGTAGACCTCGCGGCACATCCCTTTAACAGAAGCTTCATAAGCCTCTATCTCGACTCGCTCTTGACCGATTTAGGTCATACCCACAAATTTTGTTAGAATTTAGATACTAAGCAACCTAGCCAAATATTATTGAAATCAGCTAATAAATAGCGCGACATCAAAGACTTTTGAGGAGAATCAATTTCCGGACATACGAAAGCAAAATCGTCGAGTTAGAACGTAGACCTCTTTCTCTTCGTTCGCTCAGTCAAATATGCAGCTTTTGTTGTAAACCAAATAATTATTTATCGTTATTGTTATGGTTATAGTTTTCAATCTTTTATCTTATGACTTTTACATCACAACTGACCGTTTCTTGATAACCCGTTAACGAGTCATAACTAATTTTATCTACATCCGAGCATGACTAGCTTTACTGTTTCAATATCATTGATTAAAGTAATAAAATTCAATTTACTCAGTACTCAATGAATCGACATAAATTGTTGATGATTTATTGCTGGTCATAAGTAAATTATATCTCTCTAGGCCCGTAATAATGAATTACAGTATAATTACATACATGAGTGAACGAATGCAATTAAAACAATTATTTCATATATCAAATGTCAAAACTTACAAAAAAATTCAATGTTCCATAGAAAAATATCGTTCACCCTCGAAAAATCGTATGGAACAGCTGATTTTTTTTTAAAGTTTTGACATAAGTCGCAGAGCAAAAGTTGTTAGTTTTGATGTACAGAATAAGCCCCTAAAAGGATGCTAATTGATTAGAAATAACCCTGTATACACGTATGTAGATAATTATCATAATTCAAATTCTACGTGAAAGTCACAGAAGTTAAGCAACGTTCGGTATGTTTGCGGATGGGTGACCGCAGGTGGCATTTACAACTAATCGCTACCGTGGCTCGGATGACACGTTAAATTGGGCCCCGGTTTATATAGGAAGGGCGATTGGACCGTATCTATCACGCTTTTCCATTGCGGGTCGGTGGATTCACAAACGCCATCGAATTTCTTCTTCTCACGAATGCTTGTTTCCTCACGATGTTTTTCTTCACTGAAAAGCCGGTGGTGTGAAAAACGTACATAAATTGCAAAGAACTTATTGGTATAGGATCGGGATTTGAACTCGCGACCTCACGATTATCCCTTAGCAACGACGTCTTATTCTTACTTACTTACGTGATACAAACTATCACGTAAGTAAGTAAGAATAAGCCGTCGCGACTTCCAAGAAGAGATACTATGTTCATCTGTATGTATTTTTTGTAAGTATGTTCATCGATATATTTGCCAATTGCTGTTGAGTTCAACAAATATTTTGTAGCTGTCATGTCACATGGATTCGTGCAAACTATTCGAATTCTGTACACGGTGGAAGTCAGTGGTGCCATTTTTTACGAAATAATTTCGGCTGGTACACTTATCCCTACCGAGCTATCCCCCCTGGCTGGTAGGGATAAGTGCACTTTTTGTACATTTAGTTCTACCAGTAGGGATAGGTGCACTGACCATTTGTGTAGTGCACTTATCCCTACCGAGCTATATTTGGTAGGGATGGGTGCACTGACCATTTCTACTAATTTCGGTTAATAAAAAAAAAGTCATCTTCATCCTTATCAAACGTGATTTAAACTTTGCTTCTGTACGAATATTTACTATCTAAAATAAGTAAATATTGTAACCAGTTTCAGTAAAACAAATAAGGTGTTCATGTTTGTTTGCTTACGTTTATATCTAAGATACTTAGTGTAAACTAAAGGTGTTTAAAATCTTTAGAAATGCTAAAAACATTGAGTTAAAATTACCCGTAATATTGGCAGCCTCCGTTTATTTTGTAATATTTGCATTGACATAATACTTTGTAGACCGGGTGTAAATTATTTATGAAAGCTACTTCATAGATAGTAAAAATAATTCAAGAATTTTTGCGCATGATTATGATCTCTTGAATGTATAAAAATTAAAATAACTCTTCAATCAATAATCAAAAAACTTTAAAGCTCTCGTCACACAGAAGCGGGAAGTGCGGGAAAGCGATCGCGATCCGGGACGAGATTTTTTTGTAACATTCGAATTTGTAAGCAACCTGACACATCACAAGCGGGCGCACGCGCTTTGAACTGGACCGCTATCGGATCGCTTTCTCGCGGCTCTCGCCTCTGTCTGACCCGAGTTTAAATGAATAAATACATCTAATACTACTCTAAACCTTTTTAATAGTCTACTGCAGGACGTAGACCTACTCACGAAGAGTGTTTGGGCCATATCCACCACGATAGCCCAGTGCGGGTTGGTGGATTCACATACGCCATCGAATTTCTTCATTGGACGTATGCACACCAACCGGAGGTTGCCTCACGATGTTTTCCTTCATCGAAATGCCAATGGTGTAAAGTTCCAAAAAACTCATTGGTACGGGACTGGGATTTGAACCCACGACCTCAGGAATGACAGGTCAGCGTTACAACCACTAGACCACCACGGCCCATACATGTAAGATTGATTTTACGCTAACGCTATGTGGTTACTTCTCGAAAAAAAAATCTAGTAGTTCTCTAAACAGTAGACCTTGCACATCTCTTCATAAGCCTATATATCTCGACTCGTTCTTGATTCATTTGGTTCATACTCGCAAAACTTGCTAAAATTTAGTTACCAAACAATCTTGCCAAAGGAGACGTCTACATGTGGTATATTATTCAGAGAAAAATCGAACCAAGATGATATATACATCATTTGAAAGCTTAATTCATGAGCTTCTCAAAAATATTTTATTTTGATTTTTTATCTCTCTATTTTTTTTAAATGTGAAAAATAAATTGTATGAAAAATAATAAAACAGCACTGTATTATTTCTAGTTTAGCAATAATAAAGTGCTTTTATCGTTATATTACTTGCATTCGTAGCAGATTCTTACACATTCATCTCTTAATTTGCTAAAATTAAAAATTATAACCTACCAGTGTGACCAGTTAGTAGGAACAATGTGACAAAAAACACTTTAAAACTGTGTTTAACTGGTAAAAATGCTTCTATTTAACAATAATGGAGGTTATTTAACCAGGGTTGCTAGATATAAACTACCTATTGAACCAAATATATTTAATTATTCTCATAGATTCAAAATAAATTTTAAAAAATCGGAGGGCTCTTTTTGTTTTTAACTGACGTAATAGACTCAGAAAAATATGAACTTTCTCGAAATGTAACAAGTGTTTTGGTTAGAATTTTTTGTTATTATTATACCAGCCTCCATACATTTTGTGGACATGTCCTTTGATCGAAATCGGCTAATAAATCGTGCAGCAGCAATTTCCCCCCTTTTTGAAGGAAATACACCCCCGAAATAAAAAATCGTCGACAACAGAAAAAAATCCATTAATATATAAAATGTGTGTGCCAAGTTTTATCGAGATTCATTGAAAAATGCGCCCTGCAGTCAAAAATCAACATCCAGACAGACGAAAGCCAAATCTTCGTGTGGAAGCATAGATTTTCGCGTCGCTTCAGTCAACCATCAAAATTGGCTCATAAATAACAGTGCAACAGCAAATTTCCCGCCTTTTTGAGGGGAATATCCCGCCAATCAAAAATCACCGACAACAAAAATCCATTAATATATAAAACCTGTGTACCATTTTTCGTCGAGATTCGTTGAAAAATGCGACCTGTAGAGCGGATTCAACATCCGGACAGATGAATGCAAAATCGTCGACTTATAACGGAGACCAATCTCTCACTTCATTTGCTCAATGCGGTGATTCTAGTGTTTTCAAATAGTACCGGTATCAGCCGTAAAAAAAAAAAAAACAACAGTAAACTAACAACAGCCTGATGCGACTGGCTTTTATTTAGCACTTGCTCCGGCCACGTCTAAACTTACACGAAGAACTTAAATCCGACTTTTTCACAGCACTGAAATCCACTCCCTTTCACGTATTTTACTAGCAAAAGACAGCAATAGTACTAAGTTTAGTTTAGTGAAAATGCTACACAAAGCTAGAATGCACTAGAAATGCTGTACGTGTGTTACTATGTCGTATGACTCGCAATCCTCGCATGTTTTTGCGAACTTTTTTAGACAAATAAAACAAAACTCTCTCTAGCGAATAGCACGTATTGCCCTATAGCGTCACGTAGCAAATCAACAAATAGAGCTTCTAGCACCAACCTACGAACATCCACCGAGACCATCGAAATACAACTTTTTGGAAACGTAACGTACCAGAGATATATAATAATAATAATATAATAATAATAATAATAATAGAACCTGATTCCCTGGGGCTAAATGAGACCCCTGACTCCTCTCTTGCCTTAACTGGCCGGCTTGGAGTGGAAACCGCAAGAGCTAAGAACCTAAGCTCCAGGATGGAAGTGTTAAAGGGCATAACGCCGCGAGTAGCGTCTAGTGAAAGCGCAGCACACCTCTCGACACCCTAAGCCGTCCACACCAATGTTGCCCCTCCGGCGCCAAATTACGGTAGCCTTTATGGGGGGCCCATTTAGTGGATGGCAAGTCACCACCCGCCTAAATATTTTGAAATGAGGCATCACTTGGCGGGTGCCGCACCTCATTCCATAGACCAGCTTATAATCATGTAATAATTCATTATAATAGCCTAAGAAGTACGTACCTATTCCCCGCCTTTACAATAGTTTACCTCTTCCTATCACCCAACAACTGTATTTTTTTACTTGAATGATTGTAAAAGGGCCTCTTGGTGTTGGTTTCGGCCCCATCAATGCCCTTCAAAGATCCGGGGCAACCCGTGAGTTGTAAAACAAATAAATGGAATAATAATAATAATAATAATAATAAGCCCCCCAACTCAACCACACGCCCTGATCCGACCATCTGATCACGTGGGGGGCGGGCAACGCAATGAGAAATTACTGGTGCGGCTAACGTGGCTCTGGAAAGTAGGGCATGGGAACCGAGTAAGTAAGTAAGTATGCATAGGAGAAGAACGAGGAGTAGTAAAAGTAAGGATATTGTGAGTAAGTAAGTAATCATGAGGAAGGAGCAGGGAATTAGTATCAGAAGGAGGAAGTAATAGTGGGATTTTATTAAGTAAGTAAATATGAGGAGGAATAGGAGTAAGTAGAATCAGAGGTAGTAAATAAGTATACAGCTACCATGAGGCTCTTGGAAAGGGACTTCCAAATGAGGCTTAGGTAGAACAACTGATGTTAGTGCAGGATATCAGTTAGGGGCGGTAGCGGAAGAGTATCACTAGCAAGATACCAACGGTAGCGTTCAAAGACTCAGTCAGGCAGTCTACTGCGCACTTACGCTCCCCGGGCTGGGAGCGTAGGTTTCGTATTGTGCCCAACAAACCAATATGAATAGAAAACCTTTATCCCAGCCCCAAGTGCCCGGCGGCTGCGGAGGGAACTACGATGATGGTAAGTGGCTACCTCTTAGGCCATGGGGTGTTAAGAATCCCCGGGCGACGGTTACCTTAAACCATCCGACGACTCAGGCTAATCCATTGGACATTGAATGCATGAACGACAGGCAAAACAATAAGCGATACAATTTAAGATCTACCAGACAAAGTCCCATTAGGAGATCTTAAACAAACTCTAAAAGCAGTAGTATTCAAGATCTCCAGAAAGAGGAACAATCCGAACGAATAAGTATAGCTGCATCCCCAACATCTAGTGAGAGTTTGTTTGACTCCCCAGAGTCATCACCATATCCCTTTGTAGCTCAATTAAGGGAACGATCGATGTCAAGCTCAACTATGTCAGATGATGTTGTACAGGAGGCAATAGCCATTGATGCTGTACCCATCTCTGACAATAACCGTGCGCGAAAGAAATGGACAAGTGAAATGAACGAATTTATCTGGCGCACATATTTATCAGTCACTGAAAATGAAAGTAAAACACGAGGATATCTTGACCCACTACATCAACTTTTCATCCAAAAATTTCCCGATATGGAAGTGTCAAAACAAAGAGTAGGAGATCAACGTAGAGCCATAATCCGGAATCAGCTAATCCCACACACCACTCTAGAACAAATTAAACAGGATGTTTCTAACCAACTCACATCTGGAACCAATCTAATAAACATGACAAATAAATCCCAAGACACAACTAAATCGACACAACAAACTAGAATGAGATGGACAGATGACATAAATGAAGCCATCATTAGGGAATATTACAGAATCACTCAACTGGAACGAAACAAATCAGCTTACCGCAAACAACTGCATAGCCGTATTATAAACTTATTCCCACATATTGCTCATGTCTCAGAACAACGCATTGCTGACCAAAGACGCGTGATCATACATAACAAATTACTGACGGACGACTCTTTACAGAAAATAAGACGAGACGTAGAAAGAGAAATGATACAGTGCACTGAAACAACTTCAGAAAGAAATCACACCCAAGAATCCCAAAACAGTCAAATTGATATGCCACCATTAGCTTCATTCTCTACACAAGAGCTCACACATCACGAACAAAACTTAAATGACAATATAGAAGCACCACGCAATACGGACTTTCGTCCGTATCCTTAAATCATAAAATAAAGGATATTTTTACTACAACCTACGCAAAGTACATAAATTCTGACCCCTTGATTAGACCGCGTATTCCAAAGCAAAATACATCAAAAAAGCTAGCTTATATTGTAAACTACCTGAACACAGATATACTACCAAATCTTCTCACATCAGATACCGACTTTAACACAATTCAAACTATCATATACTCCGCAGCGTACACGGCAGCCAGTTGTAATGGTGCTAAAATTAGAGAACAAACAGATACTACAACAGCCCAACACAGAACAAATAATATCCAACCATGGCAGAAAAGACTTAAAAATAAAATTGAAAATCTGAGGAAAGACATAGGTAGAATGACCCAATATATAGCCGGAATTAGAAGCAATAATTTAGTAACCCACATTGATAGAATCAAAGAAAAACACAGAACTCATTCACGCTATGAAGAACCCAACCTAACCAATGAACAATATTTAGACAGTTTAAAACAGAAACTATGTGCAATTACCAGTAGGTTTAGAAGATATAACAACTGTACGCTTAGGAAAAACCAAAATACTCAATTTAGTCGAGATCAAAAAAGATTTTACAGAAGTCTCAGCACACAACCCGAAGACGCTTCAACTGACGCTAACGTACCATTACCTACCCCGGAGAGTTTGCACGCGTTTTGGTCGAATATCTGGAGCAATCAAGTTCAACATAACGAAAATGCTGAATGGATCAAAGATGACTTAGTATACACAGAAAACTACAGCGAAATGCAATTCGAATATATCCCTGTTCATATATTTAAAGAAGTAATCACAAACACACATAACTGGAAATCACCCGGGACAGACAATATTCACAATTATTGGTATAAAAAGTTTACTTCCGCACATCCATTACTTCACACACATATAAATCAGTTTTTAGAAAACCCCGACTCTATGCCAAAGTATATAACTCAAGGAATCACTTACATGATACCCAAAGATAAAGACTACCTGAACCCAGCCAAATATCGACCAATAACGTGTCTGCAAACTATCTACAAAATTATAACCTCTTGTATTGCTCGTATACTGCACCACCACATCACGCAAAATAATATATTAGCCGAAGAACAAAAGGGATGCCGAAAGCATAGCCAAGGCTGCAAGGAACAACTGATTATTGACTCGATCGCCATGAAACAAACATTAGCAAGAAAACAAGATCTAGACACAATGTACATAGATTACAGAAAAGCATACGACTCAGTTCCACATAGCTGGCTAATCTACATACTTAAACATTATAAAGCTCACCCACTCATTATTAATTTTCTTGAAAACACTATGAAACACTGGAGAACCACACTTGTAGCAAAAAATAAAACCAGGGCTATACAAACAGAAGAAATAGCCATAAAACGAGGTATTTTCCAAGGAGACAGCCTAAGCCCAGAGTGGTTCTGCTTAGCTTTAAACCCTCTATCCAAAATGTTAAATAATTTAAATACAGGACTGGAAATCAATATTAATAACAGTGATAACTACAAACTCACCCACCTTATGTACATGGACGATATTAAACTTTACAGCAATAGCGTAGAATCTCTTCATCAGCTTGCAAATACTACAGAAATGTTCTCAAACGACATACATATGGAATTTGGAATCGATAAATGCAAGACTTACTCCATCCAAAGCCAAACCATTGAGCTCGAACCGTTTGCCCTCAGTTCTGGTGAAGTAATTGAACCAATTGATGAAAACAGCTTTTATAAATACCTCGGATTCCAGCAAAGTCACCAAATAGCCCAAAAAGATACAAAAGCTGAAGTTAAAAGAAAATTTAGACACAGATTAAACCTACTACTCAAATCACAATTAACTGGTCGTAATCTAGTACAAGCCATAAATGCATTCGCCATCCCTGTTCTGACATACACATTTGGTATAATCAACTGGTCACAGACAGATCTTCTAAATTTGCAGCGTAATATTAATACATCCATGACTAGCCACCGGAAACACCACCCACGGTCATGTATACAAAGACTCACTTTGCCGAGGAAAGAAGGTGGTAGAGGTCTTATAGACATAATTAATCTCCACAACAAGCAAATAACAACTCTGAGAAATTATTTCTATAAACAAGCAGAAGTTTCCACACTACAGAAAGCAGTTGTTAATACTGATAAAAGATACACTCCTTTAAACCTATCCAAACCTAACACGCAACGCAACGAACACATTACGCAACAGGCAGAAAAGTTTGAAGCATGGAAGCAGAAGTCTCTCCATGGAAGGCATTATCACGACCTGCAACAGCCTCATGTCGACAAGAGTGCGTCGAACGCATGGCTGGAGCGGGGTGAGCTCTTCCCTGAGACAGAAGCATTCATGCTAGCTATTCAGGATCAAGTCATCGACACCCACAATTATCAAAAGTACATAATCAAAACACCGAACATTACTGACATATGTAGAAGATGTTGTAGCAGCTCTGGAACGATTCAGCACATCACTGGAGCATGCAAAGCAATAGTTCAAACTGATTATAAGCACCGACATGACCAGGTAGCTGCAATAATCCACCAAATTCTTGCATACAAATATAATCTCATTTCAGATAAGAAACCGTACTATAAATACAAACCGGAACCTGTTCTAGAGAATAATGACTATAGACTGTACTGGGACCGAACCATAATTACTGATAAGACTGTGCATTTTAATAGACCCGACATTACTATTCTAGACAAAATCAACAAATCCGTTTTCTTGATTGACGTTGCTATTTGCAATACCCACAACTTGCAATCCACCCATACTGAGAAAATAGCTAAATATACTGATCTATCCCTAGAAATCAAGACCCAATGGCAAATAATGAGTATAAAAACTATCCCTATAATTCTGTCAACTACAGGAGTCATACCAAAATCGTTAGAAACTAGCCTCAAAATACTTGACATCCAGAAATTAACATATAAGTTGCTTCAAAAAGCAGTCATCCTTAATACGTGCAGAATTGTTAGAAAATTTTTATCACTTTCATAGCACTTGGCTCCGGCCCGTGCCATATAATAAATACCTCCACATCGGAGAGAAAACGAAAGTTTTACTACAAAAATAATAATAATAATATAATAATATATATATAATTAAACCTTTTATCTTTAGCAGTTGAATGAAATATTGATGATACCAAATGATTTGGTTAATCGTATCTAACTTTGAGAATCTACTGCTAGACATAGGCCTAACCTTGAAAAACAATTATCAGAGGCAAACCGAAAAAAATGTTAGACCTGCATGGTCTGGCTATTCTTGCGCCCCCCGGAGTCTGCTACCTGTGCCTGGGTACCGGTGGCACCGCCCTATTTACGGCACTGGGTTGCAGATTAGATTTGCATACGCCATTTTTATTTATCAAACGCTGATTCATGACGTTTTCTCCCAAAAGCCACCTGTACCTGTGAGGTCAAGACAATAGACAGTTCTTCATTAAGACAAAAATAAAATTAAACAAAACCACAAAGCAAACAACACAGCAAAACAAAACAAAATAAACATCATAAACAATTACTCATAATTATTTTACATTATTATCCTACTTAAGTACTTAATTTTATTTTTGTCACAACCCGGTCCATGGTTGTGGACCAACCAGCGCTGGTCTTTCGGCAGGACCGGCAGGTGACGTCTCATGCGAATATTAAAAAATAATATGGCTATTGTTGGAGCAACAGCGTGCAAACATAATTAAAAATAACACATAATATCTATTTTAGAAAATATGATGTTCTCGCCACGCCAAAACCCGATGCAACACGTCAACTGACATTAGCTGAAAATTGACAGTGACGCACCCTGACCATGACGCAGTGTCTCCATATGTAAATCGACCAGTCAGGTCAGTACCTACAGGTTTACACATAAAATGAACCTACAGCTATTTTCCGTATGGCTCTATACATTTTTGTGCAGCGCCCCTGGCGGAAACGAGGAAGAACTAACCTAACAGTATGGAGCCACACGCGAACGCGAAAGTTTAAGTAAACTACGCAAAACCTGGACTAAGGGCTCTGTTACCAAAAGTTTGCAACAACAACTCTGGATATTAATGTCAATTGCCATGCAGCATGCACGTGTGGTTAAAAATAAGATTTTTGCGTACACAAATCAACAGAATACCTACTCGCAAATAGTGGTACTGTGTACAATTCTGAAGCGGTATTTAATAGACGAGATAATGAATTCGTGGTTACTACACGCGTATCGTAACGAGGAAGCTCTCAATTTAACATTTCTTGTATGTCTATTACAAACGCAAAAATGATAAACGAAGCCCGACATTAGAAGTAATAAAGTTTTTCTAAAAAAAAACTAGTCGTAGTGTTCTACAGTTTCAGTGTAGTGTTTAAGTAGTTTTTATATTAATTCAATAAAAATGTGCAAATTAAGTAAATCAGGAGGCCATAACCATGTTCAATGGGCAATTGCCATGCTGGGTATGTAATAATTATACTTTTTTATTAAGCAAGTGCTTTTATTAACTATGTACAACAAAATAAATTAAACTGCATACCTAAGCTACGCTTAACTTTGTACAAAACATCATTTGCATACCAATGATCCAATTGTTTTGTACTTACACAAGATTATTTTTTGCAAAAATTAGCACGACCGACTTCACCCGTGTACAGAATTCGCGAATATTTCGCACTGATCGATGTAGCATTTTTCACATTATTGTTGATTTATCAAAAATGGCTCAGCCGATTTCGATAAAATTTAAATGGGACCAATTTCGAAGTATACTCTTTCTAATAAAAGAACTGTATAACTCCTCCGGTGGTTCGTTGGTCAAAAAAAAAACTTGAAAGTCTAACTAAAAATAACCCAAATGTATACTTTTTATTACCCAAAGAATTACTTATGTATTGCCAATTTTAAATTTAAGAACACAATTTTTCACAGTCGAAAGTGGTTAAGTAAACTTTTGAAATAAGCAATTTCAATTCAATGAATTCCTTGTATCTTTACAGTAGACATATATCATTCTCTTTAAATTAGCTCGCGGAAAGTTTGAGCGTTGTCAGTCCAATTGGGTTGTAAAAATTGCTCACATTAATTGTTGTCAATTGATGGCAATATTAATTATTGTACTGTGGCGCTCATCTTAGCTTGACCAGGTGCTTTTCAACACAATTGTCAGCAAAATCAAACTTTTTCCCCTTTGGAAGGGTGTTTCCTTCAAGAGATTCCCCCAATAAAAAAAAACACAGACGACAACAAAAAAGAAAAAACTAAAAATACATAATATCTATATACCAAGTAGTGTCGTCAAAATTCGTTGAAAAATGCGACCTGTAGACGAGAACCAACATCCAAACTAACGTACATTCTGACATGAAAGAAAATTGCCAATATTAAAGCATAGACGCTTAGGTGGCTCTCTCTTGGTCAATAACTGATTTAAATCCAAACGCTTCTAATTGTTAATCGCGGAATCGTTAATTAAGTGGACTTTGTTCACATACTGTTTAGGTACTGTTTGGCTTCGCTTTTCCTCGCACTCGCTCTCGTGGTGCGAGTACTTAACTGGCGCGAGCGGGAGAAAAAACTGAAGCCAAACGTCAGGGGTTCTATTTTACAACTTCGAACGACTGGGAACGTATACGGACCTTAAACAGATTGTATGGAGAATCTCTATGTTGTCAATGGAAGTTGCGAATACTTCATACAAGATCCGTAAATGAGAAGGCCGTGCGAAGTTCAAAAATAACGCATACTCAATACGGTCTCAGAATCTTGCGATCAGGATCTAGGAATTCCAGAAAGATGTGATTAAATCTATTATTTATATAATTCGTTAATGAGGTTTTCCTCTACTTGAGCTTTTTGGCTCGGTCTACTGAGCTACCGCCCCGAGACCCTCAGGGAAAGGGTGGCTCAGTCCCCCCCTGTACAAAAACTGTGTCTCCTAGTGTTTTGTTGAGTATTGGCTGCCTGTTTTTGTATGATGTTAGTGTTAATATTGGCGTCTAGTTTTGTGCAGTATCTATGTAGTAATTTGGCTATTACTCCGGTGGCTCCTATTAGGTACTATGGGTATGACTTCTGTGGGTTTCCATAACCTGGCCATTTTTTGTCTGTGTGGATGGTATTTGCTGAGTTTTTCTATTTCTATATATCTGATTATAAGGTATCGTGGTTAACTACTGTATCAGCCATTTTATTAGTCCACTGCAGGACGTAGGCCTACCCACGAATGGTGGTTGGGCCATATCCAACACGCTGGCTCAGTGCATGTTGGTGGATTCACATACGCCATCAAATTACTTCTACTGACATATGCAGGTTGCCTCACGATGCTTTCCTTCACCGAAAAGCCAGTGGTGTTAAATTCCGTACATAAATTCCAAAGAAACTTATTGGTACGGGAACGGGATTTGAACCTACGGCCTCACAATTGTAAGGCGGGTTACCACTAGACCACCATGGCTTCCGATTGTAAGGCGGGTCTCACAACCAACTGGCTAACTACAAGCTATAGGAAATCATTGAGTAACTGGTTTAGGATACAACTTACCTTCTAAATTAGTAGATAATTATTTTTTCGCCAAAAATGGCATAACCAACTTCTATCGTGTAGTTCGCTCGAATCGATGCATACCATTTTTTTATTATTGTAGGTTTTTCAAAACAGTTCAGCCAAATTCGATCAAATTTAAATGAGAATCTCCTTTTTGAGGTCCTTTAAAAAACAAGTAACATAGACATTCATAAACTCTTTTCAGTGAACATATCCCTGTTCACCTATGGCATGCAGTTTGGCTGGATATCTCCCATGACTAAAGTCCTCAAATCAGATCGATCACCGACGGGTTATCCGCTATCTGAATATGAGGTGGCTTGGCTGGCCAGCGTCGTCTGCTTGACTGCATTGCTGACAGTTCGGCTTTACGCCACAGTGGTGGACAGATACGGGAGGAAAACTGGCGTGATCACCATAGCTACATTTCAAGCGGTAAGTCCAATTTTCTATACATTTTTACAGACTTCCAAAAAGGAGGGATACTATGTTCGTCTGTTTGTATTTTTTTTTATGTATTTTCATAGATATTTTCGCTAATTGTGAACCGATTTAAAAAGTCATTTTTATTTTAAAAGGATATAATCTCGAGGTGATCCCATTTAAATTTAGTAGATATAAGCGTAGAAGCGCTTTCACGATAGCACCCGTCCTCCTGACGTCTATGTGTGCGTTTCTCAATTTTACTTCTGTCTCGCTCACTCCTGCATGGCGCGAATCTCTTCAAATAATAATAAATAAAAATGTATCATTGGTGTCTAAAATTATAAGCAATGCAATTATTATTGTACCTTGTGTAGTTGTGTTATGTGGATAAGTTAAGTATGTACTCGTAATATTGTATGATAAGAATAGTGTTTTAATATACTATTTAAGTTTGTACTAGCTGTTGCTGCGCCCTCAATACATGGTATATATACCTTATATTTAGTTAATCTAGTTTTTAACTAAATTATGTAATAAATAAATTTATAAATAAACAAATAAATTTTATCGAAATCGGCTGCGCAGTACAGATTACCAATAATGTACATGGATTTCACATCGATTCGTGCGAGCTATTCGAATTCTGTACACGGTGGAAGGCGGTGGTGCCTATTTTGCGAAAAATAATTGTTTATCCTTGTCATATTTACTAATTCAGGGTGTTCATTTGTAAAGTGCACGGACTTTTAAAGGTGTATACTGTATAGGTATGCAAACTATTATGAACAACTTTTACTATAGAACTAACTGTGACATCGTGAAAATTAAGAAAATAAATCAAAATAAATCACTGTTCCATAAGAAAAGTTCACTGACCCTTGACAAAACGAAAATATATAATCATTATTTAAAAAAGTCAACCCTCCTACCGCCTAAGCAATAGCAATCGTAATAGCAATCGTTTATGACTTCATTTTAGTCATTTGGCACCGCCTATGTGACGTTAGCCATCAATTGCTTTGCGCAGATTGCGAAAGCAATCGTTGAATGAACAACTTTGATGGCTAACGTCACATAGGCGGTGCCAAATGACTAAAATGAAGTCATAAACAATTGCTATTACGATTGCTATTGCTTTAGGCGGTAGGGGGGCTGGTTTAAAAAGCTTAAACAATTGTTTTGGAAAATGACTACGCACAGTATCATAACACCGCTGCCTTTTCGGTGAAGGAAAACATCGTGAGGCAACCTGCATATGTCAGTGGAAGAAATTCGATGGCGTATGTGAATCCACAAACCCGCACTGGGCCAGCGTGGTGGATATGGCCCAAACACCCTTCGTGGGTAGGCCTACGTCCTGCAGTGGACTATTAAAAAGGCTGATACAGTACAGTACAGTATCATAGGCGTAATAATATCTTAATAGTACATTTTGATATAAGTGCGGTAAGCTGAAAATTACAGCCAAGGCGATTTTGCTAGCCCGAGCCGTAGGCGAGGGCTATAAGGAAGCAGAGGCTGTAATTTTCAAAGCGCACGTATGTCATACGACGTTTTATAACATATTTGCGAGGAAATTAATAAATCTTTAATCATTTGTTTATGCAGTTATAGAAATTTGAACAATATTTAAAAGTGATTGTTATGTTGCCAGTTGGCATTTTTAATGTTGTCAAGTTATTATTATTAGTTACAATTTTCCCAGTCTCTCTCTCAATCTCTTGAGTGAAAGTAAATTTATCACTACTTGACGACATTTTCAAATAAAAACAATACAGCGAAAAGAGAAAGCGCGCGAAATAATTTTTATCTCCCAAAGTTAATTTTATTCATAAAATATTGACCACTTTTCTGACATAAAAACTCTTTGCTAAGATTTTTAAAAGTATCGTTTATTTTTAGACGGAGCATCTTAAAAAACCGTGCATGTTACTTTATTAAAAAAAAAACTCGTGCTGTACATTACAATAACGCACAAGTGCGTAATGAAATACATTACGATATTGAAATTGTTGTAATTACAGCCACTATACGAGCAATTATGTTATAAAAATATATTAAAGTACAGATACATCTAAGCTATGAATTTTCTTTCAACAATATGTCGAAAACAGGCATTGAAAAGTCGCCTATTTGAAGCATACGATTGAATTGAGACGCGTAAAATAAAGTTATCCTAAGCACTTGTCAACCGCAGCGACGTCCGAAATGAAAATAATATATTTGGACAGTTATTTCGCACAAAAATTGCCTCCAACGAAGGAAAAGGATCAACAGAATATGCGGGGAAATATTTTTGCATCTGTTCAACGATATTTTTTTACCAAAACAACGTTTTTATTACGAGTTTTATTGACTTTTCTATCTAACCTTGCAAGGTTCCAACTATAGTCGATCGTTGACTATAAAGGCATAAAGCCTTCTATTTTCGTAGAGATTTTGTTTGTGAGTCTCGGGCATTATTTTTGACTTCCGTACGGCTAGAAACGTATACGGAACTCTGACAGTGACAGTTATCTAGATAACCGTTCACCGTATTTGTTTTGTTAGTTTTTTTAATAAACGTCCCATTTCACAGTTTTCCCTTTTGTAGTCTATGGTTTCTTTTAAAATAGCCGTGTCCAGTACCTACTAAAGTTCTGCGTGAAATGTAAATTTAATTTTAAATAAAAGTAAATATCTTAGCCGTATAAAGTTCAAAAATAATAGCCCTGAACATATCCTATGAACAAGATTATTTTTTGCAAAAATTAGTATCACCGACTTCACCCGTGTACAGAATTCGCGAATATTTCGCACGGATTGATGTAGCATTTTTCACATTATTGTTGATTTCTCAAAAATGGCTCAGCCGATTTCGATAAAATTTAAATGGGACCAATTTTGATGTATACTCTTTCCAATAAAAAAAGTTATTGAAATCGGACTACTACAAAAAAAGTTATGCGTGGTTAAACATAAAAAAAAACGCGTGGAATTGTATACCTTCTCCGGTGGTTCGTCGGTCAAAAATATTACTCAAATAATCAACAGCTACTAGTGTTTTTGAATTATCGTTAAGGGCTTTTAAGTGGCTTAAAACTCTGACATCTGAGCTATAACTTACGAACTTAACCAAATTTTTGAGGCTAGGAAATTTTAAAAATATAACAATTCTCTACGCGAATAGTTATATTGTGCTCTTAGTGTATGGCGTAACTAAATTAACGCTGTAACGTTGTCGATCATGTTAAATTTTGGAGCTTGTCCCGGGACAAATTTGTCGGAAATCACGACAATACATCGAAAATTGGATTTCAGAACAGAGGACTCGGTGTAAATTATTCATTGGCGTGGAAACGATACTCCGTATTTTGCTATCAATCTAGGAGAGTTTTGGTTTTAAGATGATAAAGGGGAATTACCTCGGGTCAAACTTTGAATCATCAATAATGTACAGCAAAATTCATCTTTCACTGAAAATCCATTAAGACACCAATATCAATTTATTGACCGAAGCAGAGCGAAGGTCTTCGTTTTAACATGGCGACTTTGCTTTCGTCCATCCGGATGTTGGTTTTGGTCTACAAGTTGCGTTTTCCAACTAATCTCGATGAAACTTGGTACACAGGTTTTATATATTAACTAGCTGCGCCCCGCGGTTTCACCCGCGCAGCTGACGAATGTGTTGGGTACAATACTGAGTAAAATGTCTTAGTGGCAATTTGACAATTATGTAGGTATATCTGAAAAGCCATGGTGGTCTAGCTGTAGTGACACCAGCCTTACCTAATCGTGAGGTCGTGGGTTCAAATCCCGGTCCCGTACCAATGAGTTCTTTGGAATTTACATACTGGCTTTTCGGTTAGAATGGCCCTGAATCAGCTTAAGAACAACAAGGCGCCGGGTGATGACGGTATCACATCAGAGCTGCTGAGAGCGGGTGGAACACCGGTACTAAAAGTCCTCCAGAAACTTTTCAACACCGTCGTCTTCAAAGGCATCACGCCAGAAGCATGGAAGAAAAGAGGCGTGGTGGTGTTGTTTTTCTAGAAAGGTGACAACACCATATTGAAGAACTACAGACCCATCTCACTTCTGAGCCATGTTTATAAGCTGTTTTCAAGGGTCATTACGAACCTCGAGCGCAGGCTTGATGACTTTCAGCCTTGCGAACAAGCCGGTTTCCGAAAAGGCTTTAGCACCATGGACCACATTCATACGCTGCGGCAGGTTATACAGAAGACCGAAGAGTATAATCTGCCACTTTGCTTAGCGTTTGTGGACTATGAAAAAGCCTTTGATTCGATCGAGACATGGGCTGTGCTCGAGTCTCTCCAACGATGCCGTATTGACTATCGGTACATTGAAGTGTTGAAGTGCTTGTATAATAACGCCACTATGTCGGTCCAAATATAGGAAGGAAGGAAGATCCAAGGCAATCCCTTTAAAAAGAGGCGTAGGACAGGGAGACGTAATTTCTCCGAAACTGTTTACGGCTACTTTGGAGAACGCCTTCAAGCTTCTGGAATGAAAGGATACCATATAAACACAAAGAGCTCGTCAAAATGAATTATTCGAGCTCAAACTCGATAGGATTTAGCCCCATCATCAGACCCTGGATCTATTTTAACTTGTAAAATAATTTTATCAATAAATATGACTATGACTATGATCCGATCTAGACATAAAGAGCTCGTCGGAACAAGTCATATGAGCCCGAACTCGATAGGGCTACGTCTTTTCACTGCAGAGTTCCAATGACCACCTTCCAGCTCCATCATCAGACCCTGGATACCATTTAGAAACAAAGTGCTTGTCAAGACGAATCATATAAACCCAAACTTGATATGGTTATATCTTTTTATTGTGGAGTTCTAAATACGACCTTCCAGCTCCATCATCAAACCCTGGATACCATCTAGACACAAAGTGCTCGTGAAGACGAATCATCCGAGCTCAAATTTGATAGGATTATGTCATTTTATTGCGGAGTTCCTTTGACCACCTTCCAGCTCCATATATCATCAGATCCTGGTGCTCGTCCTAAACTCGACAGAATTATGTCTTTTAAAATGCATAATTAAAAATATTGCAGTTTTGCTCGGACACTTTGCCGTGTGAACTTGTCAATGTGTGCGTGTGATGCACATACCGTTTGCGGGCCCGATCGCGGTTAATACCTAATTCGCGCCGACATCTTTCGCTCAATACAGTCAACACAATAACATTGGCCACGCAATTGACGCTGATATTCGCGTCGAGGTGAAGTACCTTTTAAATATGGCATCATCACATGAATATATATTTTTAAATTACAATTTTACCAATTTAAAGCTTTAAATATATAATATATGCATAAAACAATAGAGTTTGGAATTCAGTGAATCGAAATTTTAATAACAGAAATGGTCGGAAACATTTGTGTTCGCGGAAATAATTTTTACATTTTGCTATATTATTTTGTCCTGTACGCGGGTAGGCTCACCTTCTACTACCTGCCAGCCTGTTATTAGTCCTACCCACTCGTCTACAAATAAGTTTTGATTGTTTACAACCACCACAATCTTATTATTGCCAGCAACATTTAATTTATTTTAATCAAAAAACAGAAACATATTTATTATTCTTTTACTAGATCTATTTTTAAATTATTATCTGTCTTCTTAGCTAAATTACTGGTTCTGCTATTTTTATATATTTTTATTTATTACAAAGTTAAGTCGCCCTTTTGGTTCAATTCAATTCATATTTATTTCGCAAAACACGAGTGTTACAATTTTTGTGTTATGTAGTCAACAAGGAATTTCCATACGAGATGGAACTTCCGTGGTAGTCAGAAAATGCATAGATAGCCATGTTTTAACCATTGTGGTATGCATTGTCAATAAAATTCATTAAATTAGTAATACCAAAACTATTTGGTTATGAAAAATACAGTAACATAATATACATTAAAATGTTTACAATTTCGATTCGCGGATCAAAGAACTGTGACACCAGAGCTATATAGCCATCTGGCCTATATGAACTTATTAAGCCCGATTACAGAGGCGCCAGCGTAAATTTAATAGCAAAGTAAAAAGCGTTCTCTCTATCGAATGCCTAAAGTGAAAAAGAAACAGAACTACCTATGCTATTTAGCTATTATATGTAATTACGATGGCGCCTCTGTAATCGGGCTTATTATAAGTATACGCACGCGATTTCATCTGCAGTTAAGAGGATCGTAAATGTGGTCCATCGAACCAAAGAGGCGACTTTACTTTACAATTACAGCATCTATTAAAATAGCCAATTAAGAGGAGTGTGTGGTGACCACTGTTTTCGATTTTCTGTCGAACATCGAGGTAATTATCGGTACATTTTTGATAAAATTTGCGTTCCGGGAGAAAACTCTTTTTATCCCTTAAATCGTAATAAAATGTTATGTTTTTGGTGTCAATCGCTTGCGTAAAAAACATTGCTTGCTCATACGTCTTAATTTTTTCAGAGAAGTATTTAGTTTATGTACATTTCAGACAAGTTTTTGCGTAAAAATATGATTTTTTTAGAGGCTTATAACTTTAAGGTCATATGAAAACTGTAAAAACTAACACGTACAATCCTGATTTACATGAAAAAAATATTACTTAAATCGTATAATATTTAGAGGTAAATAACAGTTTATTGTTTTTGCATCTCCAAGTTAGCGCCATCATCATCATCATACTAATATTATATATCCGAAAAGTTTGTTCGTTTGTTCCTCTTTCACACGGCAACGGAGCAACGGCCTGACTTGATTTTTGGCATGGATATAGTTCAAGAGACGGAAAGTGACATAGGCTATTTTGTATCCCGAAAAAGTAAAGGTTCCTGTGGGATAGCACAAAAGTCAAAATACCACGCGAGCCGAGCCGCGGGCAAAAGCTAGTTTGTTATATATTTCTCTATTGCCTTAAGTCTTTTCGATAGGTACCACAAGGCATAAAACGTAGCCTGTATCCCTTTATAATGCTCCAATTATAACGCAAATAAAAACAATCGATAATTTGCTTTGTTACTACGTAAAAGAGAGATAAACAAACTAACAAACACAATTTGCACCTGATGACAATACAAATAAATAAATAATATTCTTCTGACTCTTTGAAAATTCAGCTCATGTAGCACGTGCACTTTAACAACGTTGTTATTTTTAACAAGAGTCTATGTATTTCAGTTGTGCTGGATTACAAAATGCTTCGCTACGAGTACAGCGGCACTCATTGTGTCCCGGGTATTCTGCGGCGTGCCAGCCGGAGCGTGCTACAGTATCATACCCTTGTACGTGCGGGAAATAAGCCATGACAGTATAAGGGGAAAACTGGGCTCTCTCTTTATCCTATTCCAAAATACCGGCGTCCTGGCCATGTATGCTATGGGAGCTTTTTTGGATTATTATACAGTGTTGTATATAGTTACGTCACTGTCTGTTGTCACGGTGGTCGTTTTTTGGTTCATATTGCCGGAGACGCCGGTTTTTTTGGTGAAATTGGGAAAGAACGAGGTAAGTTTGTGTAGTAAAAGTAGAATTATCGAGTTATATGAATATTATAGTTATAGTGATTTTGGTAATATTTTTACCACGTCTCTATTACAATCTTTTAAAAAGTTTACACATCACGGCTGTCCAAAATTAAAACCCTACCTACTGTTTCTCTCTATGATTAACAGCGTATGTAATTATAATGTTATTGTTATTTCTGCCTCAATATAATAAAATTTCCTATTTATTTTTGAATTGGGACACATATAATGAAAAATGAAGTTATGACAGAGAGTTTCGCAAAAGCTTTTAATTACAGCAGAAACATTATAAGCATTTAAAATAGCATGAATTTTAATGTACTTAACGTACGTTACCTAGGATAGCGGGGTATTGCGGCGTTTGGCCCCGCAAGCTGTTGGTCCCGCGGGGCCAATCGACCATGACTCTTTTTGAAGGCCCCCATTGGGCCCGCGGGGCGAAACGCCAATAACTATAAAAGAAGTGGTTGTTTGGGCCCACGTTGATAAAGATCAATTTCCCGCATCAGTATTACGCATTTCTTATGGTACAGCCAGGCATAAAATTACATGACATAAAATAAAAATCCGACTACAAAAAATCAACAGATATGCAACGCTATAAAAAAGGAATTGTTTGTTTGTTTATGAGCTTTTAATGTCCCATTGTTGGACAAAGGCTTCCTCTCGAGATTTCCAGTTTTGTCGGTCTTGTGTTGATTCCTGCCAATTTGGATCAAAGGTGTTCAGTTACAGACATGCCACAAGGGCGGTGTCGCCGCGACATGTCACCGCGGCGACCAGTGTTGCCGGTAGCGATTTAGACATTAAATCTAGAGTATTCGAGTATTCTATGAATTATTTATTAAAAAAGGTATAATTAAAAAAGGTTTTGACGACAACCGATCAATCTTAAAATGAAGATGAGAAAAATCCCTCGTACACGTTAGAAATCGGATCGTGTAATTTGTCACGACTAATGTCACAGTAACAGCTGTCCAAGTGACAGCTGTCAAACTTCAAAGTGATTTATCTCGGTCATTATCAATTCTAGACTGCTGTTGTTTTCACAAAAGTGATAGAACTTGACGAGACCTACATTACTGTTGACAGCTGTCAAACTTAAAACTGATTTATCTCGGTTATTATTGATTCTAGACCATTAATATCTTCACAAAAGTGAAAGAGCTCAACCAGATCTACATTTCAGATGACAGCTGTCAAACTTAAAAGTGATTTATCTCGGTTATTATCGATTCTATTCAATTCAATTCAATTCTTGTTTGTGGCTTCTGTGAGGGTGTTTCACAATTTCGCCAATGTCTTGTGTAGTACTGCCATCAAACGTAGAGAATTTGTACGGTGTCTAATGAAATACTGTATTTAATTTGTCCACAGTTTTTAGGATTTTATACCCTTCACATTATCGATTCTAGACTACTGCTTTCTTCACAAAAGTAATAGAGTTCGACAAAATCTACATTTCGGATGACAGCTGTCAAACTTAAAAGTGATTTATCTCGGTTATTATCGATTCTAGACTACTGCTTTCTTCACAAAAGTAATAGAACTCGACGAAATCTACATTTCGGATGACAGCTGTCAAACTTAAAAGTAATTTATCTCGGTAATTATCGATTCTAGACTACTGCTGTCTTCACAAAAGTGACAAAGCTCAACAAGATCTACATTTAGGATGACAACTGTCAAACTTCAACGTGATATATCTCGGTTATTATCGATTCTAGACTACGGCTGTCTTCACAAAAGTGATAGAACTTGACGAGATCTACATTTCGGATCACAGCTGTCAAACTTAAAAGTGATTTATCTCGGTTATTATTGATTCAACAATTGATTTAAGTTTGACAATTGTCATCTGAAATGTAGATATCGTTGAGCTCTATCACTTTTGTGAAGACATCAATAGTCTAAAATTGACAGTTACAGAGATTTACCTCTTTTAATTTTGACAGCTGTCATTTTTTATATGACAGGTAGCTGATGTTTTTAACTGACAGCTGTCATTTTATAATTTTTACAGCTGTCAAAGCAAAGTTCATGCAAACGGATTACTTTTGCACACAGAGCTTTTGCAGATAATAAGTAAAAGTAAAAAAATATATTAAAAGGAACTGGAAAAAAGTATCCTCTACATCCTTTTCCTAGTTTTAAGCTATCTCTTTACCAATTTTCAGCCAAATCGGTTCAGCTGTTCTTAAGTTATAAATTGTGTAACTAATACGACTTTCTTTTATAAATATAGATAGAAGATAAATGATTTTCAAAAAATTTTGTGAGATATAGTGTGACAGATTTACCATATAAATCTTTTTCTATCATGGCATCTGTGGGACACGGTTGGTAATCCCACAAACTTCTAAAGAGCCCCATGACAATTATATTTTTATTCTAGATAAAATTAAAAAGTATATTGTAGATAAAAAGACATGGAATGGTTCATTTGTTTGCTTCAAATGAAATATTTATGTTTACAAAACACGTAAAACCAATTTGGCATATTAGTTTCATGTGATGATCATTCAATCATCAATTGCATCATTCAAACAAATGCATTTTTGTTCATACACTCCCATAGGACTCATAGAATGACGCCCTCAAAATAATGCAATTGTTTATTTTTTCCAATGACTACTTTTCTACTTAAATGTACAAATAAAAAAGTGAATCGCGGGGCGAATCGCCCAAGATTCTTTTTGAAGGTCCCCATTCGCCCCGCATTGTTTGGAGCGGGCCGAATGGGGACCTTCAAAAAGAGACTTGGTCGATTCGCCCCGCGGGTCCAACAGCTTGCGGGGCGAAACGACGCAGGACTCGGATAGCGGTACCGTTATAAAGCGGCCGTAATATTACTATAATTACAAACTCAACTCACTTTGCGATGTCAATTACCACTCTCTAGGAAACTCGACCATTTTTTTTTGCAAAGATTTCGTACTAGTAGGTCATTTACCGCTGTATTGCAGCTACTATTTGACGGACACGGCTATGCTAGGAAAATAGAACTTTTATCTCACTTATTTTTGAAGTGATAACATCACACGTGCTACACCCTAGACTGCACATCTGCTTAACATTAGGCAGTGTGTAGTCAAACGCGAACCTATTCGAAATAAAAAAAACATCATATAAATCATATCTTTGTATAAATCGATGAGCGCCGGTTGCACGCACGAAAAAGTGTCACGTTCCGCGTGAGCCGAGCATGTAAGCGGAACAAGCGATAGAGACGCACGATCAGACTAAGCGTCCGGCTTGTTTCAGTTGTTGATTCATCGGTGTTCTCTTATGACGTTCTCACTTAAAACTATTGATTGTAAACTTTACAAACAACATTTTTTTTGTAGCAAGCAGCATCTACATTAGCAAGACTACGAGGCCTGAGCGCAGACCATGAATTAATAACAAACGAGCTAGATTCCATGAAGAAATCCGACTCAGAATTCAAGGCTCTACCTACTATATCCTTCGTAAGCATATGTAAGTAATAAGCAGCCTTTACGAAGTTTTACTTAATTTGCACTTACACTGAGCCCGTGATCTTCATATATTATTCGCTTAGATTACCTTCGCTAAGTGGTTTTACTTAATATAGATAGCTACGTATTTATGTAAATCAAAGAAGAAATAAAAATAGACGAAAAGCTCTGAAGTACGATTATTTGAAGTAATGATCACCGTAAAATGGTGACCACTCAGAGAAGCTATTAAGCACTCAATCGACGACATACTACTTACTACTAATATTATAAACGCAAAAGTTTGTGAGGATGGATGGATGTTTGTTACTCTTTCACGTAAAAACTACTGAACGGATTGAGATGAAACTTTACAATAATATAGCTTATATATCAGAATAACACATAGGCTATAAATTATAATGATATTGCGTCAAAAATCAAAATATCATGCGGGCGAAGCCGCGGGTAAAAACTAGTATTTTATATTGAGATTAATAATATATGTGACATTTGAATTACCTATTCCAAGTTCTAAAAACAGGTAGCTCATTTTTGGATGACGTATTACTAAAAAAGCTTATCTAATTATAGGCCAGTAAAAATAGAATTTAAGTTTGCACTAAATTTCCTATCCATTTTTTTATAAGGTTAGGATTACTTACTAAACATAAAATCACAAAATGCTGGCAGATCCAGGTGGAGCTTCAAGCACCATCTTGAAATAAAGTTTTTAGTCGATATATCGGAAACTATGCACTTTAGGGCAAAAGCCTTCATAAACTAATATTGTAGAAAAAAAATTGTCATCTTTGGTTTCCAGTATTATTTTTTGTAAAACTTACCGGTTACGAGTTATGGCCCATTTAATGAACAGGTTTTTGATGCGATTGATTAATCTAATATTCCAAGAGTTATCGGCCGCAACAGAGGGCATAGTTTCCGAGATATCAGCCAAAAACGTTTTATCAATATGGCGCTTTAAGCTCCACCTGGATCTGTCAGCATTTTGTGATTTTATGATCAGTAAGTGATCATAAACCTTGTAAAAAAAAATTGGGACGGTAATTTAGTGCGAAGTTGATGAAAAAAAAAAAGATTAATTTTACTGTAGTATTAGGTATATACCTACATTTATGACGTAAATGTAGTTTTAGCGTCAAATATTTCGTCTTTATAGTCGTAGTGGCTACTGATGTGTACCCATTTCTCGTATTAGGCATCCCTTTCCTCTCGAGAAAAAAGGGGCCAGGCTATAAATTCTCCATACTATGCTAGTGGAATAAATAGGATAGAATATCTACATCCTTGAATCTTCGATATTGGCATCTCCGTTTTCGTGATTTTCCTGTGTTCTTTTATTATAGCGGAACATAATGTGATTCAGAGCGCCAGCCAATTGTTATTGAGATTATGTTGATGTTTTTTTACAGTATCATACCGTTTACCTACTTTCACTACTTTGACTGATACTGATAGTCATATCACTCCTCGTTTTTAATTTATTTGTAATATATTTATGCATCTAAGTATGTTTATTTTTATTGTATGTATTATTAGAAGTATTTATGAATGGCTATTATTATGTATGTAGTTTATTTTATTGTTGATTAGGAATTTGTAGTAACTTTCATTCATTATTTAAAGACCGCCTTTTGTGCCTTTTCTGTCTTTGTTTCTTATGTTATGTTTTTTTGTTGGTGTCAATAAAGTGTTGTTGTATTGTACTTTTTAACCGACTTTAAAAAGGAGGTTCTCAAAAACACACAGTCGGCGTTTTTTTTAGGGTTCCGTACCTCAAACAGAAAAAACGGAACCCTTATAGGATCACTTTGTTGTCCGTCTGTCCGTCTGTGTGTATGTCAAGACTCTTTATCTCGGGAACGCGTAAAGATATCGAGTTAAAATTTAAACTGTATACGTATATTTATAATCTCATGCAGTTGTGTAAAAGAAAAACTTCTCAGTCACCGTATAAAAAAGTTAGAGCCGTTTATGTCGTAAAAAACCGCATATTTCGACACTCACAAAAATTAAAACCTACAGGGTACTTTCCGTTAACATAGAACTATGAAATTTGGCGGAAAGCATTGTCTCAGAGTACACATATAGGAATAAATCTGAAAACTGTACATTTTGATTTAAAAGAAAAAAATCATCACAAAAAAATAGGGCCTCAAAATTCACAAAATATGGGTTCAAAATTCAAAGTGAGTAAATCGTATCATGTAAGGTATCATATAAAAGAATTTCATTAGCACATGCTAAAACAGGTTTTTAATTATTTTAATAATATGTTTGTACGGAACCCTCGATGTGCGAGCCTGATTCGCACTAGTCCGGTTTTTGTTTATTTTGTTAGCTCTAACTATATCATTAAAAACTTGGCGCGAAACCTATCGCTATTTGAAAATAAAAGATATGCCATACAATTTTCGAAAGGTAGGACCCAGTCATTTCTTTCTTATCATTATAATTATGATTCGCATTTTCTTAATTGAAATTAATTTTAATTTTAAATTAATTGTTGCTTAATACAAATATTAAAGTTATCACCAGAATATTCAAAGGATTTATATTTAGCTAATATCTCTGAATGGGTGCTATAATAGGATTTTTGGACTCAGTTAATTTACGCTGAAGTAATCCATCTCCTTCCCGGAAGTGGAATTACGTGATTGCTTCGCCATTAAGGATGACAACTTAACACAAATAAATAAACACAACAAACGGTTGCTAATTTTAAGGCGAAATTGGTAAACAGTAAACATAATAACGGAAGAAGAAAAGTTTTTCTTCTAAAAAAGTTTGTTGGCACGTATTAGAGAAACGAGGTCAAAGTGTTGTTAGTTTGGTAGGAATAATGGCGCATCACTGAATAGAAGAATATTGACAACAAATGTTTAAGTATTCTCAAGGATTATGTTTACCAAATACTTAGGTTCTTAATATTCAAATCACCTTGCCCATCTAGGTTATTTATTTCCCCGTCCTTTCGAACGTCGACTCAAAAAGTCGCCCTCATTTCTCAACAGTTAGATCTGTGTTTGTATGGTTTGACTGTGGTATCATCCTACTAATATTATAAACGCGAAAGTATGTGAGTTTGTGAGGATGGGTGGATAGATGGATGGATGGATGTTTGTTACTCTTTCACGCAAAAACTACTGAACGGATGGAGATGAAACTTTGCAATAATATAGCTTATATATCAGAATAACACATAAGCTATAAATTATAATGATATTGCGTCAAAAATCAAAAAATCATGTGGGCGAAGCCGCGGGTAAAAACTAGTAGCACATTAAGAGATTTTTGGTTTTCTGTCAGTAGTACCATCAATGGTACTAATGACAGACCATTGATGGTACTACTCACGTATGTATACATTGCTAGTACAATTATGGAACTAGCGACGTGAAATTTAAATCCTCTACCTCAATAGTACCATTGATCAGTATCAGATTCACATACCTGTGTCACTAGTACTACACTAGTACTACACATACATATGTCATTAGTACCATTAATGCTTTCAGGTCCAAACAAATACAACCTGAATTTTTGCCGTTTTTTGCTCAATATTAAAACGGCGACAGGTTGAAATACTCACAGAATATTTTAGTTGAGTATTCACTTCAAAAATAAAAAAAATACTTACATAAATTAAAATAAAATATATTAAAGGAACTCCCATACACTACGAATATCTTCCTTTGTGAGTCCGACTTGCACTTGGTCATTTTTGGGGTTCCGTACCTCAAAAGGAAAAAAACGGAACCCTTATAGGATCACTTTGTTGTCCGTCTGTCCGTCTGTCCGTCTATGTGTATGTCAAGACTCTTTATCTCGGGAACGCGTGAAGATATCGAGTTGAAATTTAAACCGTATACGTATTCTATGGTGGCTTGTAGTTGTGTAAAGAAATACTTCTCAGTTATCATAATTATAAAAAAGTTAGAGCCGTTTATGTCGTAAAAAACCGCATATTTAGACAATCACAAAAACCAAAACCTACAGGGTACTTTCCGTTGACATAGAACTGTAAAATTTGGCGAGAAGCATTGTCTTAGAGTACACATATAGGAATAAATCTGAAAACTGTACATTTTTATTTAAATCACAATAAAATAGGGCCTCAAATATCACAAAATATGCGTTCAAAATTTAAAGTGAGTAAATCGTATCATGTAAAGTATCATATAAAAGAACTTCATTAGCACATGCTAAAACAGGTTTTTAATTATTTTAACAATGTGTTTGTACGGAACCCTCGATGTGCGAGCCAGACTCACACTTGTCCGGATTTTCTCAACTTGAAACGACATACTATCTAAAATAAAATATATTAATACTAGTTTTTACCCGCGGCTTCGCCCGCATACGCAATATATCAATATATTTTATAGCCTATGTGTTATTCTGATATATAAACTATATTATTGCAAAGTTTCATCTCAATCCGTTTAGTAGTTTTTGCGTGAAAGAGTAACAAACATCCATACATCCATCCATCCATCTTCACAAACTTTCACGTTTATTATATTAGTAGTATATACATAAGTGAGTAGTACCATCAATGGAACTAATCAATGGTACTACTGACAGAAAACCAGATTTTTTCTAATTGAATCCTTAGATATGATCGAGATAGTTTTTAGACATAATCTAGAACTTTAGAGGCTGCATAAATACGTTTGATTTCACACTCATCATTATATCAACTGTAGGTTGTCCAAGGCTGCATATAAGTCTCCCGTAAAGATTTCTAATATGACCGGTTGGCAGCGGCTTGCATCCAGCGCGGTCCTGTGGTCTGAACAAGATCATCTGTCCACCTATTCAGTAAACGCCCTTTTTTTTTACGTGGGGGAAATCTTCCAAAGATGCCCGACCGCTTTGGGGTGCAGTGCAATCCCACATAACCCGTTATGTGGGATTGTACCCACTAAAACCCCCTCGGTGGCCAGCCTATGTGCCTTCTTGGGAGCCCCGGGATCTCCAAAAGGAACGCACCGGTGCTCCCGGCACTTCGTGTGTCTACTCGCCTGGTAGTGGCCCAGGCTTGTACGGTCCTGTACGACAGCGTTGCCACACACGCTGCCGTTCTTCTCGGGCCCGCTTGGGTGGATGGCCAGAGCCCCAACTCTAACCACCCACGAGCCCAGGGGTCCCCTTTTAGTAGGCTCTTACTACAGGCAGGGGATACCGATGCTGTATTCTAGTGCCCCGGCATCAGGGCAATCATCAGTAAACGCCCTAAGCTGCGCTTGCTGGTATGTTCACCATTCAAGAACTTTGCGGTAAACTAGCTATCAGTTCCCCGCTCTTTGTGCCTTGTCCACAGCCACTTTAACTTGCTAATGGACAATGTTTGTTAATAATTTTAGTTCACCTACCATTGATTTTACACTAGTTTTTTTCTATTTACAGTTAAAAATAGAGCCTGGAGGCGAGGTTTCTTCATAATTGCGTCTTTGGTGGTAACGCAGTCTATAAGTGGCAGTTTCGCAGTGCTGACGTATGCGCCCGCCATTATGTCGTCTACCGGAGTCACGCTGATTCCCGAACTTCAGACTCTGAGCTTTCCTATCTTCTTGATCCTGGGTTCTCTCATTTCTATGAACATCATCGAGAGGTATGGAAGAAAGGTACGATATCAATAATATTATCTACACTACAATTCAATAATGTTCCTTAAATTTCAAACGCTAACCTATCTTCAGTAAAATATCTTGTTCTGTTTATTCTAAAAAGTGTTAAGTATATTTTTAAGAAACCGTGGAAATAAAAAATGCCAAGTCGATGGAAACTGCATACATAATGTTAAATATAAAGCCCAAAAGTCATCAATGAAATAAACATCCCATACTAACAATAAAATCAATTTTGTTATGTTTTATTTCATTACATCGCTAACAATAAGAATTATTAACAAAATAAATAAAACACGTCTGCCGAAAAATGCTTCTTACAAAATAAGCTAATGATAGTCTAATTTCTATACTAATACATATTTATATTTATAAAAGTAGACCAGAAATCCAATGTACAAGAGAGAAAAATATCTCAGGCTAACGAACACTCTTAGCTGAAAAAGAAATACAAATAGTTTGTGTTTTTTCTTTATTCTTTTGTATTTGCTATTATTGAATCTGCATAATAAAGACGACACCAATTAAAATATCAACGCATCCAAAATTTATCCAAATCCTTAGGTAACAAGTTCCGCGAGTTTAATCTGTCAATTTTATCAAAAATTAAGTAAATTAACTGCATACTATCAAATTTATTAACTAAACAAACGCCGACACAATAACCACTGATACTTTATTCATTAAACAACACAACGTGCCCACACATAAACAAGTCGAACTCGTATATTTTTATGAATACATTATCCTCACTTCAGCAGTACCTCAGGTAGAGAGGGTCTTTTGTCTAAAGCTATATGTAGAGGTAGTTATGGAGATATAAATCACTGCTAACGAGCGACCCTTCCATCCTGATGCCATCGACGCCGATGGTCAAGGAAGGTTAGGGCGTAAAGTGCCGGACCCGTACCAGCTTGGGATCAAAACTACCTATAACTTGCCTTTAGTTATACCTTATCTTGCTAACAACTATTGTAATAAAGACTTGAAATTATAGCTCAGGGATTATACGCAAATTGTGCTCTGGATTATGAAATAAAATAGAATAAAGTAGGTCAGTATTAGATGTCATCTATATAGTCTCAAAAATGTCGGCAGAAAAATTGTATTGCGAGTGTTTTTCGAGCGTTGAGAAAAACGAAAACTAAAACGAAGTTTTTGATAGGTAGGTAAGGGCACAAAAGTGGGTAAGGGTACCTCGAAGAGGAGAGCCAAGCGAAGCGCACTACATTCTCCCAAAGTGCTTTGTTGTTTTTTGAACCCTCATAAATGCTTATCTATACTAACGTAGTACGTATCGTTGTACGCGCGTAGAACGAGAGCAATACGAGGGCGTACATGTTCAAATAAGTCCGCACACGGAGCAGTGCCTTCTTCGATACGACCCCCGACCGCCTAAGCAATAGCAATCGTAATAGCTATCGTTTATGACTTCATTTTAGTCATTTGGCACCTATGTGACCTATGTGGCACCGTTAGCCATCAATTGCTTTGCGCGGATTGCAAAAGCAATCGTTGAATGAACAACTTTGATGGCTAACGTCACATAGGCGGTGCCAAATGACTAAAATGAAGTCATAAACGATTGCTATTGCTTAGGCGGTCGGGGAGACGACTACGCTACGCCTCGTGTGCGGACTTGTTTGAACATGTATGCGCTCGTATTGCTTCTCGTCCTACGTGCGTACTACGATACGCCTACGCTACGACGCCGTGTGCGAAGGGGGTAACTCAACTTATCCGGCCTGGCCACATAATATTTTGGATATGGTTTGGAGTTTATGAAGTTAGAGTTTTTAGAATTAGATCCTTACAGTAACAGTCTGAGTGATATATTGCACTGTACTGTACTGTACCAGCCTTTTTAATAGTCCACTGCAGGACGTAGGGTGGTTGGGCTATATCCAGTACGCTGGCGGATTGGTGGATTCACATACGCCATGGAATTTCTTATACGGACGTATGCAGGTTGCTTGACGATGTTTTCCTTCAAAGAAAAGCCAGTGGTGTGGAATTCCGTACATAAATTCAAAGGAATTTATTGGTACACGACCGGGATTTGAACTCACAACCTCAAGATTGTAAGGCTAGTGTCATTACCACTAGGCCACCACGGCTCAGTGAGTGATATAGTTTTGACTTATTGGAGATATATAGGAGAGGCTTATATCTGGCGACTGGCAGTAAACATGCTACGGCTGAAAAGTAGACAGAGAATATACACAGCACAAACAGGAACACAGACAAAAAGAGGGGTGCTTTTAGCGTTCGGGTTTAATAAATGTGTCACAAAGATTTTCTAAATTGAACATCGCAAAATCCCTACATCGTGAACCGAAGAAGCGTGAAATTGGTAATGTTTTGCCTGCTTGTGTTTACTTTACCCCGGCCGGGAAACGCATGAACTTCCTTATTTATGTTACAACATATTAAAAAACTCCTCACTTTCATGCGTAAGTGAATATGTGTAACGTTAAAAAGACACCGGAGAAAGTAAACATTTATAAATTAAGACGACATGCGTGCTACCTTTATTTCCTTCCGGGCTAGATGCGCGCCACGAGTTATTTCGTTTGTAGTGTCTGTCTGTCTATCTGTTACTTTTTCACACGTCAAAATGAGTTCTTTTCGTGGCCATTCGTGGTCGCATGCTTGACTAGCAGGTTTAGTAAGTACCTAAGTTAACTATAACAGAATACGGCTAAAACTCACGTTATAATTATACGGTCGATCAGGGAATACGCGCACCCCCGTCGACCGGCGCGCGCGCCGCTTGAGGATGGAGTTCTAAATACTCTGAAACTGGTTGGATTCCTTGCGGATCGACCGTATAATTATAACGTGAGTTTTAGCCGTATTCTGTTATAGTTATGATGAATACTCACGGTAGTTTTAATGAAGTGAGTACCTAAGTTCGTAAAAGCCTCGTGTCTAGCCCTGGTGTACGAGTTTTTAAGCCGCCTGAAGGCTTCTGACATGGCTAATCGGTTAAAACAACCGGTACTTACCTACAATTTAACGTGTTATCCGAGTCACGGTGACGCTCAGATGTAAATTCAAATGTAATGTAAATAAATTCACCTCCTTTCGGCTTAGAACAGTTTTTTTTTAAATAGTTTTGCGTTTGTCTATACACTGCCTGATGTTAAGCAGATATGCGGTCTAGGATGTAGCACGCTTACCTAGAAGATACCTATTTACTCGAGATTTGAAGACACCTACATTGTACTGTACTGTACCAGCCTTTTTAATAGTCCACTGCAGGACGTAGGCCTACCCACGAAGGGTGATTGGGCCATATCCACCACGCTGGCCCAGTGCGGGTTGGTGGATTCACACACGCCATCGAATTTCTTCTACGGACGTATGCAGGTTGCCTCACGATGTTTTCCTTCACAGAAAAACCAGTGGTGTAAAATTCCGTACATAAATTCCAAAGAACTCATTGGTACGGGACCGGGGATTTGAACCCACGACCTCACGATTGTAAGGCAGGTGTCACTACCTCTTGACCACCACGGCTTCCTACATGCATTGTACTTTAACGGAAAGACAGACTCAGGCAAAGCGTTCCACATTCTGGCAGTTCATATGAGGAATGTGGACTCAAAACGCTTGGTTCTAACGCGTGGGATGTCCACAATAAAAGGGTGGCGCTTTGGTCGCGTCTGTCTAGCCGTGCGATAGAAGAAAGGGGCAGGGTAATCAGATAAAATTTTATATACGTTTTTTAAATTGCAGATGCTACTAGTAAGCACATATCTAATAGGAGTGGTATGCATGGCGGTCCTGGGCACAGTGATCCTGATCATCCACAAAGGGGGTTCGGTACCCGCCTGGATCCCCATCGTCATGTTGGCTCTATACTCCTGCGCATACGCTGGCGGTATCGCGCCCATGCCCTATATCGTCATGGCAGAAATGTTCAACTTCCAGGTTTGTACCTACCTTAGTCGGCAACTAAAAGCGTTATTGACTGAAGCGAAAGCGAAGGTCTCCGTCTTAAACACGGCGATTTTGCTTTCGTCTGTCGAGATGTTGGTTTACCTCTACAGTTCGCATTTTTCGACGAATCTCGACGGAACTTGCTACACAGATTTTATAAATGGATTTTTTTTTGTAGTCGGCGATTTTCAAACGAATTCTCGTTACTTAGTGATGAGTGTAGTCGGCAAAAATCGCTGACTACAAGTCACTCATTCTCGTCAATTGATTTTTGGTTTCATATACAATAATAAAACTTTAAACTACTGATTACAATTTCAGAAGTGAATTACAATAATTCTATTATCACCCAGGGTAATAAAATATCACAAATTATACGTTGTTTGAAAAAGTCTACGCTTTTTTATAAAGTTACACAAAACCTACATTACCTACATAATATAACACAGACTAACACATACATTAAACCCGATTACAGAGGCGCAAGCGTAAATTAAATAGCAGCGTAAAAAGCATTATATCTATCGAATCCCTAAAGTGAAAAAGAAACAGAACTATGCTATTTAGCCTCTGTAATCGGGCTTACTATTTTGTCTTATGAACTATTCATAAAATAATAATGTCTAATGACTTTTGAACGTCTGGTTAAGCCCAGTTATTACATTCACAGTTAAGACCGACGCTGCCTAGACAACTGAATAAATGATACATAACAATTTAGTATACAATTACCTTTGCCGACACCTAGAATAACCTTGAAAATAGATGGTCAAGGTTACATTACCCATTCATTTGTAAACTGGACTTTCAAACAACTTGTTAGAACAAAAATTAGAAGTCTTAGCTCCAAGACAAGAGGCTTAAGAACGTGTTTCTAAAAGATGTAGTAAGTCGGAAACTACATATTAAGTACACACTTATATGCAACGAAATTTTATCAACATAAAAATCGTGATAAAAAATCAGAAAATTAGATGTTCCATACAAAAAGTGCAGAGCGTGACTTTCATGTAGGAACAAATATTTTTTCGCGATATCCTGGTTGATACGATAGAAATTCATCATTATAATCCATCCATGAGCCGTATGATATCCACTGCTGGACATAGCCTCCAATATATGCTATGGATCTACAATAAGACCGGCTGGAAGCGGCTTGCATCCAGCAAGATCCTGCGGTTTTGATTTGGTCATATGCCCACCTCGTGGTATGATAGTCATTTGTTCATAACCGTGTACTTAAAAATAAATTTTAGTGTGGCTACATTTTTCTTAAATATGTTTTGTATTTTAACTATAACAGCGTACCCTTGTTACCAACATGTCTAGCTGTATAGTTTACCGATATCACTCGAATGCTCCATTCCTTTTACCTGACTTGATAATATAAATGCCGCGCACCGGTATTCGGAGTATATTTCGAAGCCTATTGATAGCGCTACATCTACTGTAATAAATGGCCGCCGTAATGCCCTAGCTGTTGATAAATTGGAGCTATCAGACCACGCTAGGTCCAACTTTAGGTTCGCAATTGGTAACCTTTGTTACGTCCGTATAGTTTGCATAGATAGAGTCGAAAGAGGCTTTCTCTCAATGGTCTCGAACGTAAAAATGCGAAATCGGTAGAACTTCCAAGATTTATCAGTATATTCGTACGAAAAATCAGCGGAGTCTGATCACAAATCAGCAAAGTAGCCTGCCGGCCCATCCTCTTTCTCGTCTCGGCTCGTTGCACACTTGGAATTCGGGAGAATTTAACTTTTCTTTGTCAGTAACTTGAAGTTCCATAGAAAATTGTTAGGAATTAGGCTATCTCAGAAACCGTTGAAAAATTGTATCATTTCGGTGTTTCGGTAGAACAGGCGCCAAATTGGTAGAAATACCAAAAAAATCAGTATACCGAAAAATGCAGACGAAACATGCAAAACAAACTGCAGTGTTGTGTGATTTCATAATATGTATAAGTGATTATTTTTGAGTAATAATTACGTAATTTTATTGTTGTTACGCATAGTTCTGATTTTAAGCAGAGATTTTCGTGTGACATTTTTCCCGCTAGATGGAGATGTGTGTGTGTGTGATGTGATGGAGGCCAGGTTCATTATTCACTTTTTATAACGTCATTCTATAAAGCGAATTACTCCTTATACTTGAGTTTCTATTTGGTTGTCTAACTTAAAATTTCTTAACATACCCTACTTTTATAGCGAAAAATCTGTTTGAAATGTTTGGTCTTTGTTTTTCGTAATTATGAAATGGTGTTAATTCTACGTAGGAGTATTTTTAACTCGTTTACTTAAGGAAATAAATTGCTCGGTTTATTTTTTTGGGAAGGGAGGTTCCGCAAGGACTCTGCTAAGAGTACCGTTTTAAATAAAAAATATTAGATACAATATAAAAATGAAAATAGATATTTTATAAAAAGATGGTTCCTAAGCAAATGTAATTCTATTCTAAGAAAAATCTACCTTAAAATTTAGTAAATACACAGTCGAGTTTTGTGCCAATCGCACAAATAAACAAAAGGTACCTAAGATCTAACAAAATTGTAAACATTTAATTTAAGTCACTATTCAACTTTATGAAAGCAAAATCAAATGAATGAAACATTAAGTAAAACAATATTCTTATACCCACATTTAAACGCTTTTCACTCTGAACCTTTCACCGTTACCGAGTTCTCGATGGAAGTCTTGACGCATTTACGAACCTTATCAGCGTTATATTTCCCTATCTAAATTCTCTTTTCACTTCACGGACCCAGAAACTATAAGCAAGGCTTAATCGACCTTTAGCTGGTCTGATCTCGCGTCAAAGGGCGCATTATAATAATAATAATAATAAATATTTATTCAAAAAAACCTTAGTACTAATAAACTTACACCTAAATCGAACAGAATACAGTTTGACACTTAATGATTGAATAAGCAATCGGTGTACACTGGGGCCCACACTAGGGTAGCCTGTGTCGTGGGCTCCAGGCTCTTCCACAAATAATAGTTTTAAAAACAATATGCAAGATATAGTTGTATAGCAATATGCAAGTTGGAATACACTGTAAGTATATGAAAAGAAATTATGTCGGGCTCTTTTCCTATCTGAACCATAAAGTCGCTTTCCCACTGTGCGCACGACGTCCACGGACACGCGACACACTTTATTCAGTGTATCGTGTTCGGTCAAGCTGGCTCAGCTCTCGTATCAATACCAGTTACCTCAAGCCGAACATTTTATAACACTTAAGGATTTGCCACACTAGATACGTTCTGCGGTCAGGTCAAATTTAACGCAGTCCGCGTTAAGTATGAACACCGTTCTCGGTCAGGGCAATCGGTCAGCTGTCCGGGCAGGGAAACCTGTCAGGCGTACCTGCACGTACGCGTTCTTACGTTCCTCGTTCCTTCCGCGTGACCGCACGGTCAGATCGCATACAAAATATATTGAGACCGACAACGTTGTTCACACGTAATACGGGCTTCGTTCAATTTGACCTGACCGCAGACAGCAAAAGGCATCCGGTGTGCCAAATCCTCAGTGAATTCACTAACTCACTCTAAGCCGTCGTGGTGGATATGGCTAAATGGAACGGAATGGAATGGTTAAAATGTCAAAATGGTTAAAATTTGGTTCTACTTTGTCTTTTGTGATAAGACCGGAAATTCGGACCGTCTAATTCCAGTTAGAAAGTTCAAATATTTGACCATTTTACCTTCCTACGTTTTACCTTTTTCAATTTGAACATCCGAGATAGCTCAATGTTAGTTTGTGAAACCCTTAAAATTACGTAAGTTCAGGTGTAGGTGCATCTTTTACTAACACTTTTATAAATTTCATATTAAAGTGGGACGAAGTGTATATTTCTTGTTATTTTAGTACAGTTTCTATTTAATAATTCTATGTCGACAACACTGCTCTATCATCGCTAGTATAACTAAAAGTGTTTGATACTTGGTAGACACCAATTCGGTTTTCATCAGTACTCGCGTCTACCAAGTATAGTCGGTACCTTGGCTGCTGATTAAAATATTATTGTTAGTTCACCGTAACGCTACGACGGTTCTTGGTTTGTACGAACTCTACCACCCCTTGTTCAGCTTTTCAGTGCACGTTAGTATGGCAGCGCCTTTATGTTGGGCTCTTTGCTATCTAGACCATTAGAGCCGATGACGGTCCAGATAAATTATGCAATAACCTTAGCTGAAACGTTATCAGGGCAGTGTAAAGTCGAGAATGGGCAGGGAATGGGCGTTATTTCGTTTTTGTTTTATTCATGGGCGCAAGAGAGATGTTGATGGTAATGAATTAACTTGAAACTACCCTGCTTGATTAATCGCCGCTCGTCGCGAACGTTCTGCCTTGGATTGTTTCGCTAGCTTTAGTATCCGTATCTATATTATTTTCACGAAAACCATGTTATAGCGGTGTTATAATACCGTAACTAATTTTATAACATATTAGACTCGTAAAGTGGCTGTAATTACACCAAATTCAATATCGTAATGTATTTCATTACGCACTTGTGCGTTATTGTATAACACTGCTGTTTTTTAAATAAAGTAACATGCACGGTTTTTTAAGATGCTAAGTCTAAAAATAAACGATACTTTTTAAAATCTTAGCAAAGAGTTTTTATGTGAGAAAAGTGGTCAATATTCTGGCAACGTAACAATCACTTTTAAAAATTGTTCAAATTTCTATAACTGCTTTAACAAGTAATTAAAGATTTATTCGTTTAAGAAAGTAAGAGTTTTATTAATTTCCTCGCAAATATGTTATAAAACGTCGTATATGACATACGTGCGCTTTGAAAATTACAGCCTCTGCTTCCTTATAGCGCTTGCCTACGGCTCGGGCTAGCAATATCGCCTCGGCTGTAATTTTCAACTTACCGCACTTGTATCATAATGTACTAATAACAAGCTTTGAATTAGCGAATAATGTTATTTTATGCACCTGCTATTACTTACGCTAAGCTATTCCATTTGTTCTGTGTTCGAGTGTTGTTATAACGTACACAATGGTGGTGTCCAGGACATGAATAAATAAATATAATTGGCAGGGTAAATGCAGGTGTAAAAACGTACAGGTTTTTATACTCCGGTATTATTCTTACAGTACGAATTTATTTTTATTGCGAGAATGGTTAGGCTATAGTCCACTACGGACCCATCCAATTGTGGTTTGTCAGATTTTACGAATCTTCGAAGACGTCAACAACTTTAGACAAGCTGGTTCCTTCGCATTTTTTTAATTTACAAATGAAGGGACAGTTAAAAGCCCACTATTATTTTTGACCGACGAACCACCGGAGGAGGTATACAATTCGACGTCTATATATATATATATATTATGTATAACCACTTAACTTATAACTTTTTTCATAGTAGTAGTTTTCGTAGTTCAAATTGACTCTATATTTTAGTTAGAAAACGTTTGTATGGGAATTAGAAAAGAGCTGCTTTTAGGGTTTTCCCGGCAACTATTCGATTTTTTCACGCCGTAAAAACCATCCTTGGACTTCAACGAACATTAAAAAAAAAGAATTGGCCAAATTGGTCCAGGCGTTCTTGAGTTATGCGCTTACCAACACATTTTACTATATATTTTTATATTATAGAAGATAGTATACTTCGAAATTGGTCCCATTTAAATTTCATCGAAATCGGCTAAGCCATTTTTGTAAATCAACAATAATGTGAAAAATGCTACATCGATCCGTGCGAAATATTCGCGAATTCTGTACACGGGTGAAGTGGATCATGCTATTTTTTGCAAAAAATAATTATCGAAAATTCAGAAGTGTAACTTAAAAAAATATAAAATCCAGTAATTGAAACTTGTTATTATTTGGTATGTGCCCTGTCCACTGACATTCCTACTTGCTAATTGGGCTATGTCGGTAACTTTGGTTCTTCTACGAAACATAACAAAGAGGACTGATGACCGATGAGATCGAAAAGTTCTCGAGTGGAGACCACGTACGTAGTACCACGCAGCGTTAGTCGTCATTCCACAAGGTGGACGCATGACCTGATAAAGACCACAGTATCGTGCTTGATGCAAGTAGCTGCCAACCGCTCTCATTGGAGATCTTTAGGGGAGGGCTATGTCCAGCAGTGGACGTCCTATGTCTGAAACGATTATTATTTGGTAATATTGGCTAATAAAGTGTATTTGTTTTAGATTCGTGCTCGTCTCATGGGCGTCCTAGTCACGATGGCGTGGTCAACCTCCTTCACCCAGCTGTCTACATTCACACCAATGTCAAATTTCTTGGGTCGATACACTACATTTTACTTCTATACGGCAATTAACCTCATCGGAGGTCTGGTCACTCTCCTACTCTTACCAGAAACTAAGGGAAAGAGTACGGAAATCATTGAAAAATAATTGGGAGGTGAAGAAAATAAATAATTATAAAAAAAATATTGGTATTTTTTGTTTACTAAGTTTTCGCTCGAATATACTTGGAATACTACGGCTTTAACCTGATACTTTTACAATTCGAAAACAAATTATTCTGCAGCAGTTCAAATTGTTAAGGTGAGATGGAGGTGAAATAGGAAATTACTTTTATTAACGGCTTTTCAACCAGCCACAACTGTCTCATTCGCACGTATACGATAAATATTTTAGTTTTGAAACCTTTCAGAAGATGTAAAATTTTTTTTGCTTTTTGACCGACGAACCACCAGAGGAGGTATACAATTCGACGTGTATATATGACGACGTGTGTATATATATATATATATATATTTATGTATAACCACGCATAACTTTTTTCATAGTTGTCGATTTCAATAATTCTTTTTTTGTTGGAAAGAAATTATTTCGAAATTGGTCCCATTTAAATTTTATCGAAATTGGCTGAGCCATTTTTGATAAATCAACAATAATGTGAAAAATGTTACATCGATCCGTGCATAATATTTGCATTCTAGCGATGCGCCCCGGCTTCGCATAAGTGTATTATACATTTAAAAATTTCTCTTCAATTACTCTATCTATTAAAACAAACTGCAATAAAATCCGTTGCGTAGTTTTAAAGATATAAGTATACATGGGGACAGACAGCGGAAAGCGACTTTGTTTTATACTATGTAATGATTCTGTACACGGGTGAAGTCGGTCATTGCTGTTTTTTGCAAAAAATAATTGTAAAACAAAAACTTGTACGTAATTTTATGAATATCTATCTATCTTAAACAGTTTGTGTTTTTTTTATATTTTTCGGTGAGTGTGCGCTCGAACTCCACGACCTGATTCCTTCATCTCGTTTTCACAACAGAACAAGCCGGAAGTTGCATAAATACCATCCCCACAGAGTCGACGCACCACCTGCTCGTACTAAGCGATTCGTTTCTCCCTTCATAATGCGGACCGCCAGGGATTGGAATGCCCTGCCTCTGTCATTGTTTCCTGACAATTACAATTAGGATATCTTCAAGTCAAGAGTGAATAGGTATCTTCTAGGTATACATACTCCATCTTCGGCTACAACTTCGCTTTCCATCAGGCTAGTTGGGGGTCAAATGTAGCCCTATTCAACATAAAAAAAATGTTAATTGTGCGAGAGAAAATTGGCGTATAAAGTCCCCTTAAAACTACAACAAAAACAATGTAGGTAACTCAAACTAGCTATGCGTATTACATAAAAACCCATTGGGTCGTCTACAGGCAAGGTCTAAAGATAACCCAAAATACTCAAGCCAGTTGGCTGCGTGTAATGTCTAAGTCACATTTTTTGTAGGTACCGTAGTTCGTAGGTCTAAGTCATTGCTACATGCTACGCAGCGTAGTTGCGTGAGCGTAGCCTACAGCTACGAATACAACACTAAGTGTAGCACCACATTTTATTGACTTAGCGTTTTGAAGTGCGGTATATATTGCAGCAATAAGTTGATACACGAATAATGACTAGAATTAATAGTATTTCGTGCTCATCCCCGCATGGCCACCCTGCCTGGATTCGAACCTGGAATCTTCTGATCCGCAGTCGGATTCACACAAAATGGAAAAACTGTAGCAATAATAACTTTCTCAAATGACCACAAATATTTTGAAACAAAAAATGTTGTTTATTGTCACTGAAAAATAAAAACAATAGTACCTATTTTTAATAAGAAACGGGATTTTATTGATTTGTAAACAGGGTCTGATGTATCTATAGTCTTACACCAGTATAATTTATTTTTCTTTGCTATTACGTAATGTTGAGCTATTGCAACGATATGCGAACAATAATAATTATTTATTGATTATGAAGATGTTTGTTGTAAGCCTTTGATTATTTACTTGTTGTAAGCATACCAAATGTTCAATCACTCACTACGTAGTTTTATTGAGGAGTTCCTCGTGGACCAAATGCTTTCGCACAACTTGTTGGACATCCAAAATACGAATTCCTAATGGCACAACTAAGCACAACTTTGTACTGTTAGGTAATGACACGCTCTGTCTCGAATGGATGACCACGGGTGGTATTTACAGCTAAGTGTTACTATAAAAATAATAAATAAATAAATATTAGGGGTCTCTGACCCCAAGCTTGTGATATGACTCAGCTGAGGCCTGCGCTTTACATTGTAGGCGTCGGTTGCCTTATCCCTTTAGCCATATCAAAAGCTTTCAAGCGGTTTTAGAAATTTGAAACCAAAGTTAGCCACCCGGCTTATTCGAACTTACTTTATGGTATTATGATAGGGATGTTAGAGGCATTAAGTCGGCTTATAAACTGTGACACCAGGGATAGCCACCCGGCCTGTACGAACTTATTTACACGGATACCTATAACATGCATATTTCTATCGACTTCCAAAAAGGCAGAGGTGGTAGGTACTATGTACGTCAGTACGTATTTTCTTTTTATGTAAGTTCATCGATATTTTCGCAAATGGTGAACCAATTTAAACAAAACAGCGGGTTCACTCCGGGAGAGCTGGCACAAGTGAAAACAGCATTTGAACGCCAAGGTCACGGACACTTGAGTGGTTATCACTGGTGTCAAATTACACAATTTGAAGTACGCAGCACCATAACATAAATAAACATCCATCAAAGGAACTTCCGCTGAGCTGTGTTGATATAACATTACAGTACCTATAGCCTAATTTATAGAAAATCTTATTTTATCTTATTTTAGGGTTCCGTACCCAAAGGGTAAAAACGGGACTCTATTACTAAGACTCCGCTGTCCGTCCATCTGTCTGTCTCCAGGCTGTATCTTATGAACGGTGATAGCTAGAACGTTGAAACTTTCACAGATGACGTATTTCTGTTGCGGCTATAAGAAAAAATACTAAAAACAAAATAAAACAAATACTGGAGGGATCTCATACAACAAACTGAATTTTTAACCGTTTTTCGTTCGATATTAATAACGGTAACAGACGCTTGAAATAATCACAGAATATTTAGTTAAATATTCCCTTCAAAAATGAATGATTATTAAGTCAATAAAAATAAAATGAATACTTAAGGGCTCCCTTATAAGAAACCTGAGTTTTAGCCGTTTTTCGCTCGATATTACTAACAGTTAGACGCTTGCTTGACCCTTCTTGCGTTAGTCCAACTCGCACTTGGCTGATTTTTTTACTTACCGGTTCATTGTTGATGAAGAAGGACAAGTTGGCAGCTGGCATGGAGTTCTGGCTGATGCATTCCACTTTCAGCTTCATGCCGGCTCTATATCTTCTCTTTAACCCGTACATGATGGGGCCTTCCTTCGGCAACACTGAAAACAAAAATGGAAAATTAAATATTTTCAATACCTTTGAGTAAAAATTTGATCGTTTCATAGCTAAAAGGTCATCCGTCTACCTTGTGGGTAGAGCTTATCAATTTTTTTCAGTAATTTCAAAGGAAGAATGAGAATGAAAAAAAAATATTTACCCTATACAAATTTCAAAATTTTATAATATTGTGTAATTTCTAGGGTTTGAACGGAACCCTCGGTGTGCGAGCCTGACTCGCACTTGCCCGGTTTTTTTGTGTATGTGCATAGATATTTTCCTTAATTGTGAACCGATTTAAAAAACTTATTTAGTTTGAAAGAAAATACTCCCGAAGTGGTCCCATTTAAATTTTATCGCAATCGACTGAGCCATTTTTGATAACTCAACAATGATGTACATGGCTGTCACATCGATTTATGCAAGCTTTTCGAATTCTGTACACGGTGAAAGTCAGAGTTGCGATTTTTTTCGATAAATAATTAAATTTCACGACAGGTATGAGTTTTACTATGAAAATTTGCGTGGTCTTCACACATTTTATACTATATATAACGGGACTAAACTCACGTGTAGGGATAGTCGTAACGACTATAGTTTCGGTCGCATTCGGCGACCTTTCTCAAGTTGGCGAGTGCTAGCACGCGGAGCCTTCTCGCAATGCACTGACTGCACTGAATGCGACCGAAACTATAGTCGTTACGACTATCCCTACACGTGAGTTTAGTCCCGTTATGTATAGTATAAAAAGGTATGAGTTTACTTCGTAATTTATTTGGTCGCAAAACACGAACAACATGGATTTTCATACAACTTTGACTAGCATATATTTAGCCAGTAGGTTACAGTAACGATTAATCTTGAAGAAAGTTATCAAATTAATGCTAAAATTTCCTAAAAAGTTTGAAAAAAGAAATGGAAAATGTTATTTAATTATAATACCATTCCAATTAACGTAAAGTACTGTAGCCAAACGTAAACATAAATAACCACTCATTCTTTCAATTATTTATTTGTTAAATTATCGTTACCAAAAAAGAAACAACGATTCTTTAAAAATGATTTTCCGTGCAAAAAATGTAGGCAGATAAATATATTTTAATGTGACGAGCATTTTATTCGCGGAGAAGCTTAAAAAGCGGGGCGTGTTCATTAACAGGAAGAAGGAAAAGGAAAAGTCTACGAAAGTAATTAAGTATCCTTATTATTCAAGTTATGATAAGAAGCTAGGTAGGTATGTAAGTAATTATTGTAATTAAGGCCTTATTCGAAAGGAGGAGACCGCTACTTTTGCTCTGATGAATAGAAACAAATAAGAATTTTGCTTTCTAAAAACTGTACAAGAGTTATACGAATAATGATTTTATTAACTGTAAAATGTATAATGTATGAGGTGAAACTTAACGGATACCGACTAATTGCCATAACATATAATTGTCACTTAGAAAATGTAATTGTGTAAAAGTTGCCATTTTCTTATAGGGCCATTTGAATAACTGTACCGCATGTAAATACTACTTTGAATAAAATTGTTGCGTATTGAGTGCAGCTGTAGCTATATGTACCTACTCGTAGGTATATTGTTAAACATAAGCTTCCCCTATGAAGGTAATACCAACATTATAATTATTCATGGAAATTATAGAGGCTGGAAATTACTAAAAACTGAATCACTGTTTAAATACCTTGACTCAAAGTCCAATTATATCTTACTAGCTTTTGTCCGCGGCTTCGCCCGCGTGGTATTTTAATTTTTGTGCCATCCCATGGGAACATTATATTTTTTCTTCGATAAAAAGTAGCCTATAACACTTTCCGTCTTCAAACTATGTCCATGCCAAAAATCAAGTCAGTCCGATGCTCCGATGCTGTGTGAAAGAGGAACAAACCAATAGACACATTTTCGGATTTATAATATCAGTAAGCAGTAGGTAAGAATTATTATGAAACTGAAAAGAAATACAATTTATGGTAGACTCTCCTCAATCTGCACGGTCAAAACTTATCATCTCTTAGTCACGCCGTTTATAGTTGAGCAAAACAAAAATAATTAAAACAACCTTTTTTTTACTACTACTCGTCAAGACGAGTCAAATGAGCCCAAACTCGATGAGGTTGTGTCGTTTCATTGCAAAGTTCTTTTGGCCACCTTCCAGCTCCATCATCAGACCAGCACCATGTCATCATAATATTGCATTGTCACGCAGTTTACACATGTATTCAAAATTTCAGCTCATTTGGAAAACCCCCCTACCGCCTAAGCAATAGCAATCGTAATAACAATCGTTTATGACTTCATATTAATCATTTGGCACCGCCTATGTGACGTTAGCCATCAATTGCTTTGCGCGGATTGCGAAAGCAATCGTTGAATGAACAACTTTGATGGCTAACGTCACATAGGCGGTGCCAAATGACTAAAATGAAGTCATAAACGATTGCTATTACGATTGCTATTGCTTTAGGCGGTAGGGGGGGCGGGACGTGGATCAACTTGCAAGATTTGATTACAGACAGACAACGGGACAGGGGAAACTAAATAAACGCTTGTAAAAATAGAAGATAAATAAAATCAACTCGTAATTGCCAAGTATAAACCGATTAGCTGAAACTTCAAAGACGTTTGATCTTGGGACATTATCCTTTCCCATGTTGCAATTTACACGAATTTACATTTACGTTGTGGGCCTAATTAATCCTTTGATCCACAAATGTTTGTACACACGCTATTCGAGTACAACTAAGTACATGTTGAGCGTTATTTGGCCGCGTCGTACAAGTATTTGTTTGGGACGAATACCGTCTATTTGACTTTGCTCGAGTGGACTCAAGTTGAGGAATCTTGGCTAGAGAATTCGGATTGAGTCCCGCAGACTATGCGGCGGATATTTTAATAGTTTACTAGTTTGGGAGAACAATGTTAAAAATTACTGGTTGTGTTACATAGAATAAATAATTGCACAAACACGATACATTCAAGGGTTTTAGAACGTTATAGCGGACCAGGAATGTTACTAATAATTACTACAGAACTTAAATGAACTTAAACTTGGGCATTTGGATTAACTGGAGTCCTTTAATGGTCTATGGGTAATCTAGTTGCTTTACATGTTGTAGTTTCTGTAATTGTGTTGTATTTTGGCCAAGTCAAGGTATGAATAAAAGTAAAGAAACTAAAGGTTAGGTAACGTGTTGAATCATATAAATGAATGTCATTTGATAAAGAGCTTTAAAATTAATTTCTTCACATACCGATCTGTTTAATTTTTTTTACTTCAACCTAAAATACCTCTCTGTTAAGTCAGAATTTCTGACACCTTTTCTTTGTATCATGGAATGGAGATTCTTTAAATAAATAATAAATAAATATTAGGGGACATTTTACACACGGTGTCTAACCCCAAACTAAGCAAAGCTTGTGTTATGACTGCCAGAGACTGATATACTGCATCTAATATTTTTAAATAACACCAAGACACAGAACAAACATTCATGTTCATCACATAAATGTTTGCCCTGGGTGGGGATCGAAATCACACCTCTGTGATCCAGAAGTCAGGGTCACTAACCACTGAGCCACCGAGGCAGTCTTTGAATGTCAGACTATGTTGTTATTAGCCCGAAAACAAGCCAAATGCGATGATGACATGTCAAATGTCACTTGTCAGTTGTAAAGAGAGCTTGTTCGGAGGGCGTTCTGGTCAACTGTGATTATAACAGCTCGAGTTGTGATTCTTGATAAAATGGTGGCAGCGTGCGTTACGCTGCGGAACGCCATGTCCTTCGCTTAAAGTTTTCTCTATAATTGTAATCATACGTAATCTTCTGTGAAATAAACTGATTGTTCGTGACTTTGCATTTATCTCCTCGCCCGCTTAACCCACGCCACGCCACACTGAGGCATTGTTGGGTCCGATGGTATAAAATCATAACCACATTGAAGCACCATAACTGATGCGGATCCTTGTATGAATTCGAAATACCTATATATATATTCTATTGCTAGGTTTATATTAAAAGTTCCCAACTACTTCATTAATGCGCCGTATACATAAAATGGAGCCGTGGTGGTCTAATAGCAGTGACACCCGCCTTACAATCGTGAGGACGTGGGTTCATATCTCGGTCCTGTACCACTAGGTTTAGAATTTATGTACGGATTTTCAGATCACTGCATTTTCGGTGAAGTAAAACATCGTAAGGAAACCTGCATATGACCGTAGAAAAAATTCGATGGCGTATGTGAATTCACCAACCCGTACGGGGCTAGCGTGGTGGATATGGCCCAATCACCTTTCGTGGGTAGGCCACTACGTTTTGCAGTGGACTATTAAAAAAGCTGGTGCAGTACAGTACACATAAAACCGTGATCGTGAAAAGCTTAAATCAGAAATAATAATTGAATGTTGCCAGATCAAGCCCGCGAAAATTGATTTGAGCAGGGTTGGGCAATCACCGCTCTCCGCTCCGTTCAATAAAAATCTAACAATATATGGCGGAATGTATTTATCCCGACCCAATCGCTACCAACCTCGCAATAATTTTAATTGGTGTATTTATATCACAAAAACGTACGCTTTTAATAATAGCGAAATTGTACCATATTTGTTACTTTGTTGGGATTCAAACGTTTGTATTTGTAGAAATAGATTTTGCGTTTTATTGTTCGATGTATGGTTTCCAACACAAATAATAGTATTTTTCAATTCAAGCAAAAATTGAATAAAATTTTATTAAGCATTTAGTTTCCCCCCGCATTCCCTTTTCTCGCCTGGCAAGTGTCAGTACGGTCAGCATCTTTGTTACCGATACACGCGTCGATAATTTGGCTAATTTTCTTGCTAAATTTGGCTTGTTTTCTGTTTTTGTTTTGATTATTGTTTTGCTACTGTTGATTGTTGAATATTAACTGTTGAACTGTGTTCAAACCAGAATAACATGGGGAAAGTTATAGACAGTGAAGGGAGAAATCTCGTGTTAAAAGTGCTACAGTTCTTTGAGAATGAGAAGAAAAATAAACGTTTTTCCATACCGGTGGATCAGGTTGTAAAACGTACCTGTGCCGCAACTGGAATATCAAGAAGTACTCTTACTTGGATAAAAAAGAGGCTAAAATGGCATGTGTATCATCGCCGCGTACTTCTCCCGACACTAGTCCAAGAGCTAGTTTGAGCAGTATGAGTAACGATACTAGCAGTACTTAAAATACTAGCAGGGAAGTAAAATTATCCACACCAGGTAAAAAGTGCAAACCGTCAAAGAAAAAAAATGTGGTTGATAATTTTAACATTTAACTAACAGGTAGAAACTTATTTTTTATAGATGATGGTTCGGAACCTTTCGTGCGGGAGTACAACTCGCACTTGGCCGGTTTTATTTGCACACTGTACTTGAGCGCAAAAATGACGTCACATGGTCAAGCGTCTAGTTAATGTGAACGCGTTGTATATAGGTAGGTTTTAAAATTGGATGCATATTCAATATAACGTCAATGTAATGAATTTCTGTTTTTCTACGGATTAGATTTTTTAGTGTTTTAAAGTGGAGTGCTACTAGTTCTCCAAACAATAGAGCTCGCGACATAAATATCTTTTTTACCGACTTCCAAAAAGGTACTATGTCGTATGTATGCTCGTCTATATGTATTTTTTTGTGTTTGTTCATCGATATTTTCGCCAATTGTGAACCGATAAAAAAAACATTTTTTAGTTCGAAAGATGGTCGAACTAAAAAAAGGTGGTCGCATTTAAATTTCATCGATATCGGCTGAGCCGTTTTTGATAAATCATCAAGAATGTACATGGATGTCACATCGATTCGCGAAACCTGTGGATCCATAAAAATAAAGATAAAAACAGTTTTGTTACAGTTACTCCAAAATAATGAAAATAAACCAAATATCTCTACTGTTACCCAAATTACGAGCACTTTGGTAAATATCGGTTTACAACGACTTAATACATTTTAGATGAAAGGCTTATTATACAAGGTTATTTGTTATTAGTATTATTATAATATCTCACATAGAACGACAATACAATACAAGAACAATTTATTGACACCACATATAATATGAGTAATAAAACATAACAGAGGAAGAAAAAACGACAGAAGAATGTTACAAAAGGCGGTCTTATCGCTAAAAGTGATTTCTTCCAGACAATCTCTCATACGACGAACGACATAGTTTCTTAAACAAAGAAATATATTTTTTTTGTTATTTTTTTTATTTACTCTGTCAAATTAAGAGATTTAATAACGAGAAATCAATACTATAAGACATGTGTAATTTTATGATGAACAAATTCAATATTTGATATGATTTTGGAAATTCACAAATCGACGGATCCTACGTATACCAGTGTATCTGCAAAAACCAAATTTTTCAGGAGAGCCGTTTAAACATTTTTAAGACTAAAAATCGTCATAACTTTTTTCTCAAATGGACTAGAGTATTGAAACTTCGAAAACTGTTTTATAATTTTATAACATATTTGCTCATAAAGTAGCTGTAATTACACCAATTTCAATATCGTAATGTACTTCATTACGCGCTTGTGCGTTATGACTGCCTCGGTGGCATATCACACATAAAAGTAAGAAAAGTTGTGTATACAGAAATAAAACTCTTTATGTACCACATACTTAAAATTTAACTTACAACTTTACAACGTACAAACATGTAAATGCTTAGATTCACATAATCAATTACTGAAATGTCGAAGTATAAGTAAGTATCTGTGTAGTTACACACTTTTACGCCTGAACTTCAAAATACACAACAACAGCAAAATAAAAAACCTGTTCTAGAGTTTCGATATTTGTGACCTTTTTAAACTCTGAAATAAATTTTGATCGCTTGCTTGACATGTTTGGCGAAAAGAATGAAAGCGCATTGTCAACAAACTTCGGCGCGCGAACCGCTAGACCTCCGCCGAAGAACTGCGTATCGGGTAGTTAAGTTACCCCGCCACTGAATCTCCCGCGCAGTTGTAGATTAGTGGTAGATTCCTGATTGTTCAGCGGAGAATCATAGGGAAAAAATTTAGTTACTCACTTATACTTCTGGCTAACTTTTTTGACAACAAAAATAGTTTTTTTTTTCAGTTTTATAGAATCACATACGTAGATTTCAAAAATGCATCAGCAGATGTATAAGTGTGTATCTTGCAGATACACTGGTATACGTAAGAGCCGTCGAAATAGTAATTCTATTAACGTTAAAAATTTATTACTGTTCAATGGAGGGCGGGCGGGCTGCGAGGGTGAAAAAGTAAATTATTGTATAAAATCCACTTAAGAATATAAAAAACTTTCAGTAAGGTACACGTGTTACCTCACATTATTATCATTGGCTAATTAACAATGCGCACATAATATATGTTAAGCCTACCTGTTTTTCTTTTCCCTAAAAATAAATTAATAGACCATTGTTTCATACATCATTACAGAGTTTAGAAAGTAATAAAAAAAACTCAAATAAACTTTGCCTCTATAATTTTAGTGTGAATATTCCACTCCAAACAATAGTCCTTCCTCGTATCTGTTTAACTGAACTTTCTTAAGCCTATATCGCGGCTCGCTCTTGACTGATTTCGTTCATACTCGAAGGTCTAGTTTGAATTTAGATAACAAACCAATAAACCAACAATATTACCAAATATAATTGAAATCGGCTAATAAATAGAGGGACAGCAAATTTCGCCTCTTTTGAGGGTAATAATAAAATCAAAAGTCGCCAATGATGAAAAAATCCATTAGTAGGTATAAGTATAAAACCTGTGTACCAGGTTTTGTCAAGATTCGTTAAAAAAGAGACATGTAGATGAAAACCAACACCTCATCAAAAACATAAATGTGAAATATGAGCCATGCGTTCGATATAAGAATTATAATATGCATCGTTGCCAACTTCCCAACCAATGAATTGAGATCTACATAGGGGCCATGTGCTCTGTAGGAAATCCTAAAATGTTAGCTACAGGAAAACACAGCGTTCTAAAGGGATGTACTTACGTAATTTAAGCTCAAGATTTAACTTGGGTGGACACGTGGCTGGACGCGATTCCGCGCGTCTAGATCTGGATGGACGAAAGCAAAATCGCCGGGTTAAGGCCGAGACTCCACCAAAGCGGAGACGTGACGAGCGGAGAGGAGATGTTTTAAAAAAAAAAGTATTGTGTTATTGACACATCTCCTCCTCTCCGCTCAGCTTCAGTGGAGATCGCTGTGCGGACATGTGTAATATTTGTATGGATTGACGCGGAGATGTGAACTGTGTGCGGACGACGCGCAGTGGAGCCGAGAAATGTGAGCAGCGTGCAGTGAGCGATGTCACCCTACTTTTCGCCCGCCAGTAACCCGCAGAATGCGTACTGTATGCTGAGTGTGAGTTTTATCGTAAACATGACGCGCTCTTCGGCGAGCTCGTAAGCATGTAATTTGTATGAAGAAATGTACAGCGCCATCAGCGGCACGTTTTTAAAACACAACAAGCTCATACAAATTACATGCTGACGCGCTCGCCGAGGACCGCGTTCATCGCATCCTGAGCTGAAAAACATCTCTTTTCGCACAGCACACCGCACACATCTCCCCTTTAGTGGAGTCCCGCCCTAAAACGAAGATCTCTCTCATTTCATTCGCTCGGTCAATAATGCAAAATGTGGGTGTGGTTTTACTAATAACCCTGTATAGATATCTGCCGGATAATTTTATGGGTAGGTATAGTGGGTGTAGGCGTGTTTGTTTATTGTGAAGTTAGACAACTCTACGGGATTTCAAAGCAAATCTGGACAATAGGGATAGATTACGAAGGAATTAAGCCCTTTTCACGGGCTATTGGACGGGGTTTCGGGGATATTTCCGGGAGGCGATTTGTTGTTTACGAGAAGCAAAGCTGCACATAAGCTTACGTTGATACTTTGTGAGCTCATTTTGCGAAATAATGTTTTGCAATATAGCATGTATCTGGAACATACTTATACGTATAGGTTTTTTATTATCTTTGGTGAACTCAAATGTCCAACACGGGTCTGTCTGATGAATTGAACAATTCGTCATCATCAATTCATTATGATCAGCATCATTATCAGCCGCTGCGTTCATAGGCCTACCCGACTGAATAATAGTTGGAATGGAATTTATTGCGAAACAACGTTTTGCCGCCAGTTTCATTAAATATTAAATTTATTTATGCACGAGGATTTTGATTTATGTCTACAGGTCGCATTTTTCTACAAAACTTGGCACACGACAGGTTCTACGAGTATATATTCATTGATTCTTTTGTCGTCGATTTTAGATTGGGGAGTATTTTGGAAGAAATCGCTTCCAGCGATGAAACCGCCGTTTATTTTAAACTAGGTTAAGAGACAATTGTATTGTGTTTATATTTTCTGTTATGGTGTGAAACAATAAAGAATTATTTTTTCAATTTATTTTCCTAATAAGAGGAGAATTTTGCTACTTGTCAGTTGATTTCGATAACAATATTTGAACGCTGGTAAACGAGCGCCTCTGCACCGGTTGGTGGATTCGTACAATAGACATTTCGTAGATATAGATATTTTTGCTTTGTCTGAAACTAGATTTAAAAAAGCTGTGATAGGTAGCTTTACTTAAAATGAAATACTTGGTTTATATTTGTTTAAATATGGTATAATTATTTTCAAAATTATTTTTGAAATATATTTATGTATGTACTTAGAAAACCACGCCAGCAAAGACACTTGCTATTTAGCAAATGGTGGATAATGTAGTTGGTGGCACATTTATTAATGTATTTGGTTAATTGTTTTCTTGTAATGTAAATTGTGCTATTGTTTGTTATCCCAAATAAATAAAATAAAATGAAAAGTTACCTAGTTAACTATCAATAAATAATCTATTCTTAACAAGACTTGGGAGTATGAACAAAATCGGTGAAGATTGAGACGAGATATTACTTATAGGGTTATGAAGATTCAGTCAAAGAGTGGTGTCCCGAGGTCTACTGTTTGGAAAACTATGAGTTTATGATTGTTATAGCGGGCGAAACTGGTACTTACCGACCACATGCATGTGAGTATGGACCTGCGCGGTCTGGAAGGAGGGCGCGTCCGCCGACACCTCGCAGGTGTACCGGCCTTCCGCGATCTGTGTCGCAGCTTCTATGGTCAGCCGCTCGGCATCGCTGGCGTCTCGCTGCGAAAGAAACAACACAATTAAGGCTGTTTGTCTCGGATAACGTCTTATAACACGATGAACGTCGGCTGTACGCACAAAAAAGCATCACTCATTGTCAAGTTTCCCCTGAGCCTAGCGTGCAAATGAGAACGCGGAACAACCGATAAAAAGCCTGAATACAGATGCGCCATCGTAATTAAAATACTAAATAGCGTAGTTCTGTTTCTTTTTCACTTTAGGCATTCGATAGAGAGAACGCTTTTTACATTGCTGTTAAATTTACGCTGTCGCCCCTGTAATCGGGCATATTGATGCACGATCAGCCTAAGCGTGACGTATATGACGTGATCACGTAAAATTATCGTCCGTATATCGGTTTTACAGACAACCATTTTTTGAGTTATTTGCTATTTACACATAAACTACTCATTTAAGTATTATTATAAGCCGTGGTGGCCTAGAGGTATTGACACTCGCCTTGCAATCGTGAGGTCGTGGTTTTATCCTGGTCCCGTACCAATGAGTTCTTTGGAATTTACGTACGGAATTTCACACCACTGCAGGCAACCTGCATGAGTCCGTAGAAGAAATTCGATGGCGTAATGTGAATTCACCAACCCGCACTGGTCCAGCGTGGTGGGTATAGCCCAATCATCCCTTTGTGGGCAGGTCTACGTCCTGCAGTGAACTATTAAAAAGGCTGGTGTACAGTAGTCATTTTTAGTTTACGAAAACTTATTTAGCGGCATAGGTAGTGCTTATGAGGTACATACACCTAATAATCAAAATTAGTGGTCAGCATATGCACGAAAGTGCATCAACTGATTTTCACCTTAGTTTTTTAGTTGATGTACTCTTGTGCATAGACTGACTACTATTTTGGTTTATAGGTATGTACCTACCGCGTTAAAACTACATAATCATGGCCACTTAATGAGTTTTTGTAAACTTATAATGAGCAGTTTATCTGTACCTAATTGCATATAAAAAAAAAAATCGCGTGCTGTCTTAGCGAAACCACCTTAATAAAGGTTATAAAAAAGGGTACTACAAGAGAGAAAGCGACGGAAAGGAGCTATGTGTCCAATTGGAGAAAACATAAGTCATTTAATTTCAGTTTCAATATCTGAACACGAGTGCTGATATGAAGATGCAGAAATAATAACTGATTATAATTTTGGTTTCACCAAATGGACACACATGTCCAGACCATTGTGTCCGGTTGAAGACTAACTCGCCCGATGAATACTGATCCAAATAAACATGACATAAAATTCTGTTGCTATATGAAGTTAAAAATTTAAGATCAATTCCGTGGAAAAAGCTTTAGATACTTATAATATTTCTATCTATCTATCAGCAGTAGGACGTCCACTGCTGGACATAGGCCTTCTCCATGGATTTTCAATAGGGCCGGTTGGAAGTGACCTGCATCCAGCACGTTCCTGCGATTTTAATTGTATCGTCAGTCCACCTGCCCCCCGACCGCCTAAGCAATAGCAATCGTAATAGCAATCGTTTATGACTTCATTTTAGTCATTTGGCACCGCCTATGTGACGTTAGCCATCAAAGTTGTTCATTCAACGATTGCTTTCGCAATCCGCGCAAAGCAATTGATGGCTATCGCGTCACATAGGCGGTGCCAAATGACTAAAATGAAGTCATAAACGATTGCTATAACGATTGCTATTGCTTAGGCGGTCGGGGGGCAGGTCGGTGGACGTCCTGCGCTGGGCTTGCTGGTCCGTGGTCTCCATTCGAGAACTTTACGGCCCCATCGGCCATCCGTTCTTCAAACTATGTGTCCTGCCCATTGCCACTTTAATTTGCTAATCCGCTGGGCTATGTCGGTAACTTTGGTTAGTCTGCGGATGTTCTCATTTCTGATTCGATCTCGCAGCGAGATACCGAGCATAGCCCTCTCCATAGCACGTTGGGCTATCCTGAGCTTATTCATAAATCCCACATTAAAAGACTACGTTTCAGTTCCATATGTCATCACTGGCGACACACAACTATCGAAAATTCTCGTAATATATGTATAAAAATATAATATATTTAGTATGTATCTTATTTAGTTTTTTGGTGTTTCCATGTTTTGTTTTTGTGTACCTAATTATTTTGTCCCGAATAAAATTTTCTGTATTCTGTAAAATATCAAAAGCTAACCAATAATAGTTTGACTGCCTCGGTGGCTCAGTGGTTAGTGACCCTAACTTCTGGATCAAAGACGCGTGGGTTCGATCCCCACCCAGGGCAAATATTTAGCTGATGAACATAAGTGTTTGCTCTGTGTCTGGGTGTTATTTAGTTACTATCTCTATAAGTAAATATTTAAAAATAAGTATGTGTAGTATATCAGCCTCTGGCAGCCATATCACAAGCTTTGCTTAGTTTGGGGTCACAGGCCGTGTGTAAGATGTCCCAAAATATTTATTTATTTAATAAAACAAAACATGTCGCTGAGCTGCCATAACGTTACCTTATAATATTAATTTATTTTATTTGACGTTTCTTCATCTAAACTCAAACTATGAAACGAACTATTGATATTGGCAATAAAATATCAACATTTAATTACCTACACCGTCGCGTAGCCCAAATAGTGGCGTATTTATTGTTCGTTTCGTTACTGTATTCCTGAATACCAAATTCAAACAATGGTTTAGCCAGCTTTCAGTCTACAAAACAATCTAAATAAACGTAGTGCTATTACTAACGCCTAGCAATTTACCCAATGGTACAGACCTTATTTAGGCTTAGCTTAATTCGGGTGGCTTTGTCCGGGGTCTATGTGGAATCTTTGTAAGTGTTAATTAAGCCACAAAGAGCTTTAGTAGACAGGCGCCTTTCTTAACAAAAGCTGAGACAGATCTTTCCCGTTTAAATTTGATTATGTTCGTAGAATTCAGCTAAATGACCTAAAAGAAAACTTCTATGGTCTATAATGAAACTTTACAATGATGTAGCTAATTTTCGTGAACTACTATGAAACGGCAAATTTTTAGTAAATAAAGGGTTGGTTTGAACTCATTGGAGTAATAATGGTGAGCGCAATGAATTATTTACCTACGTTGAGTCCAGTAATCATGAAGGTTATTCAGATCAACTTACTTCCCATCTTATACGGCTGCTATTTTGTTGTCGTAAATTAATTATAATTTCATCATTTTAATGAACCAAATGCTTTTTACTGGTCAATTTTTGACCGACTCGTTTTCGTAGATTATAATAAAGTAGTCACATCATTAAGTACCTAACCAAAAGGAGTCGACACTGCAAAGCGTACCCCTCTGCCAAAAGTACGCGACCGGCGGTCATGCTCTTTATAGAAATATATCGGTCCGATTGCGCTTGTGTTGCGTTAATTTTCAGCTAGTGTTAGTTAATTACATTTGTGTGCGTGTAAACTTGCTTATATTTTGGTTTGTGTGCATTTATTCACCCCCCGCTGAATTGGTAGACTTCGGTGCTTAGGCGTGTTGACTCCTTTTGGTTCAGTACTTAATGAGTCACATAGATACAACTTGTCCAAGTATTTTTGGCACAATTTTGAGAGATTAGATAGCCAGAGTGAAAGGTTTTAAGCAACACAACCAGATTTACAAAAGATAAAAGAAATTATTGCTTATGAGCAATTATTTTTCCCAAAAAATAGCATAGCCGACTTCAACCGATGTAGCATTTTTCACATTATTGTTGATTTATACAGGGTTATTTCCAATCAATTAGCATCCTTTTAGGGGCTTATTCTGTACATCAAAACTAACAACTTTTGTTCTGCAAATTTTGTCAAAACTCAAACAAAAGAATCAGCTGTTTCATACATTTTGTCGCGGGTGAACAATATTTTTATATGGAACAGCAACGTTATTTTTGAGAATTAACAAAAGTCGTAGAACAAAAGTTGTTAGTTTTGATGTACAGAATAAGCCCCTAAAAGGATGCTAATTGATTAGAAATAACCCTGTAAAATATAAATATGGCACACACGATTTCGATAAAATTAAATGGGACCAATTTCGAAGTATACCTACTCTTTCTTATAAAAAGGATTATTGAAATCACATAAAAAATATACTTGTTGAATTGAGTACCTACGAGGAAAAACGGAGGAGCTGTTTCGTCGGTCAAAAATAATAACAGACATTGTACTACGAAAGTTGAACCAGGAACTTCCAAAATAACCTCAAGCCTATTTGTCCATAATCTCATGCTCGTGACGTGCACGTAAATATTGGTTAGCTGTGTACGACTAAGTCATTTATATCGCGGACTAATGTTGCTTTTTGTGGCAGTTGTATATGGAAACAAATGGAGGGCTCGGATTTCACACACGGTTTATTCATGAAGAAATACCATTAACGTCGAAAATCTAAGTAATGAGGCTTTCCTCTGGCCTCTAGAGCGACTGCGTAGGTTCTATCAAGATCAGTGGTGTCCAAAGTTGTCTGGACTACGACCCATCTAAATAAAACAAGTTTAAAAACCCGGTACCCACTTCTAGAAAACAATTTTCAACTACATCAAAATAGTTATTTTAATGGAAAATATTAAATTGTATCCTATGTTTTGAAATCGACTTCAACTCGAGTTACTTTTAATCGCAGTGAGTTTGATAATCTAATTTATTTCGGTATTTTGGTTTTGTTGTGGTGGCCCACTCAACATTTGCTCACGACCCACCAGTGGGTCTCCAGTGGGTCGCGACCCACCAGTAGATCGAGACCAATAGTTTGGGAAACTCTGGTCTAGACCCAACCTAGATGCTTTGCCAATTCGACTGATGCAAGAAAAAAGGGAATATCTCTGAAAGGATACACGACTTAGATTTATTTGGAAGATAAAAGGAAAGATTTTCTGGAAGGAAAATCGTACTCTTCAAAACATCTTGTTTACTTAATCTCGATTGAACTACGTTTTCTTGATAAACTCTTAGTTAGTTGTGTCTGTATTTCTATGGAAAACCATCACAAACAATTTGATAGGTTTCACGAATCTGCTAAAACTACTCTATATACAAACTTATGTTAATGTGAAGAAACTTTTTATATGAGTATTTTTCCATCCTGGTTCATACAATTTAGGCGTTTACAAATATAAGGTAAATAGGTACCTTCTAGAAAAGCTTGCTAAATCTTAAAATCTCTGCATTTTTTAAATGTTCGTCAGACTTCTCCCCCAACACAAGTCGCAGACGTTAGCAACATGAATGTACATTACATCATCTATTTTATCTCTGTTCCTATTACACTATTAAATCTCTGCTTTAGATAAAACAAGGTGTGATTAAACGCTTACCTATCATTGAAAACTTTAACTAAAGACTGTGTTTGTCTTTAGTAAGTTTAGCTAAGTTACAAAAAGCTAAGAGCTAATGAGAGTTTCCTACAATAGTTCTCGGTAAGTGGCAGTTACCCGGCAGCCTCACCGGAACCCCGGGATCGGTTTAATCCCCCCAATTTACGGGTGAAAGGGTGAGAGGACCCATCTGCCGGCAGCGGGCAAAGGTAAAAAATAGAGCAGTTGTAAAAATAAAGTTTGAATAATTTATTCGAATCTAAGTGAGCACTTTAATAACCCTTCCTGAAAGCTTGTTTGCAACTCCGACGAAGAAACTTGGTTCATCGGAACAAAAGGAAATTTAAGGGTTGTAAATGCTTAGCTTTTAGATGTAATTGTGGAGCTTTGTAGAGATTCTCATCTCGCAGTTATAGCTATACTTTTACTTCTAGCTCGTTCGTTGTCCCTTTCATTATACATTTTCAATGTCGACCAGACGGCACAATGAATAATTTATAACGAACCCCGCGGTGACTCAATGTTTTGGGTGTAAACATGATGCGAGAAGGCTTCATTTTACACCAGTCATCTGGCCAATGTTCTCATAAACCTTGTCATTCATTTCTTGAATAATATTCAAATTACAACGTAATTCCGCTGCAGTAAAAATATTACGGCAGCAAAAATGCAGTAGAAAATTACTGCCGACGGCTTCCTTAGTAATAATTCTTAGAAAAAATATACGCTTCACGAGCTTACCATCTTACTTGGCATACCTGTAATTACACAATGAATTCTCATTCTAAATACTACCATGAAACTAAACGGATTAAATTTTCCTCCGTTATTAAAAAAGAAAACTGCAAAAGTACGGTGAAACACGCAAGCTGTAAAAGCTCGTATAAAGATTTCTCGGTACACTATCCGTAGTGTACCGAGAAATCTTTATACCATGTTACAATATCAGTTCAATGTAATTTATGTCTATCCAAGGTATGCTAAAGAAAATTAAGACTAAGTTACTATATCAGTTTCATGAAATCTACCATCACTGGCACCGATAACGATAGCATCTTAATAGTAAACTAGTATAGCTATTTTACCTGTATAGCATGTAACCTACTTAAGCATTTCAGTTAGAATACTGCAATTGTTTTCCTTTAATAACGATTTGTCAATATAATCCAAATAATATGGCAGATGTTATATCGGCAGTAGATCTGAAATATAATGAAAGAGCTATTAGTTATAATACAGCACTGCGATGTTTTTGGTCAGCACCGTAGTTCTAGTATTTTTTAAGTCGACTATAAAAGAGTATAGTATACAAGGTTATTTCTAATCAATTAGCATTCCCGATGCGGAGATGTGTGCGGTGTGCTGAGTGCTGTGCGAGAAGAGACGTTTTTCAGCTCGGTTGACTCCACCAAAGCGGAGATGTGTGCGGTGTGCTGTGTGCTGTGCGAGAAGAGATGTTTTTCAGCTCGGGTGCGAGGCGTTGAGTGCTCAGTACGAGGTTGCTGGCGGGCGAGAGGGGGGAGGGTGACATCGCTCACTGCACGCCGCTCACATCTCTCGTCTCCACTGCGCGTCGTCCGCGCACAGCTCACATCTCCGCTTCTATCGCGCCATACAAAAATCATAGATCTCACACAGATGTGTCAATAACACAATTCTATTGGTTTTTTAAGAAACATCTCCTCTCCGCTCGTCTCGTCTCCGCTTCGGTGGAGTCCCGCCCTTAGAGAATTACTCTGTACATCAAAACTAACAACTTTTGTTCAACGACTTCTATAAAATCTCAAAAAAAAAAATTGTTCCATAGAAAAATATCGTTCGCCCTCGACAAAATGTATGGAACAGCTGATTTTTTTTTTCAGTTTTGACAAAAGTAGCAGAACATAAGTTGTTAGTTTCGATGTACAGAATAAGCCCCTAACAGGATGATAATTAATTAGAAATAACTCAGTTTAATTATGTCAAGTACAGATCAATCAAGCAAAGAAACACTTTATACGTAAACGCTTTTATTCATTGAAATATAATGTTTGATTTTCAACGCGCTCTATGTTCCTAATAAAGAATTCCTAAGCTTTAGTGGTCAGTCAGTACACACTTATCTCCGAAGAACTAATAACGGAGCGGAAGGGTGCGTGGATATTCGGAACGCCGACGGTAGTCTGACATAGTATTGGCACAGTACACTGAGAACAGCAGTTTATTTTTTGCAAAAAGTACCATGACCACTTCACCCGTGTACAGAATTCGCGAATATTTCGCACGGATCGATGTATCATTTTTCACCTTGTTGTTGATTTTTCAAAAATGGCTCAGCCGTTTTCGATAAGATTTAAATATGATCAATTTTGAAGTATACTCTTTCCAATAAAAAATAATTATTGAAATCGGACTACTATGAAAAAAGTTATGCGTGGTTATACATAAAAAAATATACGTGGAGTCCCGCCCTAAAAGGATGCTAATTGATTAGAAATAACCCTGTATACTATACCTACTCTTTTATAGTCGACTTAAAAAAATACTAGAACTACGGTGTTGACCAAAAACATCGCAGTGCTGTATTATAACTGATAAGTAGCTCTTTCATTATATTTCAGATCTATTGCCAATATAACATCTGCCATATTATTTGGACCATATTGACAAATCGTTATTAAAGGAAATCAAATGCAGTATTCTAACTGAAATGCTTAAGTAGGTTACATGCTATACAGGTAAAATAGCTATACTAGTTTACTATTAAGATGCTATCGTTATCGGTGCCAGTGATGGTAGATTTCATGAAACTGATATACCTAGTACTCGTAACTCGGTCTTAATGTTCTTTAGCATATATTTTTATATGCGTCGAATTGAGTACCTCCTCCGGTGGTTCGTCGGTCAAAAATTGTAGTTCGCTACTAACTGTCGGCGAGTTAATAACCTACTCTTGGCTTGTCACTTTTTTTTAGCATAAGCATTAAGTAAGTTTTAGAGTACTAACTCTTTACCTATTTTCATAATTAACAATGAAATGAAAATGAAATGAAATGAAAAATGAAATGAAATAATATTTATTCGACATAAAATACACAAAGATTAAACATTATAAAACCAAAATTGTAAAACAATAAAGGAGGAAACAATAATAAACAATAAAGGAATAACAACTGCACTAATTATAATTATAGAAGGAGCGTAATGGCGGCGGGTAGATATGCCACAAATGTTCAAACCCCTTTCGATCTTATTTTCATCATAGCTGGCTATTATGCTAACATTGTAAAATTAAAGTTCAAAAATATAAATTATGTACAAACAAAACATACCAGTAATTCAAATTCTATACTCTGTCCAACGAGACGAACTAATATGGCGCTCTCTCCCTTGCACAATCGTATGAAAGTGATAAGGACGCAGCTCCGACTTAAATGGCCAGGATTGGTCAATGGGCATGGCTAATTATTGAAAATGTTAGGCTGCGTTTACATCGCCGATCTAAATCGCTTCCTAATTCTATCATCTAAAAATAATAGGGTTTTTTTTTACAAATGTCTACTTTACAAAATCTGTAACAAATATTTAGTTGTTGTGTACAAATCGAATATGCTAGGATATGAATAAATTAAACAAAAAATATTTTCTTAACCGTTTATTCACTTTCTGAATCACTCGAGTAATCCTCCAAGTTTATAACGAATCGTTCTTGCATTGTTTCCATATTTCTATCCATTAGGTTCATTTTAGGTTCTACTACTTTTACCATAATTATGTCGTATGCAGTTCTGCCACTTGCTGCTGTCAACTTTTGTAATGGCTTCGTTGATTAATTTTTTGATATAGTTTAGTTTAAAACTGGTATTATTTTGTGCCACGTACCCTTTAACTTGAGCCCAAATTAATTCTATTGGGTTAAGTTCACAGTGGTAAGATTATTTTAATTAATAATTTTTTTCAAGAAAGATCTCCAAACTATAAATATTTATGTAACAGTCGGTCAATTTCGTTAATAATATCAAGTGAAAATTTCGGTGCTTCACAAAAATTGAATTTCATTTCTTCTAAAAAAATCGTGGACTGCATTCCGCAGTGCACTTTTTGTAAAGCTGTCGATCTTTTCTATGACTGTCGGTCGAGGTTTTTCCTTTCTAGGAGACCGCAGAACACCTATGGTGTTCTTTTCTTTCACAATTTTGTACACTGATACCCAATGAACCCCCATGCTTGATGCAACAGTTTTTAAAATATCGTTATTTGATGCGTTGAGTGTAGCTTCAAGAAAAGTATTATACATGTTAAAAATCATCGTTTTTTCAGTAGATGAAAAAGGGCGTCACTGCCTTTTAACAACAGCTGGACAGTCTTGTGTAGAGGCCATTATATGAATTAATCAGTCCAAAAACACGCCAAGCCAACAAGTATGCAAGAATCAGTCTAAAAACACGCCAAGTCAACAATTAAGTAAAAATCAGTCCAGTAAACAAGCCGGGTCAACGTAAAGCCGAACACACTGAATTAAGCACCGAACAATACGACCGCACTGCTCAAGAGACAGAATCGGACTGATATTTGGTCGCAACGTGTACGCGCCCTAAGTTCCTTATCTCCAACCAATGACGTTTAGCGCTTGATTTCTCCATTAGTTCGTTTCGTTGGACGGAGTATAGATCAGTATTAATATTCAAACACTTTCCATGTAAACATTATTGATAAGCGCAATTTTTAAAACTTTGAAAGTTTGTCAACGTATATTTTCATTTAAAAAAAAAATACTTATGTCATGTGGCAGAGCAGGTAAACGGGCGTGGATTATATTTGAACGTGCGCTATTGGCCGAACCATACCAGTCAGCGGATGTGAAGTTACAAGCTACGCAATATCCAATCAAAGCGCAGCTATATGTGAGCTTTAGTCAGGATTAGATATTGCGCAACGTGTAGCTAACTTCACATCCGCCAACTTGTATGATTCATCTCAAAGAGTTATCTTTGTGATAAGCATTTCAAAAATCTGAAGCGAACGCAGGATTTGAACCTGCCCCTTCGGATCACTAGCCCGACGCTCTAACCAACTGAGCCAGCCCGCCTCCCACGCAAGCTTCAAATATTTGAAGTGCTTATATTACACCAACTTAAAGCGTTGGTGGCGCCATCTGTGATACCCGTATTAGACAGGGTATCACTCAACTAGAAGTTATTAGAACTTCTAAAGATTGACGAGAGATGACGCACTGCTAAATCAATGTAATGATTTTATTTTGAGTGCTTTCCACACTAGATTTTTATCTCAAAGAGTTATCTTTGTGATAAGCATTTCAAACATCTGAAGCGAACGCAGGACTTGTATGATTCAGCCTATATTCTACACACGGCCCACGGCACGACCCATCCTGCGCCATCTAAGTCGTGTGACTTACAGTATTAGCTAGCAGATTATGCTGGTGTGCGTTACAGTGCGAACCAGAGTTTGCACAGCCATTGCTACGGCATTGGCCAGATTTTACGGCAATTGACAACATTTCAAATTTTTAACATGGTTATATTTATTTATTATTTGAAAGAATATTGCAAAATAACATATACGTATTTTTTATTTTTCTATTACGACTTATATTTTCCGTAAAATTAAATTTTGAAAAGTAGCTTATTCTAAAAGGACGTAACTGCAAAATTTAGGACTCATACACAATTATACTGAAGCCACATTAGAAAAAAAATAGGTGCTAGCGTTGCTGTCACTGTCAATGCCAATAAATCCGTCACAATTCACAACAAATAGGCCGGGAGGTCAGCGCGAAAAGTCCACTATGTACCGCGGTATACTATGGGAAGAAAAATAGAAAAAAAAGTTTAACAACTGCAATCATGCATCATCAATCACCTGAAATATGTAACAGGGTCTGCCATACAGGCTTTAAATTAGCACCACTTAAAAGAAGAAGAATACGTAGTACTAGTTCCAAGATACTTATAAAATTCAAACGGATTCTTCCATCAAATGATAAGGAACCCAGCTGACTGACTCCAGGGTATTGATGTACGCCATTTTGATAACTTAATACCAATAATTCAGCTTTTGGAAAGTACTTGCATTTTTTGCGTTTACCTCTCGGGCTAAAGCAAAATAAGCAATTTGAAAATGACACTGACATTTTATTTTTAAACTACATTTTATGTGTCAACACTGTCAGTGTAACTGTCATTTTATTTTACTAGTATTTTTTTTTATCATTGGCAACTGAACTTTTAGTATAAATCCCGAAACGGCTTGGGTGAGAGTTTTTATCTAATATCTTAGCAGTTACTGCACTAAAAATTTTGGAAAAATAAGCATAATGATCAGCATCCCGATATCTCGAAATGGTTTTGGAATTTCATAGCCTTGTGAAATATGAAAACTTGTCAATAGGGCACAATAAAAAAAAAACGCTGAACTTCCCCACATTGCCGTATCATAAAACACAGCAATTAGAGGTTTGAAACAGTGTGGAATACAGCAAATTTTTAAATTTTGCCTTAAAACACGGCAATTTTTGATCCGGAACGCGGCAGTGAATTTTTTCAATGGTAACGAGCGTATACGCTGTCTGGTTCTAGCTCTCAATTTCTATGAAGAAGATATACTGTTCTTAGAGTACTGTGGTATTGGGTTCTAATAGCCGATACTTCTAAGCTTTTCTCCAACCTACAAACCTAATGGACCGCTGACATTCTCTTGTTCGGAGAGCTGCAAAAATGGGACAAAAAGAGGGTAGGTTCTTAAGTAATCGGTTTTCAGTTTGCCTACGCCTTTTAAAGGATTCGAGGACTCTTTGTACAAACCCTGTGTGGGTGTACGTTTATTTTTTCACCAATCAGTCATGTTATGACATTGTACATTGAGCAAAAGGTATAAAGGATCGGTTTATATGGGAAATACCAAAAATAGCTCGATTTTACACATAACAAAGGAACCTTAATAAAGTTTCCTTTGTTATGTGTAAAATTAGATGCCTCCTACTATAACACGTGTTTATCAAAGATCCAGTACCTAATGATGAAATCGTGTATCATATACATCATTATGGTACAATTTTACTATGATGGCACTATATATCGATGAAAACATCAAAATTTAGGCATTTTTTCAGAGTTACTTACTTCTTTAAGAAGTTTCCTTGTGACATTTTTATCACCATTTTAAGCTGGTGGCAATTAACTATGCATACTTCAAAGCAACTCAGGGAGTCTATGAAGCAGTGTAAATAACTGGATAGTATTTTATTTTCAGAAATTATTTTAATCTCTCTCTTACATAGTGTCAAAAGCCCAATAATCCTCAAAAAAACTTGGTGCCCCTAGGGTCAGATGGTATTTCACACCTGCGGGCTAAGTGGGAGATTTTCGCTCGAGCTCGATCGCGTTAACGTTGATGTGATTTCTATGGAAATTGCACAGCGCCATCTTGTGTCACGTACAGAAAACTGAATATCTAAGTGTGAGTATTTTTTACGGTAAAGTAACGAGCGCCAAACCGATCGACACGAGCGCGGCAACGTCTGTGATTGGCTAATTCAAGCTTGTGTGTCAATATGCTCGCGTGTGTGCACGGCGCGCTCGGTCGAAGCGACGTAAAAGTAATTCGATTTGATTTGCAAAACTCCCACTTGGCACTCTAAGCAACTTACTGTTTAGTCATTATAAAGCGCAAGTCAGGTCTTCTATCGAATACTGCTCTTATTTTTGGTATGGCTCTGCCAAATACCAGCTGGAGGCTCTGGAGTCGATTGAGAGGCGAGCCAGGAGGCTGATTGACAATAAAATCTTGATTAAATCACAGTTGCAAAAGTCTCGAGCCTCGACGTAAGATGGCGTGTTTATCAGCCTTCTATCACTTACACTTCGGAGATTGTGCCCAGAAGTTGCACAATCTGGTCTCACCAGCCCCTTTCTTCCATCGTATGGCTAGACAGACGCAACCAAAGCGCCACCATTTTATGGTGGACATTCCGCGCGTTAGAACCAAGCGTTTAGAATCCACATTGCTCATAAGAACAGCCGAATGCGAAACGCTTTGCCTAAGTCTCTCTTCCCTCTAAAGTACAACGTGGGTGTTTTCAAACCCCGTCTAAGTCCCGTGGCTCGCATGCTCATACTTTATTTTTATATATATTCTTAGAAATCAGTAAGTTTTATTATGCCGGTGGGTAGCATTCACAAGATTCTTGAGATACGATTTGATAATTAGGTACAATTATATTGTGATATCATATTATTGTTGTATTATCATGTTATTGTTATATTGTGTTGTAATTTTTAGTCTTTAAGCTGATAGTTTATTTAGTTTGTATATTTCTTTTTTTGTATAATCATACTTAGATGTGGTAGAATCGACTTGTTTTTTTCTTTTCTGTTTATAAATAATTTATAGGATTAGGCCTGTTATTGCATGTTTATATGTATCTGTACAATTAAGATTAAATTTTTATTTAATTAAGATTTAAGATTTTTGTGCTGTTGGCCTATAAATAAATAAATAAATAGGTTTCTTCTAGGTAATCGTGTTACACCCTAGAACGCATATCTGCTTAACTTCAGGCAGTGTGTAGTCAAACACAAACCTATACCTACGTAATAAAAATACACTATTCCTACTCTAAAGCAGTGTTGTCCACTTAATAGATATTTATTATCATTTCGGCTATATCGGAAAAGAAAGTTGCCATTTCAGGCCGCTTTGATCGTACCCTGCTTTACCATGGAACGGTCGCAATTTATAAGTCGTAGTAGTTTTTTATGAAGTCGTCAATTAAGGTTAGATAATTGTAATTAGGTTACTTTTGGTTAATTGGTTACAAATTTTGAACGTCTCGAAGTTTGAAATAAGCAAAGCAAATATATTGGCAGCACTGCTCCCAAGATATTTACCACTACTTGGACTTGGTCGTAACTTTCTCATAGATTTGGACTATATATATGACCACTATATTATTTTAAAGATAAAATAAAAAGAAAACAACTAATTTAGGATTTAGTTTCCATGGTTACGAAACTATTACATAAAAGATGGTCCAATATAGTTCTAATTAAAATAACAATGTTAGAGAGCATTAAGTTCTCTCATAACCTCATTAGTTGAAATAATTCGCGGCCAAAAACCAGGATAATTTTCGTTTGTGACTTGTTGTATGATTTTGGAACATTGTTTGACCAATTGTCCAAATTTCACCATTGTCCATTCCAATTGTTCACCATTCAGCGTAGCAATGCTGCCAGCATGCTGGGCACGCTGCCAACTGGCAGTGGGCTTGAGCATTTGGTGTATCTTTAGACCTTCAAGGGTCTGTGGATGATCCAATTGCTTTCTATGTAGTAGTAGTGTAGGTAGTTTTAGCATATAAAGTAGTATTGTATCCTATTGTAGTTAATAAAGGCACTTTGCCCTTTATCATTGTCCAATATAATGGAATAAATATTCCATTATATTGGATTAGACCATTAGTCAACCGATAACCAATACCAAAATTAGTTAGGCACATTCCGAAAAGCCACTGCATCGGCAGTAGCTGCAGTTTAGTTTAATTAAAACACAACAGCCAAAGATAAAGCTAAGCTCGTTAAGATTACAAATATCAGTTGGAGAGTTCGTTAAATAGTTCCCGAGTTTGTTTCCGTATTGTTCATTGTGAATAGCAAAGTCTACTTCCCGTAATTACTGTCTGGATTTTGAATTGGGTTTTCGGTGATAGAGTTTATGAATTTTATACCTTTCTAATTCGGTTAATCACACCATTGGCTTTTCGGTGAAGGAAAACATCGTGAGGTAACCTGCATATAACCGTAGAAGAAAATTCGTTGGCCAGATACCAAAGGTGACGTCCATAAGTGGTATATTATTCAGAGAGAAATCGAACCAAGATGATATATACATTATTTGAAAGCTTGATTTATAGGCTTCTCGAAAATATTTAATTTAGATTTTTTCATACCTCCATTTTTTTTAAATGTGATTAATAAATTGTATGAAAAATACAGCTTTGTATTTTTTCTAGTTTAGCAATAATAAAGTGCTTCTATCGTTATTTTACTTCCATTCGTAGCTGATTTTTCCACATTCATTTATTAATTAAAAGTTATAACATACCAGTGTGACCTGTTAGTAAGTACAATGTGACAAAAAATCACTGAAAAATTTGGAGGTTGCTTAATCAGGGTTGATAGAGATAAACTAACTATTGAGCCAAATATATGTATTTATCCTAATAGATTCAAAATTAATTTAAAAAAAAACGGAGGGCTCTTTTTTGGTTTTAACTGATGTAATAGACTCAAAAAATATGAACTTTCTCGAAATGTAACGAGTGTTGTGGTTAGAATTTTTGATTATTATTATACCAGCCTCCATACATTTTGTGGACATGTCCTTTGATCAATAGCAGGTCAAATTATTTTTAACCAACTTCCAAAAACGAATTTCTTTTGTTTGTTTATCGATATTTTCACCAATTGTGAACCGAATCAAAAATTATTTTTTAGTTCGAAGATTATTACTCCAGAGGTGGTTCCATATAAATTTTATCGAAATCGGCTGAGCAGTTTCTAAAAAATCAACAATAATGTAATAATTGTATACATTAATTCGAGCGAACGATTCGAATTTTGTACACGATGGAAGTCGGTTTTGCTATTTTTTGCGAAAAATAATAATTTCCAATCACATTAACTGCTTGAAAATGAGTCCAACATAATCCTTAACCTCAGGGAATAAATCCGAATACAGTCTTTTTCAGTGATGAGATTCGAAACCATTTGTACCATCCAGAGTCCCAACGTGCACCACCTATTAGGCGTACGTGACTTGAGAGCGTGTGATATAAAAGTTTTCACAATGGATAGCTAGATTTTAAAGAAAAGCGATCCACACAGGATGGTCTTTAAATTACCAACTCCTTTATTCTCGCACTCAGAGTGGACACGGACCGTAGCAATTCTTTACTAACATAATAAACAAATTGTAGATTTGTTTTTAATATATTTTAAAATAATTTGTCAATATAAAGCTCTGAAAAAGGAAGCTAAGTTAGTTGCCTTCTTCAGAGATATAAAGCGATACTTACAAGACAAAAAACAAGTATAACAGATATCTGAACTCTTTTACTATAGGGTATCAGAACTCTGTGAGTAGAGGGTATCACGCTTATTCGTAGTTCTGTCATTTCAACCCTTTATCAAAAAAATGTAAAAAGCTTATTATATCTCTACGGTAACAAAGACTGGAAATAATTGAAGACCTAATGAAGAACTCGATAAAGGTAACGTTACTAAAAATAAAAATACCGTTTAGCTAAACATACACTTTCAATTTTAGAAAAAAACGTGTTAAAAAGATTTGTTAGATATCACCATCATCGACTTATTCCTTCAATTGTTTTTTACAGAATTCCAATCCTAACTTCAAAAAATCGAGCTGTGAGATCTTATAATGTAACTGCTTAGCTAATATATTTTGACGGATATTATTTTCATGAACATAATTATTAAAGTTGTTTCAAATATATATAAGATAGATAGATAGATAAATTCTTTATTGCCACACCAAAACTTAAATAAACTAGGAAAACTTAGACTAGGAACTTATAGTAAGTGTTACAATCGGCGGCCTTATCGCTAAAAAGCAATTTCTTCCAGGCAACCGTATAAGCAATATAAACTAAATCTTCACGGGACTATTTTACAAAAATGTTTTACAAATTGACAAAAAAGTACGAAAGTCTGTTCTAGAATGGCGAAGAAATCCGGTAACATACACAAAAAATACTTTTGAATTATAATAAACTCCATTTCTTTCAGAGCCGTCTTTTTTACCGACTTCAAAAAAGGAGGAGAAGAATGTTCGTCTGTGTGTATTTTTATGTGAGTATTTTTATCGATATTTTCGCCTATTGTGAACCGACTTTAATTCGAAAAAAAAGAAAGAAATTTTTAGCTAAAGCTACTCTGAAAGACCGTGATCGTGAGGGAACCTGCATACGTCCGTAGAAGAAATTCGATGGCGTATGTGAATCCACCAACCCGCACTGGGCCCGTGTGGTGGATATGGCCCAATCACCCTTCGTAGGTAGGCCTACGTCCTGCAGTGGACTACTAAAAAGGCTGGTACAGTACAGTACAGTACTCTGAAAGAAAAAAACTGCTCCACCGATATCTATATATCATCTATGTAGTGATCTTTACATTATAATTGATTTTTAAAAAAACGGCTCCGCCGATTTCAATATAATTTAATGGGTCCCATTTAAATTATAAAGAAATCGACGGAAAATCAATAGTAATGTAAAGATCGCTACATAGATGATAATTATATAGATCGATGGAGCCGTTTTTTTTAAATCAATAAAAATGTAAAGATCACTACATAGATGATAATTATACAGATCGGTGGAGCCGTTTTTTTAAAAATTAATAATAATGTAAAGATCACTACATAGATGATAATTATATAGATCGGTGGAGCCGTTTTTTTAAAATCAATAATAGTGTAAAGATCACTACATAGAAGATACACCGATTCGTGCGAACTATTCGAATTCTGTACACGCCTACACGGTGGAAGTAGGTTATTCCATTTTTTTAAATAATAGTTGGTAATTATTAAGTCAGTAAATGAAAATAGGTCTGTACAAAATTACTGTTTCACGTAGGTACCCCTTTACTGTTTCACGTAGGTACGCACACACAGATATCTGTGTATACGCACATAGGTTTATGACATACACGTCAAGTAAGGCAGTCCCTCATTCAAATAATTAACATCACAAAGGAGATGTCACGGATCAAAATTGTAAACTATTTACGCGGCCAACTAAACGTGATGAGCCTTACGTGTACTAGCTACTAATCATCCAGTAAATTATTAATGGGGGCGTAATCCACGGGATTACCATAGGACAAGCGGACGGTTTGGCATATTAGGACAGAAATAATGTACGGGAATCAGAATTAATTCTGTCAATTCAGATAATTGCACGCCGTATTGTCGTTGAATTAATGTTTCTGATACTAAGTTTATCTGTACTGTACCAGCCTTTTTTAATAGTCCACTGCAGGACGTAAACTTACCCACAAAGGGTGATTGGGTCATATACACCACGCTGGCCCAGTGCGGGTTGGCGCATTCATTTATGCGCCATCGAATTTCTTCTACGGACATATGCACGTACGTCCCTAAGAACTAAGTTTCTCGCTAAGTCGCATTTACGAGTATGTTCTGACCTTTGATTGGTTCAGTAGGTGTCAATTATATCATAAATAAATACAATAAATCCTTATTATTGAATGACTAGAGTTACTATTTAAACTCGCGCGCACACACACTCACTCACACATACACTCACACACACACACTAATGCAAACGCTCATTCTTGTATTGTATAGTGACTTGGTTTGTTTGTACTTGCAAAATCACTTGATCCATCTGGAAGACACTGCCTTTTGCAACACAGTTTTAAACTAACGCAAAAGGCAGAGCTACTTAAAATTGTGTACCTAGCGTAAGTTTTTGCAATAAAATTTATCTTATCTTATCTTAAACTACTTACTGGCGATCAGCATTTTTCCCCAGCTTGTCCTTCGATAAAAGGTTACTAAAAATATTAGATTTAATTATTGGTGTCCTTGAAAATTAATTGAATGATATTGGTAGTTGGTTTATTATCCTGTGGGTGGCTAGCCCTGGTGACAAAGTTTTTAAGCCATCTGAGTGCCTCTGACATGGCTAAACGGTTAAAACAACTGGGGCCTAAGTATAATTTAACTTGTCCACCTAGCCACCGTAACGCTCAGTTGTAAATGCCACCCGCGATTCCATTCGAAGACGGAGCGTGCTAAAAATGATGTAAATAAAAAGGTAATGAAAATATTTACAAGATTTTTTTGCGTTAAATACTAATTGATTACAAGGCTCCGATAAGTTCGAACGAAAAACCAAGAGCCTTGAAAACTCTCAGAAATCTCGTTTTAGCATTTAATAAAAACACGGATCGGAATGTAAAAGACTGTTGCAAAATACTTCGTGAGTCCTACAAATTTATTCCTCGCAGATTTGGATTTCTATCAATATTCACAAAATGGGTTTTTATTAACTGAAAAATAGGAAATTAGCCGTTTTGGCTGATGAAGACAAGATGATGGAAAACGCAAAGCTTTAAACTTACGTTGCCATTTTAGTAATTATTAGTTAATTTCTTATTAGCGTTCAATTCGGTACATTATTTTATCAAAATATTGTCACAATGTCGTCATTTTTCTTTTAATTCATATTCTTTCTATAGCATAGTTTACTTAAAATTGAATTAATATAAATTAGTAACAAAATTAAGTTAACATTTAAATTAATTTGTTTTAGGGCCTTTGGGGGTTAAAAACGCTACGTGTCTGCCGAGGGACGGCGTGATTTGTAATTTCAAAGAAAATTTGTATAAACTGGGTTTTTAACGGTTTTATTTAGCTTACCCCGTTTGTTTACTTGGGTCAAATTTAGTAATTTAAATTTCACTCTCTTTTTGTCAACTTATTGATCTGTTTGGTTTACGCCTTTGGTTCTGGTGACAATACAATTATGTGCACTATATTCAATATTATTGTAAATCCAAGATGACCGCCGCTACAAAATGGCGGATAACCTATTTTTTCAATCCCATCAACATGGATATTAAATGAAAGGGCGTGATAAGTAAAATACAGTGCACTATAGATACAAAATTAAAATCTAATATGGCCGCCCCTATAAAATGGCGGATAACCTATTTTTTATCAATCCCATCAGTATGGGTATTATATGAAAGGGCTTTGCATGTAGAACACAGTCTGTAGTAACAAAGTAAAAACTAATAACACAAAAATAAATAATTGGTAAAAAACTTTTTTAAACTATAAACGGTTTTGAGTGACTGACTGACAAACAGCCTACAGCCCAAACCGCTTAAGATATAAACTTGAAATTTGGAATATAGGCACATTGTCCGACGTAATGGAGCACTAAGGATGAAAATATTGAAAAATCGACCTCTTACGGGATAAAACGGGCCCTTTTCATTTGCATGTAACTTTTTATTGCCTGTACTGATTGACATGAAACTTGGTATAGATGCTTTTGAGACTAAATAAAAAATATGGTTATTCCTGTTTTTCTGAAGTGACTTATAATCATTTTAAGCAAATACTGAGACAATTTTGGCCAAGCCGTGAGCATTATTCTTGTAAGTAATACGACAACGTGTGGGCCAAATGGCAGGTTATTATAATTTTAAGCAAGTATAGACAACAGGGGCCAAACCTCGGGCTATTTTCGTTTTAAGCAAGTACCTATGTACTAAGACAACGCGGGTGAAGCCGCGGGTTTTAAGCTAGTATACTATAATAATGAATACGAGAGACACATTTTACAATTTTAATACTAGGTACTTGGCAAAGGTAACACTACCCAAGTATCATATTTTAAGATCGTTCTTAACTCTGCTCTCTATCTATACAAAAACTTTCAGCTTTTATAAAATGGCGAAAGTCTGCCAGTACCGGACTCTTTTTCTATAAGCCTCAGAAGCGAGATGGGTCTATAGTTCTTTAACAAAGTGTTGAAGAACAACACCACCACATCAACATGGAAATAAAATAAGTGAACAGATGCTGTTAAACATGTGTGAAATCCACTAAACGGATAAACAAATTGTCACACAATATTATCCACCCCACGTTGAAACGAACACGGTCAGCCAATAACAAGTTTTAATTTATACAACAAAGCATTTCAAACAAATGGGAATATCTATTTTGTTTGCACGAAAATCAATAAGCCTTAAAATGAAACCAACTTCAAATAATAATAATAATAAAATAAAAACGTTTATTGATCTTAAAAATTAACACAAAGTAAGTTGTACACTAGATCCCACACTAGGGCGACCTGTGTCGTGGGATCTAGGCTCTTCCTTATGGTAGGTACTTACAAAAAACTAAATTATCCTTATTGTAAACAAACTTAAATTAGATTAATTACACTCATAGTGCACTGGATCCCACACTAGGGCGACCTGTGTCGTAGGATCCAGGCTCCTTGCCAGAAGGGAAGGTAATACCTACATATTTATTTCATGCTACAAACCGCTTAATAATAACTGTAATATCAGAAACTACGCCCATAACCAAAATTTTAATTACTTGCTACATGTTATAGATACCACTGTAAACAACTACAATAATGTGTGTAGTGGGTAGAAGTACCAGGAGCAGAGCCGCTGAGCAAGTCATTCTCGTGATGTCATTCTCCGCTGTGATACTACTGAGTGTGTGTCTTTTAGTTGGAATACGTCAAAATATTTTTGACGTATTCCAACTAAAAGTAGTCATTAATGTCGCTATTAGTCTCTAGTGGCTATGAGTTAATTTTAAATTGACAATTATGAAAAAATGAAAATAAATGTCGTATTAAATTATTTGTCATATCAAACAAATATTTCTTTGTCGTTTCCGATATTCAATTCGATTTTGAAGATGAAGGATCATAAAACTTTTCACAGAATTACTAACGACTTATACCTACCTACTTACTCATGAGCTCAAAGCTAATGAGTAGGTTTTTTAGGGTTCCGTACCTCAAAAGGAAAAAACGGAAACCTTATAGGATCACTTTGTTGTCCGTCTGTCCGTCTGTGTGTATGTCAAGACTCTTTATCTCGGGAACGCGTAAATATAACGAGTTGAAATTTAAACTATATACGTAAACCTATAAATTCTTGCAGCTATGTAAAAGAAAAGCTTCTCAGTTATCGTATAAAAAAATTAGAGTCGTTTATGTCGTAAAAAAACGCATATTTCAACGCTCACAAAAATCAAAACCTACAGGATGCTTCCCGTTGACATAGAACTATGAAATTTGGCATGAAGCATTGTCTCAGAGTACACATATAGGAATAAATCTGAAAACTGTACATTTTTATTTAAATCACATAAAAATAGGGCCGCAAAATTCACAAAACATGGGTTCAAAATTCAAAGTGAGTAAATCATATCATGTAAGGTATCATATAAAATAACTTCATTTGCACATGCTAAAACAGGTTTTTAATTATTTTAACAATATGTTTGTACGGATCCCTTGATGTGCGAGACTGACTCGCACTTGGCCGGTTTTTTTCCACATTCTGGCTGTTCGTATGAGGAATGAGGATTCGAAACGCTTGGTTGTAACGCGCGAAATGTCCACCATAAAAGGGTGGCGCTTTGGTCGCGTCTGTCTAGCCGTACGATAGAAGAAAGGGACAGGTGGGACCAGATTGTGCAACTCCTGGGCGCACTCTGTCACAATACCACTTCTTTCAATTTCAAAAAATCATTTACGTCATGAAACTGTTTGGTCAATAGCCATGTTTTTAATTTCATTTAAACGACATGACGTATATCAGCTTGTATGTACTTAATAATTAAGTCAGCCGTAACACGGCACTGTTGGACACAGGCCTCCCCAATAGATTTTACAATGTCCCAATGGTCTTTATTTGATCGTCCGTCCACTTTACGACCATAAATAAATATGGTATTTGCTATTGTGAGGTCTCTATACGAGAATTTCACAAGTCATTTAGTCATAAATCCTGGTAGCTATGTGCCCTGCTCACTGCCACTTCAACTTGTTAATCCGCTGGGATATATCGATAACTTTGGTACGTCTACGGATCTCTTCAAACTTGATTCGATCACGCAAAAAGACTTCGAGCTTAGTACTCTCCATAGATCGTTAAGCTCATAAAGTTTATTAATAAGTCTATTAGGCTTGTTAATTAAAAAAATATAATTAGTCCCTCAAATAGATTGCCAAAAAATATTACACACGTATTTTTTTTTGTCAATTTAGCAAAAAATGATGAATATAATTATATCCGTTAAGGTGACGCATTGACAAACTATTATTTCATAAATTCTCCCTTCTCTCGTACAAATTTTACGCGGTCGGCTCGACAGTATCGCGCCAGAGCGGCGGGCGGAAGTGAGTTTTTAATTAATTACTGATAATGTACAGATTAAAAAAAATAACTTCTCGATCTATGAAAAAGAATAGCGGTCTAGCTTTCGTATTCGTAAAAAATAATGGGGTGTGGTCGCTAGTATTAGTATAATATGCTAAGCACTGATTGTATTCACATGTACGTATATCTTGCATAAATAAATAAACTAAACTAAGCTAATAATTCTGAGCATTCGAATTATTAAACTTTTTTTTGGTAAGAAATTTGTAAGTTTTTTTTAATAAAGCCGGATACTTTTCAAAATTTTTGTCCGGTTCATTAAATTTTTCAAGATTTTCCCTTATCTATGATATTTTTTAAATTTGAATCAATATCATTCGTCCTTTCACATCGCGCATTCAAAAGTACTCGTTTTCGTATTTCTCGACCCAATGCTTCGTCTTAAAGTTCCGTATGACGTCACTAACCGCTATCAAATGTAACGGCTAGTACCGTCACGAGCCCCCACTTTCAAACTTTGACAAAGCTTATCTTTGTCACTGATTGTTTTATTGACAAAAGCAAAAATATATGTCCAATATTTTTTTTAAATCTAACTGACGGACTAATTATAATAATGATTTTTATACTCTAGTAAACATCCCTAATGGACAATGTTCTGTTTGTCATCAGATATGTAACACGCAATAATTTAATTACTTTTATGTTTAAAGTATTCTGTGGCGTAGGTACACTAAACTAGTTTCAGTCAACTACGACTAAGAGAATGCAATAACTGTCTCGTGCATAGAAGGACATGTGCTTTACTAAAGCCTCGTATATTGTTCTACTGAAATATCGCCAGCATTCTGGTTCGGCTCAGCTCGCGGAATAAGCTTACCGACAATTTATCTCTCGCAAAACGAATAAATTGAATGTATTATCTCAAAATAAGGGCAAATAAAATCCTTATTAGTAAGCTCCAAGTAGCCCAACGAGCTATGGAGAGGCTATGCTCGGAGTCTCTCTGCGGGATAGAATCAGAAATGAGGAGATCCGCAGAAGAACTTAAGTTACCGACATAGGCCAGCGGATTGGCAAGTTAAAGTGGCAGTGAGCAGGGCACATAACTCGGAGGATTGATTACCAATGGAGTCGAAAAGTTCTCGAGTGGAGACCGCGTACCGGCAAGCGCAGCGTAGGACATCCACAAGGTAGACGGATGACCTCATTGAGACTACAAGATCACGCTGGATGCAAGCCGCTACCAACCGGTCTTATTGGAGATCTTTAGGGGAGGCCTATGTCCATTCGTGGACGTTCTATGGCTGAAAAGACGACGTCTATGAACCAAAAGCCGGTGGAAGAAAGCCCGCCTCAGCAAGGCCGTGGGTTTAAACCCCAGCATCCTACAAATTACATATTTTCAATTTTTGTACGGATTTTTGACCTACATACATGAGGCAACACCGTGAGGAAATCTGCATAATTCAGTAGAAGATATTCAATGCCGTAAGTAATTTGTCAACCGACCTAATCCCACAATATTTAAACCGCTAAAAGTAATTTTTAGTAAAGATAGATTTCAGTCGCGCGCGGCGCTGCATAGCGAGTGCACGTATCTATTTATATCCGTATCGATTAATCAATTTTATTGCGGATCGGGAGGGATTAGGACATTAACAATGGACGAGGTCCATCCAGGACCTCGGCCCAGTAGTGACATGAGTGAAGACAATATTTCCGTGAATTGCGAAACCGCGCGACCGACCGGGCAGGCATCGAACGATTCCATGCCAGCCGGCGCGGCAGCTCTTATCAACCGGCCGAAGACGCTTAAGCGCCCGATGGGAGATAACGAGAACGACTTCACCTTGGTTACCGGGAGAAAGCTAGCCAGCAGAAATAACCGAAATAGAGTAACTGATGACAAATATGAGGTTAGTGTATCATCATACAACTTGTTGCCTAAGCAAGTAGGACTAGCGAAGCTTCTTAAGGCCGAGAATATAAATGATGCCACACAAATAAAATATAAAAATCCATATCGCGTTTTAATAACCTTTGAAAAGAGAGAAGAAGCTGAAAGATTGATCCAGAATAATAATTTATCAGAGATGGGTTTCCGTTGTCATTTAACAAGCGAGGTCGGAATATCGTATGGGCTAGTGAAGTACGTGGAATTAAAAATTGAGGAAGAAGAGATGATGAAGGCATTTCAGTGCGAACAACGAATAGTGTCTGTTAGAAGATTGAAGCGCATAGGCATATCGGGCGAATGGGTTAAGCGTGAAACTGTCCGCTTTGGATTTAAGGGGTCTACCCTCCCTGAATACATTGTTGGGTACGATTGTAGATTTAAGGTTGAGCCTTACACGTTCCCCGTAACACAATGCTCGTCATGCTGGAAGTTTGGGCACACAACCCGTATTTGTCCGTCAAAAAGTGTTGTTTGTCCTAAATGTGCGGAAGCGCATGCTAACTGCGATACTAAACATTACCGGTGCGTGAACTGTAAGGGTAAACATATGGCGCTAGACAGGTCATGCCCGATGTATGCTAAAGAAAGGAATATACGCTCAATGATGAGCCATCATAATTGCACTTATAAAATGGCACTACTGAAGATGACTAACAATAGGCGTGAGGAGCAGTACGAACGCACTATAAATGTAGCTCAACAACAAAGAATGTTATATGAAGAAAGAGGTCGTGACCCATTATTATATAGCCAGAGCGTAGGAGCGAGGATAACACAAACTGTAGCTGGTGAACATCTGGAGCAATATATTAGCGAAGAAGATAGTAGTGAGCCATCTGTTGAGAGTGTGTTGAATATAGGGCAGACAAAACGCAGGAAAATCAAAAAGAAAAATAAAAAGAAAAAAGTCGCGCATCAAGAACAGAAAGAAAATATGACGGAAGAAACAAACACAGAAAATAACGGAGAAAACACTAGCAAAAATAATTTCTATAGAATTTTGAAAAAGTCGAAAGAAATCATATTATCCGAGAACAGCTTTGAAGAAAAAGTGCAGTTAATGGTGAAGTTTTTGGTACAGGAATTAATTTCATTTGCTGATAAGTATATTAGTCACGGGGAAGTGCTTACCAAGGTAGTATGCCTCTTCAATAATAATGGATAGCCACAATCTAAATCGTAACGATATGACGGCGTCAGGCCCTGCGGGCTCCGCTGAGCAATGCATACGTATTGCTCAGTGGAATGCGCAGAGCTTGACGCCGCAAAAGAGGCTGGACTTGGAACTTCTTCTGACTCAAGAAAAGATAAGCATTTGTATCGTTAGTGAGACATGGTTTGACGACAGGGACACAAATATTAGAATAAGTAATTATAATATATTTAGACATGACAGACAGGACTCGTGGGGGGGAGTAGCTATAATTACACATAAATCTATAAAAATACAGAGGTGTTCGATTAAAGTGAATAATACTGGAATAGAAGTCCTGTGTGTCAGGGTTCTAAATTGCAAAAATCTAGAATATGTTTTATCGATCTATTGTCCCTCTTCTGTAAGAACTACTCAATGCGACTGGGAAAATATATTTTCAAAATTTTCTTCAAAAACGATACTTGCGGGTGATTTTAACGCACATCATACTAATTGGTCATGTAAAAATGATAGTAGGGGGCAAGCTTTGCTTGACGCTTCGCTAGAACATAATTTCATATCAATAAATAACGGAGAAGTTACTAGAGCTAAATTAGTTAATGGAATCTTGCAGGAAACATCACCGGATATAACTTTTGTGAGCTCAGACATCGCTGTGTACTTTAATTGGCAAGTAACTCGAGAAAATTTAGGTAGTGATCATCTTATTATTAAATATTCTATGCAATTTCGGAGCGCCCGGAGCTTTGTAAAACGTCGCAATTTCAGGTTAGCTAACTGGAAGCTATACGCAGACACACTGAGAAACAATTTTGATAATGTAGAGGTACATAAAGATAATATCCAGCTGAACTATGATTTGTTTATAAATAAATTAGATAATGCAGCAACTAAAAGTATACCAATAACTGAAAATTGTACAGATCCAACACAAAACTTTCAACCTAAACCTTATTGGTCTCCAGTGTTATCGAAAGTTATTGCTGAACGGCGGTTGGCGTTAAAATGTTTCAGACACAATCCTACGCCACATAATTTAGAAATATATAATAAAAAACTTGCTGAAGCACAAAGAATTCATAGACAAGCGCGCTGCAGTAGTTGGCGACAATTTTGTACTAACATAGATGAAACCGTCAGCTCTTCAGACATGTGGCAGCGCATGCGCTGGATGAAGGGCTTAAAAAGAGACCCAACCAGTGCTCCGGCAGATAAAATAGAAGAATTATTACGTAATTTAGCTCCGGATTTTGTTCCTACCCAAAAGCCTTCCTTTAGTTCTAAAAATAATCGCATTGAACGAGAATTTTCCATGCAAGAACTACTTAACTGTCTCAAAAAGAAGGACACTGCACCAGGAGAAGATCAAATTACATATTCAATGATATATTATTTGCCTCCGGACAGTAAGCTATTTTTGCTTGAATTGTTCAACGCTGTTTTTAAGAATTCAGTAGTACCTGATCAGTGGCGTAATATAAAAGTGGTGCCTATACCTAAACCTAATCAGCCATCTAAATTTAGACCTATTTCGCTAATATCCTGCATATGTAAAATATTTCACACCATGATATGTAAGCGCATTGAATGGTTTGTCGAATCGAATAAAATTATACCGTCGACAACAAGTGGTTTTAGGAAACGTCAATCGTGTTTAGACTGCATAGTGCGCTTCGTATCGAAAGTCCAAATAGGTTTCTCTCACAAAATGACAACGCTGGCTGTATTCTTAGATGTACAAAACGCTTATAATGAAGTACTTGTTGATGTCGTAGTATCAATATTTATTTATTTATTTATTCAATTAGTACCGCATGCACGAATTACACTAATGATAATTATTTATAAATCAATTATATAAAATTAATGTCAATAATACAAATGTCAAAGAAAAATAATACTAAAATAAAGAAAAATAACAGTCAAAAATACAACCTAATAAACAGAAATGAAAATGTCAATGAGAAAAAAAAAAAAAAAAACAAGAATAAAAATAAAAAATCACTATAATAATACAATAAATAGTTACGTCACAGTTACCTACTTAAAAATACTGGATTGTTTTTGTGACGCGACAGACTCACAGTAATGTAAACAATCTCTCATTAGAACATTCCACTCGCCCGCTAGCACATCACAATCAGGTTGAGCGTCAAGTAGAGCATTAAGTGCAGCAAGGGATCGCGGTATCGGGGAGGTCGCATGAGCCACTGTTCTACAGCGTGGTACAGCAAACAATTTATGTTTCCTAGCCCGATGATAGTTGTCGGGAGTATAGAGGCGACATAACTGCTCGCTGAGCTCCGGTGCATCAACTTTGCCGCGCAAGATTTTACACATTGTTCTCAGCTGGTCATATCCTCTCCTCACTTCCAACGAATTGTATCCCAAACAGCCGTGTAAGAATTCGGTAGGATACATGAACGGGTAGTACCCATATCTACGTTTGTATAGGTATCTCAAAAATGCCTTCTGAACCTTTTCCAGCATTAAGGTATAGCAGTTCTCATGCGGATGCCATACGCAAGCGCTAGCTTCTAGTTTGCTTCGTACCAGAGTACCGAACACTAGCTTAATGACACCAATATCATGAAAATCTCGGGAATTCCGTAGCACGAATCCAAGCCTCTGGTAAGCCTCTTTAGCGACCGTAGCGATATGGTTATTAAATGTGATTTGTCGATCAAATATGACGCCTAGATCCTTTACTAATTCAGTATGCGAAATTACGTCTTGACCCAATTTATATTGAAATTGGAAAGGATAGCGCATTCTGCCAAACGTCATCTGGGAGCATTTAGAGAGATTAAATTCCATTTCATTTTTTATACTCCATTGATAGATCATATCAACGTCTCTTTGCAATTTTAAACAATCGTCAAATGAACTAATCTCCATGTATAACTTTAGGTCATCCGCATACAGGAGACATTTCGCGTACTTTAGAACCTTAGGAAGGTCGTTTATCATTATTGCGAAGAAGAAAGGCCCAAATATCGATCCTTGACTCACTCCTGAAAGCGTGGGATAGGGAGCAGAATCATAAGAACCTAGACGAACAAACTGTCGGCGCTCGCGGTGATAGTCAGCGAGGAAGCTGAGGAAGCCTGGATTGAAACCTATTGCGCTAAATTTTGCTAACAGTATATCGTTATTGATTCTGTCGAACGAACGAATATTAGATAACCTAAATATAGGAGCACTATACTGCAACTATTTGTGGTCCTTTTTAAGTAGAAGATGTCTAAAAATCGAAAGTCACTTGAAGGATGAGGCACTGGTAAGATGGACTGGAAGAGGCTTAGCACAGGGAGATCCTATGTCTGCTATACTTTTTAATATATTAACGCATTTGTTAGGTAGAGGTCTTCATAATGTATCAGTACTTCAATACGCCGATGACTTTGTATTTTATACTCAAAATAAAAACGTTGAACGCGGTGCATTAATCTACAAAATACATTGGATTCAATGGTGCGCAGATTGAATTTATTAGGACTACAAGCTTCACCAACAAAAACTAAATGGTGTGGTTTTCAAAGAGGAAGAGGAGTACTCCCAATTAGTTTAAATATCAATAACTGCCAAATTAAGTCCGTCGATACCATTAAATATTTAGGCGTTTGGTTAGATAAATGTCTGTTATGGAATGCTCATATTAACGAAACCAGATCTAAAGCTACGAAAATGCTGAACATCCTCAAAATATTAGCTGGCGCTTCGTGGGGAATAAATCCCAAACATTTAAGGCGTTTATACATTGCTTTAGTTCGCAGTAGAATAGACTATAGTTGCTTTATTTATGATAGCGCTGCAAAAACACATCTAGTTAAACTTGATAGAGTTCAAAATACCGCAATGAGAGTTATAGGAGGATTCGTTAGAACTACACCCATACACGTTATGGAGTGTGAGCTATGTATTCAGCCGTTACATGTAAGGCGTCAATACCTAGCTACTAAATACTGTTTAAAAATACAATCCCTATCCGATAAATTGACCATTTCTACATTAGATAAACTTTCTGAACTTTGTGAACTACGATATTGGCAGAAGAGAAAACAACCTCTGCTTATATCAGTCCGTAGTGAAACAAAACTAGAAGTAATGCAAACAAGTGAGCTTTTGACAATGTTTAGTTTAGATACATGGATGTCAGATATTAATATCGATTTTATTGAAACTAAAATAGAAGGAATCGAAGAGGCAAAAGATAAATATGACTCCACAGTTCTAAAAACACATACGCTACATATGCTGAATTCAAAATATAAAGATTTTCACAAATTATATTCGGATGGATCTAAATCACATAATGGTTGCGGGGCAGCATATTACTTTCCCAGTCGCAATGTGGAAGAGAAATATAAAATTGTATCTTATAATAATTGTATAATGTCTGTAGAGCTATTTGCAGTCTCAGAGGCTTTATCTTATTTAATAACACAATCAGATAACATTAGAAAGGTTGTCATTCTAACGGACAGCCGAAGTGCTCTACAGCATATAGTTCAATGCGCTTCTGGTGCCAAAAGTGCTACCGTAGCATATCGACGGGTCCTACGTATACTGGTATAACCAACATTTTGTCAAAAATGCTTTTATTGCATCATTCGTCCTCAAATAACCTATTCTTTAATATCCTGAAAAAATATTTTCCAAAAATCAATTAATTTTGAAGATAAAAATGTGTGAACTGGTGCAAATACTACTTTTTTCCGCCAAAGGACTGTCAAAACTGGTATAAGCCTCTAGTCTACCACTTGCACCAGTCTACGCGGTCTCGAACTGCGCGGCGCTCGAGAGCAAGTGAAGGTCACGCCAGTACGCGCGCGGCGACGTTACCGCACGCACGTATTAAACTAGTGTAAGTACATAGAGTTTGCTTTAGTCTCACTCTATTTTCAAAAAAATATCATTTTAATTAGATTTTTGTTTTTCATTTTTAGGCAATAACCAAAGTCGTAACAATGAAGCGTTCAAGAGGTCAATTAATGTTAGATTTAATAGAAAATAAACGTACAATTAATTGCAAAATAAACGTACAATTACTCCACAATTGTCGGACCAGAATCTAAAAGATTTGACTCCCTCCTTTACCTTCATGCTGGCGCCTTTTTTGCAGTCTGTTCTTGTCCTTTGTAATTTGCAGGTGTTTCCACTTACACCTGCAAATTACAAAGGACAAGAACAGACTGCAAAAAAGGCGCCAATGAAATAACCAGCTGTGTTTTCGATTTTATTAGCATGAAGGTAAAGGAGGGAGTCAAATCTTTTAGATTCTGGTCCGACAATTGTGGAGGACAGAACCGAAATAGGATTGTTTTCTTTATGTATATGTACTGTGCTTGGAAATTTGAAGTAGACATTACTCATAGATTTCTTGTCGTTGGCCACACTCAAAACGAGGGAGATTGTATTCACTCTGTTATAGAAAAGAAAACCAGAAATGTTTTGATTTATACACCAGATCAATGGACTCTTGCCTTCAAAATGGCCACGGCTAACGCAAAGCCATACATAGTGAAAGATGTCACTCAATCTTTTGTGTTCGATTTTAAGTCTTGTCTAATTTTTTTTGACAACTGGAAGAAAAATTCAACCGGGGAGCTTGTAAAGTGGAACAAGATTTGTGAAATCAATGTAGAAGCCAATACTCCGTTTGCAATTAATTACAAGCACACCTTTGAAGACAATGCTTACAAAACTTTACAATGCTTAAAAAGCAGCACACGAAACAGTGTACAAAAATTATCTAAACGTTTCGAAAATATGAAGGTAGCTTATACAAACGTATTACCTATAGATAAAGATCTTCAAGATCTCTGTAAATCAAATGTGATTCCGGAAAGATACCATTCATTTTACAATAATTTGCAAATTAGGTAGATCTCAAAACACTGAAAACTTACCTGACTAGATAGAATAGAATAATACTTACCAAACAAAGTTTTATACCTATAGTAATATTATTTAGTGTACTTTGATTAAGCTGTGATGTAATAGGACTTTTGTGTTCATATTTAGTAGGTCTAAAAGACTGAATATCCTACCCATTTATATTTCTTATAATTTTACATAACTATCTGAAAGACTGATTAAAGTGTAACTCTATCTCATTAAAAATATAAGAGGTTAAGTATTTAAAGTATCTACTAAAAAAAAAAAAGTAAAATTCCTATTTAAAAATAAGTTCAATTTTTTTGTGATAAAAAAGTCATTGGTTCCTTTTAACAATATTTCAATTAAAGTTTAAGCTTTATTTCAGTGTTGTTTTTATTAATACAGATAAAAAAAGAGCATGCTCAAAATAATTTTATGATTAAGTTGACTCGAAAAATATAATTTTGTTTGATTATTCTCCTTGAAAATTATTAATAATAAAACTATTTCATTTCTGCATATTTTGGTTTTATTTAAACATGAAAATGGGTAAAAGTTATTGATATAGTAGAACATCGATAACTGGTGCATGTGCTCTTCAGAACCACGTAAACTAACACAAGTGTTAAAAGTCTAACAATATCTTATATTTTGTACCTTATTTGCTTTTGTTTGCATTAATAATCAGATTTTTTTTTTAAATAATGATTCAAAATCATTTAATTACCATAATTGTAAATAAAACATAATGACAGTGTATACTGGTCTAAGTGGCACTTACACCAGTGTACGTGTTGTGAAGCTTTAAGAGAAACAATCTACACGAATGCAAGTACAGCTATTTTCTAAAGTTTCAGAAATAATAAAAAAATAATAATGCAGTTTTTTTCCAAAAGGATTCAAGTATAACATTTCAAAATTTCAACTATGTGTGTTGAATTATGTTAAAGTTACACTCATTAGAACATTCAAATGGCTCTACTGTAAAGTTGTGAAATTGCACTTGCACCAGTATACGTAGGAGCCGTCGATATGCAATAATAAGGAAGGCGTTGCATCTCATAAATAAGGGTGTAAATCTGAGACTGCAATGGATTCCCTCGCACACCGGTATTCGGGGAAATGAGGTCGCAGACCAATTAGCCAAGGAGGCCAGCTCAAATGGGACGGAAGTATTTATTTTGCCAGAAGATACGGACATCTTAGTTAAATTCAAATCTAGGTTGTACCAAAAATGGAAACATAGCTTCATTGATATTTGTTCTGAGAAGGGAGCCTGGTACAGAACCTTGCATCCTGAACCTCCTCGAATACCGTGGTGCGCAAACGTCCGCATAAAAAGATGTCATATTGTGATAGCGCATAGACTTCGCTCCGGCCACATGCCACTTAACAACTTTGAACATCTAATGGGTAGGGCTGAATCTTCGGCTTGCTCGCTCTGTGGAAGCCATGAGGATGTTTCCCATCTTCTCGATGCATGTGGTCGGAGCAAGGATATGAGAACATTTATGATGCGGGAGTACGGAGTTAATCCTCGAGACGTTGGCATGTTTCAAGGCATCCTAGCTGCACCCATGAGCGATGCAGCGAGGACCTTGTATGCCATGGTCTCGGACATACTCACTCAGCGTAGGGACTCAAATCCATTTTGAATGTACCTTATCATTAGTAAAACGGGGCTGGCATAATCGCTTCGCGACTAAAGCCCCAGTATAATAAATCAGATTAAAAAAAAAAAAAAAAAATAAAGATAGATTTACACTTAGATTTAGTCACAATACTGTAAAGATACCATTCCCTTGGCTGAAGACATTATAATATACTTCTCTCCTTTTATGGAGACACTACTCAATACATTACTGGGACTATCTCAGCGTCGCTGAAAAATGTATTATCCTCCTCCTTCAACCAGTCTCTGACTACCACCGCAACGGGATAGCAGGTAATAACTTTTGCTTAGTTTATCGTGAATAGGCAATGGAATCGAAACCAATGTCGCGGTTGTGTGTCTTATCTAAGCCCATGGATCAATACTAATCGAAATAAAGTTCTAGTTTTCAACAGATACCAGTTAAAATAATAATTTTATTTTTAATACCGTAATTTTTCACTGGACTGTCTAGTTTAAGGCAGAGTAAGTTTAATTTGTACTTCAAATTATAAATATGATTGGTAGTACTTATACCGAGAGACCACATTGTTGTGTGTTGTTGAATTGACGAAATAATTTCAATAATAGGTATAATTTAGTTATGTAGTTGTTTATAGATTGAGCTATGTAATTATTGTAATGATTTGATTTTTTGTTTCTTATGATTGAATAACTTAACTGAGATAAGTTACTGATTGTAGTTATTCTTAAACAATTATGTTGTTGAGTGCCTTTAAATGTTTGAAATTTAAGTGAATTATTGTAATATTTAGATGACCTGTAACTAATTGTTATTAATAAAAAAGTATGAGTATGAGTATAAACGACAGTGTTGAAGACCTTTGTAGTATGTAAGGTGGTGTCAGGGTTTTTGAGCCGCCAGAAGGCCCTTGACATGGCTAAACAGTCACAATAACCGATACCTACAAATTAACTTACTATCCAAGACACGTTAGCACTCAGTTGTAAATGCTACCCGCGGCCACCCATCCGAAGACTGACCGTCCTGAATGTTGCTTAACTTCGATGATCGCTAATGAACACCTAGTCAAACTTCGCTGTGAGCGCTACCTTTTTAGTGCAGTTTGTTGTTCTAATGTATTTGATGCTAGGGGTCCCGGGTTTGATTTTTGTCCGGCCGATATATTTGGCGGCACATTTAAATTTCTGTTATATATCTGGGTGTTACTTATTTTTGTCTTTGTGTGTGTTCCTCAAGTATGGAAAGTCAATGAGAGTGAAGCGTTATTAATATAGTAAGTGTAGCATTTAGTTCGACCCGGCTTAAATACGACCACTATACCAATCCGATCAATCAAGATAACTAAATTAGCCAGCTGCCTGCACTACATAAAATACTATTTTGGAAACCGATATCCATATTCACGAGTCGAATAGATAATCGCAAAATCCTGTAATATTGAGCCCGAAAATTTACACAAACAGCCAACAGTCAATTATGAAGAGAATTTAGGCACACGAATAATAAAACGTGATTGTTTCCCGAATTAGTTTGCCTAATACTAGATTAATTTGTCTCTCTTTATTTGATTGGCATGCGCACTGAAACAATGTTTGAAAACTGGCCAGAGCTGTTATTGGACTAAAGGCACAATTTTAAAGGCGCCATCGTAAATTTAATAGCAACGTAAAATAGTGTTCTCTTTATCAAATGAATAGAGTGAAAAAGAAATAGGGCTACTCTAAATTGCCGTTATAATTACGATGAACTCTGAAATTGGGCCTAATATGATGTGCAGCAAATAACCATGTAGGTACACAAATGTTCATGAAATCAAGTTAACCGTACCAATACTCATCCCCCTTTTATCTTCCAGCCTCTGCTGTGAAGATTAGATAGAGTTAGCTTATAAAAACGGGACAAGTGCGAGTCAGGCTCGCACATCGAGAGTTCCGTACAAATCCAGAAAAATTCACAAAATTGGGAAGTAAGTTGATAAAATCTCTTTACTATAAACCATCGACAAAAAGTTTTTTTATTCAGTTTTCTCGTCATACTATGAAAATTACACATTGTTAAAATAATTAAAAACCTGTTTTAGCATGTGCTAATGAAGTTTTTTATATGATACCTTACATGATATGATTTTAAATTTTGATCAAATTTTGAGGCCCTATTTTTTATAAAAATGTACAGTTTTCAGATTTATTCCTATATGTATTGTGTACTCTAAGACAATGCTTCTCGCCAAATTTCATAGTTCTATGTCAACGGGAAGTACCCTGTAGGTTTTGATTTTTGTGAGTGTCGAATTATGCTTTTTTTTACGACATAAACGGCTCTAACTTTTTTAAACGATAACTGATTAATACAATTGTATGTTTTTGCTGTTGTTGTGTATAGTTTGAAATTTAATCCGAAAACTTTCATAATCATGATGTCATAGCCCTGTGAAATGTACTCTCTTTAGTTCTTATTTTTAAGTGTGTAATACGAATTGATTCAACTGCTCGCGTTGAGTTGCGGTAGTGACGTCACCGCTGGTCCCAACATAATATCAGTGCTGGTTGTATATAACCAGCAAAATGCTGAGTTGGGATCAGTTTCGTGGCAAAGCTTTGGGTATGATTTGTTCTATTTTTAGTTGGTTTTCGTGATTTGTTTCTGTGTACCTAATTGTTTTGTCCCGAATAAAATTTTCTGTATTTCTGTTACAAAAACGTCAAATGGTTTTCAAAAGAATCCAAAAAATATAAAAATATTATTCGCAAAAAATCGCAACACCGACTACCACCGTGTACAGAATTCGAATAGTTTGCACAAATCGATGTGACATCCATGTACATAATTGTTGATTTAATCAAAAACGACTCAGCCGATTTCGATAAAATTTAAATGGGACCACCTCCCTCGAGAGTATACCTACTATTTCGACCTAAAAAAAAATTTTTTTAATGGGTTCACAATTGGCGAAAATGTCGATGAACATACACAAATAAATAAAACAAACGAACACAGTACCTCCTCCTTTTCGGAATTCGGTAAAAACAACACTAGCATGTAAATACACAACTATAAACTTTTTCAAAGCAAAACAAAAGACACGTTTTGTATGTAGTCATCAAAAAAATTCCAGCTCGATGTATGTAGTGGAAACCACAAAACTAAAATGTGCGCGTGAAAAGGATAACAAAAAATAGACTCGTAGTACGGGCTCAAAACTGAACTTAAATAGGACTGCGATAGTTTTTGCATAGTCAGTTTATCTTTTCTAGAGCTTTTTAAACTTCGCCTCGAGAATGAATTCTTTCAGCTTGTCTTGTTACTCACTTGTATAATAAAAAGGAATCTCATGCTAACTAACTAACTAGAATTCGCCATCAGTTGCATGTGAAACGTATCATATTCAAGAATTATCTCTTCATGAAAGGAAAACTCTATGTGAGTACTTTATTTTGTAAAACAGCTACTCTAAAGTATGTTTTGATAGCACTACAACTGTTTATGTTTGACGAATTCAAAACTATTCTGTTTATTAAACTTTCACATATTAGAAAACAAAATATTGAAATGGTTTTAGTGCTCCTCCTTTCAAATTGACTGCCTTGGTGGCTCAGAGGTTAGTGACCCTAACTTCTGGGTCAAAGAGGCGTAGGTTCGATCCCCACCCAGGGCAAATATTTATGTGATGAACATAAGTGTTTGCTCTGTGTCTGGGTGTTATTTAGTTACTATCGATATAAGTATGTATTTAAAAATAAGTATATGTAGTATATCAGTCTCTGGCAGCCATATCACAAGCTTTGCTTAGTTTGGAGTCGGAATGTTCCAAAACCATTTTCAAAAAACATTTATAATTCATCAAAGTCGAGGACAATTGAAAAATAGCGGCGTAAACTATTCTGTAACCATTTGAATAAACGTAATACCAAAACTGGGACAAGGACAATCCATACAAAGGAATAACTTTGTATCAACCTATTGTACATCTAAGCGTAATACAAAAATGAAGGACCCATGTCCACGACAGTGGAAAAAGCTTTCAATCGGCTGACAGCTCAGCTAGAAAGCATTCGTCACGAGAAAGGGTCGCGATTAATTGCCGTGACTGTAATTACCGAGGGTAATTTGTTCGAATAGCATACAAAGGACATTAACACACAACCTTCAACCGGCACTTCGTAATGAAGCCATGTTCTAACCCGTGATAAAATTTAAGAGCTCCATGCGGACCAACAATAAACCGATACCAGCATTATGATATCAAAATCAGTTAGGCCCGAAAACATTACAAATAGACAATTGTGAACTTTATTACGTGGCTATACAGTTTGATGTATGGTGCCAAGGTGAAGAAGGTACTCGTAGAATAGACGATATAATGCGACCTTGGTCATGATGAACTGAACTAATTACCAACTACGAAAATTATTTGTGTGAATAATTAAATAAATTAATGACGACCTGTCTGTGCTATTCTCGTTCACGTATATATGTACGTAAAACAAAACGAATTAGGTATGGCGAAGTTATACTGTTAAGTACATATTTTAAGTTTCACAAAATGGACGCACGCGAGTACAGTCCCTGGAGTCGAAATAGACACTAATCCCTGTAACTACTCAAAGTCTTTACAGGGAAAACCAATATGTCAGACTGTCAGTGTCTAATATCACAATACATAAAATGACAAAAATAAAATGTACGCTATAATGTTATCAATTAAATAAAATACAAATATCAAAAATAATGCACAAAAAACAATTACTACCTGTGATGATGTGACCAGGGTTGTAAACCCTAAGAAAAATCGGTTTATTCCCAGTGTTACTACCAATCTTACTACGAGTAGTAAAAACAGTAAATGAATTACCGTTGTTACTACTGCAGTTGAAAGTTATTAGAACAGTAAAAATAAATTACCTGTGCTACTACCGTAAAACTAAAACAACAAAAAGAAACAAAATGGAACCTGTCATGAGAGAGTTGCATCAAACTAAAATATGTTTTTTTTTAGGTCATAGTTTAAGTCAAATATGACAGATGTCATAGTGACAGCTGTCATTCTGGAATTCATAATAGAGTTGCATTACAGGTGGCAATGTGTCTGCAAAAGTGAGAGAAATCAATAAAATCTATATTTCAGATGACAGATGTCAAACTTCACAAAAGTGAAAGAATATCTCGTCGAATAAAAAGAGTATCAAGAAGCGACGAATGGAGATAAATCATTTTTAAGTTTGACAGCTATCACTTTGACACCTGTCATGCAACTCTAGCAGGACAGGTCCTATTTTGTTTGTTTTTGTTCATTTAGTAGTTACGCTAGTAACACATGTAATTCATTTTTACTGTTCTAATGACTTTCAACTGCAGTAGTAACAACGGTTTTTCATTTACCGTTCTTACTATTGGTAGTAAGATTGGTAGTTACACTGGGAATAAACCAAGAAATCAAATAACCCGCCCCTGACGGTTCCTGGTGCAATTTTATGTTAGTAAATTTTTAAAATATTTAAAACTGACAATAAAAGTATAAGGAATTAGTTGTGGTGGAGTATATGGAATTAATGGTGGTGTTTTTCTGTCTTGATTATGGGAAACAGCAGCTGATAGATAGGCTGTTGTTATTGAAACGAAACCACAAAACAATACTAAAAATTTGGATACTTTACTAAGCTAATCAATTAATAAAATGTATATTACGTTTTGTACTTTAACTGTTATTACCTTCAATCACCAATACTTATTACCATTGCTGTGTGTGTACTCGTATTGCATAATATAATCAGTCAACATATTGAGCTAGATATTTTGTATCATATGTATTGGCAAATAAATAACTTACTTCGTGAAACATTTTCATGTTTTACTTAATATACCTGCCATATCGTACTTACCATTAATTAATTAAATAAAGATATTTTTTATTTGGTTTTACTTAGAAAAGTATTCTTATACAATACAATACAAAAACACTTTATTGACTCCACAAGTAGTAAAAAAATAACAGAAAAATAAATAACGACAGAAGAATGGTACAAAAGGCGGTCTTATCGCTAAAAGCGATTTCTTCCAGACAACCTCTACTGTGTGGAAACATGTAATTGACGTGGACGGTGGTGTAAACATAAATGAATAATGTAAAGCTATAAATATCCAAAAACAATAACACTACATAATAATAGGCATACACAAATACTTCTTATAATACATACAATAAAAATAAACCTACTTACATACATAAATAAATACAGATAGTTAAAAACGTAAGCGATAAGTAATATCAGTTTTTAAAACTGCTTAGCAAGATAGTGTTCCTTGACTTGAGTCTTGAAAGATTCAACGCTCTGCGCACGCCTGATGGTCACTGGAAGGTTATGTAAAATAAATAATTGGCCAAGTGCGAGTTGGACTCGCGCACGAAGGGTTCCGCGCCGTATGGAAGCCCCCTTTAATATATGTTATTTATTGATTATTTTTGAAAGGAATATACCACTTAATATTTCAAGCGTATTCCTCTTGCCGTTATTAATATCGACAAAAATAAAATCACGTTTTTGTATGGGAACCCCCTTAAATATTTATTTTATTTTATTTAATTAGTACGACTAGTATTTAGGAACTTTCAACATAAGTTATATTTAATAGTGTTTTGTAATTGGTGTCAATAAATCATTTATGTATTTATTAATTTACTTTTAAGGTGCATTTTTAAGTAAATACCTATTATGTGAATATTTCAAGCATCTACCTGACACCGTTATAATAATTCAAGTTTGTTGTATGGGTGTCCCACTTAAATATTATTTTCTATTTTTAGCATTTGTTGTTATAGCGTCAACAGAAATACGTCACCAGTGAAAATTTCAACGTTCTAGCTATTACAGTTCATGAGATACAGCCTGGTGACAGACAGACAGACAGGCCGACAGATAGACAGTAAGGGAGCCTACTATTAAGACTCCGCTATCCTTTACTCTTTGGGTACGGAACCCTAAAAAGCGTGTTACTCTACGTCTCTGATCCGTACGGCCAAGGAATGAAATAAACTGCCGCTTTCCTGTTTCCTGAGAAATATAATCGCAAGCTTTTCACAGTTAGAGTGAAAAAGGTGTCCTTTTAGTCTACTTCATCCTTGACCAAAAAGTCGCTTACCATCAGGTGAGCTGGCAGTAAAGCGCAGACTTTTGCGCGATTAAAAAAAGATATCTAAAATATTATTATACTAGTTTTTACCCGCGGCTTCGCCCGCACGATATTTTGTTTTTTGACACAATATCATTATAATTTATAGCCTATGTGTTATTCTGATATATAAGCTATATTAATGCAAAGTTTCATCTCAATCCGTTCAGTAGTTTTTGCGTGAAAGAGTAACAAACATCCATACATCCATCCATCCATCCATCCTCACAAACTTTCGCGTTTATAATTTTGCGTGAAAGAGTAACAAACATCCATACATCCATCCATCCATTCATCCTCACAAACTTTCGCATTTATAATATTAGTAGGATTATACAGAGAGCAAAATTAATTAATATGCTGCACGCTGCCAACTGGCAGTGGGCTTGAGCACTTGGATTAACTTTAGACCTTCAAGGGTCTGTGGATGATCCAATTGCTTTCTATGTAGTAGTAGTGTAGTATTGTCATTAATAAAAAAAAAAACACATAATTTGCTTATTGAGGTTGATTAAATCTCTCAAATAACAAAAATTTACAGCGAGCATTCAAAATATTTCTTCAACGTTAATAAGGCACCTTTCCTATTTAAGATTCTACTTAAGTTTACAAGTGAGAATTTGTTAACTTGCCAAGGTTTACGTTGGAAGGGAAAAGTTACGGGGCTGCTTAATTTCATACTTGTTAAAATTTGTCTCGACCTAGTATAGCGGTGCTTGGCACAAAACAAATGGCCGAGGAAATTTCATTTTCATTCCAACTGAGTTACGTCCCGCTTCAAGATTACGAGGTCCTGTCTAAGTTAATTAGGGATCGTCCATTAATCACGTGCAGTTTTTTGGTAACCCATCAACATTTCCCATTGGTAAGTAAAGTAAGTTCGTAAAAGCCCGGTAACTAGCCTTGGTGTCAGAGTTTTTGAGCTCCCTGAAGGCCTCTGACTTGGCTAAACGATTAAACAACCGGATCCTACAACTGAATGTGTCATCCGAGTCACGGTCCTACAACTGAATGTGTCATCCGAGTCACGGTAGCGCGTGACTCAGTCACGCTAGCGCGGTAGTTGTATATGCCACCCGCGGTCACCCATTGGAAGACTGGCCGTGGTGAACGTTGTTTGACTTCAATAATACGCTATGAGCGCTATTGTGATATTTAGTGAGGTTTTACACCTCCCTCTTCCATATCATCGCTGATATTGCAATCAGTTCCCGTATACGTATATCCTTCCTATCGTTAGTGTTTCGATTATTAACCCTGAACTATGTGTTCACTGTTAAAATCACAAAATGTGTTCATAGTTCGTAATTTCGACTATCACCATGACGTAGTTTATGGCCAAGTATCGAAATAATAGTTAGGTACTTACATAAATAACGAATTGCAATTTTAACGACATCAACATTCAAAATTAAGTACGATTTTTACAATTTCAAGTAAACGAGTGATAATTGCGGCGCGCGGCGAAATAGTGGCCTGGCAAGTCAAGGTTACGCGTTGCTTTTTGACCGACGAACCACCGGAGGAGGTGTACAATTCGACGCGTATATACAGCCTTGGCCAAAAGTATTAGGCACCTTTAAAAAATCAAAATGCATGTTTACTACTTAACCAATAACTGAGTGCTTATCTTAACCACTTGAACGCCACCGTCTCAAACCCATTTATGCATCAAACGTCACGGCCCCGCGTCAAATTTTTCGCGCGACTATCCATCCCGCTAAAAACGTCTATCAAAGGAACAATAGACAAGCTACGTTCTAATAAAAAATACCGTGGCATAGCCTTGGGTCAATCTGGAACCGGGAGCGTCCAAGTGGTTAAATGACTTACCGGGGTCATAAATAACTTCTCATGTTTACTACTTAACCAATAACTGAGTGCTTAACTTAAATGACTTATCGGGGTCATAAATAACTTCTTAGAATATCAAGCGGCTCTTTGTTAAGATCATAAAACACCTGATGACCGAAAATAAAGGATTCGGTTTTCTTTCTGTCATATCAGTCAATGTTTGGTCCCTTGTGTTCTGGACTCTAACATGTAAACAAGCTTTCATTTCAATCCATGTGATTAAATTGACACCTAATGTTGTTAAAAATGCCATAAAGGAGTGAAATTAGTTTAGAAGATGGAGTGAACATACAGGATGCCTAATACTTTTGGCCAAGGCTGTATATATATATATTTTTATGTATAACCACGCATAACTTTTTTCATAGTTGTCCGATTTCATTAATTCTTTTTTTATTGGAAAGAGTATTCCCGATGTTCGAAATTGGTCCCATTTATATTTTATAGAAATCGGTTGAGCCCTTTTTGATAAATCAACAGTATTGTGAAAAATGTTACATCGATCCGTGCGAAATATTCGCGAATTCTGTACACGGGTGAAGTCGGTCATGCTAATTTTTGCAAAAAATAAATATCATATAAAGATCTATTCAGCCCTGAGCGTTAAGATTCGGTCACGGCAGTGGTGAAATCTGAGTGGGTATTATTCTAATATACTACGGGTCTGATCGCGCACTAAAATCAACAACAATACCTCATGATCGATTGTGGTCACAGGTAAACTCTATTTATACTCGCGAATACACTATCGATGCAACTCGGTCGAGAAGTCAGCATTTTGAGGTATTTATTTATCTCGTTGATTTTAGTGCACGATTAGTCCCGTAGTATGTAAGAATAAACTGAATAGGTATGTCATAACTCATAATCCTCCTGTCCTACACAAAGTTACGGTCTGACAGCGAAACTTCGTACCAAATATCGCGGCGGATTCCGCATGAATTTACTCATAGCGGTTGCGAATATCGTGTAAGTCTGAACAGATCTTTAGCCTCGTGATATTTCACTGAAAGATATTTCGTAATATATTCAAAATCTCCCTGTTCAAACTCATACAATTAATGGATGACCCCATAAAGGAGATAAGATGAATTATTTTTCATCCTTCATGCCTGACAAGTGGGTCATTACTAGTACCTACTAAAATCACGTGGAAAAGTAGGTTACGTTACAGATGCTTTTGCGTTGAGATTTGCCCACATTTACAGTTTAGACCCTTTGTCAAATTATGTTGAAGAAGGGACTAAATAAAATCCTTTTCTGAAATGCACTTTTTACAGCTCTGTGCCTTTAGAAGGATTTTGGTTGGTCTTTGTGTAACTTAGGCAATTTACAAAGAAAAAATAATATTTCAGAGAGTTTTATGGGTCAGTTTTTTTATTATTTGTCGCGCGATTTTTCTTATTGTATATTTTGATTTTAAATATTATTTATTATTTGAATATAAGCTTATTTTTATGTCAAATTTCATAACAAACTCAAGTTGATAGCGAGTGCAGACTTGATAGATCAAAAGGTTAGAAGCACTGGGCCCTGGAAAATGTTATATTTAGCATTTCATGAATGGAATCGTCTTTGTCATTTGGTTAATATGGTTAATGTCAATTCCATACATTTTCAAACTAGAAAATCACTAATGGACCTCCTTTTGTACCTTTCTTCTGTCATTTTTCTTCATCTGTTATGTTTTTATTTTTTGTGGTGTCAAGCAAGTGTTCTTGTATTGTATTGTAATGGAATGTAACTTTGGCCTTCATATCTCGATCTCAATATCTATTATTCTGTTTGGTATCTCTTGTACATAAAATTTCAACTTAAACAAAAAATCCCACATATGTCATTGCATTCCAATTGCACTTAAAATATAATACAATTATGTCGAAAGTGTCTTTTGTACGAAAACTATCGTCGAACAACATTAGCAAAATATTCACTTCCAAGTCATTACATTCCTCTTGCACTAAAAACTTGACAAGTAATACAGCTCTGTCGAAAGTTTCAACTAGTTTCGGGTCTACATGGTACACTTAATCATAAGTGAGCCCCGGGGAATTATAGTTACGAGTGTGAATATGAATGTCGACCTAATATATCTTGGAGGCTTTATGTGCCTTGTGGAATGAAATTTATGCTGGCTCAGCTAATCCACGGTTTTTCAAAGGACAATCCGGTTGAAACTCGTCTGTGAACTCGTTGCAAATGACTTTTCTTTATGCACAGGGATTAAAGGCCACGAACTGTTAATTGTTATTTACATTTTTACAACCTGCCATTGTAATCTCAATTACAAGGTGGAAGCTTTGTAAAGTGCAGATACTTTCAGATGTACATATGTTACACATTGTTATGAACAACTATTTTAATGCAACCAATCTCATATATTGTTTCTAAACTTTCGCGATTCGAACACATTATATTATTATTATCATATACTACGGGACTAATCGCGCACTAAAATTACGAGATAAATAAATACCTCAATCATATATTCAACCATATAATCTCATATATTCGGAAACACAAAAATTTAATTGACTCTCGACAAAAGATTAATTTAATTAACACAAAAGTTGCCCTATTTGTCCTCTTTGACTGCCTCAGTAGCCCAGTGTTTAGTGACGCTGACTCTTGAGTCAAAGAGGCGTGGGGTTGATTCCCGCCCAGGGCAAGTATTTTTGTGATGAACATAGGTGTTTGATCTGTGTCCGGATGTAATTATCTGTATTAGTATGCAATTAAAAATATATCATAAGTAATATATTATCAGTCTCTGGCAGCCATATCACAAGCTTTGCATAGTTTGGGGTCTGTAAGATGTAAGATGCCCCTTAACATATATTTATTTTTTCGGGTTTGTATGGTTACAGCTGATTTTTCCCGCTATTTTAGGATAGGTTCCGTAGTAAACGTTGTTTGCAATGATGAGCAAGTAACAAGTAGGTATATAATATCTCTAAAAGCATAGGCTCCATATATTTTTGCACTGTCTCTCTAGTCAAATGCAGGGTTTATGCAGTCATCTGTGTAGAGATGAACTACTGTAAGGAACTCTTCTTTTACAAGCTGTCAAAGTTTTGCCTTGCGCCGTGAGTTCAAAAAACTACTTAGCGCTAAAACCTTTTTAAATAAAAATTTCGTCAAAGAGCCTTTCAATTATTTATTACACTTGCGGCGATCTTCGACGACTTTCAAAATATTAAGACCAGTATAGTCTGTGAGAGTTTTTTCGCAACTGTCATGTCATCTATAGTAAGAATCTGCACTTCAACTATTAACTTAATTAAATTATCTTCGAAAAATTACTATTCAACCATCAACTGTACTCGCACTGTGTGTTTATTTACACAAGGCAATGGAAATATTTTAGATATCATAGTACTTATGATGACGACCAAATTTTAAATAACCAGCCGTGAAACCGCGAAAGGAAAGTAGCTGTTCCATTGTCGACTGTCAATGAACTTTTTGATATTATATCAGAAAATACAACACTACTTACATAGGCTAAAACTACATAAACTACTACTACATACATAAAAAGCTATTAGATCATCCACAGACCCTTGAAATTCTAAAGATAATCTAAGACAATCCATATGGTCAAGCCCACTGCCAGTTGGCAGCGTGCCCAGCATGCTGGCAGTATTACCACGTCAAATGGCAACACTTATACGTTTAGCCAAATAAACACCAGCATTTTGGTCACACATAAAGTTACTCTGACATTCGGATTCGCGTTGAGTAGAAATATTCAACCAAACCCAAACTTATACTGCTGTGGGAGATGTTAAATTTTCCGACAAAATATCGTAATTGCCTTACTCGTGGCCGGGACTGAGGCAAATAAACTGGATTTAAGAGGGGCCTGACTTAAACCGAGAAAGTGATTCAGCAGAATGCCTAAGTGAGGGCTAAAACTTTTGTTAACCTTCAGGGAGGCAATTTGCCTTAAGCAGTTGGAAGGAAGTACCTTTCATTATTAACTAACTATATACAGCTTTATTTTGGCGTAAAATATGTACGAAGTTACATTGTAATGTAAATCAACGCCTCTACGCCTGTGTATACCGATCACATAGCGGAGACCAGGAGACGACCAGACTCACCGAATACCTTAGTGAGGCGGCGGATGCTGCTCAGCTCAGCTACCCTTCGGCCCAATTAGTGATCCTGGGGGATTTTAATGGCCACCATAAAGAGTGGCTTCACCCATACCTGGACACAAACCATGCTGGGCTTGAGACGCGCAAGCTTGCCTTGACACTTGATCTCACCCAGATGGTTCAAGGCGCCACACGGGTACCTGATGTTGACTCGCACACGGCCTACTGCTTGGACCTTCTGCTGACTACCGATCCAGACCGTTAATCAGTGGCGATCTCCCCACCGTTAGGTACATCTGACCACTGTCTGGTGAAATCTGTATCCGTCTACTCCCCATCAGACCCCAGTCCCAAAGGGTCACGGCGCGTGTGGCGGTACAAGTCAGCAGATTGGGATGAGATGCGGTGTTTCTTTGCTTCTTATCCTTGGCAGCCTGTTTGTTTTTCTTCCGATGATCCTTCTGCGTGCGCGGATGCCGTGACAGATGTGCTTCGTACCGCCATGGAATACTTCATCCCATTTTCGGACGTGCCTCTGTCTAGCAAAGCTCGGCCCTGGTTTGGGCCTGAATGTGGACGCGCCGAAGTGCAAAAGCATCAGGCATACCTGGCTTGGGTCGATGCTCGAAACCGTAAGTTGAGGGACGTTAGTATGAGGAAGAAGGCATACAATAGGGCTGCTAAGTCCTGCAAAAAGGTTATGCGGAGGGCTCGCTTTGACCACATTAGTCGAATAGGAAACAAGCTTGCTTCTTACCCTGCGGGTAGTAAGGCATTCTGGTCCCTAGCTAAATCGGTTGAAGCGAACTTCTGCCGCCCCTCACTGCCTCCGTTGCTGAAACCCAATGGTTCACTGGCCCATACCGCGGTAGAGAAAGCAAATTTATTTGCATCTCAATTTGCTGAGTCTTCGCGTCTAGACCCCGGTAGTGCGAGACCTCCAACTTTGCCAAACTGTGACACTGTAATGAGTGAAATACACATCCGGCAAAAGGAGGTCCTCAAAGTTCTCCGCAGTCTAGATGTGAACAAAGCCAGTGGCCCTGATGGTATTCCGGCCATTGTATTGAGGACTTGTGCGCCTGAGCTGTCGCCTGTGCTGACTCGCCTCTTTCGCCTATCTCTGAAGACAGGTCAAGTGCCCAAATCTTGGAAGCTTGCTAACGTGCAACCTGTACCCAAGAAGGGCAGCCGTGCCGACCCTGCCAACTACAGGCCAATTTCGATCACGTCTATACTCTGTAAGAGTATGGAACGTGTTCTAAATAACAGGCTCCTGGCATACCTGGAAGCGAATGACTTACTCAGTGACCGCCAGTACGGCTTTCGCCGAAACCGGTCTACTGGGGACCTTCTAGCGTACGCCACACACATCTGGAGTGAGGTCATGGAAAAGCACGGGGAGGCGTTGGCTGTCTCCTTGGACATTTCCAAAGCTTTTGATAGGGTCTGGCACGAGAGCCTTATTGGCAAGCTTCCATCTTACGGCCTGCCTGCTGATTTCTGCACATGGATATCAGATTTCTTGAGGAATCGGTCGATACGAGTTGTCGTTGATGGCTGCTCGTCAGACCAAATGGCTATCAATGCCGGTGTTCCTCAGGGGTCTGTGCTCTCTGCGACGCTCTTCCTACTGCATATCAACGATCTGCTTAAGCCCGGGATCTTTGGGTACGCAGATGACAGTACAGTCGTGGAGAGCTACACGTCCGATGCAAGAACCAGCGGGCCACAGATCGAGTTATACAGAGAGGCTATGGTTGAACGGCTCAACTTGAGTCTGCAGGCGGTATCCGACTGGGGTGATGCTAACCTGGTCAAGTTTAATGCCACAAAGACTCAGGGCTGTCTGTTTTCGGCCAAAAAGAGACCCTTTCAATTGTCTCCCGCTTTCCGTGGTGTCTCCGTTCCGGTAACTGACAGCTTGGAACTATTAGGCGTTTCACTCTCATCTTCTCTTAACTTTGGCTCTTACATAGAGTCCAAAGCCCAATTAGCCTCCAAAAAACTTGGTGTTCTCTCTAAGGTGAGACGGTATTTCACACCTGAGCAACTGCTTAGTCTTTATAAAGCACAAGTCAGGTCTTGCATGGAATACTGCTCTCACCTTTGGGATGGCTCTGCCAAATATCAACTGGAGGCTCTGGAATCGATTGAGAGACGAGCCAGGAGGCTGATTGACAACGACACCTTGACTAAGACGCAGCTGCAAAGTCTTGAGCATCGTCGCAAGGTAGCGTGTTTGTCGGTCTTTTACCGGATACACTTCGGAGAGTGCGCCCAGGAGTTGCACAATCTGGTCCCCCCTGCCCCTTTCTTCTATCGTACGGCTAGACGGACGCGACCAAAGCGTCACCCTTTTATGGTGGACATTCCGCGCGTTAGAACCAAGCGTTTCGAATCCTCATTCCTCATACGAACAGCCGGAATGTGGAATACTTTGCCTGGGTCTGTCTTCCCGTTAAAGTACAACGTGAGTGTCTTCAAATCCCGAGTAAATAGGTATCTTCTAGGTAAGCGTGCTACATCCTAGACCGCACATCTGCTTAACATCAGGCAGTGTGTAGTCAAACGCAAACCTATTCGAAATAAAAAAAAAAAAAATAAAATCAAAAGATCTTTAGAAGCATGAAAAGAAGCGTAGGTACTTTCAAAGGTACCTATATAATAGTTAAGTACAGGCATAAGGACTAATAACTTTTACTATGGGACTTATCATGAAAAATACCTGTTCTATACATTTGGTCGAGAGTTAATGTCGAATTGCTTGATTCTTTCGTTAAAAGTTCCCGCACTTTGCGAACCTTTAGGCAGTATAGGTTACGCAGTGCCTATTATCTAATCCATGTGTAAGGACGAGCTAGCAGCTACATCAGATTAGCAGCTTCTCTTTTATCCTTCTTTTGATCTTATTAAATAAGCTGGGTCTTCACATCACTGCGCTCTGCTTGTATTCGCGTATTTTTTGCCTTTTTCTCGAATAAACAAAATGAATACGCAAATACGAAAATTCTCGCATATTTTGGCTGGTGAGTTATTCGTATATACCTATCATCACGAATATAATTATGCAAACATGAAATAAGTTGTCAAGTGCGTGTCGAGATACGCGTATGCTAAGCTTCCGTAGATTAAAAAAAACCAGGCTAGTGCGAGTCAGGGTCGCACAAATCCAGAAAATTTTCTCAAAATTGGGAAGTAAGTTGTTGAAGTGTAAGGTGGAAGTAAATCTCTATACCTACTATAACCATCGACAAAAAAGTTTTTTTTTTTCACTTTTCTCGTCATACATCGAAAATTACAAATAAAATAATTTAAAACCTGTTTTAGCATGTGCTAATGAAGCTCTTTTATATGAAGTTCTTTTACATGACACTTTGAATTTTGAACCCATATTTTGTGAATTTTGAGGCCCTATTTATTTGTGATTTAAATAAAAATGTACAGTTTTCAGATTTTATCCTATATGTGTACTCTAAGACAATGCTTTTCGCCAAATTTCATAGTTCTATGTCAACTGGAAGTACCCGTTACGTTAGAAGTAAGTAGGTTTTGATTTATGTGAGTGCCGAAATATGCGGTTCTTACGACATAAATGGCTCTAACTTTTTTAATCAATAACTGAGAAGTTTTTCTTTTACACAACTGCAAGAAATTATAGATATACGTATACAGTTTAAATTTCAACTCGATATCTTTACGCGTTCCCGAGATAAAGAGTCTTGACATACACACAGACAGACAGACGGACAACAAAGTGATCCTATAAGGGTTCCGTTTTTTCCGTTTGTGGTACGGAACTCCAAAAAAGGGCTTCCGTGGATGGTTATGATGATTATGATTATGAACCAATTTCAATGATTGTTTATGTTGAGTGCTAGAACATAATTAGCTAAGAAATATGTTTGCGAAATCTAACAACCTCTGAGCTATGTGCAAGTTTAAAAATTTAAATTTTTTCTTTATTACTCAAAAAGGTATTTTCCCACAGTGCTCAAAATAATTGGACGGACACAATGAAGCTCCTCGTCTTACTACGCAACCCGCAAAAACACACGACATACAAGATTTGCAGATCCAACATAAACATTTATTGACAAAACGACTGCAAGGAAAACATTATTCTATTTATTCATACAAAATAGAAAAAATATTGAAATACTTGTTTTTATCCGCGGCTTCGCCCGCATGATATTTTGATTTTTGACGCAATATCATTATAATTTATAGCCTATGTGTTATTCTGATATATAAGCTATAGTATTGCAAAGTTTCATGTCAATCCGTTCAGTAGTTTTTGCGTGAAAGAGTAACAAACATCCATGCATCCATCCATCCATCCATCCATCCTCACAATAGACACAATAATATTAGTAGGACACCTACTTACCTAAGATTTATCTCTTTAAAAGGTTTGGCTCGAGAAGTTGCCTTCAAGATATTTTTTATTACTCGTTTATTTTGTGTTTCTTTTAAGCTTTAGTGCTTTGTCAGCTTAAGCTCGTAACTAGCAGTGCTTTAAAGCTTCTAAGCTTTGCCCCTGTTGAAATACTTTTGATATTATTAAAAATGTGTTTTATCGTTTTAACATGGTCATGAGGAAATTGTAGCACGTTTATGAAACATTTTTACGTTAACCGGTTAGTTTGGCAAATAGAACAAAACCTTAATGCCAAAATAAAATAAAAAATGCTAATTCGATAACTAATGAGACTGATCCAAGTGTAATTTTTTTGAGGTTCCGTACCCAAAGGGTTAAAACGGGATCCTATTACTAAGACTCCGCTGTCCGTCCGTCAGTCTGTCTGTCACCGGGCTGTATCTCATGAATCGTGATAGCTAGTCAGTTGAAACTTTCACAGATGATGTATTTCTATTGCCACTATAACAAAAAATACTAAAATAAAATTAAATAAATATTTAAGGGGGGCTCCCATACATCAAACCTAAATTTTCCGTTAATCGCCCAATATTAATAACGGTAACAAGTAGACGATTCAAATATTGACAGAATATTTAGATGTATATTAATATAATAGCAAATAATTAAATTAAAATAAAATAAATATTTTATAAATATTTAAGAGGGGGCTCCCACACAAAAAACGTATTTTATTAACTCAATTTTAAATAACGCGATCCACGAAATTTTCATAGAATATTTAGTCGTACGTACATATAAATTCAGTTCAAAAATAAATAATAAAATATAATAAGGGGGAAAATAAATAATAATATCCCATACGATAAAGAATCTCACGTGCGCGAGTCCAACTCGCACTTAGCTGAGTTTTTAAATAGCATTTATTGGAATAAACCGCAGGAATAAACGCACCAAACAAAATTATTTTTCTTATAAATGCAATAAGTGTCACAATAAAACGCTAAGAAATGTCACTTAGATTTAGTTGTACATGGTTCTACTATTGTCAATGATGCACTAGTATAAATTATCGGTGACCACGTCCGATATCATTATGTATTATTAAAATATTGTCGACCGTGTTTCCTCAACATCAATAAGTGTATTTTGATCATAACATCCCTGTGAACCAAGTATGTATGGTAAGTACGAGCAGCAAGCCTTAAGGTAATAAAGTTTTTAAACTAGCCGAAAGTCTCATTTAAGACATAAACCATGACAAAGTTCGAATTTTATATCATCGGATAAATAAACGAGATTATTTTAGATAAATGACACACAGTAAGACCAACAACCCAGATGCTTATTTCATCTTGTCACAAAACTGCCGCGTACCGAAATGCTGGTAAGTATGTAATTTAGGAATATCCAGGGCCTGTGCAGACTCACAAACAAGAATAATTAAACGCAATTTATCCCGTGGAATGGAATTAAATCTTTGTTACCTTGTATTTGCTGAATGCCGAGACAGCGAGGCTCGTAGAAAATTCCCATTACGTTGTTAAGAAATCTTGAGGCTTCACTGTTTCAACTTCAAGAGCTTTGCTCAGTTAAGGGTCTCGCAGCTACCAAACTCTCTCTTACCCACGCAATTGTTTCAGTATTTATACGTACCTACGTACAGATTTACAATGTACATAAAGGCATCGAAAAAAGCAGCTAACTATTATTTTTTAACCGACGAAACGGAAGAGATTATCATGTCGACGCGTATACATATATTTTATTTTTTTATTTATGACCACGCATTATTTTTTAGGTTTCCGTACCTCAAAAGAAAAAATAAACGGAACCTCTGATCACTTTGTTGTCCGTCTGTCCGTATGCCAAGACTTTTTATCTCGAGAACGAGTTAAAATATCGAGTTGAAATTTAAACTATATACGTATATCTATAGTCTCTTGCAGTTGTGTAAAAGAAAAACTTCTCAGTTGTCGTATAAAAAAGTTAGAGCCGTTTACGTCGTAATAAAATGCATGTTTCGACACTCGCAAAAATCAAAACCTACAGGGTACTTTCCCTTGACATAGAACTGTGAAATTTGGCGAGAAGCATTGGAGTACACATATAGGAATAAATCTGAAAACTGAACATTTTTATTTAAATCACATAAAAATAGGGCCCCAAAATTCACAAAATTGGGTTCAAAATTCAAAGTGAGTAAATCGTATCATGTAAGGTATCATATAAAAGAACTTCATTAGCACTTGCTAAAACAGGTTTTTAATTATTTTTAAAATCTGTAATTTTTGATGTATGTTGAGAAAAGTGAACAAAAAAAACCTTTATTGTCGATGATTATAGTATACTTAGAGATTTTAACAACTTACTTCCCAATTTTGTGAAATTTTCTGGATTTGTACGGAACCCTCGGTGTGCGAGTTTGACTCGCACTTGTCTGTTTTTTTACAGAGTAGTCCGATTTCATTTTTTTAGGGTTCCGTACCTCAAACGGAAAAAACGGAACCCTTATAGGATCACTTTGTTGTCCGTCTGTCCGTCTGTCCGTCTGTGTGTATGTCAAGACTCGTTATCTCGGGAACGCGTAAAGATATCGAGTTGAAATTTAAACTGTATACGTATATCTATGATCTCTTGCAGTTGTGTCAATGAAAAACTTCTCAGTTATCGTTTAAAAAAGTTAGAGCCGTTTATGTCGTAAATAACCGCATATTTCGCACTCACAAAAATCATAACCTACAGGGTATTTCCCGTTGACGTAGAACTATGAAATTTGGCGAGAAGCATTGTCTTAGAGTACATATATAGGAATAAATCTGAAAACTGAACATTTTTATTTAAATCACATAAAATTCACAAAATTGGGTTCAAAATTCAAAGTGAGTAAATCGTATCATGTAAGGTATCTATAAAAGAACTTCATTAGCACATGCTAATACAGGTTTTTAATTATTTTAACAATGTATTTGTACGCAACCCTCGATGTGCGAGGCTGACTCGCACTTGTCCGGTTTTTTTTTTGTTATTAGATCATTCTTGTAAAATGGCCCCGTTAATATGTGATCAAAATAGCTGTGTCAGGTGTAAAAGGCCGTTTAAAATCTAGAAGCTTGTCTCTCTGAACATTTAATGTTTTCTTAGTTTACCGTTAGTTAGTTATCCGGTCCATTAATTTAGGACTTTAAGACGCTAGGCAAAAATGTAATCTTTTTAGTGCTTTCCTTTTATTTATTTGTGAATTAAACATCTTATTTTGATTTACTTGCCTATTTAAAATAAGTTGTCAACTGCGTGTCGAGACACGCAGGCGAGGCTCCCGTAGATGGTGACGACGATTTTGATATAAAACAATTTTATGTTATGATTAGATTGACTACATGAAAAACATAATTGTCGAAGAAATATGTTTCTACTGTCAACGACCTCTAAGCTATTCGCAAATAAAAAAATATTCACTCCCACATGCTAGTTAAATACACATATTTTATATTTAACCATGTAAAAATGGAGATTTACTGTGTAACTATCATAATATATTATGTATTTTATGTTATAATACGTATTTTATGTTTTTTTATGTACTTATTGTTTTCTTTATTTTTAGGTATTTTAAGTATTCATAACAATGTTATTAGTATGTATATTTATGTTGTATAATCTAAATTATATTTTTAACTAATGCGCACCCCGTCCATTATTTATACGCTTTCTGTCCTCTCTATCCTAAGGTTGCCTGACAGAGATCGCTATCAGCGATAAGGCCGCCCATTGTTACACTGTTTATGTATCTTTGTTTTTTCTTTTTGTTTATTTCTTGGTGTGCAATAAAGATATAATCTATCTATCTAATATAAAATTTCAAGTTGGTTTATAAATGAGTAAGACTACGAGTATATGTGGCTTTGTAACAAGAAAACGGACAGACACAACGAAATTGTTTTACTACTTCCTTGTTTTACTACGGAACCCTAAAAATCAAAGCTAATTATAGCCAGTAAATATTGATATCGTCAATTTACGGAATAACGTGTGCTTACCTAGAGCAAATATCTACAGAGCCACAGTCCCTAAGTGAAAGTAGTAAAAAATGTCCGAGCGCCGTCATACATACCGACTTAGATATTTACATTAAATAATTCACAATGACTCGTTTTCTCGAATCTCGACGTTATATCACCTAATCAGTGCTTGTAACCGAGCATTTTGGCATCATTTCGCATTGTAGTCGGCTTGCAATCGCCTTACGACTAACTAAAAAGCCTGCCCACTACGTAGCTTGGGCAGAGTTTTGGCTGGGACACTTTTTTGCACGATTGTGACTCTATAGATATTTGCTCGAAGGGGCTTACACACTTGACTGCCTCGGTGGCTCTGTGGTTAGTGACCCTAACTTCTGGATCAAAGAGGCGTGGGTTCGATCCCCACCCAGGGCAAATATTTATGTGACGAACAGTGTTTGCTCTGTGTCTGGGTGTTATTTAGTTACTACCTATATAAGTACTAGCTGACCCGGCCACGCATTGCTGTGGCTAAATAATTTAAAATTCCGACTATAATTTGAGATTTAAACTATCCTATCTCTCAAGTTGGATCGAACTGCACATGGTGTGCGAATTTTATTATAATCGGTTAAGTGGTTTAGGAGTCCATTGAGGACAAACATTGTGACACGAGATTTATATATATTAAGAAGGTATTTAAAAATAAGTATATGTAGTATATATCAGTCTCCGGCAGCCATATCACAAGCTTTGCTTAGTTTGGGGTCAGAGGCCGTGTAAGATGTCCCAAAATATTTATTATTATTTAAAAAAAAATCTTATTTTTTTGGCTTTTAATGCGCTATACGCTATTATTATTTCGGATTAGTACGGACCAGTGTATAGTGACATCTTAGTTAGGTACCGACTGTGTCCAATAATGACATACTGCCCATTAGGATCTAATAGGCCATTGACTGAGTCGCCAATTACTTAGTAATTTGAGTTGGTTGCTGTGCCTATATCTACTATTATGTTTCTGGATGTCTAATGACAGGGAAAGGCAGTTAAACATTCGTCGATTGATTGGAGTTTATTTCTGGTTGGCAAAGTTTTCTTTCATCTGTACAGATGTTTGTTTGGATTTTTTTGTTCGAGTACTTTTGTAGGTTCTTTATATTTATATAATTTTTCTTCCGCCGGCGATTTTTGATTAAACGGCGTATTTCCTTCAAAAGGGGGCTGTAGCGTCATTTGACTGCTGATTTCGATAATAATGTTTACAAAATCGTTAAATATTTACCGTCTTACCACAAAAGTTTTACGCACGCGTTAGATAATATTTATCAGTACAAATTTCACGATTAAACAGTGTTAAAAGCGTGTTTAAATCTTTTGTGGTTAGGCGGTTAAATCTTAACATAAATTGCGAGTATGGCTTATGAAGGTTCGGTTAAATAGATGTGTCGCGAAATTGAACCTTACGAATGCTGGTTGGGAATATTTTTGCAAAAATATTACTCGAAAATAATGAAAATGTATACTGGCGAGGACTACTAATTTGAGAGTTAGTAGTTTTAATATTAGACGATGTAACATTAAATTACAGGGCAAGTGCCTTTATTACTATAACTACCACTAAATACAAGACATAGTCTAAAACTACACTACTACTACATGACAAGCAATTGGATCATCCATAGACCCTTGAAGGTCTGAAGATAATCCAAATGAGCCCACTGCCAGTTGGCAGCGTGCCCAGCAGGCTGGCAGCATTGCCACGCTGAATGGCAATGCTTATACATTATATTGAAGTCAGTGTGTAATTAGTGTTAGAAGGCTATTTATCTTCCTCAGATTAGACGTAAATTATAAAGAACTAAGCCATTACTACTGAAATTAATTTAGAGTGTAAAGCTTTGACCGTGTAAAATACTACACAAGATTATTTTTTGCAAAAATTAGCATGACCGACTTCACCCGTGTACAGAATTCGCGAATATTTCGCACGGATCGATGTAGCATTTTTCACATTATTGTTGATTTATCAAAAATGGCTCAGCCGATTTCGATAAAATTTAAATGGGACCAATTTCGAAGTAAACTCTTTCCAATAAAAAATTAATCATAGAAATCGGATTACTACGAAAAAAGTTATGCGTGGTATAAAAATATATACGCGTCGAATTGTAATATACCTCCTCCGGTGGTTCGTCGGTCAAAAAACAGTACACATTTCCTTATTCAAATTTTAACTACTCAATGCATTTCATGTTACATTGATTTATACAATAAACACGTACAATTTTTGAAACTGATTCCAAAATTGCGCGTGAATTTTCATAGAAATAATTTTTTTTTTTTAAATCACTGCATTGTACACGACACTTGTAAAGAAGTTTACTCCAGTTTGAAAACAATAGGTTAGTAAGGTACTTTGTTTAATTTTTAACGTAAGTTAACTTAAATAAATACGTACGAGTAGCATTGTAATTTTTAACGTTAAAAAGTTAACTTAAATAAATACGCAGCATTGTCGGTACTGAATCCGATATGGCGCACGAATTCTGATTGATTTAATGTTTCTTGGAATCGCTCCGCTTTACAAGACGATTCTTAAGAAGTTTGTTTCACTCCTTACAGCGCGCGAAATGCGCTTACTATCTTAAGGCAATTGTGAGGCGCCAACTTGACCATAAGCTGTTATCAAAAACAATAAGCTGTTATCTACCTCTAAATGTTATCCGATTGGAGTGATTTTTTTTATGTCATCAGCACTTCAAGCGCTAGAATTATACGTCTTAATTTTTACAGTTTTTTAAATGACTTTTAAGTTAGAAGCCTCTAAAAAAACCGGACAAGGGCAAGTCAGGCTCGCACATCGAGGGTTCCGTACAAACATATTGTTAAAATAATTAAAAACCTGTTTTAGCATGTGCTAAGGAAGTTAATTTTATATGATAAGTACCTTACATGATACGATTTACTCACTATGAATTTTAAACCCATATTTTGTGAATTTTGAGGCTCTATTTTTATGTGATTTAAGTAAAAATGTACAGTTTTCAGATTTATTCCTATATGTGTACTCTGAGACAATGCTCTTCGTCAAATTTCATAGTTCTATGTCAACGGGAAGAAACCCTGTAGGTTTTGATTTTTGTGAGCGTTGAAATATGCGTTTTTTACGACATAAACGGCTCTAGCTTTTTATACGGTAACTGAAAAGCGTTTCTTTTACACAACTGCAAGAATTCATAGGTTTACGTATATAGTTTAAATTTCAACTCGATATCTTTACGCGTTCTCGAGATAAAGAGTCTCGACATACACACAGACGGACAGACGGACAGACGGACAACAAAGTGATCCTATAAGGGTTCCGTTTTTTCCTTTTGAGGTAAGGAACCCTAAAAAACATATTTTTACGCAAAAACTTGACGTTAAAGAATACATAAACAAAAACTTTTCTGAATAAAATAAGACGTAGGTACATACGAGCGTTCAATATTTCTTACTCAAGCGATTGACACCAAAAAAAAGAGTTTTCTCCCGGGAACGTAAATTTTATCAAAAATGTACCAATAATTTTCTCGATGTTCTACAGAAAACGCGGTAACACTGGTTCACAATCCTTTTAACTTTAAGAGAACTTGGTACCTATTGGCAGAAGTCTTTGCAAGTATTTTCGCGCAGTGCTGTGCAGTACCAAGCTGCTAATGAACAGCTCTCAAGGGGATTGAGAAGCTTCATTAAGAAGCTCCGAGCTTCACTCATCTGATTTCATTATCTAACTCAAGTAACTCATCTCAAAATAGGACAACTACGGCGGAAATACTAGTACGCATTCCGCATAGATTTACAATAGAACCGGTAGGTTAGATTTACATTACATTCAACTGTTCTTTGGAAGAAGTTTTGTGCGCCAATTAAATCCTTTTTAAATCATCGCACTACATTTATGCATTATAGGTATTAGAGGTTGTCTGGAAGAAATCGCTTTTAGCGATAATACTGCCTTTTGTACCATTCCTCTATCGTTTTTTAGGGTTCCGTACCTCAAACGGAAAAACGGAACCCTTATAGGATCACTTTGTTTTCCGTCTGTGTGTATGTCAAGACTCTTTATCTCGGGAACGCGTAAAGATATCGAGTTGAAATTTAAACTGTATACGTATATCTATAGTATCTTGCAGTTGTGTAAAAGGAAAACTTCTCAGTTATCGTATAAAAAGTTAGGGCCAAAAATCAAAACCTACAGGGTACTTCCTGAACTATGAAATTTAACGAGAAGCATTGTCTCGGAGTACACATAAAGGAATATATCTGAAAACTATACATTTTTGGTTGAATCACAAAAAATAGGGCCTCAAAATTCACAAAAATTGTGTTCAAAGTTCAAAGTGAGTAAATCGTATCATGTAAGGTATCATATAAAATAACTTTATTAGCACATACTAAAACAGGTTTTTAATTATTTTACTCGTAACAATGTGTAATTTTCGATTTATGACGAGAAAAGTGAAAAAAAAAGCTTTTTTGTTTATAGTATAGAGATTTTAACAACTTACTTCCCAATATTGTAAATTTTCTGGATTTGTACGGAACCCTCGATGTGCGAGCCTGACTCGTACTTGTCCGGTTTTTCTTCTGTTATGTTTTACTACTTGTGGTGTCAATAAAGTGTTCTTGTATTGTATTATATATTTTATATATTTACATTGTAATACTCGAAAGTGATTCTATTTGCTCACGGAATGACGTTTAGCACGGATGGGTGACCACAAGTGGAAATTACAACTGAGCGCTACCGTGGCTCGGGTAAATTTTAGGTCTTGGTTGTTTTAACCGCTTAGTCATGTCAGAGGCCCTCAGGCGGCTTAAAAACTGACGCCAGGGCTAGCCACCCGACCTATACGAACTTACTGGAATGCTTTTAGAGCTATGGAATAGGGACTTTTTTTACCAATGAGTGATACAATGAGCTATAAGCTAGCACGGTAATCGTCACAGATGTCTATGATAGGACAGCACCGCACATAATTATGAACTTTACCAGTCTTGCGTTGCCTTGAAAGGACATGTACTCAAAATGTTTGGAGGCTGGTATAATAATAATCAAAAATTCTAACCACAACATTCGTTACATTTAAAAAGTTCGAAAGTTAATATTTTTCTGAGTCTATTACATCAGTTAAAACGAAAAAAGAACACTCAATTTTTTAAATTAATTTTAATCTATTAGGATGAATAAATATATTTGGCTCAATAGGTAGTTTATCTCTAGAAACCCTGATTAAGTAACCTCTAAATTGTTAAATAGAAGCATTTCCACAGTTTTTTTAGTGTTTTTTGTCACATAGTTCATATTAACTGGTCACACTGGTAGGTTATAATTTTTAATTTTAGCATATTAAGTGATGAATGTGAAAGAATCAGCTACGAATGCAAGTAAAATAACGATAGAAGCACTTTATTATTACTATAAACTAGAAAAAATACAAAGCTGTACTATTATTTTTCATAGAATTTAAAAAAATGAACGGACAAAAAAGCCTAAATTAAATATTTTTGAGAAGCTTATAAATCAAGCTTTCAAATGATATAAATATCATCTTGGTTTGATTTTTCTCTGAATAATATACCACTAACACTATATAATATACGTCACCTTTAGCTCGATACTTTAGTCTCCAAGTTGGCACACAGAAATGCGTGCATACTACTGTTAAACGCTTGAATAACTAACAACTAAATATAGATAAGTACTTAAATTATTTATTGCATACATAATATTTAAAACGTAAACAAATGATAACTAAGATTATAGCAGTTGGTAAGCAGCTTTCTTGCCAATAGCAATTTCTTCTAAACAATATTTGGATAGGAAGGATAATGAAATGAAGTAGAAGATAATTATTTGCCTAGGCAGTCGAGCAGACGATTTTTTGCTAACACCGCAGTCTTCAGATCAATATTTAGGTAGGTAGGTAGGCAGGTACATTATATTTTTATTAGTATCTTATGCAGCGACTGATTAAGAGTTCTGACCGCGCTATTTAGGCCTGCTGGCCAATCGCACTAAAAAATTACAGCTGAACTACAATTGAACTTTTGGACTAGGTGGTCGTCCATGTCGAGATGATGATGATAGGATAACATCTCGCAAAGGAGTACTCCACCGGGCGAGGTGTTTTGCCCGGGGATAGCTATCCGACAGTGTTAACTTAGGTCTTGATATGGTTCGGCCGTCGTTGTAAATTTCGTTTGCGCGATGCAGATTCTGGCTTGTCATTGGCCGAGGCGCGGCGATACAGCTTGTGATTGGTTGCCGGACGGCGCGCGTAGCTAGCGCCATCTTGTAGCGAATGTAGTGAAGTTAGTCGCTACAAACTTTAAATGAACTTCGTCTTTCGTGTTCGTGTTCTTTTCGTGTTCTTTCATCTTTTTGTCTATTTTCGTATCCGCACTAAATGATTCCGACTAAAATTGAAACGCAACTCAATCAGAGTTGAAACGTAACCGGTGTGAAATGAACGGTTGGTGTATGATGTTTAGCGCAATACCTAATTCCTTGAAGCTGAATCGAAACTTAACTACAATTGACAACATTTCAAATATTTTACGTATTTGTTTTTATTTTTTTTCTGAAAGAATATGGAAAATTAAGAAACACATATTTTTTATTTTTTCGATATTACTCATATTTTGCGCAAAATTAATTTTTGAAAAAGAGCTTATTCCAAAAGGTCGTAACTGCAAAGGTCGCTGATAGGCATCCTGTATGGAGCTTACAGTTGAGTACGCAGAGCAGCTAATGAAAGATGCCATCCCGTATTGTATCCATCCGTGAAACAAAGAAACTAGACAGACATTATGGTTCCTATAGATTTCCTATAGATATTATATGGCTGTTCCATAATAGGCTAATTGTGTTATAAGTAGTGTACAGATAAAATTAAGATCTTTGTAACCATTATTTCTACAAATAAGCTACAAATAAATACATTTGACTTCTACTTCGAGTTTGACTTTGACGTGTGTTAATTTATTAGAAATAATCACGGAGTTACCAGAGAGACAATGTGGTCGATCGATAAATGCAAGAAAGAGATGCATTGATTTAATATGGCTTGAGTTAGAAAGAGACATGAAAAATATCTCGATTCAGTGGCTAAAGTTGTCGTGTTTTTGTTCCAATAGTGTCAAATTCTTCTCAAATTGCAATACATAATATGTTTACTGTACTGTACCATCCTTTTTAATTGTCCACTGCAGGACGTAGGCCAACCCACGAAGGGTGATTGGGCCATATCCACCACGCTGGCCCAGTGCGGGTTGGTGGACTCACATACGCCATCGAATTTCTTCTACGGACGCATGCAGGTTGCCTCACGATGTTGTCCTTCACCGAAAAGCCCGTGGTGTGAAATACCGTAAGTACATAAATTCCAAGGAATTCATTGGTACGGGACCGGGATTTGAACCCACGACTTCACGATTGTAAGGCGGGTGTCATTACCACTAGACCACCACGGCTATAATACATAATACACACATAATATGTTTGGCAGTTGACAACTAGTGACAGTGATTGTCCATACATTTTTGCGGTTAAGAATCGCCTCAAGCGACAACAGTGCCTTTCTTGTTGTAATAGCTCTGTAGAAATAATACTATTGTTGAGATTTTGACTCGCATTGGGCAATTTTAAATCATTAATAGCTTAGAATGTCTTGTTTTGTTTTCCCAGTTAAATAGATCTGAATATAGAAACAATGCGATAGGAACGAGCGATTTGCTCAGGATGCAAGCCGCTTCCAACAGATTGTTGAAGCTTCATAGGAAAGGCCTATGTCCAGCCGTGGACGTCTTAAAATGACGAACGAGTTACAAGCATTCAGCCTGGCTAGTAGCGCTCGTAGCGTAGTTTGACTAGGTGTTTGTCAGCGATCACCGAAATTAAGCAACGTTCCGAACGGTCAGTATTTGGATGGGTGACCGCGGGTGGCATTTTGTCTGCAACCAATGTCACCTATCATCCATTAACGTTTCGCCTGTCTATTTTAGATACGTCGTTAAGCCGATAATAAAGTGTTTTACCTATCCTACGGGTACCTACCGCGGTTTATTTCGGGATCGCATAAACAAATACAATAATTGCCCTTTTAAATATCGCAGTTTTCTACTAAGTTTACTGGTGCTAAAATTGATGCCAATTACAATGAGTGATTGTTTGATATTATTTGATTCAGCGGGTTTTGGTCGCGTATATTACGGTTATCTAGGTACATATTCCACACGTGTAACTAGTTCGGACAGTAATACAGACCCGGCCAAAGTTCTACGAATATGTAATTAATGATACCAGAATAGTAGCTAAGATGTCTGATCGCAGAATCGATATTGATAACTCCTACTACCGCCCATGATCTCGATATGAATAATACCTACGTTGCTATTGGGCTTGTTGCTTAATTTAGCAACGTTCCGCACGGTCAGTATTTGGATGGGTGACCGCGGGTGGCATTTTCCAACTGAACGCTACCGTGGCTCGGATGACACGTTAAATTGTAGGTCCCGGTTGTTTTAATCGTTTAGCCATGTCAGAGGCCTTCAGGCGGCCTAAAAACTCTGACACAAGGGCTAGCCACCCGACCTATACGAACTTACTTTTTTAGCCTGGCTAGGATGCGCGCCACGAATCATTTCGTGCATACAATACAATACAACAACACTTTATTGACATCAACAAGAAAACATAACAAAAGAAACAAAGACAGAAGAGGCGCAAAAGGCGGTCTTATCGCTAAAAGCGATTTCTTCTAGATAACCTCTCTTGGATGCTAGGAAACGTAAAGACGACAAGGACATAACAAGGACAAGGCATAGTGTCAAGTGTTAAGATCTGCAATATTTGTATGGTGTACACAATAGGCATAACGTGATTGTTAGGGTTCCGTACCTCAAACGGAAAAATCAGAACCCTTGTAGGATCACTTTATCGTCCGTCTGTCCGTATGTGTATATGTCAAGACTCTTTATCTCGGGAACGCGTAAAGATATCGAGTTGAAATTAAATTTAAAATTAGGTACGGAACCCTAAAAAAAGGTGTCCGCGACATCTTTTGGTCACAAAGCTCATCGTTTATAAAACTAGTTGTAGCAATACTCATAAATTGAACCGCTTTTTGCACAGAGCAATCCCAAATATTATGCTATAAAATATAAAACCGAAGGCGCGTTCGGGTGTTATCAAGCGTTTTGCTGTTGCAGCCACTACATATTTTTTTTACCCAGTTGTTTTCACGCAAGAGCTTATTTATTTTCCTATAAATTAACAACATCCACAAGATTTATTTTGTATTTTCAGGGTTTCTATTGAATATTCAGGAAGTTGTTCGTAATATATGTATCTTATACTAGCTGCCCGCCCCGGCTTGGCCCGGGTACGATTGGCTAAAGAAGACAGATTTTATAAGCATTGTGCCTATATAAGTATGTGTACTTACCATGTAATGTACGCACATGCTAGACATACAGGATGAACCATGATGATGAGTTATAACCTACCAAATCGCGGGAGTTACCGTAGTCTTAAACTGTTCGACTATTTACGTAAAAGAAATATAGTATTGGCCTATCTAAATAAAAGAGAGTTCGTATGTGTCGGGTGGCTGTACATAATTTATTTTGATTAGGATTAATACCAAGATACAATTTAAGATCCTTTTCTTGCGACGGCATTTCAATTAATTTTTAAGAATAAACTAACAGTTATTGTGGCTTAACTATAATAGTTAGATATATGCTGTCGCGACACTTTTTGTAAATAATGGTGTGTTCTGCAAATTCGTAGTACATTATTTTATTCTATCATCAATAGTTTTCGCAGCGCACGCGATGTAAAGAATATTTTAGACCTTTTTATACACCTTGGGTAACATTATTGTAGTTTTAGTAGGAATCCTTATTATTTTTCTTGCTATTAAATTAGCCTATGTTACTCAGTGATAATGTAGCTTTCTAATGAAAAAAGAAGTATTAAAATCGGTCTAGTACTTTTTGAGTTTATTCATTACATACAAAAATACAAATCTTTCCTCTTTATAATATTAATGTAAGTGTAGATAGTGTAGATGTATCTTGGTTGCGTGAAAGAAATCGCTTAAAGCGATAAGGCCGCCAGTTAGAAACCTATAAATAGTATTGTTATGTCTCTGTAATTTGTTTTTTTTTTATGTAATGTGGTTGTCTAATAAAGTGTTATTATTTGTTTGTGTTTGTTTTTGTATGTGAGTAAGTATGTCTAATTATCTACGTGTTGAATATGACAAGGACACCAAACAATACTAATCTCCAAGAAACAAAAAATTGCAAAATAAATTTATTTAGGAATGGTTTATGGTCTGGTAATTAAATTTTAGATTTTTTTTTACACAGAACTTGGCGTCCATAGTGATCTCAATCCTTTTGTCGGCGAAGTAGACAACGACCTTATAGTCTTGATATTGAATATATAGTCTTCTTTTACATTAATGTTTTTGATGAGATATCATTACTTTTTGTCCAGAAACTTTAACTAATTATCATCAATACATTATGGTTTACTGTTGATTCCTTTGAGATAATCGTTTTTTTTCATAAATGGCATGGTTATTAGTTAATCCAACAAACATTCCATCACCACGGTCTAGAAGTAACGCCTCACGACGCTACTGACGTCTAGTACTGTGCCGGTTAACTAAAATGTACAAATACTTTGTTAACTACTAATACTACTACTAATTATCATTAATTTACAGGTTTTAGATTTATTCGTTTGTATATGCCTGACATTATCTATTAAGTACAACGATATATCCAATTTCAGACTTCCAGCATCAAAAGTTTCAAAAGTTGCATACTAATTTACTATCCCCAATTTTAAGGGTTCGGGGGTGATTTAATAAAAACCCTGAAAAGCGTCTTTTATTATTTATAACAAGGAGTCTTTACATACATGTTTAGACTTCTAGCATAAAAATTAGTGGAGTTCTCATACAAGCTTTCATCCCCTAGTTTAGGTTGGGGGGTAAAAGTTCGAAGTTTTAGATTTTTCCCTTTGTATATGATAGTCTAGCATGTTGCCAAATATCAAGTTTCAAGGTCATCATTCGGAAGTGGGTTTTTGATCTATAAGTCAGTGAGTCAGTGAATCAGTCAATGAAACTCAGGTTTTTAAACGTTAATATATCATTAACGCTTTGAGAAAAATTAATAAAATTTTGGTCTCGAAGCAAGCTAAGGAACTTTAGTAAATATGCCAAAGGAGTTGTACCTGATTTACAAGGAACTCGGTATTAAAATTCTAACCAAGATCATTTAATTTTTCTAGGAATGTACTTAAATTTGAAAGCTCCATGGAGTAATAAAAAAAAATATATAGCCCTGCATTTTTTTTAAATTGTTATTTTATAAAAGTATATTGGAAATTCAAAATAATATTTTCTACTAAAATAAATAGGGCAAATAAGCGCTAGATAGTCCTTTCCGGGCTAAATCATTACACTAATGAATAAACAAATACAAATACAAGGGGTTCACCTACAGTAAACAGTGCTAGATCTAGCTCCAAAAGGGTTAAGGTGGCAACACTGATCGAAAATCAAATTAATATTCAATTTCCTTTGACATTGACATTTCTATTATACTTTTTTTTTAAATTGGCTTTGAGTTTTTTCAGATTAGCGTGTTTTTTTACGAGATATCCGTTCCGTTTCACGTTACATACCCCAAATATATATTATCCATTTTCTAAATATTGCAGGGCTTTAAAAATATGTTTTTATCAGATAATAATTACATTTTGAATGTTCTTTATAAAACAGCAATCATTGATCTGGTTAGAATTTTTATTTTTATTAATACCGGTAACGGAACAAATCCTTTGAAAAAACAAAACGACTTGCTAAAGCCTGGGATTTTTGGGTACGCAGACGACAATATGGAGTACAATCATGAGAGCTACACGTCCGAAGCAAGAATGAGCGGGCCACAGATCGAGTCACTCAGAGAGGCTATGGTCGAACGGCCCAACTTGAGTCTGGAGGCGGTATCTGACTGGGGTGCTGCTAACCTGGTCAAGTTTAATGCCACGAAAACTCAAGGCTGTTTGTTTTCGGCCAAAAGAGGCCCTTCCAATTGTCTCCTGCTTTCCGTGGTGTATCCGTTCCGGTAACTAACAGTCTGGAACTATTAGGCGTTACGAGGACTCTCAACTTTGGCTCTTAAAAAGAGTCAAAAGCCCAATTAGCCTCAAAAAAACTTGGTGTTCACTCTAAGGTGAGACGGTATTTCACACCTGAGCAACTGTTTAGTCTTCATAAAGCGCAAGTCTGGTCTTGCAAGGAATACTGCACTCACCTTTGGGATGGATCTGCCAAATACCAGTTGGAGGCCTTGGAGTCAATTGAAAGGTTAGCCAGGAGGCTAATAGGCAACGAATACTTGACTGAGTCGAAGCTGCAAATACGTCGATCCTCAGGACGTCGATGGACAGGAATGAATTACAGTTTACAGGTATGGTTTGACGACCTCTGATCTAGGTTGATGATGATAGTGATTACAGAAGGTTTACAATGTTTCGGGAATGGTCCCGCTCTCCGTTATGCTGGGGAATTGATTTTTATTGAAATGTTCGAGTGACTGAAGTTTGATTGGCGAGGTAATGGACGGGTACCAAAGACTTATTCTTGAGGACTGGACCAAGAAAATTTAGAAAATACCAAGTTATTGAGTATTACTCCTTCAACTAAATCTATCTATCTAGCTTTATAAATTTGATGATTAACCGCAAATATAATAATATATTAAAAAAATACTTTGGTTTTAAATTGGTTAAAATAACTATACAAAGGATTTTTTTCTTTAGCATGTTTTAATTTCAAATTCAAAGGTTACTAAGTAAGTGTATCCTTATCTTAGAGATCTTTGTAGAGTTGTCAAGGATTGTTGCTAGTAGGTTTGATCACTAAAATTCTAAACTGTCTACCGTAAAAAAAAAGAGCTTCAAAAATATCTAGACCGCATTCAGAACTGGACCAGGGACTGGATTATTAAGTTGAACACAACTAAATGTAGTATGTTACATCTTGGTAGAACCAACCCTAGAGAGACATACAATCTTGATGGAGTTGCCTTAGCATCTGTAGACCAACAGAGGGATTTGGGAGTCATAATTACTGCAGATTTAAAATGGGAAGAGCATATATCTATGATAGTCAAACGGGCTAGCTCATTTATTTATGTAATACGCAAGTCCTTTCAGACAGTAACAATTGATGTTTTTATTAAGATTTACAAAACCTATATAAGGCCTCTGCTAGAGTATGGGTTCCAGGGGAGTCCTTACTTTAAGAAAGATATTGATTTGCTTGAAAGTGCACAAAGAAAAGTCACCAGGATTCCATATGCTCTGCGCCGCAAGACCTATGAAGATAGGTTAAAAGCTCTTCGTCTCACGACCCTCGAAGAATGACGATTGCGTGGAGACTTGATTGAGACCTTCAAAATTATCAATGGCTGCTATAATCTTCCGGATATCCACAACATGTACACCTTGAAGGAAAATATGCGCGATATCAGACGCCATACAATCCTCTTACAGCCTACACCATCACAAACAAACACTGCACACCACATCCTCTGCAATAGAATTGTCTACAATTGGAACAATTGGAATAGGTTGCCTGAGGAAGTCGTCTCAGCAAGAACTATAAACACATTTAAGAATAGACTGGACCTTCGGATAAAGAAGGAAAAAATTTCCTTGACAGATAAATATTAATTTTATTCGACAGTACTTGATACTCGTATATCAGGCATATCAGTATACACTGCACGCCTATAAACAAATAAATAAATTGAGATAAACATTAAATTATGTAGAAGTGAAACTAATTAAGTAGTTTTACCGTAAATAGACGGTTCAGAATTTCAGTGATCAAATATTAACAACAATCCTTTGGTATTATTATTATATACTACGGGACCAATCGCGCACCAAAATTACGAGATAAATAAATACCTCCTTATCCCGACGTTGCATCGACCGTGGTCACGGGTAGACTCAATCCTTTGTTACTCTCTCGTACCGTAGTATGTTTATGTTAGTATGGTTTCTTATGTTTTCTCAATAGTAATCAATGTTTGCCATACAAAACATGTATACAAGTACATTAAGTACTTAAAATTTTACTTGTTTTATCATCCTTACATCTCAGACCAAATAAAAAAATCAAGACAGAACGTCGTGAACAGACAAGTGAGGCTGGTTTTTAAACATGTGTCAGTGCGTCGGTGTTGCGCCGCTATAGTTTGATTGACGAGCCAAGGCTTAGTTTCGTTGTATGAATACATGTTTGTTCACAATATTCTGTCTTGATTTTTTATTTGATCTGAGTCGTACATATGAATCGCAAAAAAAAACATTTATATTTGTAATGGTATCTTCTTTAGGTAGGTACGATAGATGTAAGATGTCCCCTACTTAATATTTATTTCTTGCTTTATAATATATTTTAATATTTTATACAACATACGTGATTTTGTTGACGTTTTTTTGCACGTTATTCATAACGACAATAAACAATTATAATTTTCATTAAGTGTCTATTAACTACATTAAAATAAATTAAGTGGGGGGCTCACAAACGGTACGGAACTCTTCGTGGCAAATCCAACTCGCACTTGGCGGATTTTTTCTTCTTATTTTGGACTCTTTCATCCAAGCTTTGAGATCTCATTCGAAGATTGACGAGTACACCAGCCTGCATTTTTACTACCTCGTATATTGGAAATTTTCCAGCAACGCTACTCGCAGAAAATTGTAGAAAATGATGACGTATAGTCAAGTTACGTATTCCCACTTTACTAAAATTTGAAAAATGAAATAAAATATAAACTTCAGATGGAATATTGAATATTACAATCTGCAATATTACTATCAATATTTCAGTCCTTGACGAGCCACTGAAATAGACCATTTACATTTTCATCCTTTGACCCTGACGACATAACCCTTTTCCTCTAACCCTTATTATCTAAAAATAGTTGTCAGAAGTGTGTTGAAATGCGTGTGCTTTAAGCCGCGTTTACACTAGGCCACAATTGACTCGCAACATGTTGCACAACAAGTTGTCCAACATGTTGAAAGTCAGCGCGGAACTTTTGTTGAACAACGTTATCTGTCTACGCATCTACTACTGTACTCCAACAACAAGGCGCGCGTCATGTTGCGCGCCAGCTGGCAACGTCGCGCGCTGTTGTGCGGCGTCTGTTGTTCTAAATGTTTAGCGTCACGGGTCGCGCGCCAAATGTTGCATAGTGGATACGCGGCTTGTTGTTCAACAAAAGTTCCGCGCTGACTTTCAACATGTTGGACAACTTGTTATGTAACATGTTGCGCGTCAATTGTTGCCTAGTGGAAACGCAACTTAAGTATTCAATAGGGATTTGAACTGATATAACATGACATAATTTTTATTCTACGTGTCACCTGTCGATACTTATTGCAAATATGCACAGAGTTACTAACGTGGTCGATCGAGAAAATCTGAATGAGATGCATCGATTTAATATGGCACGAGTTAGAAAGAGACATAAAAAATATCTCGATTTTGTGAACGTCAAATCCTAATACTTATTAGATAGTTTTGAGAGCAGCTTGGATGATTTTCCATGCGTTTTTGTGGTTGAGAATTGCCTCAAGCGACAACAGCGCTATCTCTCTGTATTAGCTCTACGCAAACAAATATGCAATAATAAATGACATCTCAAATTTTATGGTCTGGTAATTTTCGACCTACTCGTAGCAAGGACCTAATTACGCCAGAAACTTTTTGGTTAAAACCACAACTGCGCACAATATCAATAAAATTACTAAATTAAGACTAAGACCTCAGAGCAAATAAAAAAATCAAGAGAGAACGTCGTTGAACAGTCAAGTGAAGCCGGTTTTTTATACATGTTTGAGTGCGTCGCTGTTGCGCCGCCATAGTTCGACTGTCAAGCCAAGGCGTAGTTTCTTTGTACGTTGATGTGTGTGTAAATTGTCTGTACACGGCGAGGCGTAGTTTTGGTCGGTTTAGTTTACTAACCGTATTACTTGAACCTACATTTGTATTCTAAGTAAATAATCGATTTGATTGATTGCATTCTGCGGTGTATCAGTATCATATAAGTGTTTTGCTGCCGAGTAAGAGAAGACTGGGATAAATGTATAGACAAGGTAAATGTTTAAAAAGTGATGTCTATTGCAAAGGATTGAAAGTGTAGTGCCGTGGTGGTCTAGAGGTTCAAATCCCGATCCCGTACCACAGAGTTCCTTGGAATTTATGTACGGAATTTCACACCACTGGCTTTTTGGTAAAGGAAAACATCGTGAGGCAGCCTGCATACGTCCGTAGAAGAAATTCGATGGCGTATGTGAATTCACCAACCGCACTGGGCCAGCGCAGCGTGGTGGAAATGGCCTAATCGCCCTTCGCGGGTAGGTCTACATCCTGCAGTGGACTATTAAAAAGGCTGGTACAGTACAGTACAGAAAGTATAGAAGATTAGAGTTGAGGAAATAGGAAAGTAAATAGAATTTCTGCCAGTGGTTTGAACTGAATTCGAAACTAATCGGATGCAAATTCCATTCGAATCCGCTATTAGAATCATAGGTAGAAACCTGATGACGGAAGTCTTATCTAGTGCGTAATCTATCATACAAATAGTTCTACGACTACTCCGGAATGGGACTGGCCTTTCAACCCGTGAAACAGGTATAGATTCGTATCGGATGAAGTGCGAAACCACTCTACCAGTACGATCATTACCAAAATACATGTGAGATTTACATATTATTATAACTACGCTTCCCTTAATACTCCACCTCGCTCGGCTGTTCATAGCTAATAGCTCAACATCAGTATCAAATTACTCTAACCACTTACATCAACATCGATCCCAGGAATCGGGAACACTTTGAGAGGCGGGACGTCTCTAGGCGAATACCGGCAAAACTCGCGGTCCCCTCGGTACCACTTCACAGAGTACAGCTCTTCTTGCTCCAGGTCGTAAAGACACCGCATCTCTACTTTGGACCCTCGTTCTACCGACTCTGGGACCATCATGTGGACATTCCGGAGGCACAATGAGCCTGGAACAAAGGTAAAGGTAAATAAAGCATAAGTGCTACTTTGAGTAATACTGTACGGCCTTTTTTATAGACCTCAGTTGAGAGCCTTGTCACGCTCTTCCGGTATATTTGTTACAAACAACGAGCGCACGCGGTCTTTACATGTGCATGAGCCGTATTTGTATACCTGTGTGTACGAGTGATCGCTCCACAAGGCCCACACACTAACGTTATGCAGGAATACTAGACGTAACGGACAGCGCTCGTAGTTCGCTATAACTATAAGAGCCTAGCAAACGGCTATAATAGATCCAACCGTTTATTTTCTTTTTGACAGCACCAATAGAACGTAACTGCGTCATGTTACGCAAAAGTTCACTTTTAAATGCGACTTGAATGACAACTGCCTAAGTTTGCTCCTTGATCCCGTATAATAATCATCTTTGATAAATTGCATAAGTGCAGTAGTTTTTTTGTAAATTACATAAAATAACAAACGTTTTTAAAAAAATACGTTCTATGGCTATCGTGTGTAGCATAGTTGTCATATTTTTAAAACCTCGCATTTAAAAGTGAACTTTTGCGTAACATGACGCAGTTACGTTCTATTGGTGCTGTCAAAAAGAAAATAAACGGTTGGATCTATTATAGTTAAATACAATGTACTAATCAGACAAAAAAAAAATGTTTTCAAGTTCGCTCATCAACAATTTATAAATTTTCAAACAACGAGTAGGTATGCTTATAATTTCAAGATATTAATATATATTTAACTTTCTGTATTTTTTATCAATACAGTATAATAAAATTTAATTTTACAACGATGGACGAAGATAGGTCAACTGTAAAAGCTAATATTTGAAAGTATAATTTTGTTCAAAGTTTTTCTCTATTTCTGATTTAGGTTTCAGACTATTTTAAAGTTAAAAGTTGAGGTCATAATTTTAACTTTGAAACCAAAGTTAGCTTCGAGGGTAAAAACTTGTTCAAATTAAGGCTGAACTTTTGGTTTTCAAACAAAAATAAAAGCAATATCGCTGATACTAAGTTAACACAACTGGTGGATTTAAACAAGTTTGTTTGATATGTTGTATGTGTAGAGCGAGAAACCAGCGCTGGGTGTTCGGTAACTACTTGCATTCACCATTAATGTTGAGGTGAGCCCTTTCCAACATTTAGTTAATTTCTAAATTTGCTATTTTTCTTTCTTTATTGTTTTTGTGTACTTACCTACCCTTATGTCGAATAAAGTTTTTCGATTTCAATTTCAATTCAAAGTGGAGGAGTGACTCATTAAGTACACTAGGTTAATATTCATAGTAATACTAGGTTAATATGAATATTAACCTAGTATTATTATTGTTATTTATGTTCTTCTTTAAAAGATCTCTCGCTAATGAGCATAAACTAATATTCGCGGGCTTTTGGCCAAACGAAATTTAGTGTGATTTACTATTCGTCCAGTGATAGGAACTTTCGAACAATTCTGCAGGTATTCAAGATTACAGCCTTCTGCAGAAGAATGGAGGTAATTTGGTGTATGTCAAGACTTTGAAGGCTTGTGGTGAGCGTTTGTGGGATAACGCCAGTGGAAGAAAGAATGATTGGAATAGTTTTTACTGTTTGTACTCTCCATTGTGTTTTTAATTCAATCGCCAGGTCTATATATTTAGTCAATTTATCGGTAAATGTCGATGTGATGTTGTGGGTGTTTGGTATGGCTATGTAGTACGAAGTATACTGTTTTATTTCGTTTATCATGAGCTGTTATATCAGGCCTGTTGTGGTGGATAGTTTTGTCTGTAATTATTGTCCGGTCCCAGTACATTTTATAGTCTGCTGACTCTAAAACTATTTCTGGTGAGTATTTGTAGTATTATATTTATTTTATTTGTTTTACAACTCACGGGTTGCCCCGGATCTTTGAAGGGCATTGATGGGGCCGAAACCAACACCAAGAGGCCCTTTTACAATTATTAAGTAAAAAAATACAGTTTTTGGGTGATAGGAAGACGGAAACTATTGTAAAGGCGGGGAATAGGTACTTCTTAGGCTATTTTAATGAATTATTACATGATTATAAGCTGGTCTATGGAATGAGGTGCGGCACCCGCCAAGTGATGCCTCATTTCAAAATATTTAGGCGGGTGGTGACTTGCCATCCACTAAATGGGCCCCCCATAAAGGCTACCGTAATTTGGCGCCGGAGGGGCAACATTGGTGAGGACGGCTTAGGGTGTCGAGAGGTGTGCTGCGCTTTCACTAGACGCTACTCGCGGCGTTATGCCCTTTAACACATCCACCCTGGAGCTTAGGTTCTTAGCTCTTGCGGTTTCCACTCCAAACCAGCCAGTTAAGGCAAGAGAGGAGTCAGGGGTCTCATTTAGCCCCAGGGAATCAGGGTTTGCGGTGTCGCCACTCACCGACTCACTCACCTTATATTTATTAATATTACTACATATTCATGTACTGAATGAGTCTCCTCCACTTTACTCAGTCATTGAAATTTTACTCCTATAGGAAGGAAAATGTAATAAGAAAAAAAAAGTGATGAATCACTATTTTCTTTTAGGAGTAACATTTCAATTACTAAATTTGACCCAAAAAATACACAGGTCAAGCGAAATTAAACCCGTTAAAAATATCAATCGTTAAGATGTCCAGTCAATACTAAAGGCGTAGAAAAATAATAAACTTTAGTACTCATAAGTGGTATCACCCTTCATGGGTATTAGCCACTATTAAAAGAGGCTGGTACAGTACAGTACAGTACTCATAAGTAGCTAGGTGAGAATAATATTAAAAAAATGGCATATCAATATGCTTTGCTTTTTCAGCAGTAAGGTCAAAGAAAAGCTCATGTTCCCAGAATATCATTAAGGCGTACTTTTTGCTCAGACAAAAGCTTTCACAGACAACAAACAGTCAATTTAGCGTATAACATAAACATTATTTTCTTGGAAAATACCAACGTCTCCATCTTCTCAGACCTTCCAAAAATACTTCCGAGTTAATTCTATTTATGGACAAAGATTTCAACCTATTTCCACCAAAGGTTTTATCTTTGAAGCAATATGGATACCATTAGATATAAAGTATCAGTCAAAATGGTGTTGGATTCCTGTCTAAACTTCTACAATGTACAGGGTCATAGGTATTAAACGCAAAACTTTCTAAGGTCGGGTCTAGTACATCTAGACGAACAACTTTTTTTCTAGAACTTTTGGAAAATCACGAAGAAAATATCAGCTTTTTCATACAAAAAGTTCGTCAACGCGCGGCCTATAACTCTGTATATTACTTATTACGCACTAACATTATTAGTAGTTCTACGACTACATTTTAAGTAATCTGTTCTCAACAATTTTTATTTTGAACATGTAAAAATATTCACAATTACAACAGTAGTAAGAAATGCTTAATTTCGCGGCACTTTTAAACTGCACCTTCATAAGCCTATATCTTAACTCACACCATTTTTTATTTTTGGTTTATACTCGCAACTCTTGTTAGAATTTGGATATTAAACGATTTTGCAAAATTTTATCAAAAACAGCTCAAGAAAACCAGTCCAGACTGGTTTTCAAATGGGTGAAGTTGTCCTTTTTTTCTCACCTGTTCATACCGGCTTGCCAGGTATCTAATAATTATTATATACTACGGGACTAATCGCGCACTAAAATTATGAGATAAATAAATACCTTTTTTTTTTTTTTTCAAATAGGTTTGCGTTTGACTACACACTGCCTGATGTAAAGCAGATATGCGGTCTAGGATGTAGCACGCTTACCTAGAAGATACCTATTTACTCGAGATTTGAAGACACCTACATTGTACTTTAACGGAAAGACAGACTTAGGCAAAGCGTTCCACATTCTGGCAGTTCGTATGAGGAATGTGGACTCAAAACGCTTTGTTCTAACGCGTGGGATGTCCACCATAAAAGGGTGGCGCTTTGGTCGCGTCTGTCTAGCCGCACGATAGAAGAAAGGGGCAGGTGGGACTAGATCGTGCAACTCCTGGGCGCACTCACCGAAGTGTATCCGATAGTAGGCAGACAGACACGCCACCCTACGTCGATGCTCAAGACTTTGCAGCTTCGACTCAGTCAAGATTTCGTTGCCTATCAGCCTCCTGGCTCGCCTTTCAATGGACTCCAAAGCCTCCAACTGGTATTTGGCAGAGCCATCCCAAAGGTGAGAGCAGTATTCCATGCAAGACCTGACTTGCGCTTTATAAAGACTAAGCAGTTGCTCAGGTTACCTCCCGTAATAAATAGTCTACCCGTGACCACAGTCGATGCAACTCGGCCGAAACATCGGGATGAGGAGGTATTTATTTACTTATCTCATAATTTTAGTGCGCGATTAGTCCCGTAGTATATAATAATTATGTGTTCAAATCGCGAAAGTTTAAAAACAACATTTGCCAGGTATCCATGAACAAAAATTAGTAGGAAAGGCTACTACATCGTGATCTCTGTATTAAAAACATAACTAACATTTAGAATCAAAATTATTTGGTGATCAAACGGGTGAAGGTATCGAAATAAATTGGACCATAATTTTAACCAAATATACCCATGAACACTTTTCGATAGGCAAGCTATCATAGGCGTGTTCGTAAATAGATAACATTTGATAAAAAAAAATGTCTTATCTGGTTATCTCGTGAGTGATGGTCGGTCTTCTACATCTCCTAGAAGAAAGGATGCGCCTTATACACGATTATTTGTAATCAATTAGCATCCTTTTAGGGGTAATTCTGTACATCAAAATTAATAACTTTTGTTCTACAACTTTTATGGATTCACAAAGAAAATGCCGCTCCATAGAAAAATATCGTTCACCCTCGACAAAATGTATGGAACAGCTGTTTTTTTTTGAGTTTTGACAAAAGTTGTAGAACAAAAGTTGTTAGTTTTGATGTAGGTACCTACAGAATAAGCCCCTAAAAGGATGCTAATTGATTACTAATAACCCTGTAAAATTAGTTTATCTAAATAGTTATTTTAAACGTTAATGTAGGTACCTACCTATCTAAAGTTATGAATATTTTCTCGGTGGAGTAATAATTATTTTTCGCAAAAGAATGGCAAAACCGACTTCCATCGTGTACAAAATTCAAATAGTTCACTCGAATTGATGTGTACAATTTTTCCATTTTTGTTGTGCCGAATTTAAAAAAAAATTACAAGAGGCCACTTCAGGAGATATCCTGTATATGTAACTAAAATAGTGTTTTTTTATTTGGTTCCCAATTGGCGAAAATATCGATGAACATACACAACAACAAAAAATACATACACACGAACATAGAACCTTCTTCTTTTCGTAAGTCGGTTAAAAACACAGCACCTACTCATACAAGCTAACAATGGTTAATGCATCTATTATCCCTTTCCAATAGGGTTTTATTTGGTCAGCTGCTCTCAAACAATAGTGTGATCAATATCGTAGATAGGATTACTGATGTCCAAGCAAGGCATATACTCCAGCAAAATTGAGCGGAGCGTAGATCTGCGAAGATGGATTCTAGTGTTGTGCTCCGTAGATTCACTAGATCAATGCCATTAGATATATTCACTGGGTATAAAATCATTATTATAATTACTAAGATACTAAAAAAATATTGGACACTTGAAAATATTGGACACTTGAAAATATTGGATAGATAAAACTTTCTTTTTGTGATAAACATTTCAAAAATTGACGCGTTCGCAGGATTTGAACCTGCATCCTCTGGGACTCCAGCCCAGATGCTCTGTCCAATTAAGCTAAAACGCACTCTGCGAAGGCGCCGAATTAGTGAGTGTTTATCATTTTTACCAACTACTACATTGTTGGAAGCGCCATTTGTGAGAACTGCTTTAAACCAGTCAGTCACTTAATGTGAAATTATTAGAACTTCTTACCATGGTAAGAAGTTCTAATAATTTCATGTAGTAGTTGGTAAAAATGATAAACACTCACTAATTCGGCGCCTTCGCAGAGTGCGTTTTAGCTTAATTGGACAGAGCATCTGGGCCGGAGTCCCAGAGGATGCAGGTTCAAATCCTGCGAACGCGTCAAGTTTTGAAATGTTTATCGCAAAAAGAAAGTTTCTATACACCTAGTGTGTGAAGCACGATAAAAACAATTTCATAGATAAAACTTGTCAAAGATTTAGAGTCAGGGCTCGTAAAGTTACTAGCCGGTACATTTATAGTAGGTTAGTGACGTCACGCGGAACTTTAACGGCCTATATCTTTAACAAATGTACAGTTAGTAGCAGTAAAGAAATATGAATATGAACAATTTTTGTTAAATTGACGAAAGAAAAAATACGTGTCTATTATTTTTTGATAATTTATTTGACGGACTAATTATATTTTTTTAGGAAATACACCTATTATTTAGTGAGAAACAAAATACTAAATGCTTCCTCCACGGATTTAAGTGATTTTTTTCATGTAATCAACACTATTATTTAGTAAGAAACAAAATAGTAGATGCTTCCTCCACGGATTTAAGTGATTTTTTTTATGTAATCAACGGTATTATTTAGTGAGAAACAAAAGACTAAATGCTTTCTCCACAGATTTAAGTGATTTTTTCATGTAATCAACACTACAATCCGCTAGCATAAACGTCTTAGTTTTTACAGTTTTTTCATTAAGTCATTTGACTTTAAACTTATAAGTATTTCTACTAGCTCCGCACATCTCCACTGCGCTTTGCTCTAGTGGGATCTGCCCTAAATATCGTAATGAGATACTACTAGGGCAGTTGGTAGAGTACTATTTACAAGAGAAACACAAATATATGCACTTTAACGGGCGTTTAGAGCTCTTATTAGTTCCACAGCATTATAACCTACCGTATCAATTTGTAATAGTCCACTATTAAATATAGGCCTGCACCCAACAGGCATTTATTTTTAGCACAATCAGTTCAGAGAGAACTTTAGGACTATCGGTCGATATGTCTGCCCACTGCCACTTCAACTTGCTAATTGCTGTGTACTATATCGATATCTACTCGTATGGTTGGCACTATAATATTATGTGATGTCGCATTTACAGGCTGTTCTTATTCACTACCAGGAAATTCAGTTTATTTATTATACACGTATGAACGCGGGATTCTAAATAGATTCCTTTTACACGTTCTTGATAACATTTGCTTTCCGTATTCGTAAGACTTCTTTACATTTCTTATATCCTAGTACTTTGTAGTCAGACAGTTTTTCATCCTGATTGTAGGAATACTAAGTTTTGTTAGAGAAAGTAAGGTTACAATTTTATTTCATAGTCCTTTGTTTTTCCAAATCTTTATAGACTATAACGTAACGTGACATAATTTATTTTTACTATAATATTTTGCTGTTGTGAAATACTATACAAGTAATATATTTAAATCAAACATTACGTTGAAATTAAATCAAAACTGAGTTTTAGTAATGTTATTGAAAAATAAATTTCTTAGAAAAAAAAATTAAGGCACGTAACGAATAACATACATGAATATTCTCTATTTGATTGAATCCTGCCTGATATCACTGTATGTAGGTATATACAGGGTTATTTCTAATCAATTAGCATCCTTTTAAACTGTACATCAAAACTAACATTTCTTTCTCTGCAATTTTTGTCAAAACTCAATAAAAATGTTTGTTTTTCCATAGAAAAATATCGTATACCCGCGACAAAATGTAGGTATGGAACAGAACAAAAGTTGCTAGTTTTGATGTGCAGAATAAGCCCCTTAAAGGATGCTAATTGATTAGAAATAAATCTGTATAATTATATATATCTACATTATATGATGTGGAATACATTTCGTTTACTTGGTTATATGAAATGCGCGTAGGTGTCTTCAACCTGCTTATGTGCATCCGATCGAGGAGAAATACACACTTTTATTCTCGCATTCGGTTTTAGCTCCACCATAAATGTTGTTCATTATGATGATATAAATTACCCCCTTTTGGCTATATACCTTTTTAAATAACTCTGTATAACGTGACTGAACATTTCTCATTCAAAATCGTACATAATCCGTTGTATTAATGTTTTACCCATAAATTTCGTCGTTTGGCTACCCTTTGACACGTTTTCCATCATACTTATTTTTGAAAGCGGAAATATATTGCTTCTGATTGACGTGGCCTAAAATTTTCTTTAACATAGTTTTAGGCATAAATAGAAGAAACACTTTAGTGGCTTTCGTTTTATTGTTTGTAGATTACTTTACCGTAGAGCGTTCATCTGTAAACTTTCGCTCAAAACTGTTTCTATGAGTGATAGGTCGACCTTAATTTATTTTTAATAAAATATATTTATAGATAGTACTGTACTGTATCAGCCTTTTTTAATAGTCCACTGCAGGACGTAGGCCTACCCACGAAGGGTGATTGGGCCATATCCACCACGCTGGCCCGGTGCGGGTTGGTGGATTCACATACGCCATCGAATTTCTTCTACGGACATATGCAGGTGGCCTCACGATGTTTTCCTTCACCGAAAAGCCAGTGGTGTGATACACACCACTATAAATAGTAAGTACGTTCAATTATATTAAATCTATGGAAATTAACGTGGTTTTCACACATTTTATACTATATACGAGTATAACGGGACTGAATATAGATAGTCGTTACGACTATCCCCATACGTGAGTTCAGTCCCGTTATATATAGTATAAATATATTAAATCTATTATAACAAATATCTATGTTTGGCTAGTATTACGCAGCGTGTTAAAAATTGTAGTAAGTAACTGTTTAATTATTTACGTTTACACAATCGTTCTTGTCGTTTAAGAGGATCGTGAATCGACCAGTGATTTCGCGTTTTCTGTAGAACATCAAGAAAGTTCGCGGTTCATTTTGGATAAAATTTAAGTTCCCGGAGAAAACTCTTCTCACCCCTTAAGTTGTAACAAAATGTTATGCTTTTGGTGTCAATCGCTTTAAGTAAGAAATATTGCACGTTTGTACGTCTTATTTTTTCAGAAAAATTCTAGTTTATGTACGTACTTTTAAACCAAAGTTTTGCGTAAAAATATGACTTTTTAGAGGCTTATAACTTTAAGGTTATTTAAAAACTATAAGAATAATAAGAATACACGTTTCTTTTCATGCAAAAGTTGTTTGAAAGATATCGTTTTTAACGATAAGACCACCCTATGTGCCTGTTCTGACTTTGTTTGAAACAGATTTTAAATAAGTGTTAGATATAAGACAGAGAAACAATTAAACAGTCATTTACTCAGTACAGTACACAACGACTAGACACATAAATTACGTAGAGTACAGCTTTACTATTTTCAATATATGTATATTGTATACTATACTCTCCCGAGAGTACCGACGGAAAACTTTTGCGACATATCTGTAATGCATACAGTATATATTTTATTAACTTTAAAACGCGCTACTAACTTCTTCGCTGGAGCCATGGTGGTCTAGTAGTAGTGGCACCCGCCTTACAATCGGGAGGTCGTAGGTTCAAATCCCGGTCCCGTACCAATGAGTTCTTTGGCATTTATACACGAATTTTTCACACCACTGGCTTTTCGGTGGTAGAAAACATCGTGAAGCAACCTGCATAACATGTCCGTAGAAGAAATTCAATGGCGTATGTGAATAACAAAGCAGCACTGGCCAAGCGTGGTGGATATAGATCAATCCCTACGTCGTGCAGTGGACTATCAAAGGCTGGTACAGTATAATACTGCACAGTTAAGCCCGATTACAGAGGCGCCAGCGTAAATTTAATAGCAACGTAAAAAGCGTTCTCTCTATGCCTCAAGTGAAAAAGATTTATATTTAGCTAATATAATTACGATGGTTACGATGATTACGATACTCTGTAATCGGGTTTAGTATGCACTTACTTCTTTAAATCAACCAGAAAAATTATTCATGTAAAATTATTCAGAGGAATTAAGTTATACTAGTAGATTATTTAACATGGAGACAAAGTATTGTCTTATGTTGCGGGCGACATATTCGACCCTGAGCGTAGCGAGGGACCCTAAAGTTAACTCCCAGGCGTAGCGAGAGAGTTATAGAGTATAGAGATTTGATATAGACTCCTGAGTGAAGCGAGGGGTTCAAGCCGCCCAAGAAAAGACAGTGACAAAACCTTCTGCGAGAAAATAAAAAAACAGGAATTTTAATAATATTAAACACTGTCATAACCTCACTATGTGTACTCACTAAGCAACTTGGTATTGTTACGTGACAATAAGGGCCTACTCGATTATCATGGCCTACTCGATTATCATGGCATACTCCATTATCATGGCCTACTCGATTATCATGGCCTACTCGATTATCATGGCCTACTCGATTATCATGGCCTACTCGATTATTGAATAAAACCTCTTTCAAATGCCCATATTTGTTCTAAGTACTGGACTACCCGTTTACCCGGGGTGTCTATCCGTGCGTGACCACGATCGATGCAACTCGGTTGAAACGTCGGAATGATGAGGTATTTATTTATCTCGTAATTTTAGTGCGCGATTAGGCGCGATTAGTCCCTTAGCACATAATAAGAATGTGTTCAAATCGCGAAAGTTTATCAAAACAACAATCCTCTTTTGAAGTCGATAAAAAATGACGAATTGTTTTGTTATTGTTTGGTTTTATGCTAAGTTTTTTTTGGTTTGTGTAATATTTCGTCATTGTATTTCGTGCGTTGTTTTGTTATTTGTGATTTTGAAAGAAAGGTATTTAAAGAAAGGTATTTAAGGTAAAGTGCTATTTTTATACTCTAGCTAGGCTTATCAATTATTGAAAGTGAAAGACATTTCATTATTAAATTGATCCATAAGCGTAGTAAATAAATGACTACTACTACTTTAATTTGAATTATTTTATTATAAACGAGAAAAGAAACGCAAAAGATGACTATACTTCAGTTACTTATAGATTTAATACATTGTGCAAAATATCTCCATCTTTTCTATCTACTTTATTGTAATTATAAGATACTCCTATCATTTTTATTTATTCTCGCTCTTCAACATATTTCCTTATAAAATATGATTTTAGTGGTTTTATTATATTAAGCGCCGAGAAAAAAGATACCGAGAATTGAAGGTTCACTAAGTGCTTCAATAAATTTAGAGGAAAACAAAAACGATTCCTGGTATTGTTTTGCACGGGCCATTTATATTTATCGCTGTTTTTAATAAAAAAAAATATGATATTTTTGAGATGATAAGTAATTCCATAACATAAGCCGGGTAACTAGCTCTGGCGTCAGAGTGTCGTTGTGTCCGTCTGTCTGTCCGTTCGTCCGCCGGTACGGACGTACCTACGTCATATTACAAGGCCTAATAACTACCATATTTATAAACCAAATTGCATGTCTGAGATTATGATAGTTTTAGTGTAGATCTCAATTTTTACACCAAGAAGCCAGTACTAGTACACATAAATTGACAAGTGCGTGACAAACCAAATGCGGGGTGGGGTTAAAAAAAAATCATCCCCTTTTTACATGTATGGGAGCTACCCTTTAAATATACAGTTTTGATTTTTTTAGTTTTTGACCGACGAACCACCGGAGGAGGTATACAATTCGACGCGTATATTTTTTTTATTTTTTATCTATAACCACGCATAACTTTTTTTATAGTAGTCCGATTTCAATAATTCTTTTTTTATTGGAAATAATATACATTGGAATTGGTCCCATTTAAATTTTATAGAAATCGGCTGAGCCATTTTTGATAAATCAACAATAATGTGAAAAATGCTACATCGATCCGTTTGTAATATTTGCGTTCTAGCGATGCTTCGCACAAATGTATTATACATAATGATAAACATTTATCTTGAATTACTCTATCTATAAAACAAACTGCATCAAAATCCGTTGCGTAGTTTTAAAGATATAAGCATACATGGGGACAGACAGCGGAAAGCGACTTTGTTTTATTCTATGTAATGATTCTGTACACTAAATAACTTTAAAATAAAAATAACTTTGTACACGGGTGAAGTCGGTCATGCTATTTTTTGCAAAAAATAATTATTAAAATTGAGATCTCTACTGAAATTATATAATATCAAATTTCATGCAATCTAGTTGATGAATGTGGAAGTTGTAGTGCGGACGGACGGATGGACACAACGAAGTAATAAGGATTCCTCATTTTACTACAGAACCCTATAAACTGCCGCTGGTGTGGATGACATTCTCTGGGCGTATAAAACCAACTTTGCAAAGATCGGTAGGTACTGAATAAATATTAGGTATTAAAAATTGAATTAGCTATTATTCTAATTCTCACTTTGGAAGTAAATTATGCCAAAATAGCTCTATAAGCAAAAAAGTGCTGTTGCCGATATTTTGAGCGAGTATTTGAGGTTAACGTTACTCTAAAATACGCCTTTTATTAGAAAAATATCTCAATTCAACTGGGTTTTTGCCCAATGAAAGTTGAATTTTGCCAAGTTCGTACTTTCTAAGCTATTATGATTTATACCTAAATTGAACAAATCATTTGTAAAATAATGTTGATTTTTCTATTAAGTAGAACTTTTAATAGAGATTGTTTTAAAATGCGTAATTATATTGTTAAAAAAATTAACTATTTTAAAACAATTTTAGAGGTGCCGTCGAGGTCGTTATGTTTTTTTAATTGCAAGTGGCGTCGAAAAGAAATATTTGATAAATAAGGTCGTTGTGATTACTGTTATAACTGTCGGACCTTTTTCAAGAATTTCTTATAACTACTTTACTGTAAGTACGAGTAGAATTCAGACATTAAGCTGTTTTTTTTTCACTGATATGTAAGTGTTTCAAGTAAATAAGAAATGGAGAATAATAATTCTAAGTATTTTTTGTGATGTAGACTGTATCTAAATATCTTTGCAATGATATCTCAATTTCGTTTATGTAGATTTTAAAATAGGGAAACTAGACCGAAATTAGATGATTTTTTCCTTGCTATTTAGTCTAAATAAAAAAAAAACAAACAATAATTCTTAAAGTATTAAGTAGGTTCGATTTGGATGAAATAATTTGGAAATGTACTTCGTTATATGACGTTCTCTTAATTATATTCAAACGTCTAGTTTAACCCAAAACGAAGTTAAATTGAAAATGGCCCGAATGGATTCAGGAAAAGTATGCTTATGCTGGGTGCAATGCCATGCACCCAGATTTAAAGAACCAGATAGCCCATAAACCAAACCCACTTGTGTAACACATTAATTGTGTATCATATTTTTTTTATTGGACGGATGACCTCATTAAGACCGCAGAATCGGGCTGGATGCAAGCCGCTTCCAACCGGTCTTATTGGAGATCCATAGGGGAGACCTATGCCCAGCAGTGGACTTCTTATGGGAGATAGATGGATGATATTTTTTATCCAACTTTAGATAAATTATTTGGTTGCTTGGTTTTTGGGCGCATGCATGTATTGTTATGTGTATCTACTAAGAAAATGTATACTTCCAAATAACATAACCTTTGTTTTTAGGGCAGTCGGGCAACAAGTTGACATTCTACCCGTGTACTGTAATAGTTTCTGGAATTATTTGCGCGGAAGTAAAAAGGTAGAGTTTGGAAGTATCCCTTTTATCTCCTACTTTACTTATTGTCCGCTAACTTTTGCTGACATAATTTATTATGTTTTGATAAACTTTTTCTGGTCTCAGATTTCCTTTATTTTGGAAAAACTTGTACTCTGTAGTTAGAAGTTTTGTGGTGTGACATTTTTTTTATTGAATAAAACAAGAATAACTCTTAGTGCTTAGAGATATTTTCGGTTTTGTTTTTATTTAGCTTGGAAGTTTTGTCGGCGGCTTCGCCTGCGTTCGTTTTGATTTTTGTGCTATCCAGTGGGAACCTTTAATTTTTCCGGAATGTAAAGTAGCCTATGTCACTTTCTATAAACTTTGAACTTGCCAAAAATCAAGTCAATCCGTTGTTCCGTTGCTGAGTGAAAGAGGAATCACATTGTAACGCATAGAAAAATACGATGTGTTACAATTAATATGTTTTTTATGTTGGGTATGTATATTAGTACGTTATTCGTAAATTTTAAATCTTGTGAGGCTTGTGATAGATCTTTGACTCATCATCATCATCCGCAGCCTTTTATATCCCACTGCTGGGATACCACGCCTCTCTCTTGCAGTGCCATCTGCCTCGGTCATTTGCTAATCATATCCATGGTCGACCCACATTATTTGCGATATCGTCGATTTTTACTACTGTTACTGAATTAAAATATTATGATTTGAGTTATCGGGAATAGAAAAGAATGTAGTTATTCCTGCTATATCTACTTGTGATAAAATTACTTACCTACACGTAATTTTAACATGGTAAAATCTGTTAAAGTTTTAAACATTATACTAGTAGTGATAGTTATGAAATTAGGCTTAAGATCTAATCATTTAAAAACAAAATTGTCTTAACTCAAGAATAATCTCAAAAAGAAAAAAAAAGAAATTTTATAATTATATTTTTTTGCAATTCATATTTTTTTTAAATGTAAATTAAATATTATATACAGTGGAAATGTACCAACGATTCGAAACGTCGTCAAGGTTTCAAAATTAAATGAATCAATGAAGTGCAATGCTTTGTAATTTATCTTTGAACAATTACCGGTGATACACATTATATAATCAATTTTATTGTAACAGTATTTTTCACCACTTCTTACGAGACTGGGTGTGAGCATATATTAAGTAGTTAACAGAAACTATTATCAATTTCATGTGACTCCAGACATAATGATTAGTTCCTCGTCACTACCTAATCAGCTTTACCAAAATGTATAGAGCCACACGATAACTATTATAGTTTTTGTTTACGAAAAATCTATTACTAACGAAGTATTCAGACGTACGCCGTTTCATCTATAATACTGACAGGTGAGGTGGCGATCAAACCCAGCTTATTTGCGATAAAAAATGTCCGTGAATGGTTCTTGATTAAACACACACTGCTCGAGTTCGTTTCAATTGTACATACCGAAGTAGTATCCGTGTAGTCGTTTAAACAACATAACCAAGCTTTACCCAAAGTATTGATCGTTGTTTCATATTCGATGTTTTCGTTATATTTGTTCGCTTCCTCGCATTATAAGTGCCTATATTCTTGAATGGTAAAAAGCTCAAAAATTCAATTTCCTGTTAAGCTACTATTGGCAAGGAAATGGAGCCACGGTAAGGGTTACCATATCTCGGTATTTGTGCTGAGATTTCAGGATTTTTGGGCTCATATTCTCAGACTATCAGAGAGGTTCAGGTTAGATTTTGAGTCCTAAATCTTGATATAATCAGAATTTTTCGAATTTTCCACTGGTCGTATCTACTTTTATATCATCTAGGCACCCCTGCCACCACTGGGGCCTTCTTGTGTGAATTTAGATGACGTCATATCCTAGGCTTCGCTAGAGACCTTTCTTTGCAATATTTTAAGGGTTTTGAATAGTGAAAATCTTGAGATCTTACGACAGAAATAAGGCATTTTCTCCGGACTTTTGAATCTTCCATCTGGTAACCCTAGCCGTGTCTGGCAGATTGCCAGGATGCCAACTAAGGGTAGACGAGTCAAAGATCCCGTAAGGGGTTATGTGGACTTTGATAAAATCCGGCGTGAATAGCGAGCGCCACTCGAGACCGGCCGGCCTTTGACGCTGGAAGTGAGAGCGTAAAACTTTGTTTACAGACTTTGTAGCACGTTGTATAAGTAGAAGTATTTTTGACGCGATAAAGTTTTATAAATCGATGATATGGAATAATCATATGGGGAAACAGCACTGATGCAATTGATCTATTCATAAAACAGAAAAAATGCCTTCGTATTATTATAAATATCCGACAACGTGAGAGCTGCAAACCCCACTTCAAAGAACGAAAAATATTAACTCTACCCTGCCTATACATATTTAGAAGCAGCAATATTTACCAAAAAACACTCACATCTATTCACCGCCTCAACCAACCCTAGACGCCAGAACCAGCAGTAGCACCCGAACCACTATTAGAAATAGTCAGGAAGGGTCCAGAATATATGCTTATAAAAATATTCAACAAACTACCAACTAACATCAGAAACGAAACAAGCGAGAACGTTTTTAAAAGAAAGATAAAAGAGATTCTCATAGCCAAAAGCTACTACACAATACAGGACTTCTTAGACGATAAATGTTTCGATACCGCGAATGAAACAAAGTAAATTAGACCCTAACCGTAATCGATAACTGTTCCTATTATTTATCTATTTACCTTAGTGTTTAAGTCAATTGCAATACCCTAAAACAGGGTCCATAAATATGTAACTCTAAGTTTATAAATTAGACTAAGAGATGTATGTATTTTTGGTGCAATAAATGATTGAATATTGAATACCGGCTGCATGCACGAAAATCGCCTGAGCAAAGCGTGCAAGCGAGAGCGCGAAATCAACGATAGAGAGGCTGCCTAAGCGTTTGAATTGTTTCAGTTGTTGATTCACATTGTTTTCTTATGACGTTATAACGCAAAATTTACGCCGTCCTTAAACCGACTTTTTAGGGTTCCGTACCTCAAAAGGAAAAAACGGAACCCTTATAGGATTACTTTGTTTTCGACGGACAACAAAGTGATCCCATAAGGGTCACGTTTTTTGTCCGTCTGTCCGTCTGTCCGTCTGTGTGTATGTCAAGACTCTTTATCTCGAGAACGCGTAAAGATATCGAGTTGAAATTTAAACTGTATACGTATATCAATGAACTCTTGCTGTTGTGGAAAAGACAAGATTCTCAGTTGTCGTTTAAAAAAGTTAGAGTCGTTTATGTCGTAAAATCCGCATATTTCGACACTCACAAAAATCAAAACCTACAGGGTACTTCCCGTTGACATAGAACTATGAAATTTGGCGAGAAGCATTGTCTTAGAGTAAACATATAGTAATAAATCTGAAAACTGTACATTTTTATTTACATCACAAATAAATAGGGCCTCAAAATTCACAAAATATGGGTTCAAAATTCAAAGTGAGTAAATCGTATCATGTAAGGTATCATATAAAATAACTTCATTAGCACATGCTAAAACAGGTTTTTAATTATTTTAACAATGTGTTTGTACGGAACCCTCGATGTGCGAGCCTGACTCACACTTGTCCGGTTTTTTTATTAAAGTGAGTCTTCTACTTTAGTGGCTATGTTTATGACAAACCATTATTGTGGTCGTTTTAGAAAACAGCGTAAAAACGACGTAAAACTGTTTCTTTAAACGCCACCTCGGGGCTAAAAGTAACATTAATATTTGCACCGATGATCCAAACTAGTTGTTAAGTATAATAGTACAACACGCTAAAATGTGTTGTGTGTTAAATGAAATAATTAAAAACATAATTCTTAGATTAATTATACTAATAATCGAATTTATAATTAATCTTGTTAATTAAATGATTAATCTACGGCATCATTATTTAACTTTTTGACCGACATTTTATTTGTGTCATATGATAATAAATACTTAACAGAATAAGATTCATTTTGAAATAAGTGGTCTAGAAGATACAAAACCATTTTCTATTTAGAAGTGTCAGACAGCAAACATCTTCTGCTAAATTCAGTCAACGCCCAAATCCCACGGAACGTTTATCGAACTCCCACGGGTGCTTTTATTTGTAGGTTTCGTTATCAACAAAGTTATTATATAAGATCTCATCTTGGCATGCCACCAAGTAACCAATCATGCGGCGTATTTTTATTTCCCTCACCACGTCACAATTTCTCTTACCATCATTTCAAATTCAAAGGAAGAATAACAAACTTTTGCAAACTTGAAAATATTTTATTCAGAGGTCTGTTTCATTTCCGGCGTCTCTTGGATGCCGCCCAGTAGGCTTAACGCCAAAAAACTAGGACAAACAATTTATGCGTGCGTACATTACCCGAGTTAATCTTATTTCCATGTGGTTCCTTTGCAAGAACGCCCGTTTGTAGCCAATTTTAGGGGTAAAATGGAGCGGTACCCAGAAAAAGGGCCCACCGTAATCCCTCCTTTGAAAGTTACCTTGTTATGAGTTTGCGTAGTCCATAATTATGTCGCGAAAACACAGAGATGGAAACCTCATTTCCGTGGTATCGCGTTTCGTTGTGATATCACGATGGTTCGACCGGGTTCTAGGGGAGATTTTCCTCAATCGGTATTTACTTTGCAATTGTGCTGGTATCTAGGCACATGTCAAGTTATTGACATCTTATTTTTCGTCCTACATTGACGTTGCATGTTAATTAAGAACCGCATGTAAATATTACATACTTATATTGCATTATATGATGAGTATTCATTATGTGCTAAGCTTTTGGGTTTGATTAATTACTTTTTCATCACATCTTTCTAAAAAGACTACTTGGTTCGCCTTTAAGTGCGCCCAAAGGTGGTGTTTTCTATAAGAAACTTTATAAGTGCGCCGGAATTATCTTTTCATCACATTTATTCGAAAAGGACTACTTGGTTCGCCTTTAAATGCGCCCAAAGGAGGTGTTTTCTATAAGGAACTTTATTAAATGCGACGGAATTATCTTTGCCGCGCACTTTTTGAATTTGGAACAAATAAGTGCGACGGAATGATCTTTGCCGCGCACTTTTTGAATTTGGAAGTATTTGTAATGTTAGTGTTCAGCGCCAAGAAAATCAATGAAAAGAATATAAAGAGGTATAGGTTTTCATTTGCTTTATTATTAGATACCATTTAATTTCAATTTAGTTGTTACTCTACGTTTTATTATAATAATACCTATTACAATAAATTATGGGGCGCCTTTTATTTTCTCATAGAGGTGATGAAAAGTAGAGTGTACCACTCGGGCGCAAACTATATTTTTGACTCGGGCGACGTACTTTGATACCCTCGCTACGTTCAGGATTCTACTAAAGAATTATTATCATATACTACGGGACTAATCGCGCACTAAAATTACGAGATAAATATATACCTCCTCATCCCGACGTTTCTACCAAAGAATTTCTCGCTTCGCTCTGGATTCAAAAAAGCGCCCTCGCGGTAAAAATATTATTTTGCTCCCATATGATACAATCTACTATTTTAAGCCTATAGAAGTGTATCACGTATTCGAGTTTGTTTTAAGTTCCAACAAAACCAGCTATCTATAATATGTAAATTCGTACTTTTCTTTAAATTTTAACGACGTTTCGTTATGAGCTAGACTATTTATTCATGTAAATATATTATTTTATAATGTTGTGTACTATTTTTTGTATGTTCGTCAGTGTCTCCTTTGACATGAGCCAAAGACTTTATGATTACAAACATAACCGTGTACTTGAGCTATTCTTTATGAAATTTAAATTAAGTAATTTCATACCTTCAGTAGTATGAAGATACCTTCGTGACTGCGACGCAATTATCGTTCGCAAAGAAACTATATATATCATACTAAAGCAAAGAATTATACATTACTGCAACGGCCAGCAACAGAGGCATTGATGGACGTAAGCGAGTTGGCAAACATGCGTGAGTCCATCAATGCCTAGTTGAGGCCAAGGCTTGAACAATGCTATTCTCAAATAATGCCTATCGATGAAAACATAGCCTACACTATTGAAAAGGTAGGTAAGCTCTGTTTTGTTCTGGGCGCCTGGTACTTTTGTTTTGAATTTCTTATTTTATTTGTATTTATAAGTCTATTTTGTTTGAGTGGTCATAGTTCAAAGGTGGTCCCATTTAAATTTTATCGAAATTGGCTAAGCCGTTTTTGATTAATCAACAATAATCCGAAATTGTATGCACCAATTCTAGCGAACTATCTGAATTCTGTACGTAATTGAAGTCGGTTGTAGTTGGACTAAAAAAAAACATCATTCTATTTTTAAATTACACGTCAGGAATGGATTTTTTGTAATTTTCCAAAGGGATTTTCATACATTTTTTTGCCGGCCGCTGCACGCATGTATTTGATCACTACTGCCATTCTAATTTATTTCGAAGAAGGTTGTCAAAATAATGTTCACATTTCCAAGCATGTTTGAGAAAATGGTGTTTGTTGGTCTATTTTGCTTAGCGACACGTACGAACATTGTTTTCTTTTAACTCTTTTTTTCTGGCACACGTCCAGGATAAAACATTCTTCAAACTGGGTCAAGTCAAAGTCTAAGGATTTAAACTGCGCGTACAGTGTGACGAACACAGGAAACCTGCCGTGTTTTAAAGGTGATGTCCACAAGTGGTACATTATTTTTATTCAGAGAAAAATCTAATCTAACCAAGATGATATATACATAATTTTTTTATCATTTTCATCATTTGAAAGCTTGTTTTATGGGCTTCTGAAAAATATTTAGTTTAAATTTTTTCATCCCTGCATTTTCTTTAAAGTGAAAAATAAATTGTTTGAAAATAATAATACGGCTTTTTATTTTTCTATTTTAACAATAATAAAGTGCTTCTAGCGTTATTTTACTTGCATTCAACGCTGAATCTTCCACATTCACCTCTTAATTTGCTAAAATTAAAAATTATAACCTACCAGTGTGACCAGTTAGTAGGTACAATGCGACAAAAAACACTTAAAAATGTGTCTAATTGGTAAAAATGCGTTTATTTAACAATTTGGGGGTTACTTAATCAGAGTTCCTAGCCTAGAGATAAACTACCTATTGAGACAAATATTTTATTTATCGTAATAAAATCAAAATTAATACAAAAAAAATTGCAAGGCTCTTTTTTGTTTTTATCTGATGTAATAGACTGAGAAAAATATGAACTTTTTCGAAATGTAACGAGTGTTGTGGTTAGATTTTTTGATTATTATTATACCAGCCTCCATACATTTTGTGAACATGTTCTTTATGTGTAGTTTTCTAGTAGTTCTAGTAGATTTGTTTCTACAGGATTATCTGCTTGCCCAGTACTAAGCTGAAAGAGGGTAGTTTCCAGATGACATGTCTCATCTCACGGGATTTGTGCCTTGAGTCGCCATTTTAAATGTAGGTACTATTATTATCTTATTTATCGAAGTCAGTGAAGCAAAAAAATATGATTGGAATAAAAGAAATATAGGATATATGTACCTACACGCTTTTTAAGGTCAGTCATCGGGAAAAAAAATCAAAACAATGTAAACATCAAGAAAATAGCTCAGAATCTTATTTGAGCATTTTGATTTATTAAACATTTTTCCTTGTCTGTTAAACTGGCCGTATTTCGTTATGGGTTGCTTACGTGTTCCTATAAAAACATTTAAAGCCACGATTTCCTTGTATGCAAAGAAGGATTTAAGAAGCATTAGGATTTTCTGTATATAGCAATATAGCTCAAGTTAGCTATTGTTTTGTTGTTTTGCTTTGATCTTCTATTTATAATGTATTATGAGTACAGTAACTTTAAAGGAAACGTTCAGTTTGTTCCAAAATGTGTAGGCTTGGAATTTTTTTTTTTAGTCTGCGTAAAACGTTTTTAATGTTATTTTCGTCGACAATATTTTAAAAGAAAAAATCAATAAACTGGATTATTATAACAAAGCATTTCTATTAAACGATCAAGCTACATGACGGTATGTATTTTCTGGCGGAAAAAAAAATTAAACCCTGTATGCCGGTCACGTTCTTAGTAAACATGCTGTATATACAAAAAAGCAAAGTATAGCCGAATTGAGAACTTTTTTTAAAGCCGGTTGATAAAGCAAGATAAATAACTATAGACCAATTAATAAATTAAAATTACTGAAAACAAATGAATACACAATTACGTGTAACTATAATTATTTATTTTGTTCGGTCTAGTATTATAACTGCTACAATGAGTTACAGAGTAAGTATTTATCCAATAGTTTATGTTTATTTGACTAAATATTATCAACATTGCCAGGAGCATCGCCGTAGGGTTGCGAGTCTGTCCAGTTTCTATAAGATTCATTTCGGAAAGTGCATCTGAGCTGCACGACCTTGTCCTACCATCCCCTTTTTCCTACAGGACAAGTAGAAAGACGCCCCACTACCACCCCTACACTGTCGATTTTCCTTCCATACGTACGAAGCGGTTTGACTCAACATTTCTGATTCGTACCGCCAGGGAATGGAACAGTCTTCCTGCTTTCCTGTTTCCTGAGGGATAATTATAATATAAAGCTTTTCAAGATCAGAGTGAATAGGTATCTTCTAGGTCTGCTTGCTTCATCTTCGACCACAACGTCGCTTACCATCAGGCGAGTTGGTGGTCAAGCGCGGACTTATTCGCGATAAGAAAAATATGAAACATCTGTACGCATTTATTCCAAACTTAATTTCCATTGTCCAAATTATTGGAAAGCTCTTATATGAATATTTTTGATCCATTAATGCCTGAAATCATAACAGCTGTAACAATGAAGCAATAATTGAAGATTCTAGTCCAATTATTCCTAATAAGGTACCAAATTGTTATAAGTATTGATATTATGATGTTTATGTTCCTTTTAGGTTGAAAATCCCTGGAACAGCTTTAAATTGATTTATGCTATACAATATACACAAAAAGTAGTAAATAGAATACAAAGTACTTATTAATATAGCATTTATAAAATACGTAGTGTATTTATTTACAATCAACTTAAAATTAGGTATTCCAAGGGCAGTTTTATCGCCTGAAACGATTTCTGCCAAACTACCTTAGGATGACAAGAATCAGAGCAGAATAATAACATGGTTGGTGGATAAATAAAAAAATATAATTTTCAAAATAAGTCCAATACTTAATTATATTCTATCTTAATATATATAAATCTCGTGTCACAATGTTTGTCCTCAATGGACTCCTAAACCACTTAACCGATTATAATAAAATTCGCACACCATGTGCAGTTCGATCCAACTTGAGAGATAGGATAGTTTAAATCTCAAATTATAGTCGCAATTTTAATTTATTTAGCCACAGCAACGCGTGGCCGGGTCAGCTAGTTATATGAATAAACTAAGACGGACGGATGACGCAGCCAGGGAAGACCCAAGACGCGCTGGCGTGACGATCTTGACTCGTTCGAGAGGGGTTGGCAAGAAATTGCGATGGATCGAGACTCATGGAAGGAAATGGGAGAGACCTTTGCCCAGGAGTGGGACAGTACAGGTTAATAAAAAAAAAAATATTAAAGAAAATCAAAAACGAATATTATTATACATAAATATCATGTACCATTGTTATCAAACGTAATGAGAGATAGTGTTTAAAAACTACGTTATTGAATATATAGTACGGAGAGATTTCGCCTGCCTGATGACATGACCTACTGGCAGTTCATTCCATAACCGGACAGAGTGCACAGTTAAAGGTTTCGAGTAGGATAGATTGGTATGGGATGAGGAGTGGATTTTGAGTTTCAAGGCACGAGAAGATCTCAAAGACTTTAAATAAATTCGAAGCGATCTTTGAGATACGTAGGAATGTAAGGAATGAACAGGATTTAAAACAGGAAAAGTAAGATGTGAATAATGGTGTAGTCAAATAGATAATAATATATTCTATATTTGTAATTTAAATTCTAAATTATTTTTATGCTAGAAGTAAATGCAATAATGCAGGCGCTGTAAGCCGAAATAGAGACAAGTGGCACTGGCCTAGTTCGGTAACAGATACATAAAAAGTGTACCTTTATCTATCTAATTAGGATTGTTTATTATTATATACTACGGGAATAATCGCGCACTAAAATTACAAGATAAATAAATACCTCATCATCCAGTCTACCCGTGATCACGGTCGATGCAACTCGGTCGAAACGTCAGGATGATAAGGTATTTATTTATCTCATAATTTTAGTGCGCGATTAGTTCCGTAGTTTATAATGTGTTTAAATTGCGAATGTTTAAAAACAACATAATTAAGATTGATTGTAATGTTATTATTGAAATGTTGTTTGATGAATAAAGAATTTGTTTATTTATTTATTATTAGGTAACCAGTTGAGCTTTTGGCGAAATTCAGAAATATGGTCATATTTACGTAAACCAAATAAGTTTGTAGAAATTCGTAGTCGATCGAGCTTGTCGCGTGTGTAAACGACATTGACAATGAAATGATTTTTATCGTGTTTCACACACTAGGTGTATAGAAACTTTCTTTTTGTGATAAACATTTCAAAAATTGACGCGTTTGCAGGATTTGAACCTGCATCTTTCTGGGATTCCGGCCCAGATGCTTTGTCCAAGTTAAGCTAAAACGCTGTCTGCGAAGGCGTCGAATTAGTGGAAGTGTTTATATTTTTTACCAAATACTACATTGTTGGAAGCGGCATCTGTGAGAACTGCTTTAAACCAGTGAGTCACTTAATGTGAAACAAAGCACCTGGGCCAGAATCCCAGAAAGATGCAGGTTCAAATCCTGCGAACGCGTCAATTTTTGAAATGTTTATCACAAAAAGAAAGTTGACATTGACATTATACAATGTATATTGTTGTACAACTTAATAATTATTAATAATGTTAAATACTTGGTGTTTTAGTAGACGACAAAGATGCTCTAGGTAGGCTAGGATCACAGAATAGGCCCTATTACACAGGGCTAGGATATCATTAGACTCTACATTATAATTAACTCTACAAGAGTGCGGCGTTCGAATTCGAAATCAATGAGTTTTTGGAATTGATGGATATATTTACACACCTCTGGATTTCCGGCGAATGAAAACATTGCGAGGCAACCTGCTTACGTCCTTAGAATAAATACGATGGTTTATGTATGTGAATTTGCCAACCCGCAATGTTGTGCAGCGTGGTGAATGGTGATATTATGAATCTGCAAGCTTCGACAAAGAGACAGCTGCAAGCCCCATTTTATAAATCTAAAAATTTTAACTCTGCCGAGTTTATACATTTATGAGTGTGCAATATTTGTGCGAAACAACATGAAACTCTTTACAAATCTCAAAACTCAACGCCATAAACATAAAATAAAAGTTCCCCGTCATAAGACATCGTTATATGTGTAAAATGTAGGTAAATTAGTAAGCGATAAAACCCATCAACTTATCACATAAAGTATTGCATGCCAAAAGGCTGAGTATGGCGGACTATTTATACGATTATTCTGTAAGTACCAACCATGTAAACCCATATTAAGCAATGAATAAATATGAATATGAGATATGACCCAATCGCCATTTGTGGGTAGGCATATATTTAGCAGTGGACTATTAAGAGGGCTGGTGCAGTACAGTCAAATACTCATATACTCGTATCATCGACTTGAAAAATGCCTCATATTGATATTTTATTAAGGGTCGTGCGAAATTCACGATCCTTAATGGAATATATTTCGGCGCTCTCGTCATGTTTCGAACCAATTGAACCTGAGTAAATAAAGCGTATCCCGGAAATCCAGGCAATCCCGCCAATCAAACAGCCTTATATTTTGGTATTATGCGGAAATTGGGGGATATAATGTATTGAAAGGCATTACGCCTTGTTATTTATATCATCATCATCATAGGTTCAGTTGCAGGACGTCACCTGCTAGATATTATATAGGTACCTTCTATAAATATTACCAATAAATCCGTTTGGAGGCGGCTTACATTTAACACGAAGACTTAGACAGGGCGGGCATTTAGATAGCACGTACTCGTACTTAGTCTTAGTTGAAATGACAGTTGGCAGGGCACTTAGACTGATGACCAAAGGGGACAAAAAGTTCTCAAATGGAGGCCACGTACCGACAAGCGCAGCGTAGGCGTAGGACGTCCACTTACAAAGTGGACAGATGACATTATTATTATATACTACGGGACTAATCGCGCACTAAAATTACGAGATAAATAAATACCTCATCATTACGACGTTTCGGCCGAGTTGCTTCAACCGTGGTCACGGGTAGACGGGTGTTGTTCAAATGTGGACAGATGACATCATCAAGACCGCAGTCTCGATGAATGCGGGCCGCTTCCAACCGGTCTTATTCGAGAGTTATAGGGGAAGCCTATGTCCAACAGTGTATGTCCAACGGCCAATGGCTAAAACGATGTCGATGACGACGACTTAGCCTTAGTTTGAGTTTGTTGGTAAACGAAAACGGAAATAGTTTCCCAGTCTCTGGTTTCCTTATTTTTATATAGGTGTTCCATGTTATTTGTTTATTTTTGAAAGCGGCGGCGGTGGAAATAAGAATGAACTAACAAAATTAATGGAGTTTGCGTTCACTATACAAACTCTAAAAGGTCTCTGAGCCCTTAGTCCAGGTTTTGCGCAGTTTACTTAAACTTCCAATAAAAACTAAAAGTCTTCTTGGACTAATGCAGGTATACGTACACGATCCCTGGACGAGATGAGACTAACTGCACTAATGAAAAAAAGTATTTTTGGATTGCGCCTATAATATACACCAAGATTCCCAAAGACATACGGGACCTAAACATTGGTATGTTTAAATGTAAATTAAAATCCTTGCTAGCCAAAAAATGTTACTATGAAATCTGGGAATTCTTAGGGGACAAAAATGTTTTTTTTATCATTTGATTTTTTTTATAATTAAGTTCGATATCCGATTGATTTTTATTATTTGACTTTTTTATTATTATTATGTTCATTTCAGTTTATTGATTTTTGACATGGTGTCTTATGAATATATTTTTGAATCGTTATAATTAAAACTGAAATCGGTTGTTAAATAGCGCGACAACAAAATGCCCAACCTTTTAAAAAAAAAATCGCTTACGACAAAAAAATCAACTATAAGTATTTCTGTGTACCAAGATCTGAGGTCGTTGAAAATTGTGACCTGTAGACGAAAACTAACATCTGCACAGACGAGAGCAAAATCGCCGTGTTAAAACGGAGATCTTCGCTTACGCTAGATTAACTATCAAAATTAGAAGTAGGTAAAGTTTAGGGTTTATCGTCCACTGAAGTACGAGTAAGTACAAATTGTGGTAGGTGGCAAATATTTAGCTAAAGCCCTTCGCTGACGGATTAAGCCGCTTATCTGATAGAGTAAATTGTTTCTCTCAAATAGATTATAGCGTTTGGAGTTGGAATGATTATTTATTTTCGGATAATATTTATTTTCGGAAGATAATATTCTTTGACGAGGGATAGAGCAGACTTTCCGGGATAGTCATCATGAGAAGTACTTATTGATTATTTTGAATTCTATAGCAAAAATACAGTGATTTTTGCTTTTATTTTAGATATCATAACCTAACTTAGATGAGATGCAGGTTCTATCCATTAAAGACTTTAATTGGTATCGATTGTAGGATTTAACGTACATTTTTTTTAGATTCAATGACACTTGATCGATTTGATTTATCCAGGCCGTCTTTGGTCACGGCGACTGCATAGTTTCTGGTCATGTTACTTGATGGGTCCTCAAAGTAGTTCGCTGTTCTGTGGGTCCTCACATGACTGAAGTGACACAAGAGGATCCTGAATTGACTAGTTTTCGCGTTTTTTGTAGAACATTGAGGAAATTTGCCGTACATTTTTGATAAAATTTACGTTCCGGGAGAAAACTCTTTAAATTGTAACAAAACGTTGTTTTTGTGTCAATCGCTTGAGTAAGAAATGTTATTTTTTCAAAAAAAAATTAGTTTATGTATACTTTTCAGCCAGTTTTGTGACGCAGTAGGCCGCGGTAATGACGTTGAGTTGTTTACACTTAAGTGCGAGATTTATGGTTTTATGTCTCGAGCGGGGTCGGCTTTTGTCTGCCGTTTATTGTTTTGTTTTTTGGGTGTTTTCGTATTGGAGAAACAATAGGGAAGTCTCGAACTTTCAAGTTGTTTACTTGTTAACACTAAAGCGTTTATTAGATCTAGTAATGTCACGAATTATCTAGCGAATTCCAGACTGTAATAACGGATATAAATACGCCGGCCGACCCTTGGGGACTCAGTTTTTCGTTTACCGTCGAAGCGAAAACATCTCGTGTTCCAGTGCGATTGTGAAGTGACTAGTTTGTGTAAATATCAGTGCCAGTGTGAAGTGTTTGAGCGAACCAGTTGTGTCGTGTGTATTGTGATTTTGTGTAATAAAGTGCAAAGTGAATAATCGGCGTTTTAACTGATTATCCAATAACCCATCTCGTAACAGTTTTATGTGAAAATATGACTTTTTAGTCTTATAAATTTAAGGTCATTTAAAAAACTTTAATAACTAAGACTTATAAACCTAGCGATTGAAGTGCTGAAAGCATGAAAAAGTAATAAATATCATAAATTTAGAGTTAGATTATAGCTTATTGTTTTTGTATGAACACGTTTGCACATCACAATTCCCTTAAGATAAAGAGACTAGAGACTATTTAATTACAATTCAAGAGTTATTTGTTGTGCTGGTTGTTCCATACATTATTTAAGTACCTATACGGCTTATTCAAAGCTTTCTACTTTTTTTAAATCGGGTTTAAGCTACGCAATATAATTGACGCCATAATAATTATAAGATCACACAATCGACGCCAAGTCTTCACAAAACAATACTTATACTTGAACAATAATTTTCATTTGTAGATTTTGGGAGAATCTTTTGTTGTATTAGTCTTTATATTACTTTACACAGGGTTATTCCTAATCAATTAGGATCCTTTTAGGGACTTATTCTGTACATCAAAACTAACAACTTATATTCTGCCAATTTTGTCAAAACTTCTGTTGTTCCATACATTTTGTCGCGGGTGAACAATATTTTTCTATGGAACACATTTTTTTTTTAGTTTTGATAAAAGTCGCACAACAAATGTTGTTAGTTTTGATGTACAGAATAAGCCCCTAAAAGGATGCTAATTGATTAGAAATAACCCTGTATAGAGTCAAATGTCAACAATTAAAAAAAAAGCAATTACCTAATTGATTTCATGCGTTATGTATAAAGAAATCACAACATATACATATATCGTCAAGCTCTACATGTCACAGATAGGTAAGTGTGGACCTTGACCCAAGCGTGCCACAAATAAATTTAAACGCAAAGTAAATCTTGATAATGTTTTTGTTTAAATTAATGAAACGAGATGTATCGACATCCCGCTGTTATAAGCTCACGCACCACAGAGATTAAAAATATATTACCAAGGTTTTAGGATTTAATCCGATTATTTTTCAATCTGATTTGTTAAATGTTTTCAATGAAATATTTTCAGTAGATGTTATACGCCAAATACCCATCTCGCTCGCGCAAATTCATGTTACTATAATTATGTAGTATGTAGTATTTTGTTTTATTGTAAAATTACACACGGTTTGTAGTATTTTTCGTTTTAAAAATCTCTTAATTAACAATGACAATAGTTTTTTCGATCTCTTCTGTTACAGTGCGACGTAAAAGATTTGAAAATAAATGAGGGCACCACCATCGCTTTGTTAGAATATTTCGCATCATTTTGTTCATGATTCAGTGTTTTCCTATTCACAATCCGCAGAATAGCACAAAACGATAAAAATGCAAGAAAAATAAATTGGCTATGGAGTCAAGTACCTAGTGGTTCCAGTAGAAGTGACTATTTAGTTCCCGAATAATTAATTTCTACTCTTTTGTGTCGCTCTGTAAATCTAAAGATACTAAAATGTAGGTAGGTACATGTTTTAATTGCTTATGTGTTCAAACTTGACAACTGTAGCCAGTTGTAAGGCCGTGGAGCCTTTGGTTAATACATTTACAGAACCTATAATTAACTTAATAACAAGATTTTATCGGAATTTAAATGTTAAAAATTTAAAAAAGCGTGTTAAAAAGAAGACTAATTATATTGTTTACAGATGTTACTTACTAGATTAGACAATCAATATGCACGTAGCTTTTTTTTTTAAATTGAGCTTTTGTACTTATTATGTTTTATGTAAGTTTGAAATGAACGTTTAACATCGCCATTAACACTTAGTATTGTTTAACAAACTAGTTGTTTTGTTTTAGACGTCATAACGTCTCATAAATCGATGAACGCCGGCTGCACGCTTGAAAAAGTATGACTCATTGTCACGTTCCGCCTGAGCCGAGCGTGCAAGTAAGAGCGCGGAATAAGCGTTTCAGTTGTTGATTCAACAACGTTGTCTTATGACGTTATTACCTAAAATTATCGTCTGTACACCGACTTTATAGACAACCGTTTTTTACGTTGTTTTTAAACTTTCGCGATTTGAACACATTATTATTATTTACTACGGGACTAATAGCGCACTAAAATTACGAGATAAATAAATACCTCCTCATCCCGACGTTTCGGCCGAGACCACGTGACCAAGTGTCTACCCGTGACCACAGTCGATGCAACTCGGCCGAAACGTCGGGATGAGGAGGTATTTATTTATATCGTAATATTGGTGCGCGATTACTCCCGTAGTATATAATAATAAACCGTTTATTAAATATATTATAAATTGCACGTGTTTTATGGGGTATATAATACTTTTGGTCACAGCTGGTGGTATCCAGCAGGTTTGTTTTTATTTATTTATCAAATGTTAAAATAAGTTTTAATATAAAAGATGTGCCAATAAACCATCTGGTTTGTCTTGAACGCGCTTAAGTATAGCTATTTATCACTAGCGGCTAACTACATTAATATTTTTCTACTGAAGTCGCTGAGGTTGGATATTATGATGCAGATATTATACAGGGTTATTCTTAATCAATTAGCATCCTTTAAGCTTATTCTGTACATCAAAACTAACAACTTTTGTTCTGCGACTTTTGTCGAAACTAAAAAAAATCAGCTGTTCCATACATTTTGTCACGGGTGAACGATATTTTTGACCGACGAACCACACGCGTAACTTTTTTCGTAGTGGTTCGATTTCAATAATTATTTTTTTATTAGAAAGAGTATACTTTGGAATTGGTCCCATTTAAATTTTATCGAAATCGGCTGAGCCATTTTTGATAAATCAATAATAATGTGAAAATTGCTACATCGATCCGCTCGAAATATTCGCGAATTCTGTACACGGGTGAAGTCGGTCATGCTAATTTTTGCAAAAAATAATTGATTCTATGCAATAACAACTTTTTTTGAGAATTAACAAAAGTCGTAAAATAAATGTTGTTAGTTTTGATGTACAGAATAAGTCACTAAAATGATACTTATTAAAAAAAAAAAAAGTTTTTGGGACATCTTACGAGTACACACGGCCTCTGACCCCAAACTAAGCAAAGCTTGTGATATGGCTGCCAGAGACTGATATACTACATATACTTATTTTTAAATACATACTTATATAGATAGTAACTAAATAACACCAAGACACAGAGCAAACATTTTTGTTCATCACATAAATTTTTGCCCTGGGTGGGGATCGAACCCACGCCTCGTTGATCCAGAAGTTAGGGTCACTAACCACTGAGCCACCAAGGCAGTCATTGTTCATGTTCAATTGATTAGGAATAACCCTGTATATTGACGATGACGGTATTGAATGAGTTTATCAGACGGTAATCTAGTTTTCATAGGCACTCGATGATATGGTGGAGTAACACAAATAGACACGTATATCGTGAGACCCCAGCGTAGTTGAATTGTAAAGTTATCCTAACTCTGCGCTAGTTCAAAACTCATTTACAAAGTTCACAACCGTTTCAGGCCAGGTAACTGTTGTAATCGGATTACCTCTGCAGCGTGTACAATAATTTTATAGCGCTGCTTGTCATCTGAGGATTTCGGGACTCGACATCTCAAGATATACATCTATATAACTCTAGAATGATTCTGGATATACTAGTAGTTCTCCGAACGGTAGACCTCGTGACACATCTACATTGTATAATAATTATACTTGCGACGCCCTTACAGGGTTGAATATGTAACTAGTGCTAAGTGAGCAAATTTTTACATATTTATAAATTTAATGCAAGGTTTGAAATAAATAAATAATAATAATAAACAGATACAGAAGGCGGTCGTTCTGGACACGGCGCGCATTGTCAGAAGGTTCCTCTCTCTGTAGGCCCAACCACCGGTAGCTTGAGCCCCGCCCCGCTGCCGGCGGCACTCTAGGTTTAGGTTTTTTTATAGTATTTTGTTCTTTTATGTAAATATTGTAAAAAACTTAGATTTAAGAAAATAAATGAATATGCGATAATAATAAAAAGATCCAAAGATCCGGGGCAACCCGTGAGTTCTAAAACAAATAAATGAGATAATAATAATAAAATCGCAGGGGCGGCTTTGTGGCGAGCCGTCGGTGAGTGGCGACACCGCGAACCCTGATTCCCTGGGGCTAAATGAGACCCCTGACTCCTCTCTTGCCTCAACTAGCCGGCTTGGAGTGGAAATCGCAAGAGCTAAGAACCTAAGCTCCAGGGTGGAAGTGTTAAAGGGCATAACGCCGCTAGTAGCTCTTAGTGAACGCGCAGCACACCTCTCGACACCCTAAGCCGTCCACAGCAATGTTTCCCCTCCGGTGCCAATATACGGTAGCTATTACATATGAGGGGCCCAATTAGTGGATGGCAAGTCACCACCCGCCTGAATATTTGAAGTGAAGCATTATTTGGTGGGTGCCGTACCTCATTCCATAATCTAGTTTTGTATAACACCCAGAAGTTCACCACAATAACCCATTATTTTTTCAATTTATTACTCTCAATAGGCTCCTTGTACCTTCACCCCTACAACATAGCTAAATGATGTTTAAAAAGGGCCTCTCAGTGTTGGCTTCGGCTCCACTGATGCCCATCAAAAAACCGGGCTTGGCCCGAGAGATATATATAATATACCTATATAATAATAATAATAGTCCCGTCAAAATCGGTCCAGCCATTTCAGAGATTAGTCGGAACAAACAGACAGACAGACAAAAATTTTAAAAATATTATTTTGGTGTATTTACCGTATATATATATATTGATATGCATGTAGTAAAAAACGGTTATTTCAATAAATATTACAAACAGACACTCCAATTTTGTGTATATATCTATACATATAAATAAAACTGGATATAATGCGCGTTACGCGTTGAAACCAAACTGTTTTCCTGCTCAAGTAATCTGTACTAAACAATTACTTTCTAAGCCTCTTTTATCTAACAAAAACAAAAAAAATGATATCATAAATCCAGCTTTGCTTCTTTATATAGCTGCGCTGCCTATTAATTTACAAAATGTAGAGAAACATCGTAAGAAGTGCTGTTAAAAGCAAATAAGGGGAACATTAAAATAACGAGTAGGGTAAGTACTAAATTACTCTCCTTAGCCTAGAAACTGCTGAAGCTAGCTGTTTTTCATGATGCTGAGAGGTGGCTATAAAAAAAGATATTAAATTTAAAGATTTTATAGTTATTTTTGATGAAACTGAGCATTATAAAGTTTAGTTTTGACGTCTCTATGAATATTATAACAGTCTTAAAAGTCGAAACGGTTGAAATTGCTATCAAAGAGTTGATAGGTTTAATTTTGCAATTAGCAGGGCAGAGAGCTAGTTTGTAGCGTTTAAGTATCTTTTTACAGTTAATTAATATTTGCAGGCACAAACAGCTAAGAAATTAAGTCAATTTTTTGAAGAGCAGATCTTGGAAAGCATATCTTGGGATATGTAGTAGGCAGGTTTGCCATTATGATGTAAGTGTGGTAAGTTAAAAGTTACAGCAGAGGCTGCGATTTTCAAAGCGCACATATGTCATACGACGTTTTAACATATTTGCGAGGAAATTAATAAAACTCTGACTTTCTTAAAAGAATAAATCTTTAATTACTTATTAAAGCACTTATAGAACTTTAAACAATTTTAAATGTGATTGTTACGTTGCCAGTTGGCATTTTTAATGTTGGCAAGATATTATTATTAATTACAATTTCCCCAGTCTCTCTCTCACTCTCTTGATTGAAAGTAAATTCATCACTACTTGACGACATTTTCAAATAAAAACAATACAGCGAACAGAAAAAGCGTGCGAAATAATTTTTATCTCCCAAAGTTAATTTTATTCATAAAATATTGACCACTTTTCTGACATAAAAACTCTTTGCTAAGATTTTAAAAAGTATCGTTCATTTTTAGACGGAGCATCTCAAAAAACCGTGCATGTTACTTTATTTAAAAAAACCTCGTGCGTAATGACATACATTACGATATTGAAATTGGTGTAATTACAGCCACTTTACAGCAAATATAATATAATATTTATCTGCTGTGTAATTTGAAAATTTGTCGTCTTGAATACATCTTCCTACATAATCATTCCTCTGATTGCTGTGTTTTATGATACGGCAATTCTAGTTACTTTTGCCGTGTACTATGTTTGCAACAAGACTATTTTTTGCAAAAAATAGCATGACCGATTGCACCTATGCTCAGAATTCGCGAATATTTTGCACGGGTTGATGTAGCATTTTTCACATTATTGTTGATTTATCAAAAATGGCTCAGCGGATTTCGATAAAATTTAAATGGGACCAATTTCGAAATATACTGTTTCCAATAAAGAATAGAATTACTGAAATTAGACAACTATGACAACAGTTATGCGTGGTTATACATAAAAAAAATATACGCGTCGAATTTATTTATTTATTTATTTGGTACACAAAACAGAATACAGTCAATAATATGAATTGAGTACCTCCTCCGGTTTGTCGGTAAAACAAAAAAGTTATAAGTTTTCGGTAAAAGTATACAGCAATTTTTTGCGATTTAAAAATTTCTTGCGGTGGATCCAATAGTAAAAGAGGTTAATTTTGATGTACATTGATAAAAATGTCACTGTCCCATATGCTATAGTGGGCCGTAAGAGGTGCTTAAGTAACCCTGTATAGCAGTTTCGTTCAAAATTTTCCGCCCGCCGCGGTCGGCTGGCATTTCTCAAATTCTATTGTAGGTTTAGAAATTATTCAGTAATTACTTCGTAATACAGCGAAACTTACTGTATAAAACAAGAAAGTTTCGAAGAATTTATGTTGCTACATTTTCAGTTTCTGTATTAGTTTTGCTTGCCTAATTTAATATTTAGTAGCCAACCCGTGATGTAATTTAGTAGGTACACACAATAAAAAGTAGGTAGAGTATGCGCAAAAAGAGACCCGACGTGGGGTCACGGTGAACTAACAATAAGATTTTAATTAGCAGCCAAGGTACCGACTATACTTGGTAGACGCGAGTACTGATGAAAACCGAATTGGTGTCTACCAAGTATCAAACACTTTTAGTGGTACTAGCAATGACAGGCAGTGTTGTCAACGTAACAAAATTAGTAAAATGGCACACGGGCGACCTCGCCTACGACACTACTCTTTTTGCACAAACTACTACTAACAAGAAGTCGAGAAAATATTCTAACGTTTTAGCCTACTATTTTTTACTACTTTCATTATAGTTCACAAAATGTTATACATTCTCATACACTTCTTCTACACCCTGTCTTCGTAATATAATTTAGAAACAATTATCTTTTGCGTGTATAGAACAATACTTTTTAAAGGTGAGTGCGTGAGTGAATGAGGGTAGATTTTGATGAATGAATAATCAGCAATCACAAACTTTGTAAGCGTGTGTCGGATTGACCTTTTTTTAAGGGGAAATCTTTGAAAGATACCCAACTGCTTTGGGGTACTGTACTGTACCAGCCTTTTTAATAGCCCACTGCAGGACGTAGGCCTACCCACGAAGGGTGATTGGGCCATATCCACCACTCTGGCCCAGTGCGGGTTGGTGGATTCACATACGCCATCGAATTTCTTCTATGGACGTATGCAGGTTGCCTCACGATGTTTTCCTTCACCGAAAAGCCAGTGGTGTGATATTCCGTACATAAATTCTAAAGAACTCATTGGTATGGAAACGGGGATTCGAACCCACGTCCTCACGATTGTAAGGCGGGTGTCACTACCTCTTGACCACCACGGCTTATATGCTTTGGGGTACAGCCGGGTTATGTGCGATTACATCCACTAAAACCCCCTCGGTGGTCTGCTTTTGTGCTGTCTTGGAAGTTTCGGGATGTCCAGGGGAACGCAACGGAGCTCCCAGCACTTTTCTATTAACGTCCTGCAATCAATAATTGACGCATACAGCCATATCATATACGACAATATGGCCACTCACCTTGTCGTCCTCCCCGGGCCCGTTTGAGTAGATGGCTAGATCCCCATCTCCAACCACCCGCGAGCCTAGAGGCCTCCATTTAGTAGGATCTTACGACAGGCAGGGGATCCCGGTAATTTTCGGATAATTCTAGTGCCCAAATTTGGGCCAAATCAGGGCCAAAATTCGTCTTCAAAAAAAAATTAGGTCGGATTGACCTAAGTAAACTAGACAGATATAAAATATTGTTGTATGTACTGCCCTAAATAAACTTGTGTATATTTAGGAGTTTGTTATGTAAGAGTTACCTACGGTAGTTAACTCGTACATTATAGGATTTCTCATTCCTAGCTCAAGTTCACATCACAACACGCCCTCTGTCTTTTCGAAATATTGTGTATTTACTAAGAAAAAGTAGGACCATCACAAGAAAACATGTGAACTTGTAGGCTGAGTGTGAGTTTTGTCGTAAATATGACGCGCTCCTCGGCGAGCGCGTAAGCATGGAATTTGTATGAGCTTGTTGTGTTTCAAAAACGCGCCGCTGGTGGCGCTGTTCATTTCTTCATACAAATTACATGCTTACGCGCTCGCCGAAGAGCGCATCATGTTTACGACAAAACTCACACTCAGCATACTGCGCTATGGTCCATCCACCCATCGAAGATAACTATATATTTAGCACTGAACTACTAAAACTCGGCACGGTATGGTATCTACAAATTTTCCAAATGATTTTCCTCTTTACATCTACAATAATAGTAATACTTCCAGACTATTGTATGCCCCAAATGCTGCCTTCATAAATCTTCCCTTATTGAATAGGTTTAGGGCCGTAAAAGTACTAGGTTCCGCAATTAAGGCCACTTTTGATAAATGGCTCAGCGAGTTTTTACCCAAACCACTCTGACCATAAAAAATGTCATAAAAATATGATGCGGAGCCACGGAAATACAATTTAAGTAAATTAAGCCCAATAAAGCACATTGCGGAGACATTAATTTTAATTTTTGTCGTGACTTGGTTGCGATTAGCAAAATTTTAGGCATTGTAAAGCGGAAATACGGTTTATTGTTCCATTTGCAGTACTCGTACAGAATATTTTAAAACAAATATGGTAACTAAGTTCGTATAGGCCGGGTGCAGCCCTGGTGTCAGAGATTTAACGAATAATATACATTTTATGTCAAATTTTGTAAACAAAAGTGCACAACAGTAACCTAGTTGTCACTTAAATGTGATTTATAAGACTTAATAAATGATAATTTCTAATTTTAGTTATAAAAGAAAAATATTTATGTTCCTAAAATACGTTCTGTTAATTATTTGTTTGTAATGAGTGACTAAAGCTGCCCAATAAAAATATTTAGATACCAATCTAAATATTTTACAAAGTGGTATGATTTTTCTACCTTGGTCGCCAAAATCTTTATTTTCAGAAAGAAATATGTAAAAAATTCGCTGCTGGCAGTTAATTTCAATTGTGTGGGTATAATTACGCATAAATACAGTTACATTACTTCATTTATCTCTAATGATAAAATTTTTAAAGCCCACTTTTAGCAGTGCAAAAACCTGCACTAAAAAGTAGAATGACCCATATGGTGATGATATTTTGATATTAAGTATATAAACAATATTATGACGACGGTAATTAAATGCAGATGTCGTGATGGTCTTGTATCATCGACTTGGCATTTTTTCTTTCCTCTAGAACGCTTGCTTTAAACTTGTGAGTGAATTAACCGGGGCATTTTCGATGCCGTACAATTTTCTGTGAAATTCATTATGTACAAAATTTTACACCACTGGCACTGGCTTTTTTGTGAGACAACCCGTAAAGTATACTTCTTCTTAATAAATTCGATGACATAATTGATCAAAGTTAGAGTTATTATGTATGTCGGGGTCTGAGAGTGATCGTTTCAATCACCCGGCATCGTTATTTGTGGGTCATTCATTGGTACAGCTCGCCGGCGGTCTCTAGTTGTCCATCTCACCAAAATAAACACTCTGTACTACTGCAACGGGTGGTTTATTGACCTAGTGTCGCGATAGACTTTGAAATAAGTAGGTAAGTAGGTACATAAATTCCCCAAAAAAACTAACCTGTCCCTGCGCCGCTTGTAGGCCGGCCTGCTTCTCGACGACAAACGTTGAGTTAGGTTGATTTGGTCACCAATTCTAATGTCCATGGATAGTTCACAACACATTTAAGTATTTCACATAAGTTGTGCTTATTATTTTTAGAATTTACTAATTATTACCATTTTTCACAATTTGTATGCACACCATTTTCAAATGCGAAAACGAACGAACAGAAGTTTCTATTTTTGCCACCGCGGTGACATCGGCGGAGCGCGGCGGCGCTTGCGTCGCAGGTGTGCGCGCGCAGGTCGGTGCCATTGGCGAGCACAATTGGCGGGAGATTTTAAAAATGAAACCCTACACCTAGTATCACTTGGTAATCAATTTAACAAGAATTATCGAGGATGGAAACAGATTTCAAAGTTAATGGATTTGCACGGTTGCAATCCGCCTCGCGCTCGGAATGGCATGACGTTTTTCCGTCATCTGTCAAAAGTCATTTCATTCCGACACAAGCATGCAGCGTTGCCACGTGCGGCCCCATTCGGGTGATACCCACTTTAAAATCATCACTATTGTTTTCAACTAAAACCAGCTATGCTGTCTCACTCCGTCATGTAAGTGACAACAGATCGGTATGTGCTTAACGGTCTTTCAATCGACTACAGTTGTCTTACGCATATTATGTATTTTGCAAGATTGAGTGTAATATAAGCAATGATAAAACAAAAATGCTTCATAAAATTTCTGGAAATTCATATTTTGTGATTTTTTATCTTTAGGTGTAAATAAGGGATTTCGTAAGCAGAGAAATGGCGTAAAATACCTTTATATGGATCATTCGATTGTTCCATGTGTATCATCTTAACATAATAAAAGTCTGTTGTATTTTACGTCCAGGGGCCTTATTGTGTAAGAACTCTGACGTTTGGCTTCGCTTTTCCTCCCGCTCGCTCTCGTTGCTTGAGTAGATGGGGCGAGCAGGAGAAAAAGAAATAGAAAAAAAAAGAGCTGTACCTCAGAGTGCTTACACAATGAGGCCCCAGGATGACAACATAACTTTCCGTTCCTTCCCAATCGAGAGATAGAGATCTGTTTTTCTGGTCACGTATTGTATTATACTGCGTAAACTCAGTACGTAATGGCTTTGAAAATATGACAGATTTAATTGTTTATAATACTACGTTTTACGTCATCATCATTATATCAGCCGTAGGAAGTTAGCTGCTGTACATAGGCTTCTCTTATTGATATCCAATCGACTGGTTGGAAGCGGCTTATATTCAGATGTTCCTGCCTTCATTGGGGGCATTAAATAAAATAAATAAATATTAGAGGACATCTTACACACGGTCTCTGACTCCAAACTAAGCTAAGCTTGTGATATGGCTGTCAGAGAAGGGTATACTGTACTTATTTTTAAATACATACTTATATAAGTAGATAGTAACTAAATAAACACCCAGACACAGAGCAAACACTTATGTTCATCACATAAATATTTGCCCTGGGTGGGGATCCAACTCACGCCTCTTTGACCCAGAAGTTAGGGTCACTAACCACTGAGCACCGAGGCAATCGAATTGCCCAAATTTGCCGCGCTAGGCAGGCGTGGTGGCAATTGCAGGACTCACTTAGCTCATAGCGCCAAATACAATATTTATAATCCTCAATAAAATGTAATTTTGTACCTACGCAAATACGAAAACTGAATAAACTAGTGGTTCCAAGCCACTGGAGCAGTTATGCCAGCGGCCCAGAGCCACGCTCCGTTATTTTAAGGAGCTGTACTGGCTCGGGTAGACGCTGGAAGGGGAAATGCACAAAACACCCCATGTGGGACGTCAGTGCAGGACTCATCGCCCCTACTTCAAATGAGAATCAGAAACTAGTGGTTTTCCGAACAGTCGACATTGCGGCACATCTCTTGAACTGGATCTTCATCAGCCTATACCTTGACTGGTTCTTGATCGATTTGTTGTTCATACCTGATAACGATCTTGCCAAACATTATCGAAATCGGCTGATAAATAGCGCGACAGCGAATTTCTGCGCCTTTTGAAGTAAATGCCTCCAATCAAAAATCGCCGACGACAAAAAATATTAATATACAGAACCCGTGTACCAAGTTTCGTCGAGATTCGTTGAAAAATACAACTTATAGAGGAAAATCAACATGAACAGAACATGAAAGGACAGATGAAAGCAAAATCGTCAAGTTAAAACGGAGACTTACTTCACTTCGTTTGCTCAGAAAATAATTTACAAACATTGTTAATGAGCCTATAGGCACGTTAATGGGTAGGTAATGGGCCTAATGGGTACCTACATACCATTGCTTAGGTATTAATTATCTATTTTTAACAATGGATGTTTTGAGTTAATGATAAATGGGTTAAAACCCCTTTATCATTAACTTAAAACATTTTATTTCTTCCTGAAGCACGTAGTAAATCATAGTTTTAATTAAATTGTTCAGCTTAACATCCTACATGAGTTACTCGTAGCTTTATGAAGGAATATCCGTGGTAGGTCGCGAGTCGCGTGTTAGCTCACTGATATTAAAAAACTTTAACAACCCTCTGTCACGGGTGCTTGATAGTGTTACAGATTAGACAACTTTTTTTCATATCATTTTGATCAGATACGTGTATTGTTTTTACAAAACATAGTCAGTGGGTAAACATTTAATGTTTAGTGTGAGGCGCCAACTTGTCTATACAAAAACAATAAGCTATTATCTACCTACCTCTAAATATTATCAGATTTGAGTGATTTTTTTTCAAATAATTAGCATTGCAATCTCTAGGTTTATACATCTTAGTTTTGACAGTTTTTGAAATGACCTTAAAGTTACTCGTATAAGGCTCTAAAAGTCATATTTTAAAGTCATAGTTTACGCAAAACTTTGGCTGAAAAGTTTACAGAAACTAAAAACCTTTTCTGAATAATATAAAATGTATAGACGTGCAATATTTCTTTTTCAAGCGATTGGCACCAAAACATAACATTTCGTTACACTTTAAGGGGTGAAAAGAGTTTTCTCCCGGAACGTATATTTTATCAAAAATGTACTAACAATTCTCATGATGCTCTACAGAAAACGCAAAAACAGTGGTCACTTCACACTCCTCTTAATTGGCTACTTTAATAGATGTAGTAAAAATAATGTAGATGTATAAATTCATATTAAATACGTAATTACTTCTGTATGATGTTTGATATATTACGTTCTGATACACTTCTGACTCTTGATACACAGTGCTAGATAAGTTTGTAAGCCTAGCTGTTGCTAATGATAACGCGTATAATTATGATTAATGATTTGATCTTTGTACTAGTGTATCTGTATGTACAAGTTGTACTCAGAGACAGATAAAACGCTGCAATGGTATTACCAATTAAAATTATTCAACAAGTAATGCTTTACAGTCACATCTCATCCTCATCTGGGTCACGGTAAAGCACCAAACAAGCCGAATAACAAATTATTACATCAGAAATTTTGAAATCCAAGCTTTTGAGATCCTGGATAGCAAGTAGCAGCAGAGTGCCAAGACAAGTAAAACGAGCCCAAACACGGCAGGTCTATCTTTTTCGTTTAGTACAGGAATTTCTGTGGCTACCTTCCAACTCCTTCATCAGATCAGCTCCATAGTACCGTATTATTGCATTGTCACGCAATATACATAAGCATATAAATTTTCAGCTCAATCAGAAGCCGGGGTGGTGTAATGGTAGTAACACCCGACCTGCAATCGTGAGGTCGTGGGTTCAAATGCCGATCCCGTACCAATGAGTTTCTTTGGAATTTATGTACGGAATTTCACATCATTGGCTTTTCGGTGAAGGAAAACATCCTGAAGCAACCTGCGTAGAAGAAATTCGATGGCGTATGTGAATCCACCAACCCGCACTGGTCCAGCGTGGTGGATATGGCCCAATCAACCTTCTTGGGTAGACCTACGTCCTGCAGTGGACTATTATAAAGGCTGGTACAGTACAGTTACAGAAGCCGGGAAGTTGGTTAAATTTAACTTACAAGATTCTACCCGAGCTTACATACATCCTTTGCAAGTTAAGTAAAAGCCTGTAAAAAAGCACAGCCCTAGGCATACTTTTTCCGATCTGTTAGAGTTTGTGCAAAAAAAGAAGCGTCTTAGGTGAGGTCGCCCGTGTGCCATTTTACTAATTTTGTTACGTTGACAACACTGCTATGTTATTGCTAGTACAACTAAAAATACTTGGTAGACACCAATTTGGTTTTCATCAGTACTCGCGTCTACCAAGTATAGTCAGTACCTTGGCTGCTGATTAAAAATTTGTTTTTAGTTCACCGTAACGCCACTACGTTTCTCTTTTTGGACATACTCTAGTTCCGTTTAGTTTCCATCTACCCCGATAAATTAAGAGATTTTAAAATGAAAAAAAACACTGTTATTTTTAAATTTCAGGGTTAGCCCCATGGTAAAGTTCATAATGATGGTCTTAATCACCTCCTTTCGACTTAGTACAAGACAAGCAGATAACCCTGTATACCTAAGGTAGGTATGCTAAATTTTATTATGTAATGTAGTGCAAAACCTGACCTCAGAGCAAATAAAAAAATCAAGAGAGACTGTTGTGAACAAACAAGTGAAGCCAACCAAAACTACGCCTCGCCGTGTACAGACAATTACACACACATCTAGGTAACTATGAAACTACGCCTTGGATTGTCAGTCAAACTATGGCAGCGCAACAGCGACGCACTCACACATGTATAAAAAACCGGCTTCACTTGACTGTTCAACGACGTTCCCTCTGGATTTTTTTATTTGCTCTGAGCACCTGACAGATACCTTCTATGCTTCCCAAATTTCGAATGATACATAGGTTAGGTATAATTTGAATGATATCCAATTTTATTTCAATAGATTGAGGTGGTAAGCAAATATCAACGAGGTACTTCATTGTGAACCCCAGTATTTTATTGCCAGGAAGTGACATGAGACGCGAGTTGGGTGTGTAGGCAAACATCTTTCAAACCGAACACGTACCCTCAAAATTAAACGTCTACCGAAATCTGTCTGAAAGGCCTCGCGGGACCGGAGACAGTTTTCCACCTCAACTAAAGTGGTATTAAACGGAGGGTTTAGTGCGTTTTACTGACGAAGTTGTCACTGGCAGTGCTTAACGTGGATCGTCTCGGTCAGAGCGCGAAATTTAAATATTTTTGGGTTTTATGATAGATAAGCTACTGATTTTAAGTTTACGCAAACTCATTTAGCAACCATGAATAGGAATCATTTACAAGTTACATACTCTTGAAAGCCAAATAAGTGGTTTATACACGAAAGTGCATCAACTGATTTTCACCTTAGTTTTTAGTTAGTGCACTCTTATGCATAAACAGGCCAATATTTTGGTTTCTAGATGTAAATTTTATACCTGGTTAAAACTACCTATTCATGGCCGCTAAATGAGTTTTTGTGAACTTACACACCGAATAAGCAGTTTATCTGTAAATGCTAAAAATCCCAAAAAAAAATTGAATTTCGCGCCCGACTCAGTGACCTTAAGGTGGTTTTTAGTTAGTGGAATCCACCTTAAGGTGGTATTTTGTTAGTGGAATCCACCTTAAGGTGGTTTTTAGTTAGTGGAATCCACCTTAAGGTGGTTTTTTGTTAGTGGAATCCACCTTAAGGTGGTTTTTAGTTAGTGGAATCCACCTTAAGGTGGTATTTTGTTAGTGGAATCCACCTTAAGGTGGTTTTTAGTTAGTGGAATCCACCTTAAGGTGGTTTTTTGTTAGTGGAATCCACCTTAAGGTGGTTTTTAGTTAGTGGAATCCACCTTAAGGTGGTTTTTAGTTAGTGGAACCACCTTAAGGTGGTTTTTAGTTAGTGAAAACCGCCTTAAGGTAGTTTCACTAGGTCAGCACGCAATTCAAATTCAATATTTTTGGGTTTTGCCATATTTTACAGATAAACTATCTACTCATTAAAACATATTTGACGGCAATGGCTACGTAGTATTTACGAAGTACATAAAACCGTGATGGCCTCGAGGTAGTGACACCCGCTTTACAATAGTGAGGTCGCGGGTTCAAATCCTCGGTCCCGTACCAATTAGTTCTTTGGAATTTATGTACGAAATTTCACACCACTGGCTTTTCGGTGAAGGAAAACATCGTGAGGCAACCTGCATACGCCAGTAGAAGAAATTCGATGGCTTATGTGAATCCACCAACCCGCACTGGGCCAGCGTGGTGGATATGGCCTAATCACTCTTCGTGGGTAGGCCTACATCCTGCAGTAGACTGTTGAAAAGGCTGATACAGTACAGTACATAAAACCAAATAATAATTTTTCGCAAAAAAGTGGCAAAACCGATTTCCATTGTGTACAAAATTCGAATAGTTCGCTCGAATTTATGTATAAATTTTTTACATTACTGTTGATTTTTAAAAAACGGAGCTGATTTCGATAAGATTGAATGGGGCCACCTTTACATAGCCTTTTCGAATTATAAAAGTTTTTTTTTGATTCAGTTCACAATTGGCGAAAATATCGATGAACATACAGAAAAAAAATACAGACGAACATAGAACCTCCTCCTTTTTGGTAGTCGGTTAAAAGCATATTAGTGGCCAGTGCATGAACGAAAATGCATCAACTGATATTCACCTTACTTTTTAGTTGATGCAATTTTTGTACATAAACTGTCCTTTATTTTGGTTTATAGGTTTATTTATATTATATTAATACTACCTATTTATGGCCTCTACATTCGTTTTTATAACTTAATGAGCAGTTTATCTGTACATTCCCAAAACCCAAAATGATTTAATTTTTGCGCTGACCCAGTGATAGGGTCACTAGTGTCACTACCACCGACCACAGATCTTGATCTCGATAAAGCATGATGCTTTAATTCAGCTAAGACCTGATTTCATTTGAAACTTTTCATTTAAAATCAATACTACATTTGGAAATGCCAATATAATTACATAACTATTCCATTAACCGTGGAACAAACCGCGATGCGACGACACGATTTCGTTTCTAATAAAGTAGATACTGTTTTTTTACTGTTATGACTGCCTCGGTGGCTCAGTGGTTAGTGACCCTGACTTCTGGATCAAAGAGGCGTGGTTTCGATCCCCACCAGGGCAAGCATTTTTGTGATGAACATTGGTGTTTGCTCTGTGTCTGGGTGTTATTTAGATACTATCTATATAAGTATGTATTTAAAATATGTATATGTAGTATATCAGTCTCTGGCAGCCATATCACAAGCTTTGCTTAGTTTGGGGTCAGAGACCGTGTGTGAGATGTCCCCGAATATTTATTTATGATTCAATCCAAATGTTATAAATAAATTACACATTTTAAAAGGTTTAATTAGACTATTGTACTGAAATCCGCTTATTCGTTTCATAGGCGGCTGAAGAACTATAAAGATTGAACGTACTTCTTGGAAACTAGTTACTTAGAAGTATCTATAAAAAGCCTTTTATAAAACCAGTTACTTGGAAGTATGAAAAAATCCTTTTAGGAAAGTTTTCAAACCCCAGTTTCCATACCGGGTGAAGCCGAAATTCTAGAGAGATATGCTAGACGCCTCGCCACGTTAGCGTGGATTTTACTATAGAATAAGGTATAAAAATTATATTTCTTTTATATAACAAGCAAAAACCAACTCGGTCACATGAACTTTCAAACTGAAAAATAAAACAATTGGTTGTAAAACTAAAACAACGGGTTGCACTCCGGGAGTGCCGGCAGAAATGAAATCTTGAACATTAACGTTGTGCATTTTTGAATGTTGGCTGTAGTATAAACACACACGCACACTCGCGCAAGCGCCCTGCGCCGCTTAAGGGGGCGCCTAATGCCAAAATCAAGCGAAAGGTGTATTTTTAAAAACGTGGTGTAAAGGTAACGAACATAAATATCCATATTAAAAAAAAAAAAACTATAGGAAAGGAAAAAACCTATAGTAGCAGAGTAATCGCGTAGAATTTTGGAAAATAATTTGGAATATATCATAAAAAGAAAACTTTTTTTTCAAATGCTCTAAATTATCAGCGACAACACCACATTATTTTTGACAAATTACTTAGCCAGACTAATGTTCTAGTAGAGTAATCGATTAGTTTTTTTTAATATATGCTTAAATTTTGAATAAATAAAAAAAATGTCACCTAGAAATGTAAGCTGGCGCTCGAAGCCAGAATCATCGTGAACTGTGTCATGCGATTTTCGACTCTAAACATAGCAACATAGATGATAGCGGGCGATGTAAGAATTCTTACTCTTACTACTACTTAGGCGCACTCTTAAACGAGACAGCAGGAGCAGGCATACAGTTTCGCTGCGCGGTAGTAAGAGAGTGGGATATTACTTACTCTCCTACGCTGTGTCGGCGGTCTACTCTCGCTCCGTCTTACGAATTTTCGATCAGCTCACGTGTCCTGACGCGAGTTAAAAATATTTTACCCATCCCAAAAAAGTGCACAAGGCTGCTAAAGAAGACTTCACTTCAAAAATGCATCAAAATCTTCACTGTGAGCTAAGATGCATAAGACTATCAGACTATCTATTTATGGACATACGTGACAAACTTATTCTACACCCGAGCTATTCTACCGTCTCGCGACGTATTTTCATATTGTTCCTTTAAAATGTCTACTTTCGTCCTTTCTTTAAAGTAATATTTTAAAACAAAGTTATATCTTGCTATTTTAAAAAAGTACGCGCCTTGCCGCCTCGCTAAGTCTGAATTTATTTTTTAGGGTTCCGTACTCAAATGGTAAAAACGGGACCCTATTGCTAAGACAGCTGTCCGTCCATCCATCCGTTAGTCTTTTGCCAGGTTGTATCTCATGAACCGCGATAGCTAGACAGTTGAAACTATCACGTGTGATAGGTGATGCATTTTTCTTGCCGCTATAACAACAAATACTAAAAACGAAATAAAATTATGTTTAACCGGGGCCAATTATATTCGACGCTCGATATAATAATGTTCGGAACTCTTCGCGCGAGTTCGACTCCCTCTTGGCCGATTTGTAGCTATTTTAGAGACATAAATATTTAAAGATATTATTATAACGAAGGTTCATGGTTATTGGACACACGATCTAATCTCTTTTGAATTGAATTATTTTTTAAGCCACTGAATTGAAAAAAATGGTTATTCTATTCAGTGCGCTTCATTACTTGTGTAGAATAGAGCATTGGCTTGACATTTTAGTTTTATTACATTCCATATTGATGGACTATAGGTACTCTATATAATTTAACTTGATCTCTGCGACAGTGACATTGACATAGAAGATTGACATTTTTAGAGTTGAGATAGTGGTGGAAAAAGTCGATTTTCAAACAATGTTGTAATGAAATCGAATGAGTAGTTGAAGGTGATAACTTGGATTTTACTTACTTACTATTATTTAAGATCTAGTATGTACACATGTAAATTATGTTATGATATTAATTAAATACTCATAATAATGTAACGATAGTATTTATCGACGTTTTTCACTATTATCGATGCTAATGTAACATATTATAATTGGGTTTAATTTAATTACACATGTAAAAAAGTTATGATATTCAAATATACAATAAAATTAATGATAAATTAAGTTCTATTTAAAATATCGTTAGTATAAATTATCGATATTTTAATTAAAACTCTATCTAAAACTCTGTGGTTACGATCATTCGTCGCCCATCACTAATCGGCATGCCCATAAAGTATGACATTGACAGGAACTGTATGTACTATTAAGAAATTCAGGACTTCATAGGCGTGATTTTTCTGACAGCTGTCGCAGAAATCAAGTTAAATTTTATAGAGTATAAGTACTGACGTTTACAGATCACTAGCATTTGTTGAAGGAAATATATTGTGATGCAGCCAGCATACTTTCTGTAGAAGAAATTCGATGGCGTATGAGAATTTACCCATCTAAGAAATCTATTGCAAGACGTTCTCAATACAGATTTGAACCGGTTGCGAACTGTTTGATCTGATCATTTGCTCATAGAAGACTACGCTTTATTTGCCGGTTTGTAATCACCATTCCAGTACACGGCAACAAAGACAAGCACATCTGACTAACATAATAATATTTTATGTTTGAAAAATATTTTTATCTGCGAAACCCGTCGACATGGCATTTTCCTGCGAAACCATAGAAAGATTTCTAAAGAAGCCAAAATGTAAACATCACCTTTATTTTTCTACAAAACCTTTAAAGTACCTATGTGAAAGTAGAGTTACCGCGCGTTTGAGGACAAACCTTTGACCGCGGGAAGGGGACGGGGAACTCCGAGAATTCCTGTTTACCTTTGATACTTGTGTGAATTCCTACAGTACGAAAATAGTATACAATCCTAGTTTTAAGTCTTTTGTGGAGCAAGAATATAATAGCTGTTAATCTCAGAGTTTACAAAGGTCTTAAAGAACTATTGTGTGTCCGTGTTTCTATTGTCACAGCTTTGAACTATACGCAAGAAAAAATATCTGAAAACCTACTCAGATATCAAAGAATCGTCCAGTAAAATAAAAATAAATGAACAGACTGCCATGGTGGTCTAGCGGTAGTTACACCCTCCCTACAATCGTGAGGTCGTGGGTTCAAATCCCAGTCCGTACCAATGAGATCTTTGGAATTTACGGACGGATTTTCAAACCACTGGCTTTTCGGTGAAGGAAAATATCGTGATAAAAATGGCCTAGAAGAAATTCGATAACGTACCTATGTGAATCCACCAACCCGCACTGGGTTAGCTTGGTGGATATGGCCCAATCACTCTTCGTGGGTAGGCCTACGTCCTGCAGTGGACTATTAAAAAGGCTGGTACAGTACAGTTTACAACAGAATGGGAAGTATAGAAAATTAAGGAAATATAGTATCGCTAGAATAGGGGTGTTAACACTAATCACAAACTAATTTTTAGTGATAATTTTGTGATAATTATCAGAATATCGCAAATCACATTTTAATAATTTAATATAACTTAATAAATTTATTAAAAATGTTTTTTTTATTTTTTTTTTTATTTATTTATCAATACAAATAAAACTTATATTAAACCTACCAATAAACCAAATAGGTTTGTGCTGGTAGGCATTCACTCACCCCGCACTATATCAATGGGAATCTTAGTATAATAAAAAAACTAGTTCTGTAACTGATTACCTACACACTAACTAAACTAACACCTTACAATAGTAGCTAACCTACTAATAAAATAATTCATAGTACTAATTCACAGCAGTTAGTCAGTAAGAAAGAAAAAAATACGATAGTTGGTAGATATTTAAAACTATAACATTCCATTTTGTTTTGGAACAGAAGACAATAGATAAGCTGGTCTCGCATTCCCATATTGTTTACATATAATATTTTTGCAATGCCTGCATTACATTTGCCTAGAAATTAGATGAATACATATAGACACAGATATATGATAAAAAACATTGTTCAAGTATCATTAGATAAAATACCTATAAGACGACCATCTTTTAGACATTTTTTATTATGCGCATTTTTTATGCACCGTGTCTCCTATCTACCCTATTTTATACAAAGCTGTACCTACTGAGTAGATACTTTTAATGACTAGTTATTTAGGTAATTAGAAAACTGGTACAATAACAATGTGGCGTTTAGACAAAAATTAGGAGTTATATCAACAATTATATTATTTATGCACTCAAATCTTTCAAATAGGATATCACCTCAGTATTTTGTCATTTAGGTATCAATATTATCTTCTCGTTGCAAGGTTAGATAAAGGATGTCCTCTACGGATTTTACGACAATAGGTTTGGTATTATTCTCCTTTCTCACCAAAACTTTCCCATCTTGGTACCACGCATATTTGTATGTTGGTCTTAGTTTTTGTTGCACATTCCACAGAAGGGATTTGTAAGCTGCAGTTAGCGCGTGGCGGAATATCACTTTAGACTTTGCTACGTCCGGCGGGAGCCCGCTGACAATGTTTTCTGCCAAAACTGAAGTTTTTCTTGCAGCCCTTACCACCGATTGAGCGTGTTCAACTTGTTTTAATCCAATTTGCAATGTTTAAATGCTATATTTGTAATCTGTGGTCACGTGAGTTCAAACACCATTGGCTTATTAAGCCCGATTACAGAGGCGCCATCGTAATTATATTAGCTAAATAGCATAGTTTTGTTTCTTTTTCACTTTAGGCATTCGATAGAGAGAACGCTTTTTACAATGCTATTAAATTTACGCTGGCGCCTCTGTAATCGGGCTTATTACGTCACTAACCACAAAACGAGCTGTCAAAAACTGTTACTTCTCTGCATTATCTAATATAGATGGCCATGAGTAACTTATGCTTTGCGCTAGTGACGTCATTTCAGTCACGTGACACTTGTTGGTGTTTTATCGGGAAAATTCACACTAACTCTATTTTTGTATATTTTTCATCAAAAATACTAACATTTTTAAATCTAATATTTTTTTTATGGTAAAATAGAGTCCATCTTCAAAATGACCGTAATTCCAAAAATTTGTTAACATTAGGGATGTTAACAAATTTTAGGGAGTTTATTTTGAGCACAAAAATTATTTATTCAAGCGAAACAGTAGTTCGAAATACCAGCGACTGTTTGTTTGTTTTCCCGATTTTACCACCACTATTATCCATATATTTCAAAACAAAAGGAGGATTTCTATTTCTCTGGTGTTTTCCGGTATTCAATCGCTACTTTTTGTCGCTAGCATAGAGTATTTTACAGATATCTGTGGTCGCTAGATTTCGTGTATGTCAATGTTAATGGCAAAAGTGACAAATGGTTTTTTATGTTACTTTTTTTGTTGCCAAGTTTTTGTTTTGGGTAGTTTTCATGTGTTCTTTTTTACTTGTCTGCTATTTATGATTATAACAGGTATTTTATTGCTATTTTTTAAACTTCAACTAGACTTATTATATTGTTGAAAGACAGGATATGGCAATCTAAATTTTGTTATATGCAGTAAATAAGTAATTGACTATTTATTTAGATAATAGTTGAAACAAATTAAAATTACTTTAAAATGTAATCTGTATATATAAAATAGTAGACTTAATTTCAAAAACATGAAAGACAAAATTTTTTTTGGTTTGAAAAAGAAAAGTTTTCAAGTGGCGTTACAAAAGTACTTTTCACACCACTGGCCCTTCGGTGAAGAAAAACATCGTGAGGCAACCTGCATACGTCCGTAGAAGAAATTCGATGGTGTATGTGAATCCACCAACCCGCACTGGGCCAGCGTGGTGGATTTGGCCCAATCGCCCTTCGTGGGCCTACGTCCTGCAGTGGACAATAAAAATGGCTGATACAGTTATAAAAGTAAAAATTAAATCGTTATCCCTACTTAATAAATCCGAAAGTGTATTTGTTGGTTCTCTTTCACGAAGCAACGGATTGACTTGATTTTTGGCATGGACGTAATTTGAAAGACGGAACGTGACATGGCTACTTTTATCCCAAAAAAATAAAAGGGTCCCAAAGGATAGCACAAAAATCAAAATATCACGCGGGCGAAACCGCGGGCAAAAACTAGGTTCAAATAAGAATCAAAATATTTTCTCCTAAACATCGGAACAATTCCATAAAACTTTCTGAATAAAAATGGCACGAAGCTAGCATAAATTCTATAAAAAGCTTGTGTAAATATTTGATAGAAAACTGCAGTTTCCACCACCCGAGGGCGCTGTGCCATTTCTCACTTGTATGAAAACCGTATGACTGCTTTTAGATAAAAGTTGAAAAGAAATGGGTAGGACCTACTAGTCATCAAAATGAAATAAAATGCCAAGTCGATGGTACTAACTAGTCTTAAAATCGTTTTGATTATTGACCGACGAACCACCGGAGGTTTACAATTCGACGAGCATATATATATATATATATATATATTTATGTATAACCACGCATAACTTTTTTCGTAGTAGTCCGATTTCAATAATTCTTTTTTTATTGGAAATTGGAATTGGCAATTTTAGCGAAATCGGCTTAGCCATTTTTGATAAATCAACAATAATGTGAAAAATGCTACATCAATCCGTGCGAAATATTCGCGAATTCTGTACACGGGTGAAGTCGGTCATGCTAATTTTTGCAAAAAATAATCCTGTTTATCATCATATTATTCTTGACGTAGTAAATATAACATGTAGGTATAAATAATAGTAGTAGTAGTAGGTATAAATAGTTTTTATGTAATTTTCCTTCCGTGCATCCTTCAGCTAATAGGACTTGATGCTGGATATAGGCCTCTTCTTAGGATCTCCAATAAGACCGGTTGATAGCGGCTTGCGTCCAGCGCGATAAAATAAGAAAAAAACATAGTGACGTTTTCTCGGAAATGCCACTTACACAGATGAGCTTAGAATGAATAACTCAAACTGATTATAATCAATATTCAATTTTAGAGCCTTTTTCGCGGTCCGGATTTTATATATAAAAAAAAAAATATTTAAGAATTGCTCGTTTAAAAGTCACTAAATGGTATTAAATAAAGTCGCTTCCCTATCTGTCTGTCCCTATATATGTATGCTTATATCTTTAAAGCTCGAAACATACTATCGGACGCGGCTGACGGACGCGACTGACAGCCGCGACTTATCAATGTGCACAGTTTTAAAACGTCCGGTGTGCCAGATCGCTCTCGGACGTCCGAACGCTCAAGGTCGTCCGAAGGTGACGTCCGCGACTTATGTCTGATAGTGTGCACGGCTCAGTGTACTTTCATAGTCTAGGTCGCGGCAGTCAGTCGCGTCCGATAGTATGTTTCGAGCTTAAAACTACGCAACGGAATTTGATGCGGTTTTTTAGTAGATAAAGTAATTCAAGGTTTATATTATGTATAATACACCTGTGCTAAGCCGGGGCGAGTCGCTAGTATAGAATAAAAGGTGATGTGATAATATTAATTACATACACTTCAGTTGATAAACGAAGAAGCAGGTTGTGATAGATCACAACCTGCTTCCTCGTTTACTATTTAATATTGTCAGCATAGATGCTGAGATGCTGACAATATTAAATGCATGAGCGAGATAGGAGTGATAATTGCTACTTTACTAACGTAAGCCCACAGAATTTCCCTTATTGTAATTACATGTGAGAACCAGATTTAATTAAATTTGTAACAAGCAGCTGCATATAATCATGACAACGAGTATCATAACTTTGGGAGAATATTCAAATAACGCTATACAGGATGTTTCTATAGACTGAGGACATATTTTATAATTTCATCGTACTCAAAATTATGACCAACTTTTACTATGGTATCAACCACGAAATAGCGAAACATGTCAACTCTTCCGCATAAAATCTTTATCGAACCTCCAACAAATTGATTGAAAACATTCAGTTTTAATATTTTTATAATCCCTCATCTATACATTTATACATCTTCTATACATACATACAAATAACATTAGAGTGTCTGATTGTAATATTGAAATAACCGATGTTTACTAAATGCATATGAATATACACATATATACGGTACATACACAAAAATAACATCTTTTACAATTTTTATCTGTCTGTTTGTTCCGGCTAATCTCTGAAATGGCTAGACCGATTTTGACGGGCCTTTTATTAGCAGGTAGCTGATGTAATAAGGAGTAACTTAGGATACGTTAATCGACTATTAGACGGAACGAAGTTCGCCGGGTCAGCTAGTAATAATAAATAATTAATGATCATTTAATAGATAAATACTAGCTGACTTCACACTATTTCGGCCAATAAGGTAGTTGACTAGTATTGAATTAATTAAAATTATTACTGAATTTTGCAATTAATTATGATTCGTAAGCCGAAAAAATAACTAAGGTTGGTTAATCCAGTTCATAGATATAAGCTTGTAAAGATTTTGGTAGGGATTAAGAGGGGATGCTTTGTCCCTTTCCCACAAAGCATAACATAGTATGGCGAATGTATGACACTGTCATGTAATGTCGTATTCTGTCATAGTACGCTCTTTGTCTAGCAAGAAAATAAATCTATCTATCTATTCTAATTTCGATGGCGCTTAGCGCAATTAATGATCAAATACGGCAACTTCGACAGGTAGGAAATTGTGTGTGGGAAAATTAAGTTAATGTTTTTATTATTTTCCTCATAATTTTCCTATATTTTTTCAACGTTCAAACCACACTTTTTTCTCTTCTACAAATATTTTAGGATCAAAATTATCCAAATTGGTCCAGCCGTTCTCGAGTATCTACTAAACTAACAACCATGATTCAAAAATAAATATTAGGAAAGAGAAGATTAAGATAGCGAGATCATTGTAAAACACAAGACTTGATCTTAATAGATTAATGTCCTGGATACACACAAAATATCCTTACAAATAGAATAATTTCGAAATTGTATTTGTTGGTTTATTCCTCTTTCACGAAGTAACGAATACACTTGATTTTTAGCATGGACAAAGTTTGAAATACGTAAAGTGACTTAAACTACTTTTATTCCCGGAAAAAATAAAATGTTCCCATGGGATAGCACAAAAATCAAAATTCACGTGTGCGAAAACTATTGTGTTTATTAAATAAATCTAAGTCAAAAAGTCAAAACAATTTTTAGCAAAAAATGCCAAATAATGAATTTAAATAATTCGCTCGAATAAGATGTACCTATACAATTTTTAAGTTATTGTTGATTTTTCTAAAACGGCTCAGCTGACTTCGGTAAAAAATTTAATAGGACCACTTTGAACAATTTTTTTTAATCGGTTTACAATTGCCTGAAACATCGACGAACATGCACAAAAAATATATGCAGACGAACATAGACTCTCCTCCTTTTTTAAAGTCGATTAAAAACGATATGATTTTAGCATCTTGTAGACCTCACGAACACAGCTCTTTAGTCAAATCTTCATAAGCTTATTTTTCGACTCGTTCTGGACCGATCTGGTTCATAGCCAACCCATTTCCCCCCTTTTAGAGAGGAATTCTTTTCCCCCCTGGATTGGAAATCGGCGACGATAAAACAAACCATTAATATAATTATCAAACCTGTGTACGAATGAGATTCATTGAAAAATGCGACATGCGACCTGTTGAAAAACGTCAACATTCGGGCAGACGAAAGTAAAATTGTTAAGTTAAAACAAAGACTTCTTCGCTTCGGTCAAAAATAGCTCCGTTCTACATAAACGCAATGAATATTTCCTACTCTAACACTCGAACCCATTCAAATACACTCTACTAACACACAGTCCGCCGAAGTCGCACAAAACGCAATTCCCGTCCGAAAATTACTCCCAAAAAGCGTAGTCATCGACGAAATCCTAGTAAACGCAGAAAAGGGAACTCCGGGGATTCGTATCCGTGGTGTGGCTCTCTTCATGGACAACAACAGAGAAAGATTCGGACTAAGCTTTTGCCAAGTCAGAGCCCAGAAACGCGTCCGCTTGTCGCCTGGACTAGCATGTCTACTTAACGGGAGCACCGCCAAATTAACATTGAAGCGGAAATCCTACGACGCTATGCCAGTGTGCGAGGCAGGCGGCCAGCAATTCCGACTGGTGAGATCGAAGAACAAAACGATTGCACTAGTCGAGTGGGCCGCCCAATCACCTTTCGCGCAAGCTAGTGCATTGCTTGAACATCTCAGTAAGAAAGTGGACAGCACTCCCCGGGTGATAAGCGTGGACGCGATGGTGGTTGAACGGTCGAAGGCGGAAGCCGCGGACCGGCTGGGTTGTATTAAAGCCTCGGAATACCATGAGGTTATCGTGTATGAGGACAGAGGAGAAAACCTGAGTTTTCTGAAATCTCCTTGTAACGATCCTGATAATGCAACAGACAGCTGGGGCCGCCCCATTCCAAATTCAGCCGTTCAATCTGGTTCTGAAAGAGCAGAGTTAATAGCAGCATCTGAGGGACCCGTTTTCCGTCCAAGCAGCAGCGATGGTGCCTTATCGGGTCTATTCAGTATCGCAATGCAGAGCTTATTCCGTTTCATGCCTAAAACACCACCTCCACAGACAACGGTGACCTCGAGAGTAGTTTCACCACCCCAGGCAACCCGAACGAGAGCCGACATGGGACAGGTCGATGCGCCCCGTTATATCTTGGCCTCGGCGCCACGAGACCACGCGAGAAATGCCTTTATCGAATACCTAGCCTTATTGAGAGCGACGAAAAATGTCAATCTTAAGAACTGTGATAACATTCTGGAGTTCTTTAGGCTGGGTGGTCCGGTAAGTGAGAGTCTACTAAAATCAAGACTCGAGGAGGCAGAAGCAGCCATATACAATAACGTCACTTCCCAAGTCATCAGAGGGACCATGAAAGGACAGTATATGGCAGCTTATAGCGCAGCATGTGGTTTTGTGGAGCTGGATGAGAGAGAGACGGAGCGAATAGGAAGACCGAAATACGCGATACCATCGAACGACCCAATTGTAGTCACCGCCAAGTGCACCAAGATAATGCTAGACGATAGAATCCTTGAGATGGCTAAAACCATCGAACGGAGCTCAGACGTTGAGGCAGGCTGGGGAAACTGGGTGGTACCAAAGATACAATGGGTCAACGGAGTACCAGGATGTGGCAAGACAACATGGGTGATTAGACACTTTGATGTGGACAGGGACGCTATCATCACAACAACAACAGAGGCAGTAAAAGACCTGAGAGAGAAGCTATCGCACCGAATAGGAGATCTGGTAAAATCCAGAGTGCGAACCATGGCTTCATCTCTTGTCAATGGTTTCGGAAAAGAGAGCTTCGGTCGCCTTCTGGTGGATGAAGCTCTAATGAACCATTTTGGAGCCATAATAATGGCTGCCCGGCTGTCTGGTGCTAGCGAACTTGTCCTCATTGGAGACGTCAATCAGTTGCCTTATATCGACAGAGAAAATCTCTTCGAGATGAGGTACCATCGTCCAACGCTGGTTGCAAATATCACCCAGGAGTTGCTCTGCACACACAGAAACCCAATGGATGTCGCGTATGCGTTGAGGGAAATATACTCAGGTATATATTCCTCAGCCCCTCGTGTTAGGTCTCTTGAGCAGAAAAGGTTCAAGGGGGCTCAAATATCCAAAACCCTCCCCAATACACTTTTCTTAGTGCATACGCAGGAAGAAAAGGAGACCCTTTTAAGCCAAGGTTATGGGGGAGGCTCAGGATCACGCACTCTTACCATTCACGAAGCTCAGGGACTGACATACGAATCGGTAATCGTTATAAAAACAAAGCCAAAAATGAGACTACATGAGAGCGTCTCACACGCGGTCGTTGCACTATCGCGGCACACTGGGACTTTCATCTACTACGCCGACGACATCGAAAATGATGCCATCAGTCGATTCGTACGGCGAGCGTCGTCTGTGTCATCGGAAACCATCAGGGAATACAACCTGCAGATGGCCGTCAGGGATCGGAACGAGGCGGTGATGGAGGCTCTGGGCCGGGAGAAGGCAAAAAAAAAAAAAAAAAACAAAAAAGCCATAGGACGTGAAAATGTGTATTTGTAATTTATAAAAAATAAGCATTGCGCGCATGCCCCAAGCATTCATGCTCGCCATCGAAGGCTCCTTCTTGCGGCGGCATCATGTGCCGGGTCGCTCTCTTCCCTCAAATATGGTCGAGGAGAGCGATGGCTGGCACATGTGTCACACTCGTGATCGGGTGCTGCTTGCGGGTCGCCGGTCTGCTCGTGGCATTCACGCATTGCACCAACTAACTAACTTAGGCTAAAATTTCAAGTACCTACTAACTCTCTTTGTACAGTATCATCTAACAATTGTAATTTTAGTTAACAAAGGGCACAGACCCTGGAGTCTGTGGTTTGTAAAAATTTTCAATAAAAAAAAAAAAAAAAAAAAAAAAATATTTCCTACTATTTCAAAGTAATACAATAGCACCTATTTTATTCTCGAGTAACATGAGCGCTGCAAGCCAATTTCAAAACCTCTAAAGACGTAATTAATGACTTAATGTCGTTACACGACAATTTTAAGCAATTTTCACTAAGCTGGAACTCTCTCGGGATGTTTTGTTTTGTCCAAAAAATTTAAACATACAAATAAAAATACATGTAAGTGCATCTACATGATGATCTTACAATCCTGAGGTCGTGGTTTAAAGTCCCGATCCCGTACCATTGAGTTCTTCGGAATTTATGTACGGAATTCAACACCATTGGCTTTTCGGTGAAGGGAAAAATCGTGTGGCAACCTGCAAAAGTCCGTAGAAGAAATTCGATGGTGTATGTGAATCTACTAACCCGCACTGGGTCAGGCGTGATGTATATGGTCCAAACACCCTTTGTGGGTATGTTGGGCCTACGTCTTGCAGTGGAATATTAAAAGGCTGATGAAGTATTAGAAATTATTTCATAATTTTCTCAGTTTTTTCTATGTATCTTCCTAAAGCCCAATATTAAAAACTCCATGACAATGTAGATTTATTGGTTTGTTTGTGTTTCAGGGAGCAACCAAACAGATCGATTGGATTTTTTGCAAGGGATAGTTTGAGTGACACATGATGTTTCTTTTGCCAGAAAATACTCAGTTCTTATGGGAATACCCATACGGATAAGTCCGTAGAGCACTATTAATAATAAACATTATCTCAATATAATTATATACATTTAAGTCCAAAATAATGGAAGTGATAACTAACCCAAAGCCATAATAATTTAAAATAAATTTTACTTCTACTATTAAAAATTTCTCGAAACCCTGAGCTCCCAATTAAAGGAGAACTATTAGTTTCTACCAGCTCATTACAAAGCTCCGTAGACTTGTTAAAACTTTCCAAATTCAATATTTATGTCATAAACAACAGGTAATTAACATTCCATTCACTCGAACTCCTCACGATCTCAATTTTAATTAGTTGAAAAGTTTCAACAACCCAGACTTGCGATAAGATTTTTCAGTAAAATCTAAAATACGACGAAATTAAATTAGGTTTTATTTACGGCTACATTTACATCTATCTTCTTAAAATTTAATGAAATATATGCGCATAAAATAATACTTACTTTGAATGCCTAGAAGCAAGACAACTACACTTATCATTGTAATATCTTTGTACATTAACTTATTCATAATTAAACTTTATAACTACAAACTTTATATGAACACTATGGTACAACTTAACACATTTACACTATTTTTTTTTTATTTATGCACAGTATCTACGCGAAACGTAGCGGGGTTACGACGTAGCAGCGTAGACGTGCGTCGGCTACGCGTTTACGGCGAGACTGGCGCACAACCAAGAATATAGTACTCTCAAAAGAGAGGGCGCAACTGAGTGTGGTGCTGTGAGAGTCGCGTCGCTGCGCTCGTCTCGGTTGATGAACGAGGTTACTCATTTGTTTGTTCTTTTCAAAAGGAATCTTTTCAGGGCTCTTTTCACAGCCCTCGAATGGGAAACATATTGCATATTGTGTGTTTCGCTCAATGAAACTTGCTCTACGCTAGATGCTTATGTTTACTTTACTTTCTCTTTCTAGTTTTTGTTTTTTTAGAAGAAAGAAGTACAAATGTGTCATGAATCAAATTGCTGAATAATTTGACAATATGATAGTTTTAGTATTGATCTCAATTTTAAATATTAAAAAAATTCAAAACTGTCTTTAATGGGTAACTCTTTTACATGTAAAGTTGAAGTATTGGAGTTATTCTACTTTTATCTATTACCAGTATTGCAGCTTTATTTAAAAATTACCTACGTATTTTTCGCTGTTCGGAGGTGCTTATTTCAAAAATCAACAATTTGATTTCAACGATCCGATATCAGTGATTGTTCAATTTATAATGATTCAAATTATGTTTTTGTAGAGGCCAAATGTCCAATCTGACACCTTTACAAACTAAGATCTCCACAATTTAATTTTATAAATCTCTTGGGCGTATCAAATGAAACTTCTTGAGTAGAGAGATTTAACAAAATGCAATATTGTTGGAGATCAAAAAGCGTTAGTCTCTCGGTCTCTGGTGTCCATGATTTGTAGTTTTATAAGTGTCAGAGTTAAACCCCGAAAATAAACAACATAAGCGTGGTAACCCTTATTTATTTGTCTCTGAGGATTCTTGTCACACGTAAATGTTGATTTTAAAGAAATTTCGTTGTGTCAGTTGGAATAAATCTGTGGTACGTTTTAAAGATTTAACTGTGTGTACAGTGAACTATTAAATAACCTGATACTGTATTGTATCAGGTTATTTAATAGTCCACTGCAGGACGTAGGCCTACTTACGAAGAGTGATTGGGCTATATGATGACTGCCTCGGTGGCTCAGTGGTTAGTGAACCTGACTTCTGGATCAAAGAGGCGTGGGTTCGATCCCCACCCAGTGCAAGCATTTATGTGGTGAACATGTTTGCTCTATGTCTGGGTGTATTTAGATACTATCTATATAAGTATGTATGTATTTAAAAAATGTATTTGTAGTATATCAGTCTCTGGCAACCATATCACAAGCTTTGCTCAGTTTGGGGTCAGAGACCGTGTGTAAGATGTCCCCCAATATTTATTTATTTATTTATTTATATATCCAATACGCTGGCTAGGTGCGGGAAGATAAGTTCACATACGCCTTCAAAATTAAATATGTCGGCACATGACATAATTATGCTAATTCTGGGTATTCAATTATTCCTTCAGGGCTTAGAAAGCTACCTTCAGAACAATACAGTTATTGCTCTGAGGTTTTATCGATCAAAAACTTTTTAAGCCTATAATAAGTGACACTTAGCCTAACTGTTCAAATGTCATATTAAGCCACTCAACTGAAGTAATCAAAAGTATTTTGAGTATCAGTTATAATTAGTGAAAAACTAATTTTGTAGATTACATGCATGAGTGTAGGCAAGTGGTATAATGTGGTGTATCGTGCTGTTACCAAAACTCCTTAGACGCCATTTGTAAAGTCTCCACTGCTTTATTGAGGTATGACTTGGACTTGTGTTTAGATTCGACCACGACTTTTTTGGACCATAACGTGACTATTTCTATAAAATATTAAAAACGTATACTTGACATTGGCAAATGTATAAAACATGCGACGCCAAAATTTATGAGAAGAAGTACATTGAGGTCGATCATGGGTCGATCGTATATCGTGTAAACGTCAAACTCAAATAGACACGCAAACAGTAGGATAAAAAAAAACATTTTGATAATTTTATCAGTTGTGACCCAAGTAAATACTTAATTTCAGTAGAAAAAGCGGTAAAAATAAGTTGCATGCGTTGGGATTCTCTCACAATACATACTGGCTTATCAGTGAAGGAAAAACATCGTGAGGCAACCTGTATACGTCCTTTGAAGAAATTCGATGGCGTATGTGATTCCACCGACGAGTTTTTGGCGGGAACGCGGAGTAATCATGTCGCCTCATTGTATTATTTTGTTAAACTTGTGTTTTTATCAGTGATAATTAGTGAAAAATGGTGGTATTTCGTTGATTATGACCTTATTTACGTGCATGAGTGTAGGCAAGTGATATAATGTGACGTATCATGTTGTTCCGTGTTGTTACCAAAACTCCATAGACGCCTCTAGTAAAGTCTCTACTGCTTTACTGAGGTATGAATTGGACTATGATTGGACTTGACAGCGACTTTATTGGACTATGACGAGACTACGACAGTGACTATTTTGATAAAATATTATCAAAAATTATTAAAACTTAATACTTGACACTGGCAAATGCACAATAATGCGACGCCAAAACTAAGAAGAAGAAGAAGATTCCACCGACCCGCAATCGGCTAGCGAGGTGGATATGGGCACATTCACCCTTTGTGGGTAGACCTGCGTCCTGAAATGGACTATTAAATAAGCTGGTAGGTATAGTACAGTACAGTTAGGATTCTCTTAGTTTTTCTTACATTTGAAGGCGGAACATTTTTTGAAGACATTCGACTCAGCACCTGCTCTTTATTTAGATATAATATATTCACAAATCCATTTAATTAATTTATTTATTGGAGTCCGACAAATAGTACGCCATATCAACAGTAAGTAATGTAGTCTAATGTGATGTCTGGGCGTGGGCAAGCAAACTAGCCAATAGTCATTAGAATTACAGATGCCGACGACGATGTGCAATTTAAGCTGATAAGATACAATAATAAACATGTTACAGCCTAATTATGTACATGTAGTTGTTTGAATTAGCTATCTGTTATACCTACATGACCTACAACCTTTCGTAATCTTCTATCAGTACTACTAACACGAAAACAGTATAACCGTCATAAATCATTTGAGATCTAAGATAAATGATTACACAGCGAGTATATTAGTTAAACTGTTAAACTACCGTTTGACAAGCGCGAGCGTTCACTAAATATCGATACAAACTGATATCATTATCAACAGTTAGGAAAGTAGCTTGTTACAAGATTAAATTCGTATTTTATCTGAATAAATTGTTGTTAAAACAAATCATTTTAATGAAACACGTAATTAATTTGTCGGTGTATTTTATGCCATTTTTTATTGAAATTTCTCGTGTTGAAATGGCACTGAAAAGTTATTCGAACGTCAAAAACAATAAAATGCTTTATAGTGTGTAGAGGTGAAAAACTGCCCAAAAACAAGATAGAATTACGCACTGAAGGTTCTGTACTATACTGCAAAAACAGTGAAATTTATTTCAACGTTAGTCTGGCTCCTTTATAAATAGCTACGAGTAAAGTTGACGTCGTTTAAAATTGTATGGGAAACATGTGGATTCAGAAAAAAGTCAAAGTTCACGTCAAGTCACTTTCATTATTTCAAACAAACTGGCCAGGCCACATCTATATTAATAATTTCGTCAAGGGGTACGGTAGACTCGATTGAAACTTTATCTGAATGATAAAACATAAAAAAATAATGATTTCGAGTCGACAACATATATCCGGAAAATTCGGATTATCGAGTATTTTAATAAATTATAACGGTGCTGACAAACAAAAACACGGTGTCCATATTGACACCGGATGACGAATGACATGACATAACTTGAGAAGTGTTGACAACACCACAAATAAAGAATCTGCTAAAATGACAATTGTGACAAAATAATGCTATATAAACATGCTAAAAATTGTGATAACATTTTTCAATATGAAATGAAACGTAACATAATTATAAAATTATTATTAATTAACAAAATATGTGTTTTAATCGACTATGACCTATTACTATGTTATCAAATAAAATGTAAGTATCTTGGTCTTCATCGACCACTAATGAGCTTGAAGACGAGGTTGAGTCATTGCTCAGACTGTATAACTCCCCTTGGTACCTACAGAGCGTAGTGCGTTCTCTGGAACTGCGTAAGACTAGCAGCATTTTCTTGCCCTTTTTAAGTCGAATCTCGAAATTAATTTTAATGGTAAAAAAACTTATTGTACAATTATTTTACATGCTAAAAATATGACGTATGCTATATTGCAAATAAATATGCTAAACAAGATGAAAATATGCTAAATTTAGCATAAAAATGCTAAATTGGCATCACTGATCTTGAGCAGTCAAGTCTTTTATGTTTTGGCGTCGCATTGTGGTGCATTTGCCAGTGTCAAGTATTAAGTTTTAATAATTTTTGATAATATTGTATCAAAATAGTCACTGTCGTAGTCACGTTAAGGTCCAACCTTTGGTTAGTACCACAGATATCTAATATACTAGGTTAGTACCTAACCGAAAGTTAGGTACCTACTTAATGTTTTCAATGATCCGAAATATAAAATAGGACAGGAGTGTAGGCTATTAATTTTGTGTTTGTAGTAATCAGACTCCACTGGAGAAGCAAAGGATACAGGCTACATAAAGTACATCATAATATATCACCAACCGGCCTTATTGGAAATCTATGAGCCTTATGTCCAGCTGTGGACGTCCTACGGCTGATAGATAGATAGATAATCATAGAAAATATAATACTTGCCATACCTAATCTTTAATGTTGACGTTGCCTTTCTTTTCGTTTTATCAGAATGTATAGATACATTTTCAGTACTTATTCATTTAGTTTTGAGCAATTACTTTGGGATATTGCTTACACCCATCATTCCGAAATTACCTATTTTTTAAAATGTATGTCTTTCATAATTGTTTTGCTTGACCTTCATCATTTTGTTATCAGCCTAATCTCCTTGCCATAGATGAAGGATAAGTTTTCGCTCAGAGCGAAGCGATCCTTCCTTCATCTATGCTCCTTGCATTTGGTAATCATTGTCATGATTGTAAAAAATTGATGCAGCGAAGAGCTATTCGTAAAGATGGTGATCAAGTAAAATTATGATGAGTGTGCGTGTATTATAAGTCATATTTCACCCGAGCGAAGCCGGGTTGTCATCTAGTATTTGATTAAAGCGTAAAGTTTGACAAGTTACGGCTTGTAAAGTTATGGTGTGTAGAATTACAATTTGGCTCTACAGAAAATCTGTATGCTGAGTGTGAGTTTTGTCGTAAACACATGACGCGCTCTTCGGCGAGCGCGTAAGCATGTAATTTGTGTGAAGAAATGTACAGCGCAACTTGCGGCGCGTTTTTGAAACACAACAAGTTCATACAAATTACATGCTTACGCGCTCACCGAAGAGCGCGTCACGTTTACGACAAAACTCACACTCAGGATACTGGTAGTTTTATGAGGGTGCGAGCTATATGGTCTCGTCTTAGCAACTTTTTACTTGAACATGTTATTACTGGAATACTATGTTTACATTGTTGAAACAAATTAGTTAATGTTAATCTAAAAACTATCCTGCCAAGTGCGAGTCGAACTCGAGCACAGAGTGTTCCGTACCATATGGAAGCCCCATTAACATATTTTATTTTAATTTAATTATATATTTATGAAGAGAATAAACAACGAGTCGGACTCGAGCACAGAGTGTTCCGTACCATATGGAAGCCCCCTTGATGAAGAAAAAAAATAAGATAAAGGAAATAAACAACTTAATATTCTGTGAATATTTCAAGCATCTTCCAGTTGCCGTTATTAATATTGAGCATAAACGTTACGTTTCATGTATGGGGCCTTCCTTAAATATTTATTTTATTTTAATTTACAAATATTATTTAAGTGAAAATTTAACTGAATTTTCTGTGAATATTTCAGGCATCTACCAGCCATCATTAAGATATCGAGCTAAAAACGGCTAAAAATTCAGGATTGTTGTATCCTCTCATCTTATATTTTTTTTTTAGATTTTAGTATTTGTTGTTGCAGCGGAAACAGACAGACGGACGGACAGACGGGCAGCGAAGTCTTAGTAATAGGATCCCGTTTTTACCCTTTGGGTACCGAACCCTAAAAAGGACAGTATGATGACAATTCCTTTGAATCGTTTTTCTTTTTTCGATTGGTTTTCTTTTTGAATACGGAACCCTCAAAAGTACAATATAAATCATTTATATGGTTGTCAATATTTTACGTGCAAACCGTTTGCTTTTGACCTTTGTGTGGTTATTATTTTAATCGTCGAATTTGTTCTCTATTCCCTAGTTGATCGATCGAAAGCGTAGGTATATCTCCGAATTATTATGGCGATTTTGTTTTCGTCTGTCCAGATGTTGGTTTTCATCTACAGGTTGCATTTTTCAATGAATCTCGACGAAACGTGGTAAGTACTGTAACAAGTTAAATATCCATGTTATTAGATTTTTGTCGTCAGCGATTTTTGATAGGGGGTCATTTCCCCCAAAAAAAATCTCAACAAAGGGCAAAATCTCAAATATTTGTGCTGTGTGACTGCGTTGCCAATACTCAAACCACGGATTATCTACTTCGATAACTAGAAAAAAAGAAATAAAGTTAATTTACTAAAAACTTACAATGGAATACAATCAAGTTAGGTACAATAGTGTTCTTGCCCTGATGCTAGGGCACTAGAATACGGCATCGGTATCCTCTGCCTGTAGTAAGAGCCTACTAAAAAGAGACCTCTGGGCCCGTGGATGGTCAGAGATGAGGCTCTGGACATCCACTCAAACGGGCCCGGGAGGACGACATCGTGTGTGGTACCGTTGTCGTAAAGGACAACACTACGAGTAGCCTAGTACTAATACCAGGCGAGTAGTCGTATAAAGTGCTGGAAGCACTGATGCGTTCCTTTGGAGATCCTGGAGTTCCTGGACCCTGCACGTGGGTTCAAATCCAGGTCCTGCACCAATGATTTCTATGTAATTAATAAAAAAATTCACATCACGGGTTTTTGGTGAAGGAAAACATCGTGAGGCAACCTGCTTACGTCCTTAGAAGAAATTAGATGGCGTATGTAAATCCACCAATTCGCAATGGGCCAGCGTGTTGGATATGACATCTTACACACGGCGTCTGACCCCAAACTAAGCATAGCTTGTGATGTGGCTGCCAGAGACTGATATACTACTTATACTTATTTTTTTACATACATACTTATATAGATAGTAACTAAATAAGACCCAGACACAGAGCAAACACTTATTTTCATCACATAAATATTTACCCTGGGTGGGGATCGAACCCACGCCTCGTTGATCCAGAAGTTAGGGTCACTAACCACTGAGCCATATGGCCCAGTCAGTCCAGTCACCCTTTGTGGTTAGACTTACGTCCTGCAGTGGACCATTAAAAAGGCTAGTAGGCATAGGCCGCGTCACACAAGTTGGCGGACATGAAGTTAGCTACAAGCTGCGCAATATCCAATCCTGACTGAAGCTCACACAAAGCCGCGCGTTGATTGGATATTGCGCAGTTTGTACTTCATTTTCGCCAACTTGTGTAACGCGGCCTATACAGTACAGAAAGTTCCATCTCTAATTAGATATAGTGGCTACAGTGTACAGGATACTTCAAGAATAATATGAACATAATATTTTTACCCTGAAAAGTCGGCAACAACAACGGTGACCTCTTACCATCAGGCCAAAAAAAATTGGTTGTATGTAATGTCGGTTTACGGAAGATGATTTTACGCGATAAAGTCATAAAAAAACCGGACAAGTGCGAGTCAAGCTCGCACATCGAAGGTTCCGTACAAACACATTGTTAAAATAATTAAAAACCTGTTTTAGCATGTGCTAATGAAGTTCTTTTATATGATATCTTACATGATACGATTTACTCACTTTGAAATTTGAACCCATATTTTGTGAATTTCGAATCCCTATTTTTTTGGGATATAAATAAAAATGTACAGTTTTCAGATTTATTCCTATATGTGTACTCTGAGACAATGCTTCTCGCCAAATTTCATAGTTCTATGTCAACGGGAAGTACCCTAGTAGGTTTGGATTTATGTGAGTATAGAAATATGCGGATTTTTACGACATCAACGGCTCTAACTTTTTCAAACGATAATTGAGAAGTTTTTCTTTTACACAACTGCAAGATACTATAGATATACGTATACAGGTTAAATTTCAACTCGATATCTTTATGCGTTCTCGAGATAAAGAGTCTTGATATACACACATACGGACAGACGGACAACAAAGTGATCCTATAAGGGTTCTGTTTTTTTTTCCTTTTGAGGTACGGAGCCCTAAAAAACATTGTTGAATCAACAACAGTACTGAAATACGCTGAACGTTTAGACCGATCGTGCCTCTCTATCACTTTTTCCGCGTTCTAGCTTGCACGCTCGACTCAGGCAGAACGTGACACTTTTTCGAGCGTGCTGCCGGCGTTATAAGACGTTATCACTTCAAAAAGTAATTTTTGTGTTGATACTGTGACGCGCTGTTTAACGCGTTCCGTAAAAGAGTTAAAAGAAAGCTTAAAGAGAGCTTTTCTTAATTTATTGTTTGGATTATAAGATGGTAAATTTAATGTTCATCAATAAAGCTGTGAAAAGCAGATTATTCTACAGGACTTAATTCATTGTGTTCCTTTATCGGTTTGCACCAGTAATCTAAACCTTGCGGTCTACTAAGCTTTTCCATTGTTCGTAGATTTTATGCGGGACGCGCGCCTGATAAACGCATATCGAGTTTATAGAATGAAATACGTATAGGTAAATTCTTGCCTTTTTTAGATAAATTGTGTAGGTGAATAGACGTACTCGTACAAGCTTTGTGCAGTCAAGTTATTTCTAAATAATAATTAGATAGATACATTTTGCAACACGTACCGTACACATACCGGCAAGCGTAGCGTGGAGGACAGATGACCTCATCTGGATGAAAGATCACAGAATCGCGCTGGATGTAAGCCGCGTCTCACCGATCTTACAAATAAATATAAATATATGTAAATAAATAAATATCAGAAGACATCTTACACAAGATCTCTGACTGCTTTCTGTACTACATATAGTTTTAAATATATAATTTTAATTATATAAATAGTACGTAAATAACATCCAGACAAAGCAAACACCTATGTTCATCACACAAATGCTTGTCCTTGGTGGGGATCGAGCCCACGCCTTTTTGACCCATAAACCAAGGCCACTAACCACTGAGCCACCGACGCAGTCGATTGTCAATTATAATCTCCTCCTGTATTGTGGCCGGATTGCAATGCGATCCAAAAAAAATCAAAAGAAAATGCTAGTTGGCGCGTTAGAATAATATCCATTCATCAGTAATCAATAATTATTTTAAATCCGTAGAGGAGGCCTATGTTCAGCGGTGGACGACCTGATGGATGGATATTGTAACGCGCCAACTAGCATTTTCTTTTTTTTTTCTTGGATCGCACTGTAATACGCCCACAATACATTTAACATAATTACTTTTAGCACTTTTAGTAATAGACAGATAGACAGACAGACAAAACTCTTTATTTACAACCACAATAAGAAAAATAAACACTATTTACATATATACGACAAAAATATGATTATAAAGTGGCGGCCTTATCACCCATGGCGATTTCTTCCAGGCAACCTTGCACGAATATGAACCGACAAGAACAATAAATAGTGGCCTTAATAGATATTAATAAAGAAAACACCTATAAATAATAAACTAATTATACTTATTCAATTAAGTAATAGAGCATAATAGCATATTTTAGGTAAAATGATTATGACTGCGAGCCTATAATTCAATACAATATAGATATGAACGAAATAAAAATAAAATTCTCCACTCTAAAAATAAATTAGAATAACCTTACCAAAAATATTTTTATTCAAAAAATAAGTATTTTATTGTATCTGCTATTCGTAACAGATATTGATGAAATGGCACAGTCTCTCAACAAAAGGGAGAAGTACAGAATTATCATAACAATACAAGCGATTGACCCTCGCCCTCGCGTTCGGTATGCGAAGAGCAGCAAAGTTTTGGCGTACTATTTACATTCTCATGACAATACACTCTCATTGCACGCACAGGCCGAATCAAACTTCCTGGTACCTGAAAATCGCAAATTTCTGTTTCTTGCTCAGCTGCGATAATAGCCCGCGAGGTATGCGCAAAAAATGTAACTACTGCGGTCGATACGAGTAGTTGTAGATGGCTGCGCGTCTGACCAAATGGCTATCAATGCTGGTGTTCCTCAGGGGTCGGTGCTCTCTGTGACGCTCTTCCTACTACATATTAACTACTTGCTAAAGCCCGGTCTCTTTGCGTACGCAGACGACAGTACAATTGTGGAGAGCTAGCTACACATCCGGTGCAAGAACGAGCGGGCCACAGATCGAGTTACTCAGAGAGGCTATGGTCAAACGGCTGATACAACTTGAGAGATAGGATAGCTTGTATGTCAGTTTATGATTGCATTTGTTTATTATACTTTTAAAATCTGTCCGTACCCGGGCGAAACCGGGATGGGCAGCTAGTGTCCTGTAAAAAAAAATTACATTTTGTATCCACGGACGTGTTGTTTTATGATTTCTATTCGTTGAAATTTGAAAACGTTAATTGTACACAATAGAAAGGTACTACTGTACTACCCCAAGCAGGCTTTGCAAGATAATCCTTACTAAGTACTACCAAATATATCTAACTCATTGTTATTGTAATATACGAGTAACCCGCGAACTTTGACCCCTGCAGAGATCGTTAACCTTTTCTGTTTGCCTTCATTAGATATTAGGTTTATTGTTACTGTAAACAATAATAGACATTTGAAGCTGATTTATGTGGATTGAAGGGAGAATCAAATTTATGTTAACCTATTTTCTTCAACTCTGAGAGGTATTTAAGAGATTTCTAAGCGATATGGAAATAATAAATGAGTATATCAAGTGTAGATACTTATACGAACTACATGAAAAGAAGATGATAATGATAATGATAGCCTTTATTAATATATATAAATATATATTAATATTATTCAATCTTAATATATATAAATCTCGTGTCACAATGTTTGTCTTCAATGGACTCCTAAACCACTTAATCGATTATAATAAAATTCGTACACCATGTGCAGTTCGATCCAACTTGAGAGATAGTTTAAATCTCAAATTATAGTCGCAATTTTAATTTATTTAGCCACAGTAACGCGTGGCCGGGCAGCTAGTCAACTTATAAAACTACACAAATGTGTCTCTAACTATTTAATTACTTATAATATGCTAAATATAAAATATTATGCTCGTTCTATTTCGACACCAGTAATTTGATTCATTATTTTTACTTTTGATCGTCTTGCTTTTCAGCATAGGCCTACTTCCTGCTACTTTTTTAAAATTATCTTCCCATCTACGTCTCTGTCTGCCCTTTTTTCTTTTGTATTGTCTAGGGCACCATTCCATGACATCTTTTGTCCATTTGTCTTTTTTGCTCCTTATTATATGTCCTGCCCACTTCCACTTCAGTTTTTTGATGCAATATTTGACATCGAGAATTTTTGTTTGATTCCTAATGGAGTTTAACCTTACTTTGTCTTTTAATTTTATGTTTAGCATACTTCTTTCAATGCTATGTTGGCAAGTTTTCAATGCTTTCATGTTTTGGTTTGTTAAACTCCAGGTTTGACAACCATATATCATACTTGGTAATATACAGGTGTTGAATATTTTTCTCTGAAAAGAAGATACTTACTCGTAATTGTGTGATATCATTACAACATACAACCCATATTACATCCAGTTCGAAATGTAGTAGATGTGTAGAAGAGATCCATAGAAGAACTGAGGTTATCAGCATACCCTCCCGCGGATTGGTAAATTTCCTTTAGGTACAAAACGTTGAATTCTCATAATGTTAAATTCCTAAAAAGTATCATTTCCCATAATGTTGAATTATTTAGGATTCGCAAATAGTAAATAGCAGTGAGCGGGCACATAGCGTAGAGGACTGATGACCGATGGGGTCAAAAGTTCTCTAGTGGAGACCATGAATCAGCAAGCACAATGTAGGACATCCACCCACAAAGTGATCGTATGACTTGCTAAGTAAGATTCCAAAAATATGAATTTCTAAATCATATCAAATATTTTTGGCTGCCCCACAAAAAGGCATCTTCTTTTATAATTTTTGGAAATAAGTAAAGCAAGTAATCAAAGAATTTATTCATTACAAATATAAATATTAAATAAATGTTCTACTAGTACAATACAAGTAAAGGAGCGATGTCAACAATGCTGCAAACTTTTCGCTCAATATTGGCTAATTCTGTAGGTATTATTATGTTAATGAGCTAAAATTTCTTCATTCTCACAACATTATGGAGCTTATCTCCATATGATTCCGACTCGAAATTAAATAATTTGCATTAATGAAAGCGCGGTATTTCGGGTACACGTTCTGGCGCACATGTTATGATTCTTCGGATGCCTCATTTAACCGCGCCTCTGTGTACCGTCTCAGCAGTACTCAAGGTTACTGTAACCGAATCAACTTTTTCATATGCCACTGTTGGACCATAGAAAAAACAAAGTTACCGGAATAGCCCAGCGGATTGACAGGTTGAAAGAGCAGTGGGCACATAGCTCGGAGGATTGATGACCGATGAGGTCGAAAATTTCTCGAGTGTAGACCATGAATACGTCTATCTCCGAGGTGGAAAGATGATCTGATCAAGACCTCAGGATCATGCTGGATGCAAGCCAGTTCGAACCGGTCTTATTGGATATTAGGGAGGCCTATGGATTTCTGATGCTAAAGGCACTTAATTTATGGTGTTCTTCGAAAAATGTGAACAAAATTTTCATGATCCCTATTCAGTTGCGGATTGGAGGATTGCCATAGGTACATTAAGTACGTTTTTATGTAGGAAACCATCTTGAAAATAGTATCAAATTGATTTGTGCATGTATATTCAAGATGGTTTCCTTCATAAAAAACCGGACAAGTGCGAGTCAGGCTCGCACATCGAGGGTTCCGTACAAACACGATTATAAACTTGTTTTAGCATTGCAAATGAAATGAAGTTCTTTAAAATGATACGTCACTCACTTTGAATTTGATCGAGTCAGGAAATGCATTTAAATGTTTGCACTAAAACAACATCTCTCGTACGTATAGATACGAGTACCTCGTACATCGACGGAGAAAGTTAATGCCGCGGGCTAACTTGACGCCAACGCCATCTAGTTTTGATATGAGTAAATACTGAGATTTAAACTGCTTTAAGAATTGATTTTATAACTTATTTGATTTGATTGCTATTAAGTTTGATGTTTTATATTTATACAATTTACATTACCATTTACATATAAATTTATATTTGAACTTATTTTCAGTTTAGACAGAATTTTGCACCAATTTTTTGTGAATTTTGAGGCCCTATATTTTGTGATGCAAATAAAAATGTACAGTTTTCAGATTTATTCCTATATGTCTACTCTGAGACAATGCTTCTCGCCAAATTTCATAGTTCTATATCAACGGGAAGTACCCTGTAGGTTTTGATTTTTGTGAGTGCAAAATATGCGGTTTTTTACGACATAAACGGCTCTAACTTTTTTATATGGTAACTGAGAAGCTTTTCTTTTACACAACTGCAACCATTCATAGGTTTACGTATATAGTTTAAATTTCAACTTGATATATTTACGCGTTCCCGAGATAAAGAGTCTTGACATACACACAGACGGACAGACTGACAGACGGACAACGTACGTATAAGCAGGGTTCCGTTTTTTCCGCTTGAGGTACGGAACCCTAAAAACATGATGGTATAAAAACTATAAGAAATACATATTGGTATGGGACAGGTGATTGATTTATTTGGCATAATACCATTACTTTCAACTTTTTCCGGTCATGACAATATTTCAATTGTTCACAATAGGATTTCGTAATAAGTTAAACCAACAAGTAACTTCACAATACAAGTAATTTGAAGTACTGCGGCACTGTTGCCCGTTTAACCGACTCTTTGTTGATTCAGCGGGGGTGCTGAAACAAATTATACCAATTGTTTACGACCCCTGCCGAGCTTAGGGGAGACGGATTCGCAAGAATTTCCCTGATTGCTGGCAATTTAATTTTTTGTTTTGGTTCATATTTTCTGCGGAAGTTGATGAGCCTCGTGTGCTTGTTTATACAAATCATTGATCAAGTTTGGTTATTATTGTTGATTTTGTAAAATAGTTGGATTTCAAAATAAATTATATTATAACAGGGTAGTTGACTGGAATTGAATAGTTTAAAAGTATTAGAATTAGTGAATTCTGCAATTGATTATGATTCATAAACTGAAAAAATAATTATAATTAGGTATTATACTCTATAAAATTTAACTTGATCTCTACGACAGTTACATATTGACATATTTAGAGTTAAGATAGTGGTGGAAAAAATCGATTTTCAAACAATGTTGTAATGAAATCGAATGAATAGTTGAAGGTGAGAAATTGGATTTTATTTACTTACTATTATTTAAGATCAAGTATACATGTAAATAATGTTATGATATTAATTAAATACTCATAATAATGTAACGATAGTATTTATCGACGTTTTTCACTATTATCGATGCTAATGTAACATATAATTGGGTTTAATTTAATTACACGTGTAAAAAATGTTATGATGTTAAAATATACAATAAAAAAAATGATAAATTAAGTTTTTTAAAAATATCGTCAGTATAAACTATCGATATTTTAATTAAAACTCTATCTAAAACTCTGTGGTCACGATCATTCGTCGCCCGTCACTAATCGGCATGCTCATAAAGTATGACATTGACAGGTACTGTCTGTACTATTAAGAAATTCAGGACTTCATAGGCGTGATTTTTCTGACAGCTGTCGCAGAGATCAAGTTAAATTTTATAGAGTATAGCTAATCTAGCTGAGAGATATAAGCTTGTAAAGATTTTGGTGGTTAATCTTTGTCCCTTTCCCACAAAGCATAACATAGTATGGCGAATGAATGACACTTACAGGCAGTAACGTCATATCCTGTAGTGCGCTCTTTATCTAGCAAGAAAATAAAAGTGGTTGTAACTTCTTTATTTCTAAGTTGATTTTATTTTTGTTTTCGTTGATCAGCTCTGTTTATGGTTCGCTGTTACATGAGGACATCAACAAAAATGTCCACAAACCTATTTACATTTGATGGCTAAGCCATCGAGCTCAGAAATTCAATGACGATTCTGTCACTATTTTTCGCCTTTAATTCACAAAAGAAAATCAAAATAATACTAACTTAACCTCGTATTCATGACGAGTATCTGTTCGAGCTTCTAGAGTTGCCAGTCGTCTTTTTAAAATAATATCTAGTCGAACAGTATACTCGTCACCACAGATTATAAATATAGACTTTATTACAATATTTTAATAATTAATCAGTGAATTAAAACTACAATCTTACACATTGAAAGTGATAACTGACGTAAATGTACTTTACTGTTTGGTTTGCAAAACTGTATGTATTTACAAGTACAGTCCTAAAATGAAATAGTAAAAATATTTATCGAAAAATAATTGCCAGTTCAGACAGAGTTCCCAAAATGTCGGATGGCAATACTGATCTCTGGGCAAAGGCGGGCCCAGAGGTTTAATTGGCACGTGTTGCTCCGACCACTCGTGTAGATTAATCTGTAGATATTTTTGCTCGCTGCCCTACGGCGGTTTCGACCATAAAAGATTCAAATAAGGTAACCATTGACACCACACACTAAAACCATTACCATATTTTTGTGTCATTTGATAAAGACACTGCCGCTACAATAATATTATGCTAAGTATATATTAGTAATCTAACCCCAAACTAAGCAAAGCTTGTGATATGGCTGTCAGAGATTGATATACTACAGTTTAGTACCTAAACAACACCCGGACACAGAGAAAACACCTATGTCTATTACATAAATGCTTGCCCTGCGTGGGGATTGAAGCCCACGCCTCTTTGGTCCAGAAGTCAGGATCACCTACCACTGAGTCACCGAGGCAGTCAAAATATGAGCAGTTATGAGCAGATTGTCACATCATTGGCTTTTCAGTGAAAGAAAACATGGTGCAGAAACCCGCATAGTGCATACAGCCGTACAAAAAATTCGATCATGGTTGTGAATCCATAAATCCCCTAGTTAACCTAGAGTGGTGCAGTAAATATGACCCAATTACCTATTCTACGATAGATCCATCCATCAGACATATTATGACGCTCACTGCTGGACATGGGCTTTCCCTATGGATCTCCCAATAAGACCGGTTGGAAGCGGCTTGCGTCCAGCGTGATCCTGAGGTCTTGATGAAATCATTTGTCCACCTCCTAGGTAAGGTCCTACGCTGCGCTTGCCGGTAAGTGGTCTCCACTCGAGAACTTTTCTTTTCGACCCCATCGGTCATCATGTGACCTGCCCACTACTCTATTAACTTGCCTATCCTCCAGGCTATGTCTGTAACTTTGTTACTTCTATGGTCCAACAGCGGCATATAAAAAAAGTTGATACGGTTCCAAAGTCAAAAGTATTTATTCGAAGAAATTGTGGTTACGAAAAAAAAGACGAAATTTTTTTTTATATTCACAGTACAATACAATTAGCCAATACGGCAAAGGAAAATTAGTGCTATTACTACTCAGAGTAATAAAATAATGCCTATCAAAATGATAATAATTTTTATAGACAATTCTTCATTAAGTCTCTGTTATTATTACACATGCCCTGTGTAATAGGCTAATAGGGTAATATCATAAAATGATATTAAAAGTTGTAATAGTGAAAGGATGGTGATTGACTAATTTTCTTAGAACAAGCTAAACACAATCTAAAATCACGGAGATATAATAAAACAAGCTGCCACTTATTTTCCTTTGAGATGAAACAAAAAGATAATTCTTTTTCAGAAGCTTTTTAGAGATATGAATAATTAAGAGCTTCTCGTTCGAAATGCAATTTTCTTAAAATACTGTCTCTAGTGGGTATTTAAGTAAAATATTTATTTAGGATGTGTATACACAGAACATCCGTCTTTTTCATTGGATTTGTAAGCAGCGTTTTAAGTTATGGAATTTTATATTGCTCACTGTCAGTATAGAAGCAGACTGTATAATTTAAAAAAAGACTTTCTTTTTGTGATAAACATTTCAAAAATTGACGCGTTCGCAGGATAATTCGACGTTTTCGCAGATAGCGTTCTAGCTTAATTTGGGCAAAGCATCTGGGCCGGAATCCCAGAGAGATGCAGGTTCAAATCCTGCGAACATGTCAATTTTTGAAATGTTTATCACAAAAAGAAAGTTTCTATACACCTAGTGTGTGAAGCACGATAAAAAACATTTCACTGTATAATTTTGTTCCATGAAAAAACTATGTTTTGCCCGCAACTTCGCCTGCGTGATATTTTGTGCTATCCCATTATTTTTCTGTGTTAAAAAGTAGCCTATGTCACTCTCTAACCTTTAAAATATAACCATGCTGAAAATCAAACGTAATTAGGAGCAGGTCGCGGCATAAAAGTGTAGCGCTGAGCGAAGTGTGGAGGGGGTGACTGCGCATGGGTTTAGTATGGCGGTCACCATGCGCAGCCATCCCCTCCACACTACCCGCAGTGCTAGACTTACGTGCCGCTACCTGTAAGTAAGTAAGTAAGTAAGTAATATCAAACGTATCCGCTGATCTGATCTGACAACTGTACTGTACTGTACCAGCCTTTTTAATAGTCCACTGCAGGATGTAGGCCTACCCACGAAGGGTGATTGGGCCATATCCACCACGCTGGCCCAGTGCGGGTTGGTGGATTCACATACGCCATCGAATTTCTTCTACGGACGTATGCAGAGGTTGCCTCACGATGTTTTCCTTCACCGAAAAGCCAGTGGTGTGAAATTCCGTTCATTAATTCCAAAGAACTCATTGGTACGGGACCGAAGATTCGAACCCACGACCTTACGATTGTAAGGCGGGTGTCACTACCTCTCGACCACCACGGCTCCAAAACAAACGAAACAAACAGAATAACAAACCAACATAAATTGTTTCAGATTTATATGTAAGTTACCTACCTGTTAAAGTAAAATAAGACAGACTACAAATAGAGCCACACAACAAAAGATAATATATGCCAAGAGACAAATAAATAATATTTCGGAAAAAAAGATATAGGTATAGGTACAATACATTTTTGATGGGTGACCGTCAGTGGTATTTATAACTGCGCAATGCAAGCTCGGAAGACACCTTAATAAAATCGTAGGTTTTAAAATATCTTTCTTCTCTCTAGCCAGGGAAGGGAGCGACATAAAACCTCAACAATTTTCTATAAGCTGAACTTAACGTTTATACAAAATATATTTTTTTGTCAAATCCTACATAGGTAGTCTATATAGGTATAGGCACGGTTATAAAAATTCTGTCAGTCGGTACAATCCGACGAACGATACACAAATATATTCTACTTACTATACCTATAAGCATTACCTATTATTGCAAAGTTTTATCTCAATCCGTTCAGTAGTTTTTGCGTGAAAGAGTAACAAACATCCATACATACTCACAAACTATCGCGCTTATAATATTAAGTAGGATTTATCGATAGATTTTGTACCGATTTTCGATCTTAAGTTTAAGGAAATTCTAAGCTCATTACCATGCATTTGAGTTTACCCAAATTCGTGATATAAGTGCACATTTGTCTCTAATCTTAAATGAGATTACAACGAACAATAAAGTAAAATTTAAGAACGAAGTAAAAAAGCAGTGAAGCCAAGTAAAATGGTGCTATCTCAGCCCAGTGGAGCACTCGGTTGGTGTAAATAAGGCTCCGAACATTTATAGGGAAAAAACACACTAAGTAGAACACATTGTAGGACGGGGAGGCGAAAACGTCTTCGTACGAAATGTATTTTAGTAAAAGATTCTGTAATAGAGATATTGCCCCTGGTGATATTGTGATCTTCTTAAATGTAACTTAGTGCTGTCGCTATCATTTATTGATACGACGAGATGACGACTTCGAAGGCGTATATTTTTGTTATTATTATTATTGTCTGACAGATGTTAAGCGGAAATGCGGTTTAATATCAAGCACGCTTCCCTAGTTAGTATTTGTTTGTTCTAGATTTGAAGATGCCTAAATTGTAGACAAAGATTTGCACATTCTTGCTGTGCGTAAATAGGAATGGGGAATCAAAACGTTTTGTTTGAGAACATGGAAAATATTTACCATGTGGTGGTCGGCTTTGTCTGGCCGTCAGATAATAATAATATGACATTATTTGCAATTAATAAACTCAATTTTCTTCCTGCTCATATAATAAATAAATAAAATAAACTTTTAGTAATTTAGTTATTGTCACTATAATTTTGTATTCCCAGATTAAATTGTTAGTTTGGCAGCACTAAGTTTAGATATCCAATTATACACTACGTACCTACTTAGTGTTTTTGATGTTAAAAGAAATTGATGACACTAACTTTCCTTTAGTGAATTGTTGTGACCAACTCGTACCTACAAAAAAGAATGTACGAGTAGCTTAGGTATGTAGACATATTGTATTTTGTTGTAATTAATAAAGGTTCTATCGTAGTCCTTTTACTATCACAAATACAAATAAATCGCTTTATAAAATGCTGTCAGTTGTATCGGGTTTGAATTTTCTATACAATGTGTAAAGGGCGGAAAAATATTAAGTATATTTTAGTGAAATCAGCAGGAATCAAGCTTAGCTTGCTACACTTGTAACATCTTTAGCCTATAATAGTTCTATTATTACATTGCTATTGCAACATTTTTTTTATCGGGCTTTTATAAACTTCAACAAAATACAATAAAATTACATGCACTAAGAAATTGAATAATTCACAGACCCTTGAAGGTCTAAATATAACCCAAAATTAAATGCCGAAACCCAGTACCTTTGGCAGCGTTGCCAGAATCAGTGGCGGATTAACCTACCTACGTATTTGCCGAAAAATCTACCGCTCCAGCATACGACTACGCAAACGTTAGTAATACATATTTCAAACTTTGATCTAAGCGATAAAACGTACCTATCATATGTAAAATAATAACAATAATTAAAGTAAATGGTCCGAAATGTGCCGCCCGCTAAAATCTGTTGCTCTAGGCTCCAATCTACTCAGCTTAGTGGTAAATCCGCCACTGGCCAGCATGCTGGCAGCATTATCAGGCTGAATGGCAATGCTTATACGTTGAGCCAAATAAACACCTTTGCCTATTTTAGTCACGAGAGGAAGTTTGTGAGAGTTCTAGTGTGGACCAACCTTAAGTCTTGTTGCTATTATTGCTTCCGGGTGGCGCAGCAATTGGAGTTAATGTCCTTAAAGGCCGTCAATGGTCCTCGTCCTTAATACTCGGAAAAAGGACGGCTCTTAGAGAGGGTGCGGACTGTAACTTGAATTCATGGGAAATTGACACCGTTTTATTGTGTAAAGCAACACTGTCGTTATCATTAGGGTAATTAGATGTTGGACGATATTTGATTACCGTGTTGTTAGTGTTTATTACCTGGCTGTCTGGAAAAGAAGTTAATTAAAGTTAAAATGCTCAGTTTGTATGTTACTTTACTTATCCAAACGAGGATTAAAGGATTCGTAGGACATCAAACGAACGAGGTAAATAGAGGACCGCATTACGATCACAAGATCATGCTGGATGAAATATTTTTACAACCGGTTTGATTAAAGCTACACGAGAAGCCTACGTTTAGCAGTGGACGTTATAAAGCTGGTCGATATCATGATATATTTTTACCTATTCTATTCCTGCCGGCTTTTCTTTTATAGTACAAGTATATCATAGAGACCAAAACGCCACTCAAATACGGCGGACATGTGTGTATATAGCTGCACATTTTGAGTTCAAATAGCTGAAATATAATAATGTTTGAAAAATACGTGTTTTCAGATGATATTTACCTATTAGTATTTATGTAGCCTAGCTTTGCATTTGACCACATAATGCCTAATGTTAAATAGAGATGCGGTTTAAGGTATTAAATTTCTATGAAAATGTATGTGATGTATGTACGTTTGATGGATAAATTAAATATGATTTTTTGTACTTGAGCGATGTCAAACGGACTTTTAGTCAGAAATAACAATAGCGATTAATTTATTATTAGATTTAGCTCTGCTCTCTGCTCGTATGCTAATTTTGAAGCCATTATCTTGGTTAGGGTATTATGTCATGTTTATCTGAAATAAATGGACGATACTTAGTTAGCCGTCCATTTCATGTTTAACAATGAGGAAACTGAAATATGTAGTAATGAGAAATTACACGCGAAGTGACCTCATTGCCAGTTTTGTCGTTTTTAAATCTGTATATTTGGTTTAAAATGGATAACTTATGAGTAAATATTTTTATTTGCTTTGTAAATTTTGTGTATGTCGCATAAAACTTCTTGGCTGCTGTGATGTTAGTTATGAGCTGCAGATAACCCAATCCTGACTGAAGCGCACTTAACAGCTGTGCGAGGATTGGGTTGTCCGCAACTTGTAGCTACATTCACAGTCGCCAAGAAGGATGATTTGACCTATTATACAGCCGTGGCCAAAAGTATTAGGCACCCTGTATTTTCTCTCTATCTTCTAAAATAATTTCATTCTTTTTTGGCATTTTTAACAAAATTAAGTGTCAATTTAATCACATCAACAGAAATGAAAGCTTGTTTACTTGTTATTTTAGAGTCCAAAACACAAGTGACCAAACGTTGACTGATTAGACCGAAAGAAAACCGAATCCTTTGTTTTCGGTCACCAAGTTTTTATGACCTTAACAAAGAGCCGCTTGATATTCTAAGAAGTTATTTATGACCCCGGTAAGTCATTAAAGATAAGCACTTAGTTATTGGTTAAGTAGTAAACATGCATTTTGATTTTTTATACGTGCCTAATACTTTTGGCCAAGCTGTATGTGTTTATTGACAGCACATTAGTACTGAAACGGCTCATCATTTTAGCTGGTTAATAAAAACTTTCACTACTTTCAAATTAGAAATTGCGAAACAAAATCAGAACTAGTGTTTCGAGAACTATTGGCCTGATCGATTATCAGTCCTCTGTGATATGCGCTCTGCCGACTGCCATTTAATCTTGCATACTGTACTGTACTGTATCAGCCTTTTTAATAGTCCACTGCAGGACGTAAGCCTACCCACGAAGGGTGTTTGGGCCATATCCACCACGCTGGCCCAGTGCGGGTTGGTGGATTCATATACGCCATCGAATTTCTTCTACTGACATATATCTAGGTTGCCTCACGATGTTTTTCTTCACCGAAAAGCCAGCAGTATTAAATTCCGTACATAAATTCCAAAGAACTCATTGGTAAGGGACCGGGATTTGAACCCACGACCTCACGATTGTAAGGCGGGTGTCACTACCACTAGACCACCACTTCACACTTTCTCTGCTTTTAATCTTGCATATTAACCGAGATATCAGTACCTAATTTTGGTCTCTCTTTGGGTCTGATTTGATGTCTCAAAAGGACTTCATGCATACGTTGACTGCTTCGGTGGCTCAGTGGTTAGTGATTCTGACTTTTGGATCACAGAGGCGTGGGTTCGATCCCCACCCAGGGTAAGTATTTATGTGATGAACATAGGAGTTTGCTCTGTGTCTGAGTGTTATTTAAGTACTATCTATATAAGAATTTATTTAAAAATATGTATATGTAGTATATCAGTCTCTGGCAGTCATATCACAAGCTTTGCTTAGTTTGGGGTCAGATAGACCGTGTGTAAGATGTACCCTAATATTTAAAAAAAAATTAAGCGTACTTTAGGTTTTTAGGAAGATACCAACGCAATGAAATACATGGAGCTACTCATATTTCCTAAGATATTCTTCATCTTTCAGGTACTAAGGTAAAATAAGTTACGAAATTGCTTGCCGCATTAATCATGGCGTAAAGTTCCGCCGACATTTTGTGTGATTGTAGGCCAGGCTCAGAACACGCTCGTACGTTTGGGTGGGCACAACATCTGTACGATATTATTCTCAAGAGTTGCAGCGCATACGTGTATACGTGTCTTAGAGATGGGTTTAGATTAAAGTCCCGGAAATTGAATTTTTGGTCAGATTAGGTAATTAAAATATATAAATAGGTACTGTACTGTACCAGCCTTTTTAATAGTCCACTGCAAGACGTAGGCCTACGTAAGAAGGGTGATTGGGCCATATCCTCCACGCTGGCTTAGTTCAGGTTGGTTTGGTCCTAGTACGTTTTCGTAACATATAATACTTAGTAATGGTATTCCGAACAGTAGACGAAAATGCACAATCTGCACATACAAAAATATTTTTAATCGCGATATTAAGGTTAAAGGTAACGATGTTAAAGTTCACGGCATATAATATACTATTTTTGACTGAATTTCATAAGCCTATATCTCGACTCGTTCTTGACCGATTTAGGTCATTGTCGAAATACTTATTAGAGTTAACCAAATATTACTAAAATCGTTTCATAAATAGCGCCACACCAAATATCTCCTTTATGGGATTTCTTATCTCTGGGTTCCGTACCTCAAATGGAAAAAACGGAACCCTTATTGTATCACTTTGTTGTCTGTCTGTCCGTCTGTCCGTCTGTGTGTATGTCAAAATTCTTTATCTCAAGAACGCATAAAGATATAGTGTTGAAATTTAAACTGTATACGTATATCTATGGTCTCTTGCAGTTGTGTAAAAGAAAAACGTCACAGTTATCATTTAAAAAAGTTAGAGTCGTTTATGTCATAAAAATAGTATATCTCGACACTTACAAAAATCAAAACCTACAGGGTACTTCCCGTTGACATAGAACTATGAAATTTGACGAGAAGCATCGTCTTAGAGTACACATAATATAGGAATAAATCTGAAAACTGTACATTTTTATTTAAATCACAAAAAATTGGGCCTCAAAGTTCACAAAATATGGGTTCAAAATTCTAAGTGAGTAAATCGTATCATGCAGGGTATCATATAAAAGAACTTCATTAGTATATGCTAAAAAAGGTTTTTAATTATTTTAACAATGTGTAATTTTCGATGAAACACGAGAAAAGTGAAAAAATATAGTACAGAGATTTTAAAAACTTACTTCCCAATTTTGTGAAATTTTCGGAATTTGCACGGGACCCTCGATGTGCGAGCCTGACTCGCACTTGTCAGGTTTTTTGGGGGAAATACCACCAAAAAATATGTGTGTAGTGTGTACTAAGTTTCGCCAAAATTCGAAGAAATATGCAAACTTTAGAGGAGAAGAAACGTCCAAACTAACATCCAGACAGATCAGAGAAAATTTTACATCCTGCAGCATACTGACGCTATACTCACTTCAAAAATATTCATGCTTATGTATCAATAAGACTTATTGTGATATAACTCAAGTGCAAGTCGAGAGTCTTCGATAGTTGTGTGTCGCCAGTGATGATATATGGAACTGAAACGTGGTATTTTACTGTGGGCCTTATGAGTAAGCTCAAGATAGCCCAACGAGGTTTGGAGAGGGCTATATGCTCGGAGTCTCTCTGCGGGATCGAATCAAGAATGAGGAGATTCGCAGACGAACCAAAGTAACTGACATAGCCCAGCGAATCAGAAGGTTGAAATGACAGTAGGCAGGGCACATGTTCCAAAGAACGGATGGCCGATGGGGGTCTTACAAGTTCTCGAATGGAGACCACGGACCAGCGTAGGACGTCCACCGACTAGCCAGGCCGTTTAAGGTACGGAACCCTAAAAAGGGAGAAATTTGGTGTGGCGCTTTTTATCAAACGATTTTAGTAATATTTGGCAAGATTATTAACTATTTTAACTCTAATAACTAATAAGTATTTCGATTATGAACTAAATCGGTCAAGAACGAGCCGAGAAATTCAGTCAAAACTAGTATTATGTGCCGTGATATTAAACTTTAACATCGTTACATTAATATTGCGATTAAAAATATTTATGTATGTGCAGATTGTGCATTTTTTATGTTCTGAAAACTATTACTAAGTATAAATATGTTACGAAGGACCACGAAATAATTCTTTCTACGTGTCAGAACGAGACATAGTTATGGTGAAGTAGGTATATTATCTGTAACATTTTCATACGTCGAAAAGAGTTTTTTTCGTGGTCTTACGCTGAGCTATCAGGTAGACTGACGATATATTAAAATCGCAGGAACGCGCTGGATGCAGGCTGCTTCCAACCTTAATTGGAAATCCATAGAAGAAACCAATGTCCTGCAGTGGACGAGCTACGGTTGATGGATAGATGGATATGACTTGCAATCTTATAAGACCATTAAATGATTACTATTAAAAAATTGTAGGGATTTGGCTGACTTATAATAACAACGGGTTTATTTGGTTGCGTTTACAAAGATATCATTGTGCTCATATTCATAGTTCATATTTGTGCAAGGTTGCCTGGAAGATATCGCCATGGGTGATAAGGCCGCCACTTTATAATCATATTTATTGTCGTATATGTGTAAATAGTGTTTATTTTTCATATTGTGGTTGTAAATAAAGAGTTTTGTCTGTCTGTCTCATCATTGGGTACGTCCAACTTTTATTTAAGAGAACTTTTTCCTAGAATATCTTCTATGTCTGAGATATATACTCTGTATAAAATTAAAAGGTACAAATACAAAAGCTGGAGTCAAATCACATCTCTAGTCACATGCCGTAACTTCTCGAAACTTCCCTCTTTTGTGAATTTTATTATATTCTGCGTAGGTAAGTAGTAACCTACATCTCGTCCCACATGTCTGAACTAGTTAACTTCTAGTTTCTGATTCCCTAGTTCCATAACTAACTCTCTGCCTAGTTTAATTAAGATTAAAACGTTCGTATATCCGAATATAGAGTTGATAGAGAAATTATGTTGCAGTTTTAATAGAAGTAATAATTATTTTTCGCAAAAAATTGCAATACTTACTTCCACTGTGTACAGAATTAGAATAGTTTGCACGAATGGATGTGACACCCATGTACATTATTGATGATTTATCGAAAACGGCTCAGCCGATTTCAACATTGGTGTGAACGGCTTAGGGTATCGAGAGGTGTGCTGCGCGTTCACTAAGAGCTACTAGCGGCGTTATGCCCTTTAACACCACTCTGGAGCTTAGGTTCTTAGCTCTTGCGGAGAAATGTTAGGGGTCTCATTTAGCCCCAAGGAATCAGGGTTAGCGGTGTCGCCACTCACCGACACGGTGACGGCTCGTCGCAAAGCCGCCCCTGCGATTTATTTTTTATTTACATAACTCTATATTCAGCTTTGTCAGTAGGTATGCATGGCTTGTGTGGCGTACTTATTTCTCAGTCCACTACATCGTAACAGAAAAAGACATCGAAACATAGTATCGTGCCATCTCTATCACGTAGTATAAAAATAGCGATAGTTAAATCTCATCTTACGTAATTAAAATTGTATTTATTCCACGAACCAAAACATTCTCTAAATGTCCTTAATTTAAACTCAGAAACCTCAAGCGCTAGCAAACAACTTGTAAGTTTGAAACCATTCAAATTCCTTGAAACCACCCATTAGAATAAACTTGGCAGCAATTAAAAATAACAACTTGAAAACTTTAAAGTTTTAGTTCAAATATGGTCGCGTGGGTAAAAGTTAGTCTAAAAATAATAAAGTGGATTTAGATGGAAAAAGAAGTATCCATGAATCAACTTGTAGATTTAAGTGGAAAAAAAAAGTATCCATGAATCCACGGTGGATTTAAGAGGAGAAAAAATTTATCCACGGATCCACAAGTAGAGCCTAGCTGTGGATCCAAGTACCTAAAGCCTAAAAATACATGTTCGGAGTTTATTCGTAACTGATAGCACCAAAAAGAAGGTAATGCTTTGGAGGTTATGTATGCATGGTTTTTGGGTGCATGTTTGTAACAAGCTACACTTGATGATTCAAACGTGCGAAGTTCCGCCATTATGCAAGGTGAAATAAACATATGACTTTCTCTAAAAACAGTGGTTTCATACTAAATATTTTACAATTTCTAGCAAAATGTATGAAATAGCTGATCTTTTTTTGGTTTCAAATTTGCTCCCAGTTTAAATTCGGGCTAAATGATGAGTAAAATGTTATACTAAACTATATATACACTCGGTATCGAAATATGGAAAATGTCTGAGATAAATTTATTGAATTTTGTTTATCTAGTACTTGCTTCAATAGAAAACAGAATGGAATTCGATTAACGCAAACCAAACCTCTTCCCCAGAAAGGAAACATTTGAACAGAATTTATCATTCGGCGCTGGCGAGCTGCCTCAAATGGCCTCAATCTTTGAACCCAGATTTCAGCGAAGCTTCGTCATAATTCTACGAATTTCGTAAAGTCACATATTCGATCAGAAGAGCTTTTTGAGTGACCGCAGCATTTAAGCTGGAAACATACTATCGGACGCGGTTGACGGATCCGACTGACAGCCGTGACTTAGCAGTGTGCACGTCTTAAAACATCCGGCGCGCCAGATCGCTCTCGGACGTCCGAACGCTGAAGGTCAGTCCAAGGTGACGTCCACGACTGATGTCCGATAGTGTGCACGGCTCAGTGTACATTCATTATCTAGATACCTATCAGTCGCGGCTGTCAGTCGCGTCCGTAAGCCGCGTCCGATAGTATGTTTCTAGCTTTACAATTGAGCTCTGCCGTGGCTCGTGCCTCGGTTATTTTGTGTGTCAAACTTTTTGGCCGTGTCAAACTTAAAACCTTCAAGCGGCTAAAGAACTCTGACATCAGGGCCAGCCTATCAGCTTATGCCTTACCTATACGAATTTACTTAGATGAAGTATTTATCAAACTAAACATTTTTTCCTTCGCTTGGATTAGGCATCGAACGCACGTTTTGAAATCTTGACCTTATATTATCACATAGACTGGGCATAACTATATCTGACACCATACATCAAGCGGAAGACCTTTTGAGAGGAAAACATTCATGCCATGAAGTACCACAGAGGCAAACGACCTGAGGAGTAGGTCATTTTACATTTAAGTAAGCAGATGGAAAATTATTTTTATAGTCAATTGAATCAGGCGGTACTTTGCGGAAATTCATCTTCAATCATCTTCGTGTTGACTCTTCGAGATCGCTCGCAAGAAGGAGTTCTTGCAAGCGACCTCGAAGAGTCAACACGTCCTGAAGATGCATGGTTGAGAGGCGAAACACGTGTCGAATAGAGTGTAGTGCAGTAAGAATAAGGGTGTTATTTATTTATTAAGTGTTTTCACTATTTTGTCACATTTTTTTTTTTAATTTTGTAATATTTCTTTTTTTTAGTTTTTAGCGGTTTAATATATTTATAATAGTTTATGTTTTCTGCAATAAACATTTCTGATTCTGATTCTTAAATGTATAATTATTGTAATATTGTTAAATGTACCTCAGGGTCTCTTTTTATCAAAATGATTAGATAATGTTGTTTTTAAACTTACGCGATTTTAACACATTATTATTATATACTGCGGGGCTAATCGCGCACTAAAATTACGAGATAAATAATAAATAGTAAAAAAAAAAAAAAGTTGCTGTCAACGTATGTTGGCAGGATTTTTCTCGGCCCTTATTTTTCAGATTTTTCTGCTCTAGCGGGTCCAAATTCTATTCCAATCTTTCCTTTTTTTCTTATTTTCTTTCGAGGTAATATTTGTAGAGCTAGAGATAGTCAAATAATTGTTTTCTATTGTGTTGTAATATTCGGTAGGTTTTTGACAGTCGCGGCTCATTGTTGTTTTTTTGTTTCCATGTCAACGCCATCCGAGTCTGCGCAGACCGCCCACGTCACGGTCTGACGTCCTGACGTCTCCACTTATAGAACCTAAGTTTATTTTTATTTATATTTGTAGTATAATTCTTGTTATTCATGGCATTTTGCGCCCCGGCCGGGCCAAATGCAGTTTCCCAATACGTTAATGTGTCGCAGGGGGACATGATTCAGTGCCTAGAGTGTTCCCAAGTGCGATTTTTTAAAGGACAGAAAGGCCTCAAAATTCACCGTACGCGGTGCCATAAAAATAGCCAAATTACACTTTCGGCCCCTATCGCAGGCTCTGATGGAGCCAGCAGCAGTCCCGTGAGCGCTGCTGCTCCTTCCAAACCGCTTTGGGAGGTTCTTAGCTCACTCAAAAGTTCTCTTCCTGTTTTAAAACGCATCCCGCGTGGTGCACGTTTTTCGGTTGCGCAGTGTTTATCTGCTGCTATTCGGAATGTTATTTCTAAAAATTCTTTAGACGCCTGGGAACACCTCTTGACTTTTCCCTACGTTGTGCTTTACGTACATTCGGACCCAACAAACAAAAAATCCCTTACCACTAGGGTAAAGGAAAATTGCGTAAAGTACAGCGCATTGGAAGAGAATTCTTTAGATTTTGAAAGCATTATTCCGCCAACAAGGCAGAATAAACCAAATTCTAAAAAAACAGACGATTCGGTTACCATTAAAATAGTAGAGAGCAAAATTAGTGATGGCGATATCAAAGGCGCCGCACGAGTCCTGTTCTCCAGCGACACTATTGCCCCCCCACACACCCGATACGGTCCAGTCACTCCGTGACAAGCATCCGCCGGCAGCATGTCTCCACCTGCCTGAGCCACCACACCCTGATGACGTTGTCATTGAAGTGTCAGCTCAGGAGATTGCAGCGGCCGTTTCTTCTTTTCGGAGCGGCTCAGCCGGAGGCCTAGATGGTCTCTCGCCTCAACATCTAAAAGATCTTCTATCTTTTAGCTCTGGTGAGGTGGCTGAGTCTCTCTTGAGAGAATTAACGGGTTTGGCAAATCTCATGTTATCTGGGCAGGTCAATGATGACGTTATCGAAGTCTTGTATGGCGCTAACATATGCGCACTTGTCAAAAAAGATGGTGGCATCAGACCTATTGCTGTTGGCACCACATATCGTCGTCTCGCAGCCAAAGCCGGTTGTGGAAAAAAGGTTGCTCTTTTGAGTAGCCTTTTTCAACCAATACAGCTTGGCTTTGGTTCGCGGGGTGGATGTGAGGCTGCTGTTCATTCGCTTCGTACTTTTCTCGGTCAAAATTGTGGAGAAGTGTTGCTTAAGGTGGATGTCAAAAATGCTTTCAATTCGGTTAATCGAGACGCCTTGTTAGCACAGGTCAAAGACAAAATTCCCGATCTTTTCAATTTTCTTTGGCAATGCTACGGCAAACCCACTAAATTAATTTACAAAAATGATGTTTTGCTATCTTCCGTTGGCTGTCAACAAGGTGACCCTCTCGGACCAGCCATTTTCAGCCTGGCCATTCATCCAATTGTTCAACGTCTCCAATCTAAACTCAACGTTTGGTATCTGGATGACGGGACTTTGGGTGGCGATGCGAGCACAGTCCTACGTGATTTGGAAATTCTTATTGACGAGTTTCGTCAAATTGGTTTGGAGCTAAATTTTTCGAAATGCGAACTTTTCGTTTGCGACTCATGTCCGGATAAAGATTTGATACTTAACAAATTTAATGATTTGGCACCTAACATCAAATCGGTAGACAAGTGTTCTCTTCGCCTTCTAGGTTCGCCGATATTAGATGAGTCTTTTCCGCCTTTCGTTCAAGAAAAAATTCAAAATTTTTTTAGTGCCTCTGATAGGTTACTCAAAATTAACGCCCACATGGCTTTTACTATTAAAAGATGTTGTCTGTTTGTACCAAAATTTATGTACGCTTTACGATGTAGTCCATTGTGGAAACACAATGAGCTCCTTTTGAGCTTAGACGATGTTGTAAAGCAGTCCCTAGTATCGGTTTTGAATATTGACATGAGTGAAAGGGCGTGGCTACAAGCCTCCTTGCCTGTTAGGCTTGGAGGGTTAGGGGTCCGCCAAATTTCAAGTGTTGCTTTACCAGCTTTCTTGTCCTCCATTCATAGTACTCAGAACTTGATTGAAAAAATCCTCGCACCTTCTTTAGGCCATTCTGGCGTAGATGTAGCTCATTTGAATGAGGCAACGAATGCTTGGAGGGTCGCTTGCCCAAATACCGAGCTTCCAAAGACTTTATCGTCGCAGAGACTGTGGGATCGGCCGATCTGCGAACTAGCACGGAAATCTCTTCTAGACACGTGTCCTAGCGTCGCGGATCGCGCTCGTATCCTTGCAGTCTCTGTATGGGAGTCCGGTCTTTGGTTGCAAGCATTGCCCTCTTTCAATACTGGTAACCTTTTAGACCCAACTGCATTTCGTCTAGCTGTCAGCTTACGCTTGGGTGCAAGGTGTTGTGAAGCTCATCGCTGTCAGTGTGGTACTGCAGTTGACCAGCTCGGTCACCACGGTCTCTCTTGCTCAAGAAGCGCTGGTCGGATTGGACGCCACGCCAGCCTTAACGATGTCATACGCAGGGCTTTTGTCACCGCCAATATCGCAGCCGTACTCGAACCGAGTGGGTTGGCGCGTGGTGATGGCAAAAGGCCTGACGGCATGACGCTGGTCCCATGGAAGTGTGGACGGCCCTTAGTATGGGACGCAACTTGCGTCGATACTTTGGCACCGTCACATCTTCCTGAGACTCAGAGTAGGGCTGGAGCGGCGGCCAATTCAGCTGAGCAGCACAAGCGGCGCAAATATGCTAACCTCGGTAGTGGTTACATATTTGAGCCATTTGGAGTTGAGACTTTGGGTCCGTGGGGGCCGGGAGCTCATCTCGTTTTCAAAAGTCTTTCTGAGCGTCTGGTGGACGCGACGCGTGACCAAAATGCTGGTGTTTATTTGGCTCAATGTATAAGCATTGCCATTCAGCGTGGCAATGCTGCCAGCATGCTGGGCACGCTGCCAACTGGAAGTGGGCTTGAGCACTTGGATTATCTTTAGACCTTCAAGGGTCTGTGGATGATCCAATTGCTTTCTATGTAGTAGGAGTGTAGTATTGTCATTAAAAAAAAATAAAAAAAAATAATAAATTAGATTAGTTAATGTATTGAATAGCCTTAAACTTATGTAGGTATTTGCCTACAACAACATAGCGGAAATACACTAAATATTTATACAAAACAAAGATTTAAATTATTTTCTATCTCAATGGAGGTGTCATGTCCAATCCACATAATCTGTGATTTCAGTCAGCTACTTTTCACTATAACAATGTTACGATTCCTGCCCAAGCAGCTATTAAATCGGAGCTCTTAATGATACTGCCTCAAGAATTTAACAATCCGCGCACGTCTTTACGGCGCCGAGTATGGGGTGTTACTCGCCTAATGGCACTCCATCGAACTCGGGAATTTCGGTAAAGTTCATAATTTTAATACCCGCCTGGGACCGTTAGGGAAAAATGTGATTTAATACGATCTGCGATCAAAACGTAGGTATTACGCTGGGTAGGTAGCAAAACGCAGGTAGTACGCTGGGTAGGTAGCAAAACGTAGGTAATACGCTGGGTAGGTAGCGAATTAATTGGGGATAGTTTTTTTACCGACTTCAAAAAGGAGGTTTCTAATTCCACTGAAGGTTTTCTTTGTATGGATGGATTCTTTTTTTTTTTTGGTAGGTTAGACTTTAGAGGTGGCCCATTTTAATTTCATCGAAAACAGCTAAGCTGTTATTAAAAAACCGGACAAGTGCGAGTCAGGCTCGCACACCCAGGGTTCCGTACAAATCCAGAAAATTTCATTTTTTTTTTCACTTTCCTCGTCATACATCGAAAATTACAGATTGTTAAAATAATTCAAAACCTGTTTAGCATGTGCTAATGAAATTCTTTTATATGATAACTACCTTACATTATACAATTTACTCACTTTGAATTTTGAACCCATATTTTGTGAATTTTGAGGCCCTATTTTTTTGAGATTTAAATAAAAATGTACAGTTTTCAGATTTATTCCCATACTAGCGGCCCGCCCCGGCTTCGCACGGGTACATACACACACACATACACTCTTTTTTTAGGATCGGGTTTCCAAAAAAAAAAAAAATTATAAAGGAAGTTTGAATTTTTTTTATTCATATTTTTTATTGATGTTTTTTTGTATTTTTCTATTTTTAAATTTTATACATATACTAGCGGCCCGCCCCGGCTTCGCACGGGTACATACACACACACATACACTCTTTTTTTTGCATCGGGTTTCCAAAAAAAAAAAAAAATTATAAAGGAAGTTTGAATTTTTTTTATTCATATTTTTTATTGATGTTTTTTTGTATTTTTCTATTTTTAAATTTTATACATATATAATATTATTTACAAAACAAAAGCCATTAGTTTTAGCGAGTCAGAGCTTCCCTGTAAACGATATTTGAAGTAGTTTTATTTTGTGGCAGCAAAATAATTTGTTTTTCAGGAGCTCCGACACGTGATAGGCCAACATACAGTTGACCATGAGTGAAACATTCTTTTCGTAGGTCGATCCCTAATAATTCGAAGGTTTGGCCCTGGGACTTGTTAATAGTTAACGCGAAAGATGATTTCACCGGAAACTGAAGTCGTTTAAAAGGGATTGGCAGATCAGTTGGAATCATCGGTATCCTCGGTATATGAGCTAGTTGACCAGCTGCTGGGCCAGTGATAATGGTCGCTACAATTAAATTGTCCTTCAATTCCTTAATAAGCAGTCTCGTCCCATTACACATGCTCGGAGGGCTTAAATTTCTTAAAAGCATTATTGGAATTCCAATTTTTAACGTCAATTCATGTGGTGGCAGTCCAGAAGGGTTTAGTGAATTCAAAAATTCCTGTGGATAATGGACTGCGTCTTCAATATTAGTCACGGTATCGATCGATTTGTAATTTTTTATTTGGCCGGAGACTTTTTGAATAATGAGATTGTTTATTTCGTTGACAGTATCATTCCTGGGTGACACTATTGCCCTTGAATACAACGAATGAAAGTCCTTTTCGTGCAAATTCTCGATGTCAGGGTATACAGCATCTATTAAATTTTCTAAATTATGGACTATTTGGCCTATAGACTCATCCAGCAGGATGTCACAACTGCTTAAATTTGGAGTGGGAAAAATTCCTTCTCCAAGTTTTAGCAATTGTTGTGGGAAATTACTATCTGTGATTCCATGAAGATGAGCTCTCATATTCGTCCGTAATTTTAATTTTTCTATCGAAGTCCATAAGGGAGACGATATCAAGCATGATTTGATGATATCTGCTCGCGTACCTCTGTTAATGACAGGAAGAGTCTGTCGGAAATCTCCAGCAAATACAAAAGTAATCCCGCCCATGAGGGCAGAAGAGTTTCTAAGATCTTTTAATGTTCTGTCCACGGCCTCTATATGCGCTCTGTGACTCATAGTGCATTCATCCCACATAATCAATGAGGCGTCTTGTAATAATTTACCAAGAGGGCCGTTTTTACGGATTGAACATAAGGATTGTTGCTCAAGATTTACGGATAGTGGAAGTTTAAAAGTAGAATGAGCCGTTTTTCCATCCTTTAAGAGAGTTGCGGCAATTCCTGACGAAGCAACTGCAATCGCTATCTTCCCTGATTCTCTTATCTTAGCTAGTATCAAATTTGCAAGAAAAGTCTTGCCAGTGCCACCTGGCGCATCCAAAAAAAATATTTTTCCTTTGTTATTATTCACGCTATCGACTATAGTGTCAAAAGCATATTTTTGATCTGGGACTAATTTTGGCAGGTTTTCATTGACAAAAGTGCTCAAATTATTTGTATTATAGTGATGTGCCATTGTATCTGTAGCATTGTTGTTTGTACGAACTGAAACAGGCAATCCAAAATTACTTAAGCTTTTATCATTTAATTGCAAAAGTTTATTTTCTATTTGAATCAATCCTTCATTATAAACGTCTTCACTGTATGGCAAGGCGAAGTCTTGATTTTGCTGTCTGATTCTATGTATAATATCTTGACATAAATCATCTTTGAAACGGTCCCATAATTTCAATGGTTCCGATGGCTGACAAAATAAAAGGATGACCACAAATAAGTCTCTCAGTTGTACTGGACATTGCGAAAGCGATGCTTCTCTCAGAGTATTTTCCCAGTGGTTATCATTTTCCAGCAAACCTCTGTCACGGCAAGCTGCTTGATAGGTTTCTTTGGGAACTCCGTCAACGGTTTTTAAGTACTCAAATGAGGTTGGACCACGTACGTGATGTAGCAACATCCTAAGATAAAAGCACTCTGATTGAGAAGGATGTACACCGTAGACTCTTCCTAAAGCGGCATCTTTTTTTATACCTGGATGGCCAACTACGTCCTCACCACGTCTCCTTCTTGTGAATTTATTACTGGCCCATGTGTAGTATTGCGGGACTTCGTGGTATAAAAGTGTCTTTGCGAATTCGTCGTCATTACAGAGCTCAAAGAACGCCAGCAAAGTAGTTTTACGTGGGTTATGAGCCACTTGTTCAGCCGTTTCTGGGGTAAAATACACCCTTTGGCCGTTTTCTAAGTGGACAGCTAACTGTAAGACTGTAGGATGCCGCTCATGGATCGGAAATTCAAATATTCGCCACACAGCCTCGGATGTACTTATGTACCGGCCATTCACGTAGTTTTCCACTTCATCATTTGGGTTTCTGCCGCTAAAAGTAGCTTGGTCAGATCCTTTATTTATATATTTACAAATATATTTGATGGCTTGAACTGAGTGGCAGTACTCCACGTTTATGTGAGCGTTAAACGTCCTACATAATAGTGGAGAATAAGGAACAATCCATCTATTATCTATATTGAACGTACTTCCTCTGATATTTAGCGTAGCGCTTTGTCCTCCATTTTCGGCGTCTCGACGACGATATACCGGATACCCGTCCTCTCCGGTTTGGGTATCATTGACGAAACGTCGTGGGTACTTTTTTGTACAGATACCGTTTTTCATACATGGTGCTGTTAAATTATGCTCTCCGCATGGCCCGTGCACCATATTTTTAGTTACGATATCGTACAACATTGGATCATTTTGTTGGTTGGGCAGTTCCGCAACTATGACACTATCAATTTCGTCTGGCTGTATTTTTCGTTCTAGCCAAAACAGCAAATGACAGTGTGGTAAACCACGCTTCTGCCACTCCACACTTGCCATGTAACATTTGACTTTGCCGAATATTTCTTCTTTGGTAAATAATTTTATAAATTTCTTCATCTTTAAATGGAATACCCTTGAAATTATGTCATGACGATCGAAAGATCGTTGCCCAGATAATAGTTCCGCTTTAATTTCAGGCCATTCGGGGTTACATGTGAAAGTGACAAATAAGTCTGGTCTCCCATAGTTTCGGACATAAGTCATCGCATCTTGGGTTTTTTCGTGTAAATAACGCGGAGAACCTGTGAATGACGATGGCAGGATTACGCGTTGGCCGATATTTGAGGGGTTAACATTTGCGTCTCGATTTAAAGCGTCTCTGAGATGAATGTATTCCTCAGCCCTCAGTCTCTGTTGATTACGACATATGTAATTCAATCTTTCTGATATCATTTTCGCCATCATATCAACAATATATTGACTTAATAAGTCCCTGTAATAATGTAGTGGATTAAAACAGTTAGCTCTAAACATCAACCTAAATGCATAAAATTGCATGCACGTCACAGTCTTGTTACTCGCTGTACCTTGCTGAGGAATGGTCAAGTAATAACCTTCATCACCCTTTACGAATATTAAGGGATACTGTAGTGGATCATACGATCGGTGTAACTCAGAGACCCTTTTAAGTTGGCCATCTCTACCGTGCAGCACTATATCTCTGGGCCCTTTTTCTTCGTCAACTAAGAGAACGGCTACCTCGTTTACAGCTGGAGCATTGTATCTACCCGGATGTGATGTCTGCGGTGGACGGTCGGAGTGAATAATTAGCTTTAAATTATCCGAAGAGTTACTTTCTAAGTTTTGTTTAAAACTTCGTATGTATACATTGTAGTTATTTAGTGCGGTCTGTAGTTCATTAATTAAATCGATTTTTAGCGTTGGAGCTATGTTTGACCGCAACGACAGCTGATCTGCGTCAGAAATGAAATATATCTGCAGGTATTGTGGATTTTGACCTGATGGTGGTAAAAGGCTACCTATAAGGTGATATACTTGTCCCTCTATTTTAAAAGTCGGCATAAAATTTTCTTCTCTAATCTCTTTCGCGCCAAACGAAGTCATTTGAAAAAGGCTATTGTACCTACGTATGTTTCTTAAAAAATGTCCAGATAGTGAATGATCATTTGTTAAAAGACTTTTTATTGGCTGTGGCGGCTCCTGAATGTTGGGGAGACTAACTTTTCCAGAAGCACAGCACAAACCATTAGGTTCATCGGCCCATTTTTTAGCAGAGCACTTAGAGCAGATCTTATTCATAGCTCCGATTTGGACGGAAGACTGTTGAGCATAATCAATCTGTGGATCGTATCTGAAAGCCGATCTGTTACTGTAAGCTAAAACTCGATTACGGACTCTAGTCGTTGACATCTGTTGTCTCTCTCGCTGATCTCCAAGGCGTTGGAAACGCTCGATACTCGACTCTCGCGCGCGTACTTGGGATGTTCTCAAATTTTGTTCAGCAAGCCGCTGCGAACGCTCGATACTCGACTCTCGCGCGCGTACTTGGGATGTTCTCAAATTTTGTTCAGCAAGCCGCTGCGAACGCTCGATACTCGACTCTCGCGCGCGTACTTGGGATGTTCTCAAATTTTGTTCAGCAACCCGCTGCGAACGCTCGATACTCGACTCTCGCGCGCGTACTTGGGATGTTCTCAAATTTTGTTCAGCAAGCCGCTGCGAACGCTCGATACTCGACTCTCGCGCGCGTACTTGGGATGTTCTCAAATTTTGTTCAGCAACCCGCTGCGAACGCTCAATACTCGACTCTCGCGTGCGTACTTGAGAGGTTCTCAAATTTTGTTCAGCAAGCCGCTGCGAACGCTCGATACTCGACTCTCTAGCACGCGATTGCGACGCGTATTCTCTCCGACTTGCAAGGCGATTTTCAGTTTCTGATGAAGATTCCTCATTACGCCGTATTTTTATTGCCCTCGCCTGGGAACTATGTTTAGAAAGTTGAGATCTTGATCTTTTTGGCATTTTTGGGCATTATAAAATGAAAAATAGAAGAAAAGGCTTTTACTAAAGGACCAAGATGAGCACCATGCACATGCTCTGTAGGTTCTGGCCGAGGAAATTAAATTAGCACACCGATGTTTTACTTAAAATATGTATTTTTTACCACTTTTTCTGTTTGGAATTTATTTACTTCGAATATTTGACAACTTCAAAAACATAACAGAAATATAAAAGAGTTTTAATGCTGTGAGTTCTAATACTATCTTGCACATTCGTCTTTTTTACACCTTATGTTACATTATTGGAGTTTTAGTAAGGATCCCTAATTTTTTTTTAAATATAAGATAGCCTATGTTACTCGGGGATAATGTAGCTTTCCAAAGGTGAAAGAATTTTTGAAATCGGTTCAGTAGTTTCGGAGCCTATTCATTACAAACAAACAAACAAATAAACAAACAAACAAATCTTTCCTCTTTATAATATTAGTATATTTGATGGCTTGAACTGAGTGGCAGTACTCCACGTTTATGTGAGCGTTAAACGTCCTACATAATAGTGGAGAATAAGGAACAATCCATCTATTATCTATATTGAACGTACTTCCTCTGATATTTAGCGTAGCGCTTTGTCCTCCATTTTCGGCGTCTCGACGACGATATACCGGATACCCGTCCTCTCCGGTTTGGGTATCATTGACGAAACGTCGTGGGTACTTTTTTGTACAGATACCGTTTTTCATACATGGTGCTGTTAAATTATGCTCTCCGCATGGCCCGTGCACCATATTTTTAGTTACGATATCGTACAACATTGGATCATTTTGTTGGTTGGGCAGTTCCGCAACTATGACACTATCAATTTCGTCTGGCTGTATTTTTCGTTCTAGCCAAAACAGCAAATGACAGTGTGGTAAACCACGCTTCTGCCACTCCACACTTGCCATGTAACATTTGACTTTGCCGAATATTTCTTCTTTGGTAAATAATTTTATAAATTTCTTCATCTTTAAATGGAATACCCTTGAAATTATGTCATGACGATCGAAAGATCGTTGCCCAGATAATAGTTCCGCTTTAATTTCAGGCCATTCGGGGTTACATGTGAAAGTGACAAATAAGTCTGGTCTCCCATAGTTTCGGACATAAGTCATCGCATCTTGGGTTTTTTCGTGTAAATAACGCGGAGAACCTGTGAATGACGATGGCAGGATTACGCGTTGGCCGATATTTGAGGGGTTAACATTTGCGTCTCGATTTAAAGCGTCTCTGAGATGAATGTATTCCTCAGCCCTCAGTCTCTGTTGATTACGACATATGTAATTCAATCTTTCTGATATCATTTTCGCCATCATATCAACAATATATTGACTTAATAAGTCCCTGTAATAATGTAGTGGATTAAAACAGTTAGCTCTAAACATCAACCTAAATGCATAAAATTGCATGCACGTCACAGTCTTGTTACTCGCTGTACCTTGCTGAGGAATGGTCAAGTAATAACCTTCATCACCCTTTACGAATATTAAGGGATACTGTAGTGGATCATACGATCGGTGTAACTCAGAGACCCTTTTAAGTTGGCCATCTCTACCGTGCAGCACTATATCTCTGGGCCCTTTTTCTTCGTCAACTAAGAGAACGGCTACCTCGTTTACAGCTGGAGCATTGTATCTACCCGGATGTGATGTCTGCGGTGGACGGTCGGAGTGAATAATTAGCTTTAAATTATCCGAAGAGTTACTTTCTAAGTTTTGTTTAAAACTTCGTATGTATACATTGTAGTTATTTAGTGCGGTCTGTAGTTCATTAATTAAATCGATTTTTAGCGTTGGAGCTATGTTTGACCGCAACGACAGCTGATCTGCGTCAGAAATGAAATATATCTGCAGGTATTGTGGATTTTGACCTGATGGTGGTAAAAGGCTACCTATAAGGTGATATACTTGTCCCTCTATTTTAAAAGTCGGCATAAAATTTTCTTCTCTAATCTCTTTCGCGCCAAACGAAGTCATTTGAAAAAGGCTATTGTACCTACGTATGTTTCTTAAAAAATGTCCAGATAGTGAATGATCATTTGTTAAAAGACTTTTTATTGGCTGTGGCGGCTCCTGAATGTTGGGGAGACTAACTTTTCCAGAAGCACAGCACAAACCATTAGGTTCATCGGCCCATTTTTTAGCAGAGCACTTAGAGCAGATCTTATTCATAGCTCCGATTTGGACGGAAGACTGTTGAGCATAATCAATCTGTGGATCGTATCTGAAAGCCGATCTGTTACTGTAAGCTAAAACTCGATTACGGACTCTAGTCGTTGACATCTGTTGTCTCTCTCGCTGATCTCCAAGGCGTTGGAAACGCTCGATACTCGACTCTCGCGCGCGTACTTGGGATGTTCTCAAATTTTGTTCAGCAAGCCGCTGCGAACGCTCGATACTCGACTCTCGCGCGCGTACTTGGGATGTTCTCAAATTTTGTTCAGCAAGCCGCTGCGAACGCTCGATACTCGACTCTCGCGCGCGTACTTGGGATGTTCTCAAATTTTGTTCAGCAACCCGCTGCGAACGCTCGATACTCGACTCTCGCGCGCGTACTTGGGATGTTCTCAAATTTTGTTCAGCAAGCCGCTGCGAACGCTCGATACTCGACTCTCGCGCGCGTACTTGGGATGTTCTCAAATTTTGTTCAGCAACCCGCTGCGAACGCTCAATACTCGACTCTCGCGTGCGTACTTGAGAGGTTCTCAAATTTTGTTCAGCAAGCCGCTGCGAACGCTCGATACTCGACTCTCTAGCACGCGATTGCGACGCGTATTCTCTCCGACTTGCAAGGCGATTTTCAGTTTCTGATGAAGATTCCTCATTACGCCGTATTTTTATTGCCCTCGCCTGGGAACTATGTTTAGAAAGTTGAGATCTTGATCTTTTTGGCATTTTTGGGCATTATAAAATGAAAAATAGAAGAAAAGGCTTTTACTAAAGGACCAAGATGAGCACCATGCACATGCTCTGTAGGTTCTGGCCGAGGAAATTAAATTAGCACACCGATGTTTTACTTAAAATATGTATTTTTTACCACTTTTTCTGTTTGGAATTTATTTACTTCGAATATTTGACAACTTCAAAAACATAACAGAAATATAAAAGAGTTTTAATGCTGTGAGTTCTAATACTATCTTGCACATTCGTCTTTTTTACACCTTATGTTACATTATTGGAGTTTTAGTAAGGATCCCTAATTTTTTTTTAAATATAAGATAGCCTATGTTACTCGGGGATAATGTAGCTTTCCAAAGGTGAAAGAATTTTTGAAATCGGTTCAGTAGTTTCGGAGCCTATTCATTACAAACAAACAAACAAATAAACAAACAAACAAATCTTTCCTCTTTATAATATTAGTATAGAAGTTGAGATCTTGATCTTTTTGGCATTTTTGGGCATTATAAAATGAAAAATAGAAGAAAAGGCTTTTACTAAAGGACCAAGATGAGCACCATGCACATGCTCTGTAGGTTCTGGCCGAGGAAATTAAATTAGCACACCGATGTTTTACTTAAAATATGTATTTTTTACCACTTTTTCTGTTTGGAATTTATTTACTTCGAATATTTGACAACTTCAAAAACATAACAGAAATATAAAAGAGTTTTAATGCTGTGAGTTCTAATACTATCTTGCACATTCGTCTTTTTTACACCTTATGTTACATTATTGGAGTTTTAGTAAGGATCCCTAATTTTTTTTTAAATATAAGATAGCCTATGTTACTCGGGGATAATGTAGCTTTCCAAAGGTGAAAGAATTTTTGAAATCGGTTCAGTAGTTTCGGAGCCTATTCATTACAAACAAACAAACAAATAAACAAACAAACAAATCTTTCCTCTTTATAATATTAGTATAGATGTGTACTCTGAGACGATGGAAGTACCCTGTAGGTTTTTGTGAGTATCGAAATATGCGGTTTTTTACGACATAGACGGCTCTAACTTTTTTAAACAATAACTGAGAAGATTTTCTTTTACACAACCACCTTGACCATAGATATACGTATACAGTTTAAATTTCAACTCGTTATCTTTACGTGTTCCCGAAATAAAGAGTCTTGACATACACACATACACACAGACGGACAACAAAGTTATCCTATAAGGGTTCCGTTTTTTCCGTTTGAGGTACGGAACCCTAAAAATGAACAATTATCAAATAAATGATATACATTGATCGGAGCGAGTGAAGTCGGCTACGCCATTTTTGGCGGAAAATAATTATATTGAAAATGTAACGCTAAAATATAAGTTCACAATTTTATGCAAGCAGCTTTACTACGTGCCACCAAAGATGACACTATTTTTTTTTTCTCAAGTCTTGAGAAACCACTTTGGTTTGTAATAAATAAACGAATTCTGGATAACAGATTTACCAACTATACAAAAACGTTTATAAATCGTGTAATAGATATACAAATTCTGGATAATTAGTTTGTACACGACTGTACCTGCGCAAGAACCCCCACCACTGACGCTCGTCAAGTCTCATCTTTGATGGCACGCACTATACTAACCAATTAATCCGTCAAGACCGGCAAAAAAAATCTGGTCCCGTGCCAGATCTTTTGGAACTTATGAACCAATATGCCTTTAGCTTATTATTTCTTTAGGGGATTTACACACTGTTTGGTATTTTGGCTCGAAGAAACATCTTGATACTGCCTGCATGTGTCCATATTTAAAGGAAATTAGTAGCGTATATACCCGCACTGGGCCAGCGTGGTGTGTTTGTGGCTTTATCTTATATACAGCCTTGGCCAAAAGTATTAGGCACCCTGTTTGAAGATAGAGATCTTCTAAACTAATTTCACTCCTTTTTGGCATTTTTAACAAAATTAGGTGTCAATTTAATCACATCAACAGAAATGAAAGCTTGTTAGAGTCCAAAACACAAGTGACCAAACATTGACAAATAAGACCGAAATAAAACCGAATCCTTTGTTTTTGGTCACCAGGTGTTTTATGACCTTAACAAAGAGACGCTTGATATTCTAAGAAGTTATTTATGACCCCGGTTTTTACATTTAGACATTTAAGATAAGCACTCAGTTATTGGTTAAGTAGTAAACATGCATTTTGATTTTTTAAAAGTGTCTAATACTTTTGGCCAAGGCTGTATCTTATTTCTCTTACGGATGGATCTTGCACGCCACATGAAAAACTAAGCAAGTTACGCTTTAAACGCAAATACATAAGTTTCTTATTCAAAGTGAAGATAATTGTAGAACACTTTCAAATTAACTAACAAATAGTTTAGCACGTAAGAATAAGTAATTCCCATTTTCTCTTTCAAGAAAACTGATCGTTTAAAGTTGAAAGCACGTGTCCTTCTCCGTCCGACTTGACATTTGTTCAAGGTGGCACTTCTGCAGGCCATTACTGCCACGCCACGCGCCGAACAATGCTGAATGCGCCGTGTTATAACGCTAATAGCGTGGCTGCGTGAAACTTGAAAATAAGTTCAAGTTTTTAAAACTAAATTGATTTAGCTTTTGTGTTTCAACATCTTGATAGTGAAGAAATTAGTGAAGTTTATATCGGCTTGAGATATAAATTTTGATTTCATGACCAAAATGATTTTCTGTTTACCTGAAAATGTTTATATTTACTTAAGGTGACGCATTGATAAATTATTGTTTCAAAAATCGAGTACCGCGCCCCTTCACTCGGACAAATTTTACGCGGTCGCGCTCGACAGGATCGCGCCAGAGCGGCGGACGGCAATGAGTTTTTAATTAATTACACATAATGTACACATTAAAAAAACAACTTCTCGGTCTGTAAAATAGAAAAGTGATCTGGCTATTTTATTCGTAACAAATGGGGTGTTGTCGCTGATAATTCTGAGCATTCGAATTATTTAACTTTTTTTTTGGTAAAAAATTTGTAGGTTTTTTTTTTAATAAAGCCGGCTACTTTTCAAAATTTTATCGAGTTCAAATTTTTTTTAAAGATTTTCCCTTATCCATAATATTCTTTAAATTTGAATCAATATCATTCGTTCTCTCACATCGCGCATTCAAAAAAGTACTCGTTTTCGTGTTTCTCAGCCCTACGCCTCATCTTAATTTTAAGTGATTTATGTTATCGATCTCCCAACGCGAACGCATGGATTTATTTGTTGCGGAACTTTGGTTGAAAGCCTATGTGATCGAAATACTGCTCGTGAACAAGCTTAGGCTGTACCCAGCCCGACGCCGGATCTGGTAAAAAACGTCTCGTTAACAAGACCCTTAGTCATGTGATATGTCCATCGTAGGCTGCGCTTGCCGGTACGTATTTTAAAATAATCAAAACTAAGTGAGACTTACAATCAGCATAATCTTTGCATCAGTGTTGTGCTGCGGCCATCAGTTCGGTATCGATTGGTCTCACGTGCGCTGAGCTTCCACTCGTGCCGAATTTGCATCGCAAATGGGGATTGATGTTTGATGCTGCTGACTCAGAGTTACGGTTGTTTGCTGAACTGAGCGTAAATTTTGAGAAACTATAGCCGTGTTTGCGCTTTATAGATAACTTTACGCGCAACTGGAATTGAAACTTATGCACTACATTGATGTATATACTCGTACTTGAAGCTGTTGCTCTAGGCGACGTACTACGATATATTCTACTAATAATATAAGCGTGAAGGTTTCTAGGTATAGGCAATAACGACTGAACGGGTTGAGATGAAACTTTGTCATAACAATTTTTAAACATCAGAATAACACATAGGCTATATACGTTATAAAAATATTGCGTGAAACGAAGTTTACCGGGTCAGCTAATTAAGACATAATTTTAATCATTTTATAAGCTTTTATATAACTGGCAATGGATGTACCAAGTACATACTTATGTTTCTATGTAAGTTCTGGTGGAATGGTTCGAGTATAGCCATCGTAATTATAATACTTAATAAGCATAATTATTTGTTTCTTTTTTGCTTTAGGCATTCGACAGAGATAACACTTTTTACGTTGCTATTTTATTTAAGATGGCGCCTTCATAATTGAGCCTATTGGCGTATTACTTGCAAGGATAATGCCTACGGTTTAGCCTGAATTGTCTCAGTGTTTGCCTAAAATGATAATAGTCCACGGATTGGCCTGTATTGTCTCAGTATCTGCTTATTTAATTTACTTGTATCTAAAGCTTATTACGGAGTACGTGAATATTTGGATGATATATTACCGAATTTCTGAAATTAACTCAATGATAAATAAATATTGGGGGACATCTCACACATGGTCTCTGACCCCAAACTAAGCAAAGCTTGTAATATGGCTGGCAGAGACTGATATACACATATACATATTTTTAAATACATAATTATATAGATAAAACCTAAATAACACCCAAACACAGAGCAAACACCTATGGTCATCACATAAATATTTGCCCTGGGTGGGAATCGAACCCACGCGTCTTTGACCCAGGAGACTGAGCCTCCGAGGCATCCAATAATAATAATTGTATGAGTAACTATGTAAGGATTACACACTACTGGCTTTTCATTGATGGAAAACATTGAGGCAACCTGTTTGTCTGTTTGTGGATTCAGCAACCCGCGTTCGGCTGGCGTGATGGATATGACCCAATTACCTTTCGCAGGTAGGCCTACGTTCAGTAGTGCACTATTAATTAAGGCCGGTACCTACAGGTATTTGACATGTTTCATGAAGTCCTTAGAAATTTAATTTCCCAGGCAAATGAAAAAATGGAAAACACCTAAAAGTACCTACCTATATTTAATTTTTTTGAGGAACACATAGTGTGTATCTAGACGACAGGCATGTTCTAGGAAGCTATTATACTCATAATTTGATTACCTTTTACTATGGTACCAACCCCAAAATTACTGCTTCTTATTACAGCTGTTCAAGACAAAAAGTTCATTGACCCGCGATAAAATGTATGGAATAGGAAGGTAATTTTCGCTTTTCAGGGTTGATCCTACAGTAAAATACGTATATTGACCCGTATGTACCCTAAGTTTAAGACTATTAAATTGGCTCACAAAATAAAAAAATCGTAAACTGTTAGGGACCCATTTTACCCCATTTAAGGATACCTATCTTAATCATTATCTTAATCCTATTCTAGATACTACATCATTAAAAAAGCGCATTTAAGTTTAGGAACTCCTAAAGGATTCTCCCCTAAGGATTTTTTTAAGGAATATTCAGAAAAACAGGAACAATCATTATTTTTTATTTCCGTGCCTCGCGTGAACAAGTTGACATCTCGACTTACACGATTTTTTTATTGGCTTTATACATTCTTTGCATTTGATATATGTAAAAAATTTACAGCGCAAAATACACACAATTTTTGAAGATATCTTAATTAGTAACATTTTGTCAACTCGCATTTTACGAAATACAACTTGACAAATCGTGATGTCAAATTAAGGACGGCACTTATTTTAGAGAACCTACTTTGATATTTCGATTTATCAACTAGCTGTCCAATCAACAAATTGAGATGTCCAGTTACGGCCAGCTTGGTATCTTTGTTAGAATTGTGACATATTGAGATATCGAATTCCAAATCGAATACAAAAATATTTTCATGCAAAATGGGGCCAAAACCAGACTACTTGGACTCAACCCCTTAAATTACGGGATGAAAGTTTGTATGAGACTTCCCCAATTTTTATGCTAGAAGTCTGAAAATTGACATGAAGTCTCCTGCGGGCTTAGCATACGGACCATAAAATAATATTATCGACGTATCAGAACGTGTGACGTGTTAGCATATATCTGTCACCTTTGCACACGTCTATAAACTGTTATCGTGGTCTTGTATGCTAAACTAGCTTGTTAGAATAATAAAATACATGTTTTAGGATTTTTAGTATATCACCCCTCAGCCCGTAAAATTAGGGAATGGAAGTTAGTATGCGACATGCGCAAATTTTGATGCCGCGAATAGAAGTGTGCGCGCTTGCGCATGCGCATCTAGCTACCTATAGGTATAGGGATAACGCAGTGCGTCGAGTAGGGACGGGATAAGTTCGATAACTTAACACCGGCCGATATCGCTCGTCCAATTGATTTTGGAGTTAATGTAAATATATATAATAAATATGATTTATGTACTGTTACGATACATACAAATGATAATAGAATATATAAATATTCATTTGTGTAGATATTTGTACGTAAATATATATAAGTGTGGGAAAGTAGCCCACATATTTATACCTAAATATTATTAGGTCCACATTCAAAAAATACTACAGAAACAACTGTACATACACACCTCGTAAATTCCTGTAGTTTGCAAAACAACACGTTATTGGTGTAAATATCGTGATAATTAAATAAATAAATGTGAACTAGCTGCGCCCCGCGGTTTCACCCGCGCGGTTCACGATTGTGTTGGTTACAATACTGAGTAAAATGTCTTAGTGGCAATTTACAATTAGGTAGGTATACCTGAAAAGCCGTGGTGGTCTAGTTGTAGTAACACCCGCCTTACAATCGTGAGGTCGTGGGTTCAAATCCCGGTCCCGTACCAATGAGTTCTTTGGAATTTATAAACGTAATTTCACACCACTGGCTTTTCGGTGAAGGAAAACATCGTGAGGCAACCTGCATATTATGTTAGTAGAAGAAATTCGATGGCATATGTGAATCCACCAACTGGGCCAGCGTGGTGGATATAGCCCAATCACCCTTCGTGGGTAGGCCTACGTCCAGCAGTGGACTATTAAAAGGCTGGTACAGTACAGTACAGTATGTATGAAGGATGTAATTCTTGAAAGAGAATCTGGACCAAGTTTTCAATTTGATACTATGACGCCTGGTTGCCGCGAATATGAATCCCTAAGAGAGCAGTTTCATTAAGAGCAAGGAACATTAGAAGTTTCTATTTTATAATCTATCAAATTGGGTTGCAGGGTTGCATTGCAAGTGAAAGCACTTAACATTTTAATCATAGATAAATAAATTAGTAGACTCAAAATACCTACAAATACGATACGGATAGGACTCAATATGGTCGTTTTACAATTAGGTAATAACAATTAAGTAAATTACAAAAAGGTAATTACATACCTACATAGTTTATATTTCACAAAAAATGCCACCCCCGATTTCAATCATAGGTACAAAATTCAAATAGTTCACTCGAATCGATGTGTACCATTTTTTGATAATGATCATCTTTCAAAAACGACTAATGAACTGAATGGAACCACAAACCATAACATTAATTAGGTACCTATGTAACTCGTTTATTCTTGATTTCTAAAAAACTGCTCGTTAACCTCAATATGATGTAGCAAACAAAAAAAATCAACAAAATCGGTAATCATAATTGTCCAAATAATCGTGCAACTAATATGCCCAAAAAACATACCGCTGAATTGAAAAACTTCTTTTTTGAAGTCGGTTAAAAAGCATCGGTATGCATCATGCACTCATGCATAATGACAATGTAATTTCTACACTTTCTTAGGTAAATAAGAAGACGGAAAGTGACAAAAAAGCTGTGGCCGCCTCCTATATTTTCTTAACTCATTGGTTTCAGTAAATCTGGATTTCCGACATTGTTAATATGTCATTTTGACAAAATAATTATTTTGTCGAAATTTTGATTAATGAATCAAATCGAAAATAGCTATTTTATCCCTTTTTAACCCATTTAGCGATACGACTCGAAAAAAAAACAAAATACGTGTTCAATCAATTTTGTTTAAGAATGTCTAAGCCAAATTTCAAGTCAGTCGGTCCAAAGAATCGCGCTCTCCCATACAAACTTTGCCACGAAATTTCACCCACTTAGGGCTACCATTTTGCAAAATCCGTTCTTAATGCGCACCTATATCTTAAAAGGATCTCCCATGTAAAATTTGAGACTCCTAGCACTTGTACTTTTTGATATTTCGTGATAGGTGAGTCAGTGAATCACGATTATATATATTTGAACACATTGCACTAACATTCTGTTCAGATGCTACTTACCTAGGTAGTATAAACTTATACAACTTTTAAGTGTCTAAAGTTAAAAAATAACAGTGTATGTTAGTGATCCATCCATGGATCAAGTTTTGGTAACGGCCCAATGTTTCATTCTCGGACAGTTTCCAAATTCGTTGTGGACGCCCAAATCGAATTCTAAAAACTCTGCAGGGAAACTACGATGCTGCGTTGACGCTTTTCTATTTGCCGAAAAATTGTTAGTTGAACATCACACGTATCAATATGGATTAGAAAAAATATTGCAAAATAGTAATGTCAAGATAATCGATATCCGTTGCACGATCTCAGACACTTATACAAGCCACTGGAGCTATTGTGCTATTGGCTCAGAGCTACGATTCGATATATTATGGAGCTGGGCTGGTTCGGGTATAGGCCGCGCCACACAAGTTGGCGGATGTGAAGTTAGCTACAAGCTGCGCAATTGCCAATCAACGTGCGGATTTATTTGAGCTTCAGTCAGGAATGGATATTGCGCAGCTTGTAGCTAACTTCACATCCGCCAACTTGTGTGGCGCGGTCTATAGCCGCTGGAAGGTGAAATGTACTAACGCCTTAAGTATAAGTTATTTGCACTTAAAGGCCGGGTGGTTAGCCTTGGTGCCATAGTTATTTAGCCGCCTAACGGCCTCTGTCATCGCTAAACGATTAGAACAACCGGGATCTACAATTTATCGTATCATCCGAGCCACGGTGGCGCTCAGTTGAAAATGTCACCCGCGGCCACCCATCCGAATACTGACCGTACCAAACGTTGCTTAACTTTGGAAATCGCTGACAAAGACCTAGTCAAACCATAACTACGAGTAGCTATGAGCTCCACAAAACACTCCTTGTTATTAGCTTACATTATTATAACACTTTATTGCACACCATTTGTACAAAAGGAGGACTTAACGCTAAATAGCATTTTTTGCCGACTGGCAGAAAATACTTTACTGCCAGTATAGGTTGACTAACCTACAGGTAGAAGACATTGGGAAGTAGGCATGAATAAATAGTCAAAGAGATAAATTAACTACAATCAACACATATCAAAACTATAAAACTAAAAAAAAAAATATATATACTAAATAATGATACAATTTCAAAATAAATAAAATACATAAACTTACATAAACTAATATACTAAATAATAAGATGATAACTAGTAAAAGATAAAAATAGCTTATCCTATGTGTTCGAGATTTTGGACAACTTTAAATAATGCTCCCGTACAAGGCGCTTAAAGACAGCCTTCGAAGGCGCTTGATGAACAATGGTTGGAAGCTTGTTCAAAAGGCGCACGGCTTCAACGCGGAAAGAGTCGTGTACAAATGACGTACTGTGCCTCGGGGTGCTGACATTCGCCCTTACAAAGAAAAATAATAAATTGTCATGATGATCCAAGAACGCCGCCGTTATTTTTCAACTGCTCAAAAATGCGCAATTTTTTCTCATATCTTAAAATATTCTCAAAACATTCAAGCCACAAAACAGTTGATCAGTTTTTCACCCTCAGCACCATTAATACCCCGAAGAAGGTCGAGGGTATAAAACAATTGCTGGATTCCAACGGGTGCGGCTGACAGCTTTACTGTCTTTACTTTATCACCGACGACGCCTGCTGTCCCGCAGCGGCTGTTTATTGCTAAATAACTTAATAACCTAACTTAATGACTTCCTATGTAGGCATACTACGGCTCGGGTTTAATTTTATTGAAATTACGACGAAAATTGCTTTACGTTCTGGTGATCGTAAAAGGAGGTTTCCATTTTGCAATGTTGGAAAAACCTTTTAATGTTGCTCAGGATTTTATTTACTTACCTACAATTAAGTTAATTGAATATTTCAAGTGAAGAGCTTGTAGGTATAAATCAGACAGTGTTTTCAGAGAGTAGACTACATAAATATGCTCTAAAGCTCGAGGTCAGAGTAAATCTATACTAATATTATAAAGAGGAAAGATTTGTTTGTTTGTTTGTTTGTTTGTTTGTTTGTAATGAATAGGCTCCGAAACTACTGGACCGATTTCAAAAATTCTTTCACTTTTGGAAAGCTACATTATCCCCGAGTAACATAGGCTATATTATATTTAAAAATAAATTAGGGATCCTTACTAAAACTCCAATAATGTAACATAAGGTGTAAAAAAAAGACCTGAAAAATTCCTTACGTCGCGTGCGCTGAGAAAACTATTGATGATGGAATAAAATAATGTACTACGACTTTATAGAACACACCATAATTTACAAAAAATGTCGCGACAGCATATATCTAACTATTATAGTTAAGCCGTAATAACTGTTCTTTTATTCTTAAAAATTAATTGAAATACCGTCGCAGGAAAAGGATCTTAATTTGTATCTTGGTATTAATCCTTATCAAAATAAATTATTTCATATTCAAGACTGTTTCAATAGCTTTATGCAACTTTTTAAATTATTTAATTCAGACATTTTATTACAAAGATATTACGAGTTCAAAAATTTAAGTATTATAAAAGTTTCGTTTCGCCGCTCACTCCGCTTGGCAATTCATGTTCTTTGTACAATGTACATAATACAAAATTCACTTCGAGCAAATATCTATAGAATCACAATCGTGAAAAAAGTGTCCGAGCCAAAATCCTGCCCAAGCTACGTAGTGGGCAGGCTTTTTAGTTAGTCGTAAGGCGATTCCAAGCCGACTACAACGCCGCGCGATGCCAAAGTGCTCGGTTACAGGCACTTATTAGGTGACATAACGTCGAGATTCGAGGAAACGGGTCATTGAGAATTGAGAAGGGTGCTTGGGCCATATCCACCACCAGTGCCAGGGCCCAGTGTGGGTTGGTGCAGATTGCCACACAATATTTTCCTTCGCCGAAAAGCCAATGATTTGAAATTCCGTACATAAGTTCCAAAGAAACTCATTGATACAGGATCGGGATTTGAACCCACCACCTCACGATTGTAGGACAGGCGTTACTACCACTAGACCACCAAAGTTATATATCTCCGCCATTAGTGTGTCGATTTATGTTTTATTGGTAGTAAATAGGTATGCAGTGGCGTAGCGTGCCTTGGAGGAGCCCAGAATCAAACATAGTTGGGGAGCCCAAATCACTCATTTCTCACAAAAGAAACAAATATCCTTGCATTAAATTGAAATAAATATATACCGCCTTACCGCAAAAGATTTAAACACTGTTTAGCCTTACAATTTGTACTGTTAAACGTTGTCTAAAGCCTGCGTAAAACTTTAGTGGTAAGACGGTTATTTATAAGTTGTTACTTCCTCCTAGAAATTGAGCTAGCCAAACAATTCAAATAAAATATACACTTTTCTTGCCTTTTTTTCAGTAAATTGATAATGAATAGAATATAATTACCTATATCAGCTAAGTAAGTTTAGCTGAAGACGATTTCAGTTGTTATAAAATTTCTGCCTCTTAGGACAACTTTTGGAAGAATGCTTAACCCGGGAAAAAAAGAGATGATTTTTTTTCGGGAAGCACGAGATTAAGTGACATTGTGGATAACATTTTACTAGGTTTTGCTTACACACGTTAAGGCCCCTGTAGCCTGGGAGCCCCGTATTATTGACACGGCTGATACCGCGGTAGCTACGCCCCTGCACATAGTATGTGAAACGAATTGTCGACCTCAAAGTTCTCGAATGTAGACAATGTATTGGCAAGTGTAGCGAAGGTCTTCACGTGAATCTAAGATCTGGTCGTGACGTCCGGAACGCGTTGGATGCCAGCGCTTCGATTCCTTCCATCACGGCTCTTTGGGTTAGCAAGTTGAAGAGGCCTTAGGTAGGGCACACAATTCGTAGAAGTAGAACTGATGTCCAATGTTTTTCAAAATTCTCGAGTGAAGACAAGATCAAGAAACTAACTTACATGGGTAGAATGTATAGACTGTGGGTCTCTAATATTTTAACGTCGCTTTCATTCTCATCATTGTCATTTTCTGAAATCAGGCCTATATATTATGTACAGCCACCCAAAACATACGAACTAACTTTTATTTAGATATGCCAATACCTACTATCTCTTTTTCATAAACTTCTAACAGTTTAAGACTACGGAAACTCTCGCGATTTGGGTAGGTTTTACTCATCATAATGGTTCATCCGGTATGTCTAGCATGTGTGTGGCGCATACCTACATTACGTGGTAAGTATATGTATAGCCAATCATACCCGGGCAAAGCCGGGACGGGCAGCTAGTAAATTAATAAAGAGGTATCTTAACGGAGAGACTAATTTATAACATATTTATATATTATACAAAGAAATTTTTAAAAGCAAGCTAGTAGTGAAATGTGTACTTATTTGCGACAAAAAAGACCAATATTCTCCTGTAAATTAATAGAAAACTTAGTGAATTGTCCACTCAGTTGCAGAAACGATCTTTAAAAGCGTTATTGGAAAGTACTTGTGGTTATTACCGATATACCTCAGTGCCTCAAGACGAGAGTTTTCGACAGTTGTGTGTGGGCCATATGAATAAGCTCAAGATAGCCCAACGTGCTATGGATAAGGTTATGCTTGGGTTCTATTTGCGTCGATTCGCACTAACCTACTATTCCTACCTCTAACCTGTGAATTTCGTGGGTGGAAAATTTTGGAAGCTTTCTAAAATTTCGAGGAAATTAACACACTGCGAAATTGCACACTAAATATAAAATAAGGTAACAAGGACTAAAAGGATAACTAAGGTTAAGGAAGGAGAGCGACTCTAGTAAGACCTAGGTAGGTACTCAACACATTTGTATCTCTCTGGTGTATCTATGTCAACGTAGCCCAACGTGCTATGGATAAGGTTATGCTTGGTGTCTCTTGGCGAAATCGAATCATAAATGGGGAGACCCGTAGACGAACCAAAGTTACCGACAGCACAGCGGATTACCAAGTGAAAAAGGCAGTGGGCAGGGCACGTAGTTGTTTAAGGGAGAACAGATGGCCCATGTGGCCGTAAAGTTCTCGAATGGAGACCACGGACCCACAAGCGCAGCGTAGGACGTACATCGACTAGGTGGACTGATGATATAATAAAGATCGCAGGAACGCGCTGGATGCAAGCCGTTCCAACCGTCCTTATTGAAATCTATAGAAGAGGCCTATGTCCAGCAGTGGACGTCTTACGGCTGATGAATGGATGATGGATGATGATGGTAGGTTTTAGCGCAAAATACTCGAAATAACTCTCGTACATTTTATTCTGAACTGTTTGTTGTCTAGTTTCATACGATGGACAATCTGTTTTGCAAAATGCCCGGTCACTGAAATATGCTGGCGTATCTAGAGCTACGAAAATTCTGTAGAAAGTTAAAGGCTTTTGTATTTTCAAAAACGTTGGGCCAGATAACTAATAAATAACGTACGCCAAAATGTACATATTTGGTGTAAAAATAATTTCATTTTAAGTATGTTTTATATACCTAACTATCAAAGAGTGTGATTGGATGAGAGATGCTTACTTACTTACAGTGAATATTTTCAAGAGCCGGCAAATTTTTTCGATTGTTCTATTTAAATACGTCATTTATACATGACTAAAGGAAGTAAAGTTTGTTATGTAGATTGTAGATATAATTCGTTACAATAAAAAAAAATGCAGTAAAGTGTATAAATCACGGCATCACAGTTATGTACCTACTACACGTATTTCAGTTTTAACAATTGTATTAAAACATATTGTGTCAAAGAGAATAAGGAATACGTTTCCGAAAACATCCAGAAATCTTTTTAACCCTGGTAACCTTATAAGTAATCTGAATCATTGGTATAAAGCAAAAAACAGAATGGCTGTTTCCTATTATGTTTTGTACAAGAGCAGAATAAGGAAAAAGATTTCCTTTGTCGCGATACAAGGGGAATTGCCCCACAACGCTAACCCCAACATAAAAACCCCTGTTTTATAATACAGAAAGACACCCTATTTGAGCTGTTGATAAGACAGCTCAATCTTACGAGTGCAACATCTTGTATCCTATTTGTATCCAATCCATATCCATCTATTCGGATGTCTGTGTCTCGGATTTGTGTAACCAAAATGTAGGTATAAGATGTAGTATAGAAACTTATATATTTTTATGCGAGACTATTAATATACCCTTTGGGTACGAAACCCTAAAAAACGCTAAGTTGATACCCTATTACTAAGACTCCGTCTGTCCGTCTGTCTATCTCCAGGCTGTATCTCATAAACCGTCAAAGCTACAAAGCTGAATGTTTCAGAGATGATGTATTTCTGTTGCCGCTATAATAACAAATACTAAAAACAGAATAAAATTAATATTTAAGGGGGGCTCCCATACAACAAACCTGCATTTTTGACCATTTTTCGCTCGATATTAATAATGGTAACAGGTAGATGCTTGAAATATTCACAGAATATTTAGTTGTATATACAAATTAATATTAAATAATTAAATTAAAATAAAATAAATATTTAAGGGTGGCTCCCATACAGTACGGAACCCTGCGAGCGCGAGTTCTACTTGTACTTGGCCGATTATTTATATACACTCTACTGATGCTTCAGGTGCTATTTAGATTTATGATCACCTACTTACTTTACGCTGCACATTATTACCACCAGTTGCTACACTAGTTGGTATTTATTTCTATGTTAACATTAAAATCGTAGTTTTTACTGTTTATTACGTGTTTCTTAGTGGTTCGGCACTAAAATTCAATATGTAAAGTAATTTACTGTTTTGAAATTATTACACGTGGATGGATCTTTATTGAACGGTTGTGTAGGCAGAAAATAATGATCGCCTACTTCATGGAACATTTCCATAGGAAAGCAAAATTGATGTTAGATAATTTAAGTGGGATCGAGTGACGATTGAAGCACTCGATAAGGTATCTAAAAATAAATTTTCTCCGCAGTTATAAAGTTAAGTAAATACTACACAGATTATCATACTGATTATTTAATACACTAGGTATCTCTTCGTCCTTCAGGCGGCTTTAAAAAAACTGACACCAGGGCTATGTACCCGGCCTATGTGAATTTACCTAATTCATCCATCCATCCATCCATCAGCCAAAAGACGTCCACTGCTGGACATGGGCCTCCCCTATGGATCTCCAATAAGACCGGTTGATAGCGGCTTGCATCCAGCGCGATCCTGCGGCCTTAATGAGGTCATCTGTCCACCTTGTGGGTGGACGTCCTACGCTGCGCTTGCCGGTACGTGGTCTCCACTCGAGAACTTTTCGATTCCACCGGTCATCAGTCCTCCGCGCTATGTGCCCTGCCAATTGCCATTTCAGCTTGCTAATCCGTTGGGCTATGTCGGTAACTTTGGTTCTTCTACGGATCTCCTCATTTCTGATTACTTACCTAATTACTATCTCGCTATTGAGTAACAAACATCAATACACAGACAAAAAACACCACATTAAACAAGTATTTTTTTTGCTTGGGAACTATAGAGGTAATTTAAGAATCTATATTCGTATGCTTACGAATTATTAATTTTACACTAGTGTGTATACTTGCGCACCTTCTTTGTACCTAAACATGGAGCGCCACCAGCCACCAACAGGAAACCACCAGCTCAAACCTGAGCAAAATTGGTACAAGACCGAGATGAGTGGCGTACAAGAAGATATGCCAATGCTCAGTGGTCGGCGATTAAAAGTAAAAAAAAAATCCTAGATAGCTTTTTACGGACATGGAGAAATGTTTTGCTCGGCCTAGAATATAATACCTATACAAGACGTCATAAGTATTTAGTATTTATGAGTAGCGCTCATGGCATAGTTTGTCTAGGCGTTTCTTGGCGATCACCGAAGGTAAGCAACGTTCGGTACGACCAGTGTGGGATGGGTGACCGTCGGTGGCATTTTCATCTAAGCACTGCCTTGGCTCACAAGACTCGTTAAATTACACAGTAGGGTCCTTCGGCCGTAGGTACGGTCTACTGTGTACCTACGCGTTCTAACGATAAGCTTCGCTTTTCCTCCCGTTTGTTCTTGTGGCGCGATTAACTGGCACAAGCAGGAGAAAAAGTGAAGCTGAACGTCAAACACGTCCACAATATGGCCGCCGGTTGCTTTAACCTTTTACTCATGAGAGAGGCATTCAGGCTTAAAAACCGTGACACCAGAGCTAGTCATCCGGCCTACATGTAAGTTGATTTATTGATAACTCTTTATTGATTCACACACACAGATAAAAAAGGTTGGAATTCAGTAATATACAGAAAAAGAAAAAAAAAACAGAAGGCAAACACGTGAAAACGTAAACACGTGAAGCAACTTAACGGCTTTATCACTAAAAGTGATTTCTTCCAGGCAACCTCAGGATACCGAATGGAAAAAAGCAGGTGTCCAGGTAGAAAAATATGACATTGTATACTAAATTAAAGGACCTTTAAAAAGTTGAGTTGTACAATAGACATACCATATAAATATTATAGGTACATAGAACTTAGTAGGTTCGTACTATAACTAAGTATTTATCGAAAAACCTCAACTTTACTTGCCTAAAACACATTATCTTTAAAGATTTTGAAGAAAGGACTGCTTCTAACGTATTAATGTGGTTGGTATTCAGTAATCGAGATGATTGATTACAATGACTGGTAGGCATAGTACAATAAGGGGCGTAGAGAAGCACACTGTAAGTACAGTCAGTTGAAAGCATTGGGAAAATTTTCAACTAGCTTATGCTTACTTTTTTTTAATTTCAACAAGTTTGATTGTTTTTAACCAATTTCAAAAAAGAAGGTTCTCAATTTGTCTTTTTTTTGTATGTATGTTATGCGATTACTTTACCAATTAAGAACCTTTTTTTTGTTTCGCAGATCTTACAAGATGGTCCCATTTCAATTTCGTCGAAATCGGCTGTCTTTGTGGAAAAATCAACAATTGTGTGAAAATTACTACATCGATGATACATTGTTGAATTCGGTTGAATTCGGTTGTGCCATTTTTGGCGAAAAATAATTATTGATATGTTACAGTCAAAGTGATTAGTCCGTTATTATGCATATTAACTAGTTATTATACATAAGAACTAATCTGCTTAGTACATGTGATAAATTAATCACATTAATTAGTTATTATTCTATCTGGTGAGGGTTAGTAAAAGTAATAACTTTTAAAAATGACGACTTTCAAGTAGCAGAATGTTTTAGTTAGCCTAATATTCATTTAGTTGTTTATTGTTTACCAATTGTTATATCAACTAGGGTTTTGTTTTGTAAGTTTTTTTCACAAGGCGATTCGCTTCTGCATTGTTTGTCATGTTCTAACTTAACCTAACCTATTTTTGTTTCACACCTCAATATATCAAGGCGGTTTACTTCTGGCACTTCGCCGGCCGCTGCCGCGGCACGTGAACGTGATCGAACCCACCCATAATAATAGTGATGTATCAAAATCATGTGAATAATTCATTTGACTGATATTTATTTAAAGACCTTATTTATGTCAAACACCCAATCTTCACTCAGCTGTTGAGCTTCAGTCAGGCAGCTTGCCGCTAATTTCACAGCCACCAAGAAATTTAATTCGGGCTATAAATCATTGTCATCAGCTAATATGAGCAGCAGTACCAATCTCACGTACTTTTGGGTAAACTGCTAGCGTGAATGATGGGTAATACAGAGGGGAGTCAATGATCGATGTTGGTACGCTACGCTCCGCTCACAATTATCATAATCTTGAAGGAGGGATTCTATCTACTCGTATTCTACGAACGGTATACGCATTTTTATTTAGTCACCACAAATATTCTAAAAACTCATAAAACGATGGAAATATGTAATACCTATGTAAATCTTTAATTGATTTTATTTTCATTGTTACATTTTATTAATATTGAAGTTTATTAAATAACTAATTACAAAGGACTAGCTTTTGCCCACGACTTCGCCCGCGTGATATTTTAATGTTTATGCTATACCATGGGATCATTTAATTTTCTAGGATAATAATTATTTTTTGCAAAAAACAGCATGACCGACTTCACCCGTGTACGGAATCATTACATAGTATAAAACAAAGTCGCTTTCCGCTGTCTGTCCCCATGTATGCTTATATCTTTAGGTAAAACTACGCAACGGATTTTGTTGCAGTTTGTTTTAATAGATAGAATAATTCAATAGAAATGTTAATATGTATAATACACCTGTGCGAAGCCGGGGCGCATCGCTAGAACGCAAATATTATGCACGGATCGATGTAGCATTTTTCACATTATTGTTGATTTATCAAAAATGGCTCAGCCGATTTCGATAAAATTAAAATAGGACCAATTTCAAAGTATATTCTTTCCAATAAAAAAATAATTATTGAAATAGAAGTACTATGAAAAAAGTTATGCTTGGTTATACATTAAAAAAAACCGGACAAGTACGAATCAGGCTCGCACATCGAGGGTTCCGTACAAACATATTGTTAAAATAATTAAAAACCTGTTTTAGTATGTGCTAAGTAAGTAAGTAAGTTCGTATAGGCCGGGTGGCTAGCCCTGGTGTCAGAGTTTTTAGGCCGCCTGAAGGCCTCTGACATGTGCTAATAAAGTTATTTTATATGATACCTTACATGATATGATTTACTCACTTTGAATTTTGAACCCATATTTTGTGAATTTTGAGGCCCTATTTTTATGTGATTTAAATAAAAATGTACAGTTTTCAGATTTATTCCTATATGTGTACTCTGAGACAATGCTCTTCGCCAAATTTCATAGTTCTATGTTAACGGGAAGTACCCTGTAGATTTTGATTTTTGTGAGCGTTGAAATATGCGTTTTTTTACGACATAAACGGCTCTAACTTTTTTATACGGTAACTTAGAATCTTTTCTTTTACACATCTGCAAGAATTCATAGGTTTACGTATACAGTTTAAATTTCAACTCGATATCTTTACGCGTTCTCGAGATAAAGAGTCTTGACATACACACAGACGGACATACGGACAGACGGACAGACGGGCAGACGGGCAGACGGACAGACGGACAGACGGACAACAAAGTGATCCTATAGGGGTTCCGTTTTTTTCCTTTTGAGGTACGGAACCCTAAAAATATATACGCGTCGAATTGTATACCTCCTCCGGTGGTTCGTCGGTCAAAAAGTAGTTTAATTTATGTCACTTTCCGTCTTTCAAACTATGTTCATGCCAAAAATCAAGTCAATCCATAGAATAAGAACTAAAGTAATAGAAACCGTACCGTAACCGTACTACCAGTCAGATCTTTCATCAATTTTAAATGGAACAAGAGAAGCAATGGCTTTCAAGTAGGTAAAAAATAGTTCACTAAGATAAAATTATTAAATTATTATTTAATTGTTATGTAGCTGTCGCATGCCTTGGCTCACGCTGTAAATGCGGCAAGCAATAGATGGCTTTCAAGTAGGTAAAAAATTGGTCTTTTTTAAGATAAATCTTTATGAATAAGGAGGATTAGTATTCTAATATTTGCTTTGAATAAATTTCAACTTGAAATAAATTAATGTTAAATCTGAAACTATAGATATAAATTAGTAATCTAAAACAAAATTAATAATGAATCCTGTAACTGCAATATTACTAGCGATTTAAAAAATATGGGTAATTCCGAGATAAAATTTAAATAATCCGTTAAAAATTTAACAGTGAATACCTATAACTAATCGTGTAACTATATTAAAGAATCTGTAATTTGTGAGAGCAGATTTACATAAAAAAAATATTTAAAACAAAAATTTTAAGACGAACTTTCGCAAAATAACGCCTGAATCAGGCGTTATTTTGCGTTCTATAATATAAATCTGTATTCTCTGTATTATCTATGAATAAATTAGTATTTTTACTAAATAACGTTTAATTTGTCACAAAATTATATTATCAGAAGATATATTTCGCTAATATACTAATATCTCTCAGTGTAGAAAATGTGCGCACTGAATAATCGATTTGTTTACAGAGTTATTTCTAATCAATTAGCATCCTTTTAGGGGCTTATTCTGTACATCAAAACTAACAACTTTTGTTCTACGACTTTTGTCAAAACTACAAAAAAAAATCAGCTGTTCCTTACATATTGTCGCGGGTGAACGATATTTTTCTATGGAACAACAAAATTTTTTTTTGAGTTTTGACAAAAGTCGTAGAACAAAAGTTGTTAGTTTTGATGCACAGAATAAGCCCCTAAAAGGATGCTAATTGATTAGAGATAACCCTGTATATACACCTTCGTACTAGTGTGTATATAATAATAATATATGTATGTATATTTTACAAGTATCATATTTATACTTCCTAACCGAAATTTTTCATAAAGTATGGCTTGAAATCATTTCCCGTAATTAATTACCAAACAAATTTCGCAAACAATGTTAGTAGGCAATTATGTATTTACTTTACAAAGTATTTTCCAATATACCGTTTCCATATTTCAAGGGTTAGAAGCGTGTCGATGGAAATTTGACTACCTTTGTAATTATTATAACATCAATTTTATTAATTTGATGTTATTACGAGTATGTAGTGCTTATTAAATTTGCTTTTGTAAAACAAACGGTAATGGATCGATGATATAGTTTTCAGCAAACAACAAGATAGGTTCATTTTATGCAGATATGCATTTAGATTACACAGAGTAATCTAGTATACCTCTGTCATTTACAATTCATAACCTCCAGATAACAAACAGACTAATTATATAAAGTTCAACTTATTCGATTAACATAGATGTGTATTGTGTAGTAGTAGTACCGCGTATTTAATGCACTAATCCACACTATAGTTGAGTTTTTTTTAGGGTTCCATACCTCAAACGGAAAAAACGGAACCCTTATAGGATAACTTTGTTGTCCGTCTGTCCGACTGTCCGTCTGTGTGTATGTCAAAACTCTTTATCTCGGGAACGCGTAAAGATATCGAGTTGAAATTTAAACTGTATACGTATATCTATAGTCTCTTGCAGTTGTGTAAAAGAAAAACTTTTCAGTTATCGTTTAAAAAAGTCAGAGCTGTTTATGTCGTAAAAACCGCATATTTCGACACTTACAAAAATCAAAACCTGCCGGGTACTTTCCGTTGACATAGAACTATGAAATTTGGTGAGAAGCATTGTCTCAGAGTACACATATAGGAGTAAAACAGGTTTTTAATTATTATAACAATGTGTAATTTTCGGTGTATGACGAGAAAAGTAAAAAAAAAACATTTTTGTCGATGGTTTTTTTTTCCTGTCCCGGCGCATAGGCCGGGACCGCGAGCTCTCCCTACTTTCGAATATGCAGGGTTTGTTATCTTTTATTATTATTCTTAAATATTTTTTTTAAGAGGTTTTTTTTTTTTTTCTTATATATATATATTTTCATTCATACATCTTAGTATACTAGTATAGTATAGTTGCCATTAAACTTATACTTATTTCTAACGCTTAATAATTGATCCGTTGGCCCTTGCTGCTGCGCAAAGAGACTTTTCAGCAAAGGCCAAAAAACTGGGCCGACGATCGTCATCATCGATGTGCTCATTAAAATTAGTCTCCGTTAAAAGACTGCCCGTCCTCCACTCGTACTCCAGTCTCTGTAGTCCATATTTAGGGCAATACATAATTATGTGGGTCATAGTTTCTGGAGACTGGTCATCGCAAGTGCAGCACGGGCTGTCAGATAATTTAAATCTATACAGATAGGATTTAATTCCGCAATGGCTCGTAAAAAGTTGTGTCCTAATATTTGTGATTGTCAGTTGTTTTAATATTTTATAAGCTTTTGTAGTATCTGGAAAGAATCGTTTCGTTTCAGCTGAAGCCGTTTCTTCAACATATCTCTTCTGCCATTTCAGTTTACTTATATTTCTTATAGTTAACCTTGCGAAGGACAGTGGAAATCTGCTGTATATAGGTGCTGATACTACTTTTAGTGCAGCTTCTTTCGCCAATTCATCGGCTCTTTCATTACCTTGAATTCCAGAATGAGCTTTGATCCAGTAGAGTTGGATATTTGCTGTGCTCTCTGCAATTAGCTCTTGGATCTCGGCTTCTATGGGGTTTTGTGTCTAGGGGTCGCATTCAGATTCTATAGCAGACCGTGAATCACTTAAAATATTGCCGTCGGTAATGCCCTTCAAGTATGCTACCGCTCCTAGAATGGCTACTAGCTCCGCTTGAAAGACACTGCAGAAGTCAGCAAGCTTGCCTTTCTTTTGGTAAATTTCACGTTTATCTTTCCAGACAGTTATTCCTGCTCCTACCTTGCCCTCAATTTTACTGCCATCTGTGTACAGCTGCTGCCAATCGTTCCCAATGGCCTCCACCTCCTCTTGGCTTATGATACGGCTGTACATTAGACGGGTTTGTTTAGCTGGATGCGGCAGTTGGTAGGGGCTTATCCTTTCTTCAAGTTTTTGGTCTGGTAATTCTGCTAATGGTTTGCCTCTTTTGATTCCATAAATCTCAGAATTTTCCTTCAGGCGTAAATCTAGCGGAAAAATTCTTGCAATGAGTGCGCTCGCCAATAGACGTGGTTCTGTGCGCTCTGGCAATCTTGATGGCAAACAGTCTTGTGATCCTTTCTAGCTTAATCTTGACGTATTTTTTATCGCACACATCTGCCCATGCACTGGCTGCATACAAAATTACAGGTTCCACTGCTGCAGTATAAATAAGCCTGGTTATTTCTGGGCTTAGACCCCATTGAGTTTTCACAGCTCGGGTTAACATATTGTAAATTGTTAACATATGTTGTCGTGTGTTAACATATTTTGTCGACGGTTATAGTATGGAGATTTTAACAACTTACTTCCCAATTTAGTAAAATTTTCTGGATTTGTACGGAACTCTCGAAGTGCGAGCCTGAGTCGTTCAGTGAGTGAGGGTTCCGTTTTTCCTTTTGAGGTACGAAACTCTAAAAATGAACGAAGAATTCGCCATAACTTTGTTACCTAGTTCTAAGAATAGCAGACCTCGCGACACATGAAAATTGAGATGTATCTTTTTAACTGAGTCTTCATAACCCTCGCTCTAGACTAATATCTTTTTAACTGAGTCTTCATAAGCCTTTGTCTCGACTCGCTTTAGACCAATTCATACTCGCTTATCTTTTTAGAACTAAAATACTAAACAACTTGCCAAATATTATCGAAATCGGCTGATAAATAGCTTGACATCAAATTTTCCCTCATTTTGAGGTAAATACTCCATATCAAAAATCACCAGCGACAAAAAATCTATTAATACGTGTACTAAGATTCGTCAAAATTCGTTTTCGCTTCTTTCTCTGTGTCACTTTCGAAAGTGAACACACGAGAACACGGTACGACAGTGACTTGTCTTACCTAAATTCGCGATAAAAAAAGTTTCAAGGCTACATAATTCTACTTACTAAAGTTTGTTTTTTTTTTTAAGGGCAAAAGGTCCTTTATTAACTACAATATGATACAATACTACTTTATATGCTAATACTACCTACGCAACTACTAATGTACTTAGCTACTTACATAATAATATACAATATGATATGATACAATATGATTGTATACCTAATATAATACACAAAATTAGAAAGAAACTCAAGTAAGTAGATGAAATAAAAATACTTAAGGCGGGCAGCCCCTACCGCGGGATACGGTCTGCGTGGCCACGTGTAGGTACGTCGTAGGTACGAGTATATATCTCAAGGACAGAGCCGAGTCACAATACTGTAGATATCATTACCGTGTCTAATATTCCGTCTTCATAAGAACAGTCGGAACGCGAATCATAACTACGCGTCTCGGAGTGCGGTATGCTCTCGGTATGCTAGTCAGTCGCGGGCGCCGTAATGACGAATAAAGTGTTATGTGGATTTGTAATTCCAATTAGTAAGCGTGCGATTAATGTTTTTAAAGTTCCTCGTTTTATTTATTGAACTCTTCCTTTTTCATTTACAACGAATTTAGATCTAGAATTTAGTAAGTAGACGAAATTAAAATACTGATAGCGGGCAACCCTAGCGCGTGATACGTTCTGAGTGGCCACGCGGCGCTATAGATTGTGACTCTGCCCTGTACTTGAAATATATATATATATATATATATTTCAAGTACAGGGCAGAGTCACAATCTTAGAGAATAAATAACTAAAATATACTCTAAGGTCACAATACTTTTAGTTATCATTACCACTACCGTAGCAGCAGAAACAACTCGCATGAAACAAGATGATACCTAGATATTACCTGCGCTTATTATCCCTGGAATTAGCTGAACCTGGCAGTGGCAAAGTTTTCTGGCTCGAAGCCGAGCAATTCCAAACGTAACAGAATTTTAAAAAATATTTTGTTACAAGGTGTCTTCTAGGTCTACATACTCTATCTTTGGCTACAACTTCGCTTTCCATCAAGCGAGTTGGTCGCCAAATGTAGCCTTATTCTACAAAAAAAAAATACCTACCAGAAACCCTATGTATTCAAAAAGATGTACCACGGTGACCCCGTTGCAGATTAATGAATAGGTATATTTATTTATACCAACTTTACTATAATTTTTCCATCATACCGGAATTATTTTAATTATACTAAGCGTCTATCTATTTACAGCAAAAGTCATATTCGTGCTATCACAGAAATAGAGTAAATAAATACAGTTAAAAAAAACAAAAACACGCTTTCATAGCCTATCAAACTCAAACGTGTAAAATAATTTTCAATATAGGCAGAAAGTAATAATGAACGAAAAATATTAACACTATTGTAAAAAAAGCGTGGGGCACTTTGTGCCATAATTTTTTCGTAAATCGAGCACCTCACGCTTTTTTTAGATTAGTTTTTAATTTTCTCTGATAGGTGTGCAAAGTTTAAAGAAAATCTGATCGCTTAAAGTAGGTCAAAATCGAGCTCCAAGGGGTATGTTATAGGTGAAACTAATAATATTCTACGGATCTCCTCATTACTGATTCTATCTCGCAGAGAGACTCCAAGCATAGCTTTCTCCATAGCTTATTGTTGTTTAAGAAAAGTACATTTACTGAAATACAATTGTTTTGCAAGAAAACTGTTTTCGAGTAGTTTCAATATAATCAAAATGCAAACTTTTCGTTTTAACCAAAGTCATTGCTCGCAAAACACAATCAAAGTTTGTCCAACATAGCCCTAGGCTACAAAACAGACTGAATACCTAGACTTAGATAGAAGTTTTTAGTACTTTCATTTTGGGGTTTCATAAACAGAAAAAAAATGCCAAGTTGATGGGTTTCATTGATGATGAAAGTTCATATACGCTAGATAATTAGACATTATAGTCGACTTTGCGATTTACTTTGAGTAAATTAATCGTGTTAAATATGCTTAAAAACAGCCAAGTGAGAGTCGAGAGCCTTAAATATTTTTTTTTCTTTCTGTCATCTGTGAAAAATGCAAAGTTCTAGGTATCACCGTTCATGAGATACATCCTGGTGACGGACAGACAGATAGACAACGGAGTCTTAGTAATAGGGTCCCGTTTTTACCCCTTGGGGGACGGAACTCTAAATTGATTCGTCTTCACTACTGGTCGACGCAACACGTGACCAAAATGCTGGCCTCTACTTTTCACGTAGAAATATAAAATAATACTAGAAAAGATATAAAATTGTTCCAGTTTAAAACAAAGAATAGATAACACCACGAGGGCAGGAATGTACTTATCTAAGAGACGGTAAGGAATTCTTAAAAGGAATTTCATTAAATTCACTCCTCGCTTATTGATATGGGTGCCAGGGAATGAGGCTCGCACTTTATTAAGAAATCATATGAATGTTGGCGGGAATGGCGGAATGGCGGGATGGCGGGATGGCGAATGGCGGATGGCGGACGTGACGATACGCCATAACCGCCGTATTACCGTATCGAACATTGCTGTGCCTACAGAGCATACTATTTACTAATAGAGACAGGTCTATAGCTGAACTACCTAAGTTATGGTTCCCAGAACAGCTTGGACTAAAAAAACATCGGGTTGCATTCCGGGAGTGCGGCAGAAGTGAAAAATCGAACATATAAAATACTATCATTTATGTGATGAATTAGAATATTACACACCGCCCTGCGCCGTCTTACGAATTTTCATTACGTCACGTGTCCGGACGCGAGCTTAACATTTTATTACCCATCCAAAGTGCACAACGCCGCTAAAGAAGTTTTCACTTCAAAAACTTGGGTATTAAATAAATAGAGTTTTGAAAAAAAAACTAAAAAACACGCTTAGGACTCATAATTTTTTTTTTATAAATGCATTGCCGTCGGTCTTTGATTGGTGTGCAAAGTTTAAAGAAAATATGATCGCTCAAAGTAGGTCAAAATCGAGCTTAAAGGGATTGGTTTCAAGCAAGCAAGCAAGCAAACATACAGGTAAAACTAATAAAAGCGTATTAAAAAACAACGTGTTGTATTCCCGGGAGTGCGGCAGAAGTGAAAAATCGAACATATAAAATACTATCATTTATGTGGTAAAATACAATATCACACGCGCACACTCGCCCTGCGCCGTTTTACGAGTTTTCAATCAGGTCTCGTGCCCTGACGCGAGCTAAACAATTTTTAAAGCGCATAACGCCGCTAAAGAATTTTTCACTTCAAAAAATTTGGTATTTCCCTCAAAAGAGGAGTAATTTGCTGTCCCGCTATTTGTAATATATTTTGATAATATTTGGCAAGACTATTAGCGTCTATATCCTATATCCTCCAAGGTCTACTGTTCGGTGAACTACTATTTATAAATATGCGGTGGCATAAATAACTGAGCGCTGCCGTGGCTTGAATAATTCGTTAAATTGTATGCGCCGACTTCTTGCAAAAAAGCTCAGCTCCATGTCAGCCAGTTAGGTATACATCCTGCTTAAATATTTGGCGCCAGGGCTAACTTATTACGAACTTACAGTCAGGCTACTAACTTTCACGAGTAATTGGATTTTTTACCGACTTCCAAAAAGAAGGAGGTACTATGTTCGTCTCTATATATTTTTTATGTATGTTCATCGATATTTTCGCCAATTGTTAACAGATTTAAAAAACATTTTTTGTTTCGAAAGGGTATTCTCCTGAAGTACCGTACCAGTACTGTACCAGCCTTTTTTTATTATAGTCGACTGCAGGACGTAGGCCTACCCACGAAGGGTGATTGGGCCATATCCACCACGCTGGCCCAGTGCGTGTTGGTGGATTCACATCCGCCATCGAATTTCTCCTGCGGACGTATGCAGGTTGCCTCACGATGTTTTCCTTCACCGGAAAGCCAGTGGTGTGAAATTCCGTACATAAATACCAAAGAACTCATTGGTACGGGACCGGGGATTTGAACCCACGACTTCACGAAGACGATCGTTCTCCTGAAGTAGTCCCGTTTAAATTTTAACGAAACTATTTGAGCAGTTTTTGAAAATAAAAAACAACACTAATGTGTAAAACTAATACTAATACTTCGTGAACGACACATCGAATCGTACGAACTATGCGAATTCTGTAGGTGGAAGTGGAGTATATGGTGGAAGGCGGTTAATTAATTATGCCATTTTAAGCAAAAAATAATTATTTAGTTAAATATACTCTGTAAGCTTAGCTAATGGCTCTTCTCCCGTCAAGTACGTACCGATAACATTAAGCGATCCTGCAGGATCTGTGAACGATATCCACAATTAATCATTGTACCTACTTAGTCATCATTTACAGGAAAATATTTTTTGAGGAACTACACTGGGATTTAAGAATTTATTGAGATAAATATATTACCTAAAAAATATTAGGATAGAGAATGGATTTTATTAATATAAACTCGCTCGGAACAGTAGACCTCGCGTACGCACATCTCCATAAATTAATCTTCATAAGCTATCTCGACTTGATCTTGGTTGGTTTGGTTCAAAGGTACTTACTCACAAATCTTGTTAGAATTTTAAGGGCTTATCCACCCGTCGCCATTTTGATTTTTTTGTCAATGTTTCCGCGCACAATGTAAATAGTATATATGAGTAGGAGACACTTATACACACAATAAATATTTCGTACTATGTTACCCTAAAGTGTTACGTTCTCGAGATATTTGGACGTAGAGATCGCAAAGTTCTCATACAGCGATCTTTATCCAAATATTTCGAGAACGTGACACTTTAGGGTAAAAAAACAAAATGGCGGCGGGTGGATATGCCAGCTTACAAAAATGTTCAAACCCCAATAAAAATCTTGCCAAATATTATCGAAATCGGCTAATAAATAGCGCGACATTAAGTTATGATACCTATCGTATGTCAAGGCGCACAAATATTTTTGTAAGTAAGTCAGTTTTTGTAACTTAGCCCTGGTGACTTAGCTTTGGTAGGTACCTACTAAGAACCTAATCAAATATCTGTCACTGTTTTAAAGTTGTAGGCAGATAATGTAGTAGGCAGACGAAAGAACACCTGCTCTTATTGAAAATCCCGTTTACCTAAATTAGTTTCTAAAACTGATTTAGGAGTAATAAAACTTTGGATCACAATCAGTTACAAAATTATAGAACTAGGGCTTAGAGTTATAATATTATTATCAATATTTCCATTCCAGAAATTTTGTGAACGAGAACACCTGGCAACTTATCTGTTTAAAAGTTTCCTTACTTTTCTCAGGGAATCCAAACGATCTGCAAAATCTCGCGAGTTCAGATAGTATAGTGCGAGCGAAGTGCGGGCAAAGGTTCTGCGGATTTGAGTGAGGGAGGCACTGTCGTTTTACATTTAAATAAAACTGGTACCCTACAGAGAAATATTTTAGTTCGTTTGCTTGGTCAAGTGTAAAGAAAACTTGGCGATTCTGTCCTAAGTTTTTCGCTCGCGAACGAATGTAATCCCAGTAATTGGGAAGCTCGCGTCCATGATTGCTGAACTTGAGTCTCAATAATGGATATTGAGTCAGCTCAGCTATTGGATGAAGAAATTTCTTTCTACTAAGTACGTTACAGTCAATATTTAATGTAACGGAAACAGGAAAATTATTACAAATTCCGTAGTAGATAATATAAAGCATTTTTTTCGGTCACTTATGGATTTGTGAATATTGTGATATAAATAAGGTCAGAACAGCTCTGCGCTCGTGGCACTTTTTTTTGTTTTTAGGGTTCCTAACCTCTAACGGCCCGGAACGGAACCCTTATAGGATCACTATGTTGTCCGTCTGTCCGTCTGTCCGTCATAAAATAACTTCATTAGCACATGATAAAACAGGTTTTTAATTATTTTAATAACGTGTTTGTACGGAACCCTCGATGTGCGAGCATGACTCGCCCTTGTCCGGTTTATAAACTCTAAAGCCGGAGCTACACATAGCTATAGCTAGATTGGCTAAAAACTGTAGCCTTGGCTCCAACACTCCAATATGTGGACTGATCTCGGACTGATATTGGTCGCAAACAATGTACCAGCCTTTTTATTAGTCTACTGAAGGACGTAGGCCTACCCACGAAGGGTGATTGGGCCATATCCACCACGATGGCTCAGTGTGGGTTGGTGGATTCACATACGCCATCGAATTTCTTCTACGGACGTATGCAGGTTGCCTCACGATGTTTTCCTTCACTGAAAAGCCCGTGGTGTGAAATTCCGTACACAAATTCTAAGGAATTCATTAGTACGAGACTGGGATTTGAACCCACGACCTCACGATTGTAAGGCGGGTGTAATTACCACTACACCACTACGGCTTGCAAACCGAACACTAATAATTAACTCTAATTGGCTTTTTTTTTTTTATTTTTTTTATTTTTAATGATGTATAATGACAATACTACACTACTACTACATAGAAAGCAATTGGATCATCCACAGACCCTTGAAGGTCTAAAGATAATCCAAGTGCTCAAGCCCACTGCCAGTTGGCAGCGTGCCCAGCATGCTGGCAGCATTGCCACGCTGAATGGCAATGCTTATACGTTGAGCCAAATAAACACCAGCATTTTGGTCACGCGTCGCGTCCACCAGACGCTCAGAAAGATTTTTGAAAACGAAATGAGCTCCCGGCCCCCACGGACCCAAAGTCTCAACTCCAAATGGCTCAAATATGTAACCACTACCGAGGTTAGCATATTTGCGCCGCTTGTGCTGCTCAGCCGAATTGGCCGCCGCTCCAGCCCTACTCTGAGTCTCAGGAAGATGTGACGGTGCCAAAGTATCGACGCAAGTTGCGTCCCATACTAAGGGCCGATCACACTTCCATGGGACCAGCGTCATGCCGTCAGGCCTTTTGCCATCACCACGCGCCAACCCACTCGGTTCGAGTACGGCTGCGATATTGGCGGTGACAAAAGCCCTGCGTATGACATCATTAAGGCTGGCGTGGCGTCCAATCCGACCAGCGCTTCTTGAGCAAGAGAGACCGTGGTGACCGAGCTGGTCAACTGCAGTACCACACTGACAGCGATGGGCCTCACAACACCTTGCACCCAAGCGTAAGCTGACAGCTAGACGAAATGCAGTTGGGTCTAAAAGGTTACCAATATTGAAAGAGGGCAATGCTTGCAACCAAAGACCGGACTCCCATACAGAGACTGCAAGGATACGGGCGCGATCCGCGACGCTAGGACACGTATCTAGAAGAGATTTCCGTGCTAGTTCGCAGATCGGCCGATCCCACAGTCTCTGCGACGATAAAGTCTTTGGAAGCTCGGTATTTGGGCAAGCGACCCTCCAAGCATTCGTTGCCTCATTCAAATGAGCTACATCTACGCCAGAACGGCCTAAAGAAGGTGCGAGGATTTTTTCAATCAAGTTCTGAGTACTATGAATCGAGGACAAGAAAGCTGGTAAAGCAACACTTGAAATTTGGCGGACCCCTAGCCCTCCAAGCCTAACAGGCAAGGAGGCTTGTAGCCACGCCCTTTCACTCATGTCAATATTCAAAACCGATACTAGGGACTGCTTTACAACATCGTCTAAGCTCAAAAGGAGCTCATTGTGTTTCCACAATGGACTACATCGTAAAGCGTACATAAATTTTGGAACAAACAGACAACATCTTATAATGGTAAAAGCCATGTGGGCGTTAATTTTGAGTAGCCTATCAGAGGCACTCAAAAAATTTTGAATTTTTTCTTGAACGAAAGGCGGAAAAGACTCATCTAATATCGGCGAACCTAGAAGGCGAAGAGAACACTTGTCTACCGATTTGATGTTAGGTGCCAAATCATTAAATTTGTTAAGTATCAAATCTTTATCCGGACATGAGTCGCAAACGAAAAGTTCGCATTTCGAAAAATTTAGCTCCAAACCAATTTGACGAAACTCGTCAATAAGAATTTCCAAATCACGTAGGACTGTGCTCGCATCGCCACCCAAAGTCCCGTCATCCAGATACCAAACGTTGAGTTTAGATTGGAGACGTTGAACAATTGGATGAATGGCCAGGCTGAAAATGGCTGGTCCGAGAGGGTCACCTTGTTGACAGCCAACGGAAGATAGCAAAACATCATTTTTGTAAATTAATTTAGTGGGTTTGCCGTAGCATTGCCAAAGAAAATTGAAAAGATCGGGAATTTTGTCTTTGACCTGTGCCAACAAGGCGTCTCGATTAACCGAATTGAAAGCATTTTTGACATCCACCTTAAGCAACACCTCTCCACAATTTTGACCGAGAAAAGTACGAAGCGAATGAACAGCAGCCTCACATCCACCCCGCGAACCAAAGCCAAGCTGTATTGGTTGAAAAAGACTACTCAAAAGAGCAACCTTTTTTCCACAACCGGCTTTGGCTGCGAGACGACGATATGTGGTGCCAACAGCAATAGGTCTGATGCCACCATCTTTTTTGACAAGTGCGCATAGGTTAGCGCCATACAAGACTTCGATGACGTCATCATTGACCCGCCCAGATAACATGAGATTTGCCAAACCCGTTAATTCTCTCAAGAGAGACTCAGCCACCTCACCAGAGCTAAAAGATAGAAGATCTTTTAGATGTTGAGGCGAGAGACCATCTAGGCCTCCGGCTGAGCCGCTCCGAAAAGAAGAAACGGCCGCTGCAATCTCCTGAGCTGACACTTCAATGACAACGTCATCAGGGTGTGGTGGCTCAGGCAGGTGGAGACATGCTGCCGGCGGATGCTTGTCACGGAGTGACTGGACCGTATCGGGTGTGTGGGGGGCAATAGTGTCGCTGGAGAACAGGACTCGTGCGGCGCCTTTGATATCGCCATCACTAATTTTGCTCTCTACTATTTTAATAGTAACAGAATCGTCTGTTTTTTTAGAATTTGGTTTATTCTGCCTTGTTGACGGAATAATGCTTTCAAAATCTAAAGAGTTCTCTTCCAATGCGCTGTACTTTACGCAATTTTCCTTTACCCTAGTGGTAAGGGATTTTTTGTTTGTTGGGTCCGAATGTACGTAAAGCACAACGTAGGGAAAAGACAAGAGGTGTTCCCAGGCGTCTAAAGAATTTTTAGAAATAACATTCCGAATAGCAGCAGATAAACACTGCGCAACCGAAAAACGTGCACCACGCGGGATGCGTTTTAAAACAGGAAGAGAACTTTTGAGTGAGCTAAGAACCTCCCAAAGCGGTTTGGAAGGAGCAGCAGCGCTCATGGGACTGCTGCTGGCTCCATCAGAGCCTGCAATAGGGGCCGAAAGTGTAATTTGGCTATTTTTATGGCACCGCGTACGGTGAATTTTGAGGCCTTTCTGTCCTTTAAAAAATCGCACTTGGGAACACTCTAGGCACTGAATCATGTCCCCCTGCGACACATTGACGTATTGGGAAACTGCATTGGCTTTGTATATTAAAATTATATTGTAATTACAAATAAGAAGCATAATAAAATTTTAAACAATTTGAAATTGCGCGAAATATATGTGTGAATTTAGCGTATACAAACGCCTTAATCAAACAGCTCCGGGCATTCATTGCACCGCTTGATGAAGCAAACATTGTTACATTGAACTTATTGTGTAACTTGATGTGGTAAACAGTTTTAAAATACATTAACGTTCGACTGCCTCGATGGCTCAGTGGTTAGTGACCCTTGCTTCTGGATCAAAGAGGCGCAGGTTCGATGTCCACCCAAGGTAAGCATTTATGTGATGAACATAGGTGTTTGCTCTGTGTTTGGGTGTTTTTAGGTATCATCTATTATTAGTATATATTTAAAAATATGTATATGTAGTATATCAGTCCCTGGTAGCCATATCACAAACTTTTCTTAGTTTTGTTGTCATAGACCGTGTGTAAGATGTCCCCTAATATTTATTTATTATTATTTTTCGTGATTAAGAGTAGCACTCATCAATGTAAACAGTGGTACCTACCCCTACCTATAGCATTGCGGAGTCTAGATAGGTATGTGAGATACCTACTCCGCGGCAAACGTACTCGTAGGTCAACAATGGGCATGATGACTGGGTAAGAAAATCATTATTATCGTAAATCCGTAAGTAAGATTATCAAAAAATATTGGACACGTACCTATTTTGCAAGTCAAAAAACCTCATGTGGCACCGCCCTAAAGTACTGCTAAATATGATGATGTGGCTATGGCCATTTTCCATCAACCATGAGTGCAGGGCGTTGCAGATATTGCCAAAATAAAGCCGTATTGTTATGTATCAAATGCAACGTAAGATTGTGTTTTGTTACCTGCAAAACCCCTAGAAACTGTTTTTTGAATTTTCACACTAAGTAATAAATAAGTATCTATACTCTATAAAATTTAACTTGATCTCTGCGACAGTTTCATATTGACATATTTAGGGTCGAGATAGTGGTGGAAAAAAACTATTTTCAAACAATGTTGTGATGAAATCGAACGTGTAGTTGAAGGTGAGAAATTGGATTTTATTTACTTACTATTATTTAAGATCAAGTATGTACACATGTAAATAATGTTATGATATTAATTAAATACTCATAATAATGTAACGATAGTATTTATCGACGTTTTTTACTATTATCGATGCTAATGTAACATATAATTGGGTTTAATTTAATTAGACATGTAAAAATGTTATGATATTCAAATATACAATACAATTAATAATAAATTAATTTTTATTTAAAATATCGTCAGTATAAACTATCGATATTTTAATTAAAACTCTAACTAAAACTCTGTGGTCACGATCACTAAACGACATGCACATAAACTATGTCATTGACAGGTTCTGTCTGTGCTATTAAGAAATTCAGGACTTCATAGGCGTGATTTTTCTGACAGCTGTCGCAGAGATCAAGTTACATTTTAAAGGGTTTGGAAATATATTGTTGCTATTAAATATATTATCCTCCCTTTTGGCATAGATAAAGTAGGTATTCATAATTGATCTATGCTTTTGGCAATGTCCGTTTTAACGAACATGTGGATCAGTAGGTTAGTTCTTTCATAATTGATTTTCTCCGCTATAGCGGACACGAGTTTTCTCGAAAAAGGAAAATGATAGATTATTTTTTTTATTTTTTCAGCGGTCCTAAGCCCTCAGGGTGAGAACGACAACTTCCTAAAATGACAACTTTCGAAAACGACAACTTCCGAAGATGACAACTTTTTAGAATGTCAACTTTCAAAAACGACAACTTCCAAAAACGACAACATCTTAAATCGTCAGCTACCTAAATTGACAACCTCTCGTCTCTGATGTACCTAATGTTTTTAAATTTTTTTTATATCTTCTAAGTTATTTGTGTTTTGCTCGTGGTAAAAATCTTATTGGTGTTTTTTTATATTTACTGCTCATATTTTATAATAAGGGTTATTATCTAACTCTATTCCATGACTATGAAATTTCCATGTACTGGACACTGGCAAAAAAGTGGCAAACTGCAACAGATTGAGCATTCGCTCGACCATACACACACCGCGCCCGTACGTTCGTTCTATTTTCCTTTGATGACAACGCGTATTCATCGTAAGGTATCATTTTTGGAAGTTGTCATTTTAGGAAGTTGTCATTTTCGGAATTTGTCATTTTCGGATTTTGTCATTTTAGGAAATTGACGAGTTTAGAATAGACGTTCTCTGAAATTATCGTTTTCGGAAGTTGTCATTTTAGGAAGATGTCGTTGTCACCCTGAGGGGTCCTAAGAGATCTTATAACAGAGCCAAAGTAGAAAAACAAAATATTTACGATTTTTTTCTGTGCCAAATTAATGGGTAAATACAAAAGAAACCCATAATTTAAACACTAGATAACTTAAGTTTGCCATCATGTAGAATAAAAATACTTGATGAAAGCCCATATTATTATGGCAGTCAAACTATATAATAAACTATCCTATCAATCACCATACGAAATGAACAAAAAATTACATCATTTAATTCTAAATTAAAATGTTTAATATCACATTGCTTTTATTCTCTAGATGAATACTTTGAAGTCACCACCTACAAAAGTAATAAATTGGCTTATTGCCAAGTAGGTATTTATATTATTTGATTATTTGTAGGACGATCTATTAATAGTTCTATGATTGCTTGCCACTAAATAAGTAACTATTTATAAACTTAGACCATAAGAATAAAATGTAATTATTAAATTCCTAAATATATTTAGAGAGCGCCCTAGCAAGTTTGAGGTTTGGCGTTAGGATCAAATTATATTTTCAAAATATTCAGTTTACAATACAAATGATTTGATGCTAGAGCTTGCACTATTTAAAACAAAAAGGTACTTTTTTAGGTCAAAAGTAAAAAAAACTGAATTAAGCGTCCACCGCAAGATTGATGGGTAACTTCATGGAGGCCATAATTTGGGGCTAGATACAAGCCGCTTCCAGCCAGTTTTATAGGAGGTCTATGTCCAGCAGTAGACGTCTTTTGTCGAAAACTAATAAAAAACAAACGAAACAGATTAAAACCGTTTAAAAAGAGATATTTATAAATCCTTTTGCAAAAGGATTTCAAATTATAACAGCTTTGTTAACATTAAATCACATATAAATTCTCTGATACCCGAGAGAAAATGAAAGAAACCATTTCTCCTGCTTCCGCTTGATTCCACACTGAGGATAGGTAATTACCGAAGGTGATATACAGCAAGGAACGGATATGAGAAAACGTAATAAATGTGTCCATTATTATGTCCGTATTATACGATTTAATATAATTCTCAACGAATTAGGGCGCGATATTCGCTCGGGATGATTGGTTTGTCGTCTGATGATCTGCTATTAAGAGGAACGTATTTATTTGACAGTATTATTTTGGTTGCCTCAGTAGCCTAGTCAAGTGGTTAGTGACCTTGACTGCTGGGCCATAGAGGCGTGGATTCGATCTCTCCCAGGGCAAGGATTTTTATGATGAACATAGGTGTTTGCTCTGTGTCTGGATGTTATTATATAATTATGTACTGTACTGTATCAGCCTTTTTTTAATAGTCCACTGCAGGACTTAGGCCTACCCACGAAGGGTGATTGGGCCACATCCACCACGCTGGCCCAGTGCAGGTTGGTGGATTCGCATACGCCATCGAATTTCTTCTACGGACGTATGCAGGTTGCCTCACGATGTTTTCCTTCACCGAAAAGCCAGTGGTGTGAAATTCCGTACATAAATTCCAAAGAACTCATTGGTCCCACACCAACACCGGGATTTGAACCCACGACCTCGCGATTGCAAGGCGGGTGTCACTACCTCTAGGCCACTACAGCTATAATTGTGTACATATTTAAAAATATGTATATGTAGTATATCACGCAAAGCTTGTGATATGAGTACCAGAGACGGTATCCATATTACAAACTTTGCTAAGTTTAGGGTCAGAGACCGTTTCTTAGATGTTCTCTAATATTTTATTTATTAATAAATAAAATATTAGAGAACAGAATTTTTTTACTTTGTATGTGAACCGTTGTGTCAAAGTAGACCGATGATCAAATTAAGACCACAGGATTAAGCTGGATGCGAGCCTCTTCAAACCGATCTTATTGTAATTTGCTCGGCTGGACAGACACCTGTACATATACAGGGTTATTTCTAATCAATTAGCATCCTTCTAGGGGCTTATTCTGTACATCAAAACTAACAACTTTTGTTCTACGACTTTCGTCAAAACTTAAAAAAGATATCAGCTGTTCTATACATTTTGTCGCGGTTGAACGATATTTTTCGATGGACCGACAAATATTTTTTGAGTTTTGACAAAAGTCGTAGATCAAAAGTTGTTAGTTTTGATGTACAGCATAAGCCCCTAGAAGGATGCTAATTGATTAGAAATAACCCTGTATAGGCACAGACATGCGTCCATTGCCTTTGTTGAAACTACAAAGCCACAGAAAATTACACATATTCCTAAATACAATAAATAAAAAACTGGCTCGTATTTGGTGCAAAGGATGGTCATCGCCATACAGCGTGGCAATGCGGCCAGCATTTTGGGCTCCTTTGCACCAGGTATGATCTATACCTATAAGTTTAGTTTTTTATTTTATGTTTGACTGTATGAAACTACTTATTGCGTCAAATATATATCCTACTAATATTATAAACGAGAAAGTTTGTGAGGATGGATGAATGGATGTTTGTTAAGGCCGAAACACACACACGGCGGGCGCGGGTCGGGTGCGGGTCGGGCGCGGTGCGGGGCGGGAGTACGGCGTGTCTTTTTGTACCTGTTTGAATGGACGACAACACACAGAACGCGCCCGTCCCGCGCCCGACCCGCGCACGCTTTCTGTGTGTTGTCGTCCATTGAAACAGGTACTAATAGACACGCCGTACTCCCGCCCCGCACCGCGCCCGACCCGCGCCCGCCGTATGTGTGAATCGGCCTTTACACATAGGTTATACACACGCGGGTAAAAACTAGTCTCACAATAAATTAAAATAAAATATTTTTTTTTATTTACAATTACCAGTAGCTGCGCCCTTTGTTATGACCTAAAACAATGTGACTGTTAATTTTAATCTCAAATTACACGTTTTAAAATAGTTGATTGAATCAGGCGTTACTTTGCGGAAATTCATCTTCAAATCTATGTTTTGAATTAATATTTAGTCTATTTCCGCTATCTTGTTGTAGGCAAATAAGTTTAAGGGCATTAAGTGCATTAAGGACGTTTATGAAAAAAAAAAAAATTACAAACAATTACTAATATTACAATAATTATACATTTAAAAATTTAATTTTACAATTTTTAAAAATAGTACAATAATAATCCGTTAACAACAAATACATATTATAAAAATCTTTTAAAAATAATATGACAAAATATTGAAAACACTTCACTAATAAATTTTAAAGTTACACGTTTTAAAGTTAATAACCCCTCGTCTCGGGCCAGTCATTAAAAATCGTGACCAAATCCATAAGTACTCAATAGCACCAAAAAGCCACCGAACCTATAATTGCTCCGGGCATCTATAGCTATTACGAACAAGTATTTACTCCAACATCTGATAGATTTCTTTTGTAAATAAAAATTCCTTTTGTGGCTTTCTTTCACCAATTGCCAAAAGCCATTTTGGGTTACGCCACCTGTATACTCATGAATTTCATAAAAACACAAAAGAAACAATTCCGTTTCAACGGCTTCATGCAAAAGCACTTTAGAATAACGACTTAAAAGGAATAGACGACGTAAAAGAAGTAAGAGAACATTAGCGCAATGCCTTTCATTTGCAAAATAGTCATAAAATTAAAGGACATGTCCACAAAATGTATGGAGGCTGGTATAATTATAATCAAAAATTCTAACCACAACAATTGGTACATTTCGAGAAAGTTCATATTTTTCTGAGTCTATTACATCAGTTAAAACCAAAAAAGAGCCTTCCTTTTAACCTCTACCAAAGTCACGTTTATTTTGATAACCGTATCGGGTTAGAACCTGCGTGACCGCTTCACCTGAAACCCCTCAAAATCTGTATTTTATGTCTAGAGTTGGAATTTTCTTTATGAAAGAACTTTTTCTATGGAGCAAAATCTTATTTTAAATATTTACTGTTGAGGTGATTCTAAGAAAAGAACGTACTTATCTACGTTCTCATATTGCTTCGGTGATTTGACTTTATTTTATGAAACGTAATTTAACTAGCAATTTCCTTAACAATAGACCTCGATCTCCGACTCGCTTTTGACCGACTTGATTCACACTCGCAAATCTTGGTAAAATTTAAATATTAAACAATCTTTCTACCTATATATTATGGAAATCGGCTAATTAATAGCGTGACCGTTAATTTTCCCCCTTTTTAGGGTTCTGTACCTCAAACGGAAAAAACGGAACCGCTTTGTTGTCCGTCTGTCCGTCTGTGTGTATGTCAAGACTCTTTATCTCGGGAACGCGTAAAGATATCGAGTTGAAAATTAAACTGTATACGTATATCTATGATCTCTTACAGTTTTGTAAAGGAAACTCCTAAGTTATCATATAAAGAAGTTAGAGCCGTTTATGTCGTAAAAACAGCATATTTCGACACTCACAAAAATCAAAACCTACAGGGTACTTCCCATTGACATAGAACTATGAAATTTGGCAAAAAGCATTGTTTCAGAGTACACATATAGGAATAAATCTGAAAACTGAACATATTTATTTAAATCACAAAAAACTAGGGCTTCAAAATTTACAAAATATGGGTTTAAAATTCAAAGTGCGTAAATCAGTCAAAACAATTTTCGATGAATGACGAGAAAAGTAAAAAAAAAAAAACATTTGTCGATGATTATGATGATTATAGAGATTTTTACAAAGTACTTTCGAATTTTGTGAAATTTTCTGGATTTGTACGGAACCCTCGGTGTGCGAGCCTTACTTGCACTTGTCCGGTTTTTTAGGGAAATACCAATCAAAAACTGCACTCGACAAAAATCCATATTATTTTTATAAATTAATGTATTCGTGCACCCTGTGTGCAAACTTCGACCTAGAGAAAAATCAACATTCGGACTGATGATAGCAATAGCGTCAGGTTAAAACTGAGACGCTTCGCTCACTTCGTTTGCTCGGTCAATAAGCTAGATGACTAAAAAAATATAATTAGTCCGTCAGAAGGATTATAAAAAATAGCAGACCCGTATTTTTGACCGACGAACCACCTGAGGAGGTATACAATTCGACGCGTATATTTTTTTTTTATGTATAACCACTCATAACTTTTTTTATAGTCCCGATTCAATAATTTAGTTCCCATTTCAATAATTCTTCTTTATTGGAAAGAGTATACAATTCGACGCGTGTATTTTTTTTAATGAATAACCACGCATATTATTTTTCTGGTTTAATCATTCTTTTTTTATTTTAAAGAGTATATTTTAAAATTGGTTCCATTTAAATTTTATCGAAATCGGTTGAGCCATTTTTGATAAATCAACAATAATGTGAAAAATGCTACATCGATCCGTGCATAATATTTGCGTTCTAGCGATGCGCCCCGGCTTCGCACAGGTGTATTATACATATAAACATTTCTTTTGAATTACTCTATCTATTAAAACAAACTGCATCAAAATCCGTTGCGTAGTTTTAAAGATATAAGCATACATGGGGACAGACAGCGGAAAGCGACTTTGTTTTATACTATGTAATGATTCTGTATACGAGTGAAGTCGGTCATGCTATTTTTTCAAAAAATAATTATTTCTTTCGTAAACTAAACAAAAATTTATGAAGATTTATAGTCCGGTAAGTAACGTTATTTCTATGTGAAAAGTATAGCACTTTTTAGTAGAATTGACGTCACAAGCCCCTACTCCCAAACTTTGACAAGGTTTATATTTGTCATTTAATTTTATCGTTTGATTGATAAAATAAATAAATTATTATTTTTATATTAATCTACCTAGCTAATTATAATGATGATTTTTTACCCGATCATCATACCTGTTATGACTCATACTACAATCTAATTTGTATAAGGAAAAGTTTGATCAAAATTAGCCACTCTCAAATAAGCTTAAGACGAAAATTGTCTCCCGCTAATGCAAGTCAATGCGAACGACCGAGAAAGTTCCGTCATTTAACTGCTAAGGAATAAAAAATAAGGATTTCGCTCGTAAAATACCGGTCGACCATTACAATAAATAATTATGTGACACGATTATTTTTATGATGGGCCTTTATTGCCTTAAAAAGAAAAGTTGCGAGGAGTCGTTAGGGGCTTAACTTCAGTTGGCGTCCCGTCCTCTGGCAGTAAGGGGCACCTGGCGTCTGCTGTTACATCAGGCTGAAGGTAACTTTTGGACCCCGATTTACTTTTTAAGGGTTGAGTCCCTCGACACTGGGGCACAAAATACTGAGAGCGCAGATGATAAGATTCATACAAGCGCTATTTATTGACCGAGCGAATGAAGTGAGAGTTAGTCTAAGTTTTTACCTTCGAGCAAATATCTACAGAGCTACGATCCCTAAGTAAATGTAGCTTAGCTGGAATTGCACCACCTTCCGTACGTAGAACATTTGCCTGCTCTGGCGAAAAGAAGAAACAAGAGACAGACCCTAGGCACCTTCTATATGGCTCTAAAACACCTGTCACCCGACTAAAAAGTAGAAAAAGCTTTTTAAAAGGAACCACTGCTCTAAAAGTACATGCTGCCGAAGCCCGCCTCAACACATGGAAAAACACATACTCACCACCTCCTGACTTTTTAGAGCCTTGCGAAACCCTCCCAGCGGGCAGTGATCTCCCGTGGCTTACATGGAAGTCCCTGAATCGACTGCCGACACAAGTGGGCTGGTGCAAGACCAACATGGCCAAGTGGGGCTACTCGGACACTGCAGCTGTGCAGTGCGACTGCGGAGTGCCTGCGCAGACAATGCTGCACCTTTTTTCATGCCCTCAGTGCCCGAATCCGCAGTCCGAGTCCGCATTGCGAGACCTCTACCAGGCTACCCCCGGCGGGACGAGAGTACTCAGCGTACTGGGAGAAAATCATATGATGTTGAGGATCATCAACACGACGAAGAAGAAGAAGTGAATGTAGTAAAAAATTGACCGAGCGCCGTCATACTTACATACTTAGTTATAGTATACAGTAAATTCAAAGTGACTCATTTTATCGAATTCCGACGTTATGTCACTTGATTAGTGCGGGAACACTTTGGCATCACGCGACATAGGCGGCTTGCAATCACCTTACGACTGACTAAAAAGTCTGCCCACTACGGAACTTGGGCAAGGTTTTGGTTCCGACACTTTTTTACACAATTGTGACTCTATAGATACTTGCTAGATGGTTTTGAATCGAAATTTTTTCTGTTAGGATGTCAAAAGTAAGTTCGTATAGACCGGGTGGCTAGCCCTGGTGTCAGAGTTTTTAAGCCACCTGAAGGCCTCTGGACAAGGATAAACGGTTAATACAACCGGGGCCTACAATACAATAACAATTTGTCCACCTTTTTCAAAAAACCGTGACGAAAATTGGTGTGTACCAAGTTTTATATATTTTTACTTTTTTTGTCGTCAGCGATTTTTGGTTTTTTAATTCCTTTTAGAGGGGCGCTGTTTATCAACCAATTTCGATAACATTTGAAAATATTGATTAATATATAAATCCCACCAAAAATTGCGAGTAAATTCCCCGATCGATCAAAAAAGCGATTTCTACCAGTATTTATAATGTCCGTAATTACTAGGGCTGGGTCAGCATATGTACGTAGTTCAATTTTATGTAAATATAATTAATTTGGATATACCTGCAGAATCCTGCCGAACTTCCTATTTTTAGAAATAGTAAATTTTATATCGAACTTTAAAAGTAGCATTTCATTTTTGTAAGAGTTATATAGAATTGATAATAGAATTGTAATTTAAATATTTTGGAAATAAATTAAAGAAAAATGTAACTTGTCGAAACGTACAGTGAATTAACACAGGTTAGCTTACGAACCAAAAAGCTTAGGTACTTTAAAACTAAATTTTAGTTGAAATGAAATATGCTTTGGAAATCACGGAAATCACGCTGATTCCCAGGATTTTAAGTCTTATCCATGTTTTGCTTACGTTGACTTTATTTCTACAAGTACCTAAATTTAAACTACCTATCTCTAGTAATGGGCTTTCGGATTACATCGCTTCAACTAGGCGACTTATTGTGTAAGCGGTCTGACGTTCGGCTTCGCTTTTTCCTCTCGCTCTCGTGGCGTAACTGGCGCGAGCAGGAGAAAACGCGAAACTGAACATCAGAGCGCTTACACATTTACACAATAGGGCCCCAGTTTCGCCTATCTCCGCTCCGCCTTGGCCTTAAAACTTATAATTATGAGAGCTTGTTTTTTTATTCCAATTTATTTTTGGGAATTATTTCTAGCATAATACCTACTTAATACTACTATAGCTACGTATATATTATACTTATAGCTACGCATTTCGAATCACTTGAGGCGACTCACCAAATCGAATAGCGCTCCAGCTGCGTCAGAGCTGGTTTAGCAAGTAATCTATATTAATTAAACATTCTACCAGTAGGTGGTATACAGCTTCTACCACTCCACATGTATTGTGTGAGCTTTACATCTGTACTTTTAGTGGTTTGTATACCTACAAGTACCTACTCTCTTGGCTGAGGTTTTTATAAGTTACTCTGATCGGAAGTAGGTAAGTTGTGGGTGACCCACATTTTATGTATGTAGATAAAATGTACTCGGTCAAAAAGTTTTATGGAGTTCGACACGTTGTTTGAATGTTTTCAGTGTTGTTGTAAAGTACTACGAGTACGTTCGCCGGTCACCTGATATTATGCGTAGTTAGTTTATTACAAACTACGCACAATAATATTGGAATACGCTGGCATCTCAGACCAAATAAAAAAATAAAGATAGAATGTTGTCAACAAACAAGTGAGGCCAACCAAAACTACGCCTCGCCGGGTACAGACAATTACACACACATCAACGTAAAAGGGAACTACGCCTTGGCTTGTGAGTCGAACTATGGCGGCGCAACAGCGACGCACTCACACATGTATAAAAAAACCAGCCTCACTTGACTATTCAACGACGTTTTCTCTTAATTTTTTTATTTGCTCTGAGGCTGGCATACTTAAAAACTAATCGAAAGTAAGTGCGTGATCAAAACTGCGTTCCTTAGTTTTGATTAGTTTTTAACCCCATTTAGGTTGCCTGGAATAAGTCGCTGTAGGCGATAAGGCGGCGGCCTTAATATTATATAAAGGAACTTAACTTTACTTTAACCAAAAAATAATAGCGCACCCGTTATTCTACGGGATTGTTGTAATTTTCCGTTTAAGTTTTTTAATGTATATTGGGACATTTGGAACCAATAATAGAGATTTATTTTATTGTATTGTATATTAGAGACAAATGATATTTATTTACCATAATGTTAATATGACAATGATAGATGTCGATAAGTTTACGGTAATGTCGATCATAGATGTTGATGATTATAATGATTAAAATTATAAATCTAAGCTTTTAAACTACTTAGATTAATATGGCCTTCTAAGCCCTAAATATGTGTCATTTTCAGGAAAAATGTGACTTATGTTTAACCATCTTTCTAAGTTATATAATTTGTGTGTGTCCATATGAACACAACGTGTCAATGTGTCAACGTGAAAATTGTGTCCTTATGGACACAATGTTAGTAATAATATTACTTAAGAACTAGGCTTTAGCCTAGTTATTTAGAAATCAGGTTTTGCTTAATAAAGATTTCTTTCTTACACGTGAGTTTTTTTAGACCTTCATAGAAGTTAATATGTTATAGCATTTAAGTAAGCACTTATAATGAAAGTGTAGGTTAAACCCAAAACATTGGCTTCTAAAAGGGAGATAAAAAAGATGGAGTACTTCAACCTGGTACGTTTTATGATTAAAGAAAACGTTTTCGAGTAAGAACCTCATGTCGCTAAGTTTTTCTCGTTCCATCAACAGAGACAGCGCTTAAATCCATTAAAAAGTTGTATTCCCGCCGTAAATCCCAAACTTATCAAAAAGCTTTCACCGAATGGTGCAATGAGCCAGATGTAGTAAAACAATGTATCCAGCTCCGAGGATCTCGCCGCTCGCAATCCGCAACACTTCCAGACTTGCTTACTAATGGCTGCGTGGTAATAATTTCTACCAGGAAGCAGTGACATGAATACTTCTTTATTTAATGGTTAGTGAACAAAACTGAAGGTAGAAAAGTCAGTAAATACGTATAGGCCGAGCGAGCTCTGGTGTTAGAGTTTTTAAGTCGCTTGAAGGAGTCCTGCGTCGTTTCGCCCCGCAAGTGGTTGGGCCCGCGGGGCGAATCGCCCATGACTCTTTTTGAAGGTCCCCATTCGGCCCGTTCCAAACAATGCGGGGCGAATGGGGACCTTCAAAAAGAGTCTTGGGCGATTTGCCTCGCGATTCACTTTTTTATCTGTACATTTAAGTACAAAAGTAGTTGAAGGCCTCTGACATGGCTAAGCGGTTAAAACAACCGAGGCCTACAATTTAACGTATCATTCGAGCCAGGATCTGAAGGTGGTAAAACGTAACTAGAAAGCCTTAACAATCACTATAAGTATCACCTGTAAGACATCCACTGTTGGACATAAATCTCCCATATAGATTTCCAATAAGACTGATTGGAAGCGGTTAACATCTGGAGTCCTAATCAGGTCATCCTTAAACCTAGTTGGAAGACGTCTTACGCTGAAATTAATTGCCGGTCCGTGGTCTTCATTAGGAAAATTTGCAGCTATCAGTTTTTTGCGCTAATGCCCTGTCTACTGACACTTTTATTCATTAAAACAACATACCAATAATGAGTTCGTATTGGACAGGTAGATAAACTTGGTGTTAAACAGATGGCTCCACAATTTCACGTGCCATATGCACCACGTTTCGCTGAGTTGTCAATTTCGAATTTCCAATACGAGTATGCCTACGAAACACCTACTGCATTACCACAATAGATTTAAACACGCTTTAAACACAGTTAACCGTGCAATTTGTACTGTTAAACATTGTATAAAGCGTGAGTAAAACTTTTGTGGTAAGACGGCTAGTGTTCTGTAAGCTTATACTAAGCCCGATTACAGAGGCGCCAGCGTAACTATTTTAGCTAAATAGCATAGTTCTGTTTTTTTTTCACTTTAGGTATTCGATAGAGAGAACGCTTTTTACGTTGCTAATTAATTTACGCTGACGCCTCTGTAATTACTGTTATTATATATTCTATAGGTTTATTCATGGGACCAACGTACTAATATAATAACCAAATTTTTGTGATGTGATAACAATTGGCTTCATAGTAAAACGTTAATCTCCTCTAGAAATTCATACCTCGATGTTCGGAAACTAGAATCAATTCTGTGCTTCAGATTGCAATTTGACTGTAAAATAGAAGCGTAATTACTGAATCTAATTGCGATCTATTGAATGCTGATAGTTTTGATACCGTAGCTACGATTGTAGAGATGCGCACTACGCGGCAATTTAGGTATTAGCTCCCATATTCATGTTTCTAATTATTAAAGTTTACTCGGTACTACTTCGCACTCACTGCGGGGTAATTTTATCTCACTGATGCAGCACAGTTCATTGAACAATGCTATTTAAACACGTATAGTTTTATAGATTAATTTTATTGACGTGATAACGTCCTTAATAAATTGATGAACGCCGGCTGCACGCAAAACTATAATTATATTAAAAAACTGTTTTCATTTTAGAATTCTAATGACCACCTTCCAGCTTCAGCAACAGACCCTGGTTACCATTGAAAGACAAACTACTCGCCAAGACAATTCAAATGAGTCCAAAATCGATAAGGTTGTGTCTTTTCATTACGAATTTCTTTTGGCCACCCTTCTTTAAACATGTGTAATATTTCAGCCTAATCGGTAATTTGGATATCTGTGGTAATTTGCAAGATTTAATGACAATCACTAGACAGGTGAAAGTAAATAAAAGCTTGTAATAAAAAGTGTCACATTCCGCCTGGACCGAGCGTGCAAGCAAGAGCACGGAAAAAGCGTAGAGAACATAGAGAAGCACCATCGGCCCATAAGCTCGGCTTGTTTCAGTTGTTGATTCTACAATAGAATAATTAGTAAAATTATCACCCGTAAACCGACTCTACAGACAACCAATATTTTTAGTACTTATTAGACCAAGGTTGTACTTATTTTTAGGGTTCCGTACCTCAAAAGGAAAAAACGGAACCCTTATAGGATCACTTTGTTGTCCGTCTGTCCGTCTGTCCGTCCGTCCGTCTGTCCGTCTGTCCGTCTGTGTGTATGTCAAGACTCTTTATCTCGGGAACGCGTAAAGATATCGAGTTAAAATTTAAACTGTATACGTATATCGATGAATTCTAGCAGTTGTGTAAAAGAAAAACTTCTCAGTTATCGTTTAAAAAAGTTAGAGCCGTTTATGTCGTAAAAAAACGCATATTTCGACACTCACAAAAATCAAAACCTACAGGGTACTTCCCGTTGACATAGAACTATGAAATTTGGCGAGAAGCATTGTCTGAAAGTACACACATAGGAATAAATCTGAAAACTGTAAATTTTTATTTAAATCACAAAAAAATAGGGCCTCAAAATTCACAAAATATAGGTTAAAAATTCAAAGTGAGTACCTATATCGTATCATGTAAGGTATCATATAAAAGAACATCATTAGCACATGCTAAAACAGGTTTGATTATTTTAACTTTTCAGTGTTTTTCGATGTATGACGAGAAAAGTGAAAATAAAAACTTATTTGTCGATAGTTATAGTATAGAGATTTTAACAACTTACTTCTCAATTTTGTGAAATTTTCTGAATTTGTACGGAACCCTCGGTGTGCGAGCCTGAGTCGCACTTGTCCGGTTTTTTCCTGTTATTCAATAATGATAAAGGTTACACGTTAGATTAGGTGGGGGTAGCGCTCATTTTCTTTTCAAAAATCTTTCTGAGCTTTAGTGGGTGGAAGCTGATGTGGGGTTGAATAGTGAATACAAGCTTATTTACCCGTACCCGTACCTCGTAAGGAAAAAAACCGGACAAGTGCGAGTCAGGCTCGCACATCGAGGTTTCCTTGTTGTAACACATTGTTAAAATAATTAAAAACCTGTTTTAGCATGTGCTAATGAAAATATCTTACATGATACGATTTACGCACTTTGAATTTTGATCCATTTTTTGTGAATTTTGAGGCCCTATTTTTTTTATTTAAATAAAAATAAACAGTTTTCAGATTTATTCCTATATGTGTACTCTGAGACAATACTTTTCGCTAAATTTCATAGTTCTATGCCAACGGGAAGTACCCTGTAGGTTTTGATTTTTGTGAGTGTCAAAATATGCGATTTTTTACGACATAAACGGCTCTAACTTTTTTAAACGATAACTGAGAAGTTTTTCTTTTACACAACTGCAAGAGTCCATAGATATACGTATACAGTTTAAATTTCAACTCGATATTTTTACGCGTTCCCGAGATAAAGAGTCTTGACCTACACACAGACGGACAGACGGACAACAAAGTGATCCTATAAGGGTTCCGTTTTTTTCGTTTGAGGTACGGAACCCTTATAGGATCACTTTGTTGTCCGTCTGTCCGTCTGTCCGTATACACACACAATCATAATATTGCCGTTTCTATTTGAGGAACTACTAAGAAACTTGATTTTAATTAAACTTAAAGTACCTACAACACAGAAAGTCGAGTCAAATGAATCTTCCGAGTTTCAAACAGCCCGTTTGTTTATACACGATACAAAACTACCGTCTTAATTTGTTTTACTGACTGACTTGACTTTTCTTTAAAGTTAAATTTATAATTAGGGTAGGTACCTATTTTGGTAATTATATTATTTACAATTACAATTATGTTATTTACTGTTACACCTTGTGCTTTGTTTAGTTTACTTAATAATTACAGAACATGACTGGAAGCGATCTCTTTCAGACGTAATAGGAACCTCATATGAAATTAAACTCAAAATTTTAAGAAAAACCAGATGTTCTATACAAAAAAATCATTGACTTATTACTAAAGGTATAGAACAGCTGATTTTTCACGGGATAATATCCGGTTAGGTTCCATGTTAATAAGATGTATGAAACCTGAGAACAATGAATTCTAAGAATATGTCCGTAGTCCAGGGAAACACCAGGTAGTCTTTAGGCAGGGTAATTCTGTATAAAAACGTGCTATAACTTGAGTATTTTTTTAAGAAATTCGCGTTAAAAATATTTATTTTTCAAATGAAATACCTAACTTAAATCCGATTTATAATAATTAATTTCAACGTAATTTATAAAATACATTAAAAACATTTTTTCCAAAAGTCATTCGCGGATGTTATTATTATATTTAGTATTTTTTTTTAGTTATTCTCAGTTATAATTAAATCCGGCTTATAATAATTTTACCGGACGATTTCAAGAACATGTAGGTACCTAATGTGTCTACGGAAAAATGAGAACTTGACTGTACTTTGCGGAAATACAAAAAATACTTGACGCGTTACGTTACGTTTTGTCGATAGAGAATCAGGCACCAGATATTATCAATGTTGTATCGCAACAAGCTGTAGTATTGATCTGTCAATGTCCTTGTTCTGCCCCCAATCAAGGACAGGTCGTCAGTTATTGCTTCCAGCGATAATGAGCTGTCAGTGTACTAGTGTGTACTATTAACAATACAAGTGGTACTATTGTTATTCTGTTACTTACCTACCGACCAAGTTATGTGACTACTCTGTTATAGCCATCGACTGGGTCTAAAAAACATTATTTTATAAGGTATACTCATAATTAGGTAAGTATATTTGGTAAAAAAAATAATTTTCAAGTCAATGGTGACAATTACATAAAAAATAAACAATTGAGTGCAATCAATTTAAATAATTTATTTCTTTATAAATAAGTTAATTAATCAATAATTACATTGTCAAAGAATTCACTTACATCGTTAAGCACCTATTAAAATTATCGTATTTATTAAAATTCAACGGACTCACTGACAGACTAATTTTATATTTTAATCATCTAATATATTGATTCGGAAAAATATATCTAATATATTAATAATTATGTATTACCAGAGAAATAAATATGAAATCTATGTCGTTGTTTTGAGCAATGCACCGTAAAATGATGAAAATAAATTATAACGGTTGATGAGAGCGTTGCAGTATTTTGTTTTCTTTCCAAAATTACGTACACTTTGATTAAGTGAATAAGTAATGAGATACCATTACTAAATAAACTTCGACACCAGGGTTAGCCACCCAGCCTATACGAGCGTAAGTACGCTAATAATAAGTATTACTAAGTATATCAATCCAATCACATAGGATTAAATAACTATTGCACATTTAGCGAAAAAAAAATCTGGTTTTTCAAGATATTTACATTTGGTCTAATCAAATCAAATTTTTGTGATTATCTTTTATCCAAATAGGGAAAATAACTAATTATTAGTTAATTCCTACTATTTTTCTTTAGTTAAAAATAAAGGTTCGAAAAACCTTGAATCTCAGGAGGTTAAGTAGATGTACTGTTTCGCTTAACAATTTGTTAGGTCTCGTCGTTTAGAGAGTTTGGTCGGTTTACGACATTAAAATTGTTCTAAAGCAGTTATTGTTCCATGTTTTCCGACATCACAGTGGCTCAACACAGCGAATAAACCGTTTATTACAGTAAAAACTCGAAAAGTCCTCTTGAAAAGTAACATTACGGGTTGTCCCGGGAGGAACATTGTGATATCTAACTTTTACCTGGACTGTAAGCAACTTTCTAGTGATGTATGATCCCTTGATACTGCGCTGTACTGTGTCATAAGCTCATAAGTTAGTAGGCGCTACTTATTTCAATTGTTTATTTTTTACTGTACAAAGTTTATCTGAATTCTCCGAGGATTTCTTTCTTTGGAAGGGTTCTAAATTTTTTTTCGCTTTGGAATTTGTATATAACATATATTTAAAGTAAAGTTAGAGAGGAATTTGCTATAAGGGTATATTTAATAATTATGATACTTTTGACCCGACACACAAATAATGAATATGTCGTTATAATAGAAAACTAAGTTGTTGCGCAGTATCAAATTAATAATGCCAGCAGGGGTAAGGATTCGAAATTCGCGCAACTTGTACTAATGTTACTTCTTAGACGCCATCTAATGTGTTCCAATGTTAGGTACCTACATATTTTCAACTTTTTTAACCGACTTCAAAAACTGCAGTTCTTAATTCGACAAGTTTTTTTGTGCTTATGTTACGCGGTTATTCTGACAATTATGAACAGATTTTGATGTTTTTTGAAAAGGAAAACTTCTTTAGCGTCATTGTGCACTTTTTGGGATGGGCGAAAAACCAGGATACTTCACTTGATCGAAAATTCGTAAGACGGTGCATAGCGCTTGCGCGAGTGTGCGTGCACTGAGAAAAAAAACGCCACTAAATATTACAAAAGTCCTTTGTATTTGGCGAAAACACTAAATTTTAGTATAATTTAGCAAAGTTTTGCTGTATTTGCAATTTTTATTATTTTTTACTAACAGTTTTGTTTTTGTAATTGTAATTCCTAAAATACGATTTTAGTAAATGCAGATATTGCAAAAGTTTAATTGTTATTACAAATTTATAGTAAATTTTGTTAGAGTTTTGTAAATTCCGCAAATTCGATTACTATTTTCAAGAAAAGGTAGCTGTGTTTCTAACAGTTTACCTATTTTGTAATTCTAAGTAATACTTTTGATCAATTTTAAGAAACGTTTGTAATTTTAAGAATTAACTATAGTTAATACAACAAAAATATTTAGTTTTACCTTTTTGTAATTCCAAGCAACACGCTTTATTTATTTCAACACGGGTTTGTAATTTTTAGAAAATATAAATTATTGGTACAAGAAAAGATTTAGTTTTTACCTTTTGTAATTCCAAGCATCTCGTTTTATTAATTTCAACACGCATTAGTAATTGTTAGAAAGAACTTTAATTGATACAACAAAAATATTTTGTTTTACCCTTTTTGTAATTCCAAGTAACATGCTTTTTTAATTTTAACACGCGTTTGTAAATATTAGAAATAACTTTGATTGGTACAACAAAAATATTTAGTTTTTCCGTTTTTGTAATTCCTAGTAACACCCTTTATTAATTTCAACACTCGTTTGTAATTATTAGAAATAACTTTAATTGGTACAACAATAATATTTAGTGTTTCCCTTTTTGTAATTCCTAACAACATACTTTATTAATTTCAACACACGTTTGTGATGTTTAGAAATAACTTTAATTGGTACAACAAAAATATTTAGTATTTCCGTTATTGTAATTCCAAGCAACATGCTTTATTAATTTCAACACGCGTTTGTAAATATTAGAAATAACTTTAATTGGTACAACAAATATATTTTTTTTTTATTTTTTTTTTATTTCAAATAGGTTTGCGTTTGACTACACACTGCCTGATGTAAAGCAGATATGCGGTCTAGGATGTAGCACGCTTACCTAGAAGATACCTATTTACTCGAGATTTGAAGACACCTACATTGTACTTTAACGGAAAGACAGACTTAGGCAAAGCGTTCCACATTCTGGCAGTTCGTATGAGGAATGTGGACTCAAAACGCTTTGTTCTAACGCGTGGGATGTCCACCATAAAAGGGTGGCGCTTTGGTCGCGTCTGTCTAGCCGTACGATAGAAGAAAGGGGCAGGTGGGACCAGATCGTGCAACTCCTGGGCGCACTCACCGAAGTGTATCCGATAGTAGGCAGACAGACACGCCACCCTACGTCGATGCTCAAGACTTTGCAGCTTCGACTCAGACAAGGTTAGGATATTTAGTTTTCCCCTTTTTGTAATTCCAAAGAACATGCTTTATTAATTTTTTACACACGTTTGTGAAATTTATAAAGAACTTTGACTGAGTAAAGTTGAGTAAAGAATATTGATACAACATAATTATTTAGTTTTTCCCGTTTTGCAATTCCAAATAACAGGCTTATTTAACTTTAACACACGTTTGTAAAATTTAGCAAGAACTTTATTTGGTACAACAAATATAAATTATTTATCCCTTTTTGTAATTCCAAGGAACACGCTTTAATTTTTATGAGCTTCTAGCGGCTTCGCCCGCGTGGCCTACAGGAATCAAAATATGACGTACGGTTTTTTCAGAAACAAACATTATAAGCGCTCTTACGATAATAATCTCAATTGAAATTACAAGATGGCAAAATTCCCAAACAAAGCATTATTGCTTTTCAACAACAAAGTTATAAAATTGACAAAATTAGCCGTAAAACGTAAACTTATCGCCTATAACAATAGCAAATATTAGATCATAAGTAGTAGTAAGTAACAATATTTTTCCCAGAACAAATTATAATAAAATGATTTTACGCTTTGGTCTTGAGTCAAGAGTAAAAAAATGAAGAATAAGCATAGCTGCTGGATTCTAAACGCTTACAAATAAAAAGCAAATTTTTGGCATTAAAATTTTATAAGGTATGGTTAAATATATGAAGCTATTAAACGGAAACGGAAAAAAGTTTACGTTTACTATCAAAAGTCATGGTAAGGGCACTGAAGTTACTGGAATAATATACGAGATAAGTTTACACTTTAATACTCGAAAAATCTCAAATTAATACTTATGCATTAATTCTAATTGCATTAATTGGCATTAAGATTTTTTCTGATGCCGCGTTTTCTGTTCCCGCCAACGTCGTTGAAATATTCTTATTTGACGGCTTTGGCTTTGGTTCCAGTAGTTCAGTACACTAAGTATCATACGAGTACTTCGTAGGGTTTGACATGCTCTTAGGCGTTTAGTACTATGTACTTACAAAAAAATCCACCGCGTTGGTACCTAGATAGGTACTGGTATAGACAAGTATTGGTATCTGATATACCACTGGTTTGGAAGATGAAAAAAAAATTGATTTACCTTGTTTTGTAATTACAAGCGTGGGTTTAATCATTTTCAAAACACGATTGTCATTTGTATTGAAAGGAAGAATAATTTCAAGCATGAGGCTTTATTAATTTCAAGACACTATTGTAATTTTACTACAATACTTTAGTTAATGCAACAGAAACATTTAGTTTTTGGTTTATTTTGTAAATCCAGCAATAAGCTAAGTAATTTCAACGAAATGTTTTGTTATTTCCAGTAAAGTGTCCGGTGTGTTTTGCTTTATGAATACGATCCCGCCTTTTCAGCAGCCATTTCGTAGTTGCTTGCAGTAGAGTAAACATGGAGAGTGAAGTTCAGTACCAACAAACTGTATTTTACCAATAGATTTAAACACTGTGTGTGACAATTGACAATCTTACCCAGGAGTCATTGTTATAACAGCTAAACAGTCATCTTACTGAGTAATTGGGGTCTCAGTGAATACGATCCCGCCTTTCCAGCAGCCATTTCGTCGTTGCGTGCAGTAGAGTAAACATGGAGAATGAAGCTCAGTGCGTACCAACTAACTGTGTTTAATAGTGTAGTGTCATAAGTACAGATTTAACCAGTGTATGTGAAAATTGAAAATTTTACCCAGAATCTACTGAGTAACTGGGTATCTCCGTGAATACATTATACTCGCCGGCAATGTAAATTATGTTTTATTGTACATGTGGCTGTTTCGTGTGTTATATTATAAATGTATAATACTTAATAAATATCTAACATGACTTCACTTGAATCTTTTTTTTTATGTTTGCAATTATTATTCACCTTGTAACTTACATTTAGTTTTTTTTAGTTTATAACCTTAGATTCGTTTTGTAAGATATGTAACTCAAGTAGTTTCAATAGCTTAATTTTGTATTATCTAGTTGGTTTTTGTAATGTCTAGTTTAGTTCTGTGATATCTCCTTAATAAACCCATTCATTGATAACACAGAACTAAACTAGACATTACAAAAATCAACTAGATAATACAAAATTAAGCTATTGAAACTACTAGACTTTTACTAGATAATACTGAACTAAACTTTCGAAAGTACTAAGGCTTACTAGATATTACAAAACTAATCTATCAAAATTACTAGGTGTTTATTAGATGATACAGAACTAAACTTTTGAAAGTACTAAGACTTGACTAGATATTACAAAACTATTCTATTAAAATTACTAGGGGTTTATAGATAATACAAAACTAAAATTTCGAAATTACTAGGACTTTACTAGATATTACAAAACTAATCTATTGGATCTACTGGGGCCTTACTACATGTAACAAAACAGGTATTAATAATTCCTACTAAATATCAATTTGTATTTTTTACAGGGCATTTGTTGTCCTCGGAATTAGTAAAATCTTAGTAAAGAATACTAAGGACTTTGCTAGCTATAACAAAACAGGTATTAGTAATACCTACTAAATATCGATTTGTATTTTTAACAGGGCATTTGTTGTCTTCGGGATTAGTAACATTTTAGTAAAGAGTACTATCGACTTTACTAGATATTACAAAGCTAATCTATTGAAACTACTGGGACCTTACTACATATAACAGAACTGATATTGTAATACCTACTAATTGCATTAACAAAAATCGATTTGTATTTATTACAGGTCATTTGTTGTCCTCGGATTTAGTAAAATTTTAGTAAAGATTACTATTTTTTTGTTAGTTTTTCTCTCAGTGTGTGTGGTATTGTATTTTACCTATTTATTTAAATACTTTAAATGTTCAAATTTTCACTTCTGACGGCAACCCGTTGTCTATTTTTTAGGGTTTCGTACCTCAAACGGAGAAAACGGAACCCTTATAGGATCACTTTGTTGTCAGTCTGTCCGTCTGTGTATATGTCAAGACTCTTTACCTCGGGAACGCGTAAAGATATCGAGTTGAAATTTAAACTGTATACGTATATCTATAGTTTCTTGCAGTTGTATAAAATAAAAACTTCTCAGTTGTTGTTTAAAAAAGTTAGAGCCGTTTATGTCGTAAAAAAACACATATCTCGACACTCACAAAAATAAAATCTACAGGGTACATCCCGTTGACATAGAACTATGAAATTTGGCGAGAAGCATTGTCTTAGAGTACATAAATAGGAATAAATATATTTTTGTTTAAATCACAAAAAAGGGCCTCAAAATTCACAATATATTGGTTCGAAATTCAAAGTGAGTAAATCGTATCATGTAAGGTATCATATAAAATTACTTCAGTAGCACATGCTAAAACAGGTTTTTAAATAATTTAACAATGTGTGATTTCCGATAAATGAAGAGAAAAGTAAAAAAAAAAACTTTTTTGTCGATGGTTATAGTATAGAGATTTTAACAACTTAGCAATTTTGTGAAATTTTCTGGATTTGTACTGAACCCTCGATGTGCGAGCCTGACTCGCATTTGTCCGGATTTTGTTGATAGATCATACTTTAGAGGTATTTCCATATACATTTTATAGAAATCGATAAGTCATTTTTGACAAATCAACAATAATTTAAAAAATACAACATCGATGACACATTGATTCGTTCGAACTATGTATTCAAATTCTATACACGGTTGAAGTCAGTTATGTCACTTTTGACGATAAAGAATTATAATAGGTAGAACCAACGACCAATCAACTATGTTTTTATTTATTCGTTTTATATGTAGTTTTAGCTAATGTAAGTAGTTGTATTTTGTTGCAGTTAATAAAGGCACTTACCTACTATGACCAATTAAGTAGGTACCTAGAGTCCTATACAAAGCACTCAAACTTCTCTCCATATCACCAAAACCACAAACAGCTAGGTACGTTTACTAAAATTTTAGGTGGAATTCCTGGCGCTAGTAGAGCTTGTAATTCGAAATGAAACGCTTTGAAATTGCATTTTGGCCACGTTCAATTTAAATGTCAAAAAGTTTGCAGCCAGGTTGCAGCTGTCCTTTGAAGGAACCACTTTTCATCTCATTACTTTTAATTAGCTAAGTTCGTTAATATGGACTTACTATTGTAGATCCATGAGATATTTTTGTAAATTTGGAATTTTTCGCAAGATTATTGGCTAAGTGTAATTTTACGCTACTTTGAATTTTTTATTAATAACATCTTACATGACTGTGTACTGTACTGTACTGTACCAGCCTTTTTAATAGTCCACTGCAGGACGTAGGCCTACCCACGAAGGGTGTTTGGGCCATATCCACCACGCTGGCCTAGTGCGGGTTGGTGGATTCACATACGCCATCCAATTTCTTCTACAGACGTATGCAGGTTGTCTCACGATGTTTTCTTTCACCGAAAAGCCAGTGGTGTGAAATTCCGTACATAAATTCCAAAGAACTCATTGGTACGGGACCGGGGATTTGAACCCATGACCTCACGATTGTAAGGCGGGTGTCACTACCTCTAGACCACCACGGCTGTATTATGTAGTTTATGACTGTGTAGATAATTGTAAAATGTCTTAACAATATTTAAATAAATTTTCAATTTTTGACATTCAAATAGTTTTATTGTTCAGAAGTAAAGTGAGTATTAATTAGGTTAGGAAATAGTTTTGAGTTGCGTTTATTTAGGTCCGACATAAACCTATTTTTAAATTAGGTTTTTAATTTGAATTTGTAGATGAGTTTCAAGTACCAATTCATATATTGCGGATGCATAAGGGACCATGATTAATTCTTTGCAAAAAATTATAATAATATAATATTTATCAGAGTCAAAATGAATGTAACAAATGTACCGATAAAAAGGATAATAAGAGCGGATTGCGTGCGAGAAACGCACGTGTTCTGAGCATTTCAATGAGCTTTTACCAAATGCCTTATTCAAAAACCTATATTAATTCGGAGTGGATCTCATTATAATTCCACGAAATTAAATTGGAAGCGTGTGATCAGTCGTGCCTACCGAGCAGGCGGCACCGGCTTGAGGGCCCCGCACACTGGATCGGGATATTCTTCATTTAAATTTTAATCGGCATCGAAAAAGGAAGTTCTCGACTGTATGTTTTTTACAAGCTTATGTTTAATGTGCAATAGATGTATGTATGCAGGTATGTATGTAAATTTGGGTGGAATCTTGCAATATAAAGACCAACTTCCCGGTTTCCGATTGAGCTGAAATTTTGCATGCATATGTATATCGCGTAATGCAATGATATATAATGGTACCATGGAGCTGATCTGATGGTGGAGTTGGAAGGTGGCCAGCTCCTGTACTAAATAGGCTCGTTTTAGTGGTCTTAGCTAGCACTCTGCTGCTACATGAAATCAAGGATCTCAAACGCTTGTATTTTGAAAAAGATATAATTTTATAATATTTCATTTATTTAGTATAAACATGTATCTTACGCAATTACTCCCATTTAAAAGATAGTGCTGTATAGAAGGACTTGTGGAGACCTCGGGGCAACTAAAAAGTGGAGGCCCCTTGGTCACAAATAGAGGAATAAGTACTCCTTCAAGATGGAAAGTAAATTCCAGTGTATATACTATATAACGTATTACGTTGATAAAAACGATCTTTATTTATTGTGTTCACTCAAATCAGGCAATCAGTAAAGTATCAAAATTTAAAATCGTCCTGGAAATATTTTTAGGTTTACCTTAAACGAAAAAAACGGAACCCTTATAGGATCACTTTGTTGTCCGTCTGTCCGTCTGTGTATATGTCAAGACTCTTTATTTCAGGAACGCCTAAAGATGTCGAGTTGAAATTCTATAGTCTCTTGCTGTTGTGTAAAACTTTTCAGTTATCGTTTAAAAAAGTTAGAGCCGTTTATATTGTAAAAAACTGCATATTTCGACACTCACAAAAATCAAAACCTACAGGGTACTTTCTGTTGACATAGAACTATGAAATTTGGCTAGAAGCATTGTCTTAGAGTACACATAAATCAAACTGTACATTTTTATTTAAATCACAAAAATTAGGGCCTCAAAATTCACAAAATATGGATTCAAAATTCAAAGTGAGTAAATCGTATCATGTAAGGTATCGAAAGAACTTCATTAGCACATGCTAAAACAGGTTTTTAATTATTTTAACAATGTGTAATTTTCGATGTATGACGAGAAAATTGAAAAATAAAAAAAAACTTTTTTGTCGATGTGTATTATATGTGATATGATGTTTAACAACTTACTTCCCAATTTTGTGAAATTTTCTGGATTTCTACGGAAACCTCGGCGTGCGAGCCTGACTCGCACTTGTCCGGTTTTATTTTTTGAAGTTTTTGTCGTTAACCTGTCGTGTCTCACTTCTGGGCAAAGGCCTCCCCAGGAATTGTCAGATATCAATGTTTAAAATACAGTTTAAATAATTGAATAGGTACCTACTTACACTAAATCATAGTAACCAATTCATCTACTTATTTAAATACAGACTCTTGTGAGTCTACATAATAGGTACCTAGTCGCTCTCAGTGCCCAACTATGGCAATGGCTCTGACCTTCTCTATTCCTATCCATGATAACCACATAGATACCAGAGAGATAATGTAGTGGATCGACAAAAGAAAGAAAGAGATGCAATGATTTAATACGGTATGAGTTAGAAAGAGACATGAAAAATATCTTGATTGAGTGGCTAGTTGCCGTATTTTTCTCTTAGTAGTGTCAAATTCCAAACATATTTGACAGTTTTGAATAAAAATAAGCACAGTAATAGAAACCGTACTAAAATAGCAAGTTAAAATACATCACTTTGTCTCATTTTAAAAATGAAATTTAAAAGGTGTTAGATAAAGATGCACATACACTCGAACTTACGTAATTCGAGGTTTCCACAAACTAGCATGGAGCTATCTCGGCTGTCCGTAAAGGTAAAAGGTAAAAAGTAGGAAGGTAAAATGATCAGTGATTTGAACCCTCTAAGGGTTTAAATTTCCGAAAAAGACAAATTACCAAGTTTAAAATATTTTTTTAACCATTTTGACATACCAACTGGTGATTTTGACGTATGCGACAGACATTGCTTTTTTTGTTCCACTCACTCTCGCGTATGCTGTATAGCCAGATATGAATTAAGACAGCTGTAGCGTAGTTTTTATTTCAGTAAAATTTAGCAATATTTTTATTACTTGTAATTCTTCTGAGGTTTTAAAAGCTCTGAGCCAGATTTTCCAAACATTTTTGTGGATGAGAATTGCCTCAATCGACGCGCTATCTCTCTAGTTGTATTAGCTCTGTGATAATAACCGATGTTAAACGTCAACAAATGCCACATTGTTGAAGTTTAAAGCGATATCACAATGTATGTGATAGCGGAACATACTCGTAACATCCTCGATAGTGTCCGAGAGCGGGCTAATCCACTGTGGATTTTCATGAGCGAATATCGCTTCCAATATTGGAGCACCTATTCTTACTGCAGACGCTATTGTTGGAGCAAAAGCGACCTAAAAACCGCTTTTATGTTAAAACTAAGAAAGAGAAACATTACAAAATGCAATCAACAGTCACTTACACTTTTACTTCAGTGCTCTTGTCTTTATGTGATTTTGATGGTAGGTACAATAAGTATATCTATTGTGTACGAGTACTCAGTGTGTATCAAAATTAATTTTCTATACCGTGCTGCTTGGTACCTTAATAACACTAAATAAATGTTGTTATTAAACTTTCGCGATTTGAACACATTATTATTATATACTACGGGACTAATCGTGCACTAAAATTACGATATAAATAAATATCTCCTCATCCCGACGTTTCGGCCGAGTTGCATCGACCGTGGTCACGGGAGACGGGTAGAGTCTACCCGTGACTTTAATGCGCGATTAGTCTCGTAGTATATAATAATAAAACACTAAATAAAGTTTCTTTTTGTGTCACAAAATGATTTTGTATTATCAAAGCAACTTAAAGCAAGCGAGCGGAGTTTGACTTGATGTTCGTTAGCGATCTTCGAAGTAAGCAACACGGTAAGTCTTCGTATGAGTGATAACAGGTGGCATTTACAACTGAGCACCACCGTGGCTCAGATGACACATTAAATTGTAGGTTCCGGTTGTTTTAACCGTTTATTTATGTCAGAGGCTTTCCAGCGGCTTAAAAACTCTGACACCAGGGCTAGCCACCCGGCCTACATGAGTACGAATTAACTTACTTACCTAAAGTTAGTATAAGATATCTATTACATTACGGCGCATTCTAAGATATTAGTTTATAAGAATAATGTATTGAGAAAGCTTCTTTAGATTAGTTATATTGCAGGGAAAATCGTAACGGTAATGAGAAGGCTTTTGTCTCTACCTATAGATGTGCTAATATAGGTGTTTCAGAATCTAATCTTTGAAATTTTGTTCCTAAAATATTCAAGGTATGTCGTTGAGGAGTAGATATTACGAAGATGTTGAAACCTTTTCAGAAAATTGAGAAATGAAACCACTGGGGCTACAAAGGCACGTTACGTGCCCGCGTCGCAACAGAAAATCAGAGCCCAGTTAGAATAACTTTTTGACAAAGAGATAGGTATTTATATGTATTATTATTATTTTTTGCAAATATAGACTTCCACTGTGTGCAGAATTCGAATAATTTGCACAAATTGAAGTGACATCCTTATACATTTTTGTAGATTTATCAAAAACGGCTCAGTCGATTTCAATAAAATTTAAATGGGTCGCATGTGGTCCCATTTAAATTTTATTTAAATCGGACCGAACCAGGATTGAATCTCGAAAGTATGAAAGTCTTTATTGAAGTATTTAGAATTAAAAAAGATTTTTTTTTTAATAGTGTCACAATTGGCGAAAATATTGATGAACAGTAAGTTTTACATAAAAAAACAAACAGACGAAAATAAGTACCTCCTCCTGTTTGGAAGTCGGTATAAAACAAAATCTCACAGTCGAGTGGATTTGAAAAGAAAGAAGAAGACAGAAGCCGTGGTGGCCTAGAGGTAGTGACACCCGCCTTGCAATCGTGAGGTCGTGGGTTCAAATCCCAGTCACGTACCAATGAGTTTTTTGGAATTTATGTACGGAATTTCACACCACTGGCTTTTCGGTGAAGGAAAACATCGTGAGGCAACCTGCATACTTCCGTAGAAGAAATTCGATGGCGTATGCGAATACACCAACCCGCACTGGGCCAGCGTGGTGGATATGGCTCAAATCACCCTTCGTGGGTAGGCCTACGTCTTGCAGTGGACTATTTAAAGGCTGATACAGTACAGTACAGTACAGTACAGAGTGGATTTGGGAATTGAAGTGGTTGTGAAAATAAGTCGATGGGGTCATAATGCTCTCGAGTAGAGACCACGCACCGGCAAGCTCAGCTTGGGACTCCCACCGAAAAGGCGGACCGATCATTTTATCAAAACCACAGAAACGCGTAAGACGCGTTTTGTTTAAATGGCACAAAGTCGGACCAACGTGGTGAAGTATCTAAAGATGTTTATACAATGTGTTTGTCTACCGGTGTCGGAGCCTTAAGCGGTGACAATATGGCAAATTTTGATAACTTTTGCTGTGGGATCAACTCTGAAAACACAAAAAAACAGCTATTACATACTTTTTGTCGAAAGTCTTATGAAAAATCTTATGAAACGGCAGTTTTTCTTTACGTTTTCAGAGTTGGTCTCACTGGTCTCACAGTAAAAGTTGTTCATTTGCCATAGATGTCACCGCTTAAGGCTCCGACACCGGTAGACAAACACATTGTATATACATACAAGAACGGAAATCGAACGTCTTTGCAACTTTAACCTGCAGAAATGGAATACAATTCATACACATAAGCTGGGCTGTGCAGCACGTAATTATACGTGTACTGTGTGCCTTATTTAAAGCCAAGGAGAACTACATTATCGTGGCGAAATTCTAGTTTTTTTTAAGAAAGTCAACATAATTATAAGTATAAAAGGTCCGGGATTATTTGAAAATCTTTGGGAAGGCTTCTGTGTAACAGTGGACGTCAGCTGAAATGATGACGCTGAGCAATAATATAGTTATTTTACGCAAAAAATGGCATAACCGACTTGTGTCGTCGTAAACGTGTACAAAATCTAAACGAATTCGATAAATTTTAAACAGTACCATTCCTCGTACCTCGGGAGTATACCCTTTGGAATCGAAACAATTTTTTTTAAATCGGGTCACATTTGACGAAAATATTGATGAAAACATAAAACAATATTACACAAAAAAACTACGGGTTACACTCCGGGAGTGCCGGCAGCAGTGAATACTTGCTCCCTCCGTGTTACTAATTTTCAATTAGGTCACGTGTCCTGACAAGAGTTTTAATTTTTTTACCTACCCCAGAAATGTACAACGCCGCTTAAGAAGTTTTCACTTCGAAAAAACATATAGACGCACATAGAACCTCCCCTTTTTGTAACTGGGTTCTAAACATCAAAGCAAAGATTACATATTCCACCTGTCGCCAAGCTACTAAGAATAGTGTTATGTTCCTTCAATTAGTAGCTCCACGATAAAGCCCATTGTCACCACGTGACGGCCCCGCCGCTGCTAGCGCTCGGTGCTCGAGCTGGCTACTCTCAGTGCCATTATTAGAAGCGGATAACGTACTGTACAGACAGTACTTAAGTTTCACGAGTGTATCTCCACGGTGATGTATCTATGCAGTATACCGTCTTCATACAAATGGCCGGAAAGCGAATTATACTTAGGCGTCTCGGAGTTCGATACACACTTGGTACTGTCTCGGTACACAAGAGTCGCAGGGCCATGCCGTAGTAACGAACGAACGTGTAGAACGTGGGTTTGTAGTAGGAGTACGACTTACCTACCGGGCGGGCAGCCTAGCGCGTGGCCACGCGGGACTGTGGCTATTTATTTTAAAGCTGTTTGGCTTGAGGTATATTGTTTGAACTTTTAACAATTATCTTTTGGTTAGAGTTAAAACAGATAAAATTAACAAACCCAAATATTCAAAATGAGCCAGTTAAGGAAAATCGAGTTTTTCTTACTAATATAGTGAATGTTTGTTTTTAAGTTAGTTTGTTAGTCTTTTACGCAGCAACAGAGTTACGAATTGAGTTGGTTTATACATGGGTATAGTTTAATGACTGTAATAAGTCATAGACTGCTTTTATCTCGAAAAAATCAAAGGGATGCGATAAAAATCCTAGTACAATTTAAAATTGTTGACTGCCTCATTGGCCCAGTGGTTACCTAGTGACTCTTATTCTTGGGTCAAAGACGCGTGAGTTCAATTCACACCCAGAGCAAGCATTTTTGGATTAACATAGATGTGTGCTCTATCTGGATGATGTTATGTAAGTAAAAAAAAAACCGGACAATTGCGAGTCAGGCTCGCACACCGAGGGTTCCGTACGAATTCCGAAAATTTCACAAAATTGGAAAGTAAGTTGTTAAAATCTCTCTTCTATACTAATGAGAAATCATCGACAAAAAAGTTTTTTTTTTCACATTTTACGTCAAACATCGAAAATTAAACATCGTTATACCTTATAATTAAAAACCTGTTTTAGCATGTGCTAATGAAGCTCTTCTATATGATACCTTACAGTCATGATACCTACGACTTACTCACTTTGAATTTTGAACCCATAATATTTTGTGAATTTTGAGGCCCTATTTTTTGTCATTTAAATAAAAATGTACAGTTTTTAGATTTATTCCTATATGTGTACTCTAAGATAATGCTTTCCGCCAAATTTCATAGTTCTATGTCAACGGAAAGTACCCTGTTGGTTTTGATTTTTGTGAGTATCAAAATATGCGGTATTTTACGACATAAACGGCTCTAACTTTTTTACCATAACGCACAAGTTTTTCTTTTACACAACTGCAAGAGATCATAGATATACGGATATAGTATAAATTTCAATTCGAAATCTTTACGCGTTCTCGACATAAAGAGTTTTGACATACGGACAGACGGACAACAAAGTGATCCTATATATGGGTTCCGTTTTTTCCTTTTGAGGTACGGAACCCTGAAAATAATGTAGATTGTATAACTATTATGTAGGTCGAGTATATCAGGCATCTCTGGCATTCATATCACACAGTTACTTAGTTTGAGGTCAGAGACCATGTGAAGTCCCTGGTATATATATTTGCATCCTTGGATACTGGATAAAAGTCTCTAGCATGATAGCGTGTCAGCTCTGCCCTCGTATCAGCATCAAATGCGGGCGTCAAAGCCTTATAAATGGCCGCTAGAGGTAAATGCGCTCGTGTGGTAATCCGATCAATACTGACTCTGTGAGTCATTTTTTTTGTAATACCTTTGAATTGCACCTGGATATAAGTTTTTACCTGACTGTGGAAGACTGTATTGTATACGTGATGACGTAGTGGGAGAATGATCGAAAAGTACGTGCCTTTAAATCTGGTCTGCTAAATAGAGATATAATAGGTAAACGCTTAATTGCTTACATAATCGATAGATCAATACAACATTTTAAATTATTGCGACAACCAGTGGCCTTATCGTTTAGCGCGATTTCTTCAAGGAAAATTGATTAAGAGAGAAGAGGAATTAAATAATCGGCCAAGTGCGAGTCGGACCAAGGGTTCCGTACCATATGGAATTATACACCCTTAAAATATTATTTTATTGTAATTTAATAGATTTATTTTTAAAAGGAATATACAACGATATTTCAAATATCTTCCTGTTGCCGTTATTATTATCGAGCAAAAAATCACGTTTCTTGTATGGGCAAAAAATCACGTTCTTGCCCCCCTTAAAATTATGATTATATTTTAATTTTATTATTTATTTTTAAAGAAAAGATTTAAAAAAATATTCTGTGAATATTTCAAACATCTACCTGTCACCATTATTAATATAGAGCGAAAAAAGGCTAAAAATTCAGGTTTGCTGTATGGGAGCCCCCCTTAGATATCTTTTTTCTGTTTTTAGTGTTTTTGTTATAGCGGCAACAGAAATACATTATCTGTGAAAATTTCAATGTTCTAGCTATCACCGTTCTTGAGATACAGTTCGGTGACAGACAGACAGACGGACAGCGGAGTCATAGTAATAGGGTCCCGTTTTTACCCTTTAGGTACGAAAACCTAAAAAACAAGGTAAAAGACTATGAAACGGCTATTGCAGTACAAATCAGCAGCGATGTCTAGTGAAAGCCTAAGCCGAAGTCCGGGCCTTCGTCCGTACCGTACTTGCCCTTGCGCTTGTCCCCTCACAACCTAAACTTGTGACTGAGCGCCTTCCGCGTTAGCTCTCGTCCTATAGGTAAACTGTCAAAGCCTCAGACGCCAATGCCAATAGCTATTTATATAATAACTAGCTTAAAACCCGCGGCTTCGCCCGCGTGGTCTTAGTACATAGGTACTTGCTTAAAATAAAATTAGCCCGCGGTTCGACTCGCGTTATTTTGACACTTGCTTAAAATAAAATCTAATAGTTCGCGGTCTCGCCCGCGTTGTCTTAATACTTCCTTAAAATGAGAATAGCCTGCTATTAGCCTGCGTTATTGTATTACTTGCAATAATAATAGCTCACGGTCTGGCCCACGTTGTTTTCGTAATTTATTATAACCTACAATTTGGCCCGCGTTATCTTGGCACTTACTTAAAATTATAATAGCTCGTGGTTAAGCCTGAATTAGCGCCATCGTAATTATATAAGCTAATTATTATAATTATTTTCGTTTCTTTTTCACTTTAGGCATTCGATAGAGATAACACTTTTTACGTTGCTTTTACATTTACGATGGCGCCTTCATATTTGAGCCTATTGTCGTATTACTTGCAAGTATAATGCCTACAGTTTAGTCTAAATTGTCTCAGTATTTGGTGCCTAAAATGATAACAGCCCACGCATTGGCCTGCATTGTCTCAGTATTTGCTTATTTAATTTACTTGTTTATAACGGAGCACGTTAATTTTTGGATGATAAATTGCTGAATTTCTGAAATGAATTCAGTAATAATTATAATTGTATGAGTATGTATGAAATTTTACACTACTGGCTTTTCATTGATGGAAAACATTGAGGCAATCTGAATAGGTACGTCCGTAGAGAAAAATCAATGTCGTATGTGGATTCAGTAACCCATGCTCGGCCGGCGTGATGGATATGACCCAATCACCATTCCAGGGTAGGCCTACGTTCAGTTAGGCCGGTACAGGCATTCGACATGTTGCAGTCCCCAGGAAATAAAAAAATGGCAAACAAATAGGTATATTTTATTTTATTTGAGAAACACATAGTGTATATCTAGACGACAGGCATGTTTTAGGATGCTATTATAATCTTCATCGTGTGACTAACTTTTAATATGGTACTTATCCCAACATCTCGTATTGTAAATAAAATCAGCTGTTTAACACAAAAAGTTTTAACTCGCGACAAAATGTATGGAATAGTTAGGTAATTTTCTCTTTTCAGAGTCGATCCCATAGTAAAGTACGTATATTGACCCGTATGTACCCTAAGTTTAAGACTATTGGCATTTTTTTTAGGAAATTGATGTCCCGAAGGATCATCTCATATTTTCCGGGATAACAGTACACTAAGTGGTGATTTGTGTTATCATCTAGCTTCGTACCAAATTTCGTTAGAATTCATTTACCCATTTCATCTTAGCTTTATAATATAGCTTTTAGCTATTCTTAAGAAACCTGTAGAATTTCCGAGATAATAATAGTTCCAGTATGGAAACATGTTGTGTGCTTCCTGCATACACGTTTTCATTTGTAACCGTTCAGCTCGTTGGCTGTAATCGATGCTTTTTTCACCAACCTAGAGACGTATCAGACCCCAAAAAATTTTTTTTAAAGAAAATTCGGAAAAACTTGGAAAATTCGGAAAATTCAGAACAACCATATTTTTATTTAGTCTCAAAAGCATCTGTACAAAGTTTCATGTCAATCGGTACAGAGAATAAAAAAATTTATGCAACCAAAAAGAGCCCGTTTTACCCCCTAAGAGGTCGATTTTTCAAAATTTTCATCATTAGTGCTTCATTATGTCGTACAATATACGTATATTCCAAATTTCAAGTTTATATCTTCAGCGGTTTGAGCTGTAGATTAAACTGATTAATTATAGCTATCCCAAAGGAACCCTACAGATTTTCCTGGATATTATTAGTTCCTGTATTGAAACATGCTGTGGCTTCCTTCATACCAGATTTCAACCATAACCGTTTAGCTGGTTGGATGTAATTGACGCTTTCTTCACCAACTTTGGGACCTTATTTGACCCCTTATATGAGGAAAATTCGGAAAAACATGAAAAAACGTAACTTTTGTTTTGTTTGAAAAGCATGTATACAAAGTTTCAAGTCAGTTGGTACAGGGAATAAAGTACAATTATAAATTATTCTTATAATTACAATCTGAATTTTAATGTTAAAAACATAAGTCAAAAGAGAATCAGATACAATAAGTAAAATTTAAGTCAAAATTATATTGAATTTTAATCGAACAGCCCCCTGAAAGAGTTACATATAAACGAAAAGGGTCCGTGTTACCCGTTAGAGCTAGATTTTTCAAAATTTTCCTCCTTAGTGCTCCATTACGTCGTACAATGCACTTATATTCCAAATTTCAACGTTTTTTCTTTAGCGGTTTGGGCTGTAGGCTGTCTGTTAGTCAGTCAGGGAAGCCTAATAGATAATAATTCTGTACACAGGTGAAGTCGGTCATACTATTTTTTGCAAAAAATAATTATTATTTTGGGATTTGACGGCAGTTCTTATTTTTGACCGACGAACCACCGGAGGAGGTACACAATTCGACGCGTATATTTTTTTTAAGAATAACCACGCATAATTTTTTTTCGTAGTAGTCAGATTTCAATAATTCTTTTTTCATTGGAAAGAATATACTTCGAAATTGGTCCCATTTAAATTTTACCGAAATCGGCTGAGCCATTTTTGATAAATCAACAATAATAAGAAAAATGCTAGATCGATGCGAAATATTCGCAAATTCTGTACATGGGTGAAGTCAGTCATGCTAATTTTTACAAAAAATAATCTTGTTAAGTTCTTACCCCAGAGAAGAGCGCTTTTAGACGACCGTTTTTTTCACCGGACAATGGAGCGTGCTTTTCACTAGATTAGCGGTAGAGTATAGTTTATAATGAATGTGTGTAGACGCACCGGACATCTGTCCGGCGAAAAATGTGATGTTCCGTTTATTCCGTCCGTTGTCCGGTGTACCGATGTACCGTGCGACATAAAAGACTTGAAAATAAGTGAAGTCGCCACTATTGCTTTGTTAGCTTTGCTTTATTTTTTCATAATGATACTGTTTTCCTAAATCCACAAAATAACACAAAACGAGAAAAATGTTAGGATGTCAACGATGATTGATAGCTCAGATTGTGGTTCTAGCAAAAGTGATAATTTTAGTTCCCGAACGGTTAATTTCTTCTCTTTTGTGTCACATACAAACGCTCTAACGCGTACAGGTATACTTACTCGAATAAGTATATAAAAAAAGGTTAAGGTGACACATTGATAAACTATTATTTTTTTCCCTTCACTCAGACAAATTTTACGCGGTCGGCTCGACAGGATCGCGCCAGAGGCGGCAGTGACGTTTTAATTAGTTACTCATAATGTACACATTAAAAAAATAACTTATCGGTCCATGGAATAGAATAATGGGATGAATGGGGTATTATCGATGATAATTCTGAGCATTCGAATTATTAAACGTTTTTTGGTGAGAAATTTGTACGTTTTTTTTTAATAAAGCCAGTTACTTTTCAAAATGTTGTCCAGTTCATTAAATTTTTCAAGATTAACGCTTATCTATGATATTTTTTAAACTTGAATCAATATTATTCGTCCTCTCATATTGCGCATTCAAAAGTACTCGTTTTCGTGTTTCTTGGCCCGATGCCTCGTCTTAATTTGTGAGTTTTCCTTCTGTATTTTCAGTGTTTGTGACTAAACTGTGAATAATTTTCTAATTAAGAGGTATACGGTGCGGTGTATGTGATATTCACACGCCAATACTAACCAAAAGTTTTCCTAACTTTTCGTGACTGAAAATGCGGTTTAGGTATGATTTACCCCCGCTTTATTAATAAAGCTCACGCATTTATGTTCAAGTCTGATTTATGTATAACAGGCAAGAATGGCAACAAAACGAAATAGCTATTGAATCTTTGATTACTTTTCCACTTGGGTGAAAATTGAGTAGGTATGATTTTACTACCTAGCTACCTAGGCAACGTGGAGCGATCGAGGATGTATATCATGTTGTCGTGGAGTGTGTTCGGAGCGTAGCGAAGAGCTCCGATTTTTTTATTCTGACAAATGTTAATTCTAAAAATGTTGGATTGTGTAACAGTGTTCTGCGGGGCGATTCTATAAACCGATCTCATTACTGAGGTGATACGTTTTAGAATCTTTCTCGTTTTTTTGACAGTTTTGAGCTATCCGACCTGTCAGAAAAACGAGTGAGATTCAAGAACGAATCACTTCAGTAAAGAGATCGGTTAACAGAATTGACAAGCAGGCCTATCCCTTATCGGGAGAGGCCAGAATGCTAATAAAAATAGTAAAATTAGGTATAAGTAGAATAAGTAGATAATATTATTATGATATAATTGTTTTTTTAAGAAAGGCCAATGAGAGTGGCAGGATCTTGCTTGATCAAACCCTCTTTAAAAATAAATAAAAGATTTAAAAAAAAAATCTACCTAGGCAGTACTTATTTCAAGTTTTACTCTTGACACTTCGTATAAGTAGCGCCACACAAGTCGACGGAAGAGAAGTTAGCCGCAGTTGATACTTCGCCGTAATTCGCTAATTATTGCGCATGTGTGCACAATGCCAACGCCGCGTGGCGTAGTGGTGAGCACGGGTGTAGGAAGTGCGGGGGACGCTCGAGTTTGGCGGGCGGGGGTGCCACAAAGTCTCGTCTCTCTGGCTCCCGCGCTTACAAATACATATTTTGCTCAGCGTTCTGCGCCTAATCTAATTTCCCATCCGCCGACGTATGTGGCGCGGATTATAATTTGGTTTTCATTTTAATTTGTTTTATTTTTATAAGATATAATTTTATAAATGAAATTCAGTGATGTAAACAAACAGACTGCGAGAAACACTGTTTCATTAGGCTATATTCGTATGTTATGTACAACAAAAAATCGACTGTTTTAGCGAAACAACTAGACTCTATAGAGTTATATTAAGCCATATAACCCTATTTCATTATTGGTTAGTACTTACGTAAAGGTATCCGTTTCCGGCTTTCGAACTGTCAACACCGTAGTGATTAACTCCGAGTGAAATTAAGCGAAATAAAATAGCAAACGTGATTTCTGCCTGCTGGTATTCATCGATACAGTGCTGGGACCCCCTGGAAGTGATTATAAACATACGGGGAAGCGCGATTACTCCATCGTCGATCTACAACCACAATATCAAATATTGGATCGAAGGTTAGAATACACGAAAACAACACAACGTTCACTCAGTGACATTTGTCATAAATAAATCTGACATATTAAACAGTGTTGCCAATTGAGAAAAAATATTTCTACCATATTCTACTATTGCGTTCCGTTACACACAGGAAAATATAAGATGGAAGGTCAATTCCAAATATTATTCGAAAAACTGAAAATAGAGATGCAAACTCAAAATGCAGAATTGAAGGAATCGATAACAAATAGTATTATGGAAAAAATTGATGATAAATTATTCCCTATTATGGAAGAAAATAAGAACCTAAAAAATAAAGTAGAAAAACTGGAAAAAGAAATAGAATACCTTAAGAGGACTGAGAAAACCAACAACATCATAGTATTCGGCTTAGAAGAAAACGAAAAATCCTCTTACGAACTAATACAAAAGCTCAAAGTAACCTTCAATCTAGATTTAAATATTAAAATGGAAGAACATGATATCAACAAAATTTACCGCTTAGGAAATAGAAAGAGAGATAGCAATAAACCGAGGCCGGTACTGTGCTCGTTTACAAACAACTGGAAGAAGACCGAAATTATCAAAAGCAAAAAGAACCTAAAAACAATATACATTTCGGAGGATTACTCGAAGGAGGTGTTAGAAAGAAGAAAAGAGCTGCAAGCCAAGTTAGCTGAAGAGAGACAAAAGGGTAATATAGCTTATCTGAAATATGATAAACTAATTGTTAAAGAGAACAACAACAGCCAAGAAAAAAGAAAAAGGGGATTATCCGCTTCACCCTCTTCAGAAAACAATCAACCAAAAAAGCAACAAACAGTAAACACAATGAAGACCAACAGGACAAATGCTTTTGATTTAATGAGATATAGATCCAGCTCCCTTTCAAACATGCCTAACACTGATAAAAACGAATAGCAACTACAGAACGGCAAACGGAAACCAAAACCAACCAAAGTAACTAACAAAAAAGAAACAAAAAAACAACGAGCTCCCCCAAGCCGACTGGTCCTCGAGGGGGAAAGCGACCACAACCCTCCAACTTACAAAGACAACAACCACCGAAAATCAGTAGTTTACATAGCATGCCTCAATGTACTCACCTTGGGAAAAGAAGAAAATCTTACGGAACTGACATATGCGCTAAAATCTATCAAATGGGACATAATTGGATTGAGCGAAGTGAGAAGAATGGGCGAAAGTATTACCTGCTACCCAAACTATTTACTATACCAAATAGGGGAGACACAAGGCCAATATGGAGTAGGATTTATTATTAAAAAACATCTAAACCAATATGTACAAAAATTTAGAGGAATCTCAGAACGCATAGCTATTATGAACTTGAAACTACCAGGATATAAAGAACCTTGGTCTATTGTACAAATATATTCACCTACAGAGCAATCAAATTTGGAAACGATAAACAACTTTTACAATAAATTAAACGAATCCATTCAAGAGTATACACATAAAAACCTAATAGTCATGGGTGACTTCAATGGTCAAATCGGATCTAGGCGCCCAGGAGAAAACGCAATACTAGGACAATTTTCATATAGTAACAAGACCAGAAGCAGAAATGGGGAAAAAATTACGAACTTCGCACTAGAAAACAAATTAACAATCTTAAATACTATGTTCAAGAAAAACCGGAAGAGCATGTGGACCTGGATTTCGCCGGATTGTAAAACAAAAAACGAAATTGATTTTATTATGACCAACAGAAACAACTACTTCACAAACTTCACTGTCATTAAAAGATTCAACTTCAACACCAATCATAGGCTACTTAGAACCGAGCTCAGAACAAATCCACCAAAGAAGACTAGACCGAGACAAGACCCAGGAAACACAAAACTTGACGAACAGCAACTAGAGCAAATAACAACAGCCTTAAGAGCTGAGTTTAGTGACTTTAAAGAAAACACTAAGGAAATGGGAACCCAAGATAAATACAATTATATGGAGAATATTATCAAAACCCAAACTAAACTCATAACAGACACCAAAACTGATGCAAAAGGAATAATATCAACAGACACTTTAAAGCTCCTAGAAGAAAGAAGTCACCTTATAAATGATAGAAGTACTCAAAATAGAAGACAGAAAATAGCCAAAATCAGCAAAGACATCAAAGAAAGTTTGAGAAAGGGTAGAAAACAACGCAGGATGCGAACGATAGAAAGTTACATACAAAAAACTGGAGGAACTAAAAAAGCACTCAAAGAATTGACCGACATGAAAAACTGGATAGTAAAAATGAAAGACGCCCGAGGAAACTTCAATTATAACAGAATTAACATACTAAAAACAGCTACTTCGTACTATAAAAACCTTTATCGAAATAACACTGCGCAATCTAAAATCGATCTAGAGGATACTTCGAACACCCCCAGCATTCTCCAAGCTGAAGTTAGGAAGGCTATCGACACCCAAAAGAGAGAGAAAGCACCCGGGCCTGACGGCATAAGCAATGAAATTTTAAGACATAGCAAAGAGATCTTACTACCTGTCCTCACAGATATGTTCAAAGATATAATGAATACTGAAATCATCCCCCAGCAATGGACTGAGTCACACATCATCCTACTGTATAAGAAAGGTGATAAATACGACATAGGAAACTATCGCCCTATAAGTCTCATGTCTAATATATATAAGATTTTTGCTAAGATCATCCTAAAAAGGATTGAAAGAACCCTAGACGAAAACCAACCTATCGAGCAAGCAGGTTTCCGCAGAGACTACTCAGTGATCGACCACATTCACGTGGTGCGTCAAGTTCTGGAGAAATTCAATGAATACCAACTCACATACTACATTGCATTTATCGACTATAGCAAAGCATTCGATTCTCTACAACACGACAAAATATGGGAGGCGTTACTAGAACAAGGAATAGAACACAAGTACATCCGATTAATAAGAAACATATACAGCTGTAGTAGAGCAAGAATCCAACTAGAAAAGAAAAGTACTCCTTTCAAAGTAGAAAAAGGCGTAAGGCAGGGAGACCCTCTATCTCCAAAATTATTCTCCGCAGTACTGGAATCGATCTTCCGAAGACTCAATTGGGAACATCTCGGAATTAATATAGACGGTCAACTGCTATCGCACTTAAGATTTGCTGACGACATAGTGTTGTTGGCAAAAACAGCAGAAGACCTAACTAGAATGATAAAAGAACTTGCAAAAGAAAGTGAGAGAGTAGGGTTGGCAATGAATCTAGAAAAGACTAAGGTGATGACAAACGGGGACAAACACATTATAGATCTAGGAAATACTGAAATGAACTATACGGATGAGTACATATATCTAGGGCAACTCATAACTCAAGAAGATCCCATGCAGAAGGAAGTGGACAGAAGAATTACAAATGGTTGGAAAACATACTGGAGTTTAAGAGAGGCTATGAAAAATAAGGAGCTCCATATAAACCTAAAAAGTAAACTTTTTAACACCTGCATATTACCAGTCCTTACGTACGGGTGTCAGTCATGGTCCTTAAATCAGGCTACCTCAAGCAAACTAGCAACATGCCAGTATGCAATGGAAAGGAGCATGCTAAACATCAAGAAGTCCGACAGAATTAAAAAAATCATCATCAGAAGCAAAACAAAAACTACCGATGTAATGAGCAAAATAAAAAGACTTAAATGGCGATGGGCTGGTCACCTGGCAAGAGGACAAGACAAATGGAGCAAAAGGGTGACGTGGTGGTACCCAAAGGAAGGCAAAAGGAAGAGAGGCCGACCACAGAAAAGGTGGGTCGACGATATTAGGCAAGTCGCAGGTGTTACATGGAATAGAGTGGCCCATGAAAGAAAGGAGTGGAAAAGGTTGGAGGAGGCCTTTGCCGACTGGCAAACAGATCTTGGCAAAATAACCAAGGACCAAATATTAGTTTAATTTTATTAATATATATTAAGTTTAAGTCTTATAAAGTTAGATACTAAATAAGTTTATATAGTTAATGTTAGCAGCTAAACAAGTCTATATGTTAGTTAAATAAGTTTATATAGTTTTACATAAGTCTAAAAACCATTGTAAGAGATCTGAATAAAAGGCTATATTATTATATTATTATTCCATTTATTTGTTTTACAACTCATTATATTATATTATTATATTATTATTATTATTACTTACGTAAAACATCAAAATATTGTTTATTTGAATGATAAAGTAAAGTCTACCTACGTAACTCAAACTCGGGTCACATAGAGGCGGGAGCCGCGAGAAAGCGATCCGATAGCGGTAAAGTGCAAAGCAATAGCGCCAGATTGCGCCCGGTTGTTATGTGTCAGGTTGCATACAAATTAGAATATTACAAAAAATTCCCGTCCCGGATCGCGATCGCTGTCCCACACTTCCCGCCTCCGTGTGACGAGAGCTTTAGTTGAAACTAATGTGCCTCTTGCTCGCCCGGCGCCCGGAAGGAATACTTACTACTCTATATAATCATTCAAACATTTTTTATCATGACAGTTTCCGAAAGAAATATATTTAGGTTATGATAGTTCTTCATATTGCAAGATATTGAGCTCAATTTTATTGTTCGGTAATTACTATGGCAGTTGTTGTTGTCCGTAGTTGACTAAAATAAAATAGGTTTATGAAATCAGTACAGTGGGTTAAAATACGCTGATGATAATGGCTATGAGCCAAAATAAAGTGTTGCAAATGAATAAAAAGAAATAACCTAATATTAGGCCCAATTTTAAAGGCACCGTAAATTTATTAGCAACGTGAAATGGTGTTCTCTCGATCAAATACATATGTATAGTGAAAAAGAAACAAAGCTATTCTAAATTGCTATTATAATTACGATGGCGCCTCTAAAATTTGGCGTATTGTATTGCAAAATTCTATTGAAAGCACTGATTGACTTTCGCTCGCAAAATTTTCTATTCATAAAAGTACAATGTGTAAATGTAAGCTAAATCATACATATTCTAAATCCATTAAGCGTGTGGTAAGTGTGAATTAGAGCCGTTTTAATTAATCTACAGACCGCACGTTGGCTTTGGTCAAGTTAGTTTCGTGCAGAAATTCGATTTAAAGTACTGAATGTCGCTTTGAGGTCGAGTTTTAAAACTAAGCATTTGAGGTCATTTCTATTATTATTATGCGTACGAGACAAAAAATAAACACGAATGCTCCGTTGACAGTAGTACTCGTATTCTCCGTAGATAGATAGAACAATAGAACTCGCGCCACATCCTACTATAATATAACGCAAAAGTTTGTGACTAGGATGTATGAATGTTTATTACTCTTTCACGCATAAATTACTGAAGGTGTTCAGATAAAACTTTGCAATAATATAGCTTGTCTCTTCATGAAGAATGACATTACTTTTTGACCGACGAACCGCTGGAAGAGGCACTCAATTCGACGCGTCGTATATACTATATACCTATATATATAGATATATTTCCATATATATATACCGTAAAGTGGTCATATTTGGAATTTGTAGGGCAATTTGAAACATTCTGAATAAAAGATTTACCCAAGAATATTTTTCTTTCTGGCAATAGTAGGTTTTTAGTTTTAACTACTGGTAACGCTACCACAAAATGTTAGTGTAATCAAATCGGCTTTGAAGCTCTATGTGATTCTAAGACGCTACAGCATTACTTTAAAAAAAATACCTGTAACAGCAAGTTTTTGAACCCGTCCTACTTTTGGTGATTTTGAGAAAAATATAAAGGTTAGTAATGAGTTGTTATTTGTAGGAATATTAACATTTTTCGCTGATTTATTAGCTATTTATGGTATTGCTGTAGCTCTTTTAGGTGGCCATTTTGTTGTGATTTTGTTTAATGGGGGTATTTGGGACATATTTAGAGGTTATTTGAAACGTTCCAAAAAGCCCCAATTCCAAATAGCCCCTGCACTTACTTAAGGGGAGGCTTTGTTTATTTTATTTACCTACCTATATATCTATACGAGTCAAATTGAGGGATTGCAAAAATTGCCCAAATTTTATTGTAATCGGCTGAGCCATTTTTGATAAATCAATTGGCAGCAGCTTGTTTAGTCAGGAACGTTTCGGGAGCGAATAGGGCGCAAAAGTGGTTAAAACGGCTTAAATAACTTTCCCCTCCTTTGTCTCTTGAGATTCAACATGGCGGCTGGCTACAGCATGGCGCGATGGGGCGTGGCGACGGAAGGTGACGTCAGTTCCGTTTGAATATACTTGACCTGCCCTGCCCGACCCAGGCTTCACCCGGATTTTTTTTTCTAAATATAATATAGCCTTTGTTCACTGGGGATAGTTTAGCCTCCGATCAGTGATAGAATTTTACAAATCGGTTCAGTAGTTTCGGAGCCTATTTAATGCAAACAAACAAACAATCAAATCTTTCCTCTTTATAATTTTGGTATAGATTTAGTCTACATTATACTTTTAGTAGGTTGTTAAATAATAATTTAGCGTTGCCCAAGTTATAGTATTATAAAAATAGTTAGATACTGTCCAATAAAAAAATACGCTTACCGTATAAAAAGTTTTGATTTTCATTTCTCCAGACAGTCGACCGATATTAGAGTGGTTTTATCATAGGTATCAAACGCAATACCTTTTAAGGGCGAGTCTAGTATATCTAGACAAACAACTTTTGTTCTAGGACTTTTGGAAAATCACGAAGAAAAAAATCAGCTTTTTCATACAAAATGCTCGTCAACAAAATGTGTGGGGAAGCGATTTTTTTGTTGCAAATTTTCAAAAGTCGTTGTACAACAGTTGTTTGTCTAAATGTACTAGACCCGCCCTTAAGAGATTTTGCGTTTAATACCTATGGCCTTGTGTATAATAATTATGTTGAATAGAAAATGACTCACGTGTGTTATTTTTATGGCAGGACTATTTAAACAAATATTATCACTATTTAATATTTTTGAAAACAGTAACAGCTCAACGAAATTATCTAAGCATTTTTTAAATTATTTTCTGTCCTCTGATTTTAAAAGTATGAAATATACATTCCTTGAGACGTGCATTAAATTAACTTTGCTATTTTACTTCTTCTTTTTAGAAAGAAGAAGCTATTGTTGAAATGATTTTTATCGTGCTGCACACAATGAAATTTTTTGAAATGTTTATCTCAAAAAAAAAGTTTCTATAAACCTAGTTGAAATTTAGTATGTGAAGTACGATAAAAATCATTTCATTGATTGATCAATGCGCCATTGATCGTTACTGGTAAGAAGTTCTAATAATTTCACATCAAGTGACGACTGTCTGGTTAAAAGCAGTTCTCACAGATGGCGCTTCCAACACTATAGTAGTTAAAATTTATATGAACACCGGATGCAACTCACGATTGTTTGAGCCGTCGAGCCGCCATGCGTCCGACCGGTTTCAGAGTAGTTAATACTCTTTCTTTAGGGAATACGCGCGCCCCCGACAACGGACGCCCGCGCACACAACTATAGTAGTTGGTAGTAAAAATGATAAACACTTCACTAATTTGGCGGCTTCGCAGTACATCGTTCTAGCTTAATTGGACAAAGCATCTGGGCCGGAATCCCTTAGAGATGCAGGTCCAAATCCTGCGAGCACGTCAATTTTTGAAATGTTTATTACAAAAAGAAAGTTTTAAAAGCTATTGTTGACTATAATTAAAGCAAAACTTGCAAATATTTCATATTTAGAACAAAGACAAATAAAACACATTAAAAGCTGAAACTTTATTAAAACCCTTTTCAACACATTTTGCCCCAAAAGTTTCTGACGCGAAAAATATTAAACTTTTTACAAAGCCCAAAGTTAAGGTGATGGTTAATCGCAGTTTTATCTTTAATAGCCGAAGTTGTTAATTAGCTTTTGATTAGTCGTCGTAGTCTGAGAACTCGTTATCGTTGATGCCTTCAAGCAGTGTGGAGTTCGGCGGCAGCCATTCACAGCTCGTGTACTCCGACGAACACACCTGAAAGCGACGTGATTATGAGATAGATAACAAAGGTTATGAGATAGCGAACTTATTGCCTTGATTATGGGATGGAGTGGTTACAGAATGCGGGTACTTGGGTTTTATTACTATTACAATTGGAGATGATATCGTGGTCGTACTTGAGCCTGCGATTGGAATTGGATTCGCGAAAATTATGTTGTTGGAAAGGTTTTCAGGTCCAATTTAGAAACTTTCGAAGCATACTGATTGTAATAAAATATTGTAGAACTATAAGAAAAAGAACATTACCTAAAAACAAATATAACGCTATGTAAAAGATAGGTTGAATTAATAAAATATATCTTTAACAACGTAATAGGATAGTTTTGAAGTAAAAAGTATAATCAGCAATCAGTAATTTTAAAGATAGCACTGAATAAAATAAATATTGTGTAAGAAATTGTAATTTAAGTAAGTAAATAAAAACACTGACATAATATAGCGAATATTGTTTTTAAACTTTCGCGATTTGAACACATTATTATTATATACTACGGGAATAATCGCGCACTAACTCGGCCGAAACGTCAGGATGATGAGATATTTATTTATCGCGTAATTTGTGCGCGATTAGTCCCGTAGTATATAATAATAATAATATAGCGACCGGTCTCGCGAGCTACTTCAAAAACTAACCAAATGGGGGGGGGGCTATTTTGTTAGAGAGTAGCTCGCTGGACAGGGTGCTATACGGGACAGGTTAAAAAATAAGTCTATGTGTATTTTATGAGTTAAAATGTCCCGGAATAACGAAGGTAGAAAAAAAATCAGCATGTAAATAGTTTTTACATTAATATATATCAATAATAAACTGCTTTGTTAGTTCGTAACCCTGATACCTTGTTAACCCGAGTTCTAGAAGCTGCCTCCCAATAAGTCCTCTTATGAAATAATTAATACAAATCCGTCCTACGTTTGTAAGTACGTCAAGGTTCCCCTGTACTCCTCGATTTTCGAAGGACTTTGAAGGGTCCTTTACCCAATCAGGGTTCACCATATATCGCGGTCGTGGTTTTCGATGGGCGTATCAAGTTGTTTCTCAGTATCTGTATAAAGCAGTCTTTCCCAAACTTTTTTACAAGTGGACCCGTTCACGACCTTATCTAAATATCTAAACTTATAAATTAAAAAAAAACATTGATACGGGACCGGGATTTGAACTCACAACCTTACTGTTGTAAGACGGTTGTTACTACCATTAGACTATCACGGCTTTTAGTTGAAACGTTAAACATTAGTAAAAACCTAATAGTTACACATGTTTACTAATATTTTAAATGAATGCATAGAAAAGTGAGTTCATAAAGGCCGGGTGGCTAGCCCTGGTGTCAGAGTTTTTAAGCCGCTTGAAAGTCTGTTATATGGCTAAGCGGTCACCCATTCGAAGACTGACCGAGCTGAGATCATTACTTAACTTCGACTATCGCTAACGAACACCTAGTCAAACTACATAAAACGTTAGGTATTGTCACTAAGCATTTGAAGTTTGATATTTTAAAGAGAAAAAGAGATTTGATTTTGCTATTATTGCTCTACTGGCTAAATGTATCGTCAGACTCCATGTTATCTTATACTAAGCCCGATTACAGAGGCGCCAGCGAAACTATATTAGCTAAATAGCATAGTTCTGTTTCTTTTTCACTTTAGGCATTCGATAGAGAGAACGCTTTTTACGTAGCTGTTTAATTTACGCTGGCGCCTCTGTAATCGGGCTTATTGTCTAGTTAACTTACAGAATACATTTGGGTGCGCTACATTTGAATGCTTCTCTTTTGTAGTAACGTAGGCCATTTTTCTACAATAGTTTAGAAGTATCTTGTAATGATGATACCATTTGCTACTGCAAATTGCTGCCAAGTCTCGACTGTATCGCTAGTTAACTCAATTTTATTTCTTGTTTGTTGGCTCTCCTGAAATAGTTTGACGGGCCTTTGATCATCCACGGAACTAAGGTTTGGAAACCTTGCTGCAAATTAAAGTGAAATTATTGAAGTTGTCGATCTACGCCTACGAAATAAAGGTTAAAGTTCTCATCTCGTGATCTATTAATCCACTTCTAATAATATTATGAATTCGATAACCTTAAAGTTCAATGTTCGAGTCTTGTATCTTATAACATTAATTGTGTATATTTTTAGGTATTAAAACTAATGATAGTAGATGTAAAATAGCATTGAATAGGATAATGATCATAAAATATTTTTCAATTAGTAATAATGTTAAGTAAGAACGCTGAATACCTTCGAAAAAATATTATTCTGCTCTAAGATAATAATTCGAAATCTTATTGAATTAATGACGTCGATAACAGTACGTAGAATAAACTGTCTGATACTTGAATAGTTAAGGCAGGTATTTGAAATTTATTAGAATAAAATATAATTAAGTACTAACATTTATACTTTAATCTACAATAAATCCTAGTTTTTAATGTTCTGTGAATAAATACCTACTTATTACTCTAAAAAGAACCAATTTGATGATTTATAGACTCTCGAAGGTTTAATTTAAAAAGTTAATCCAAATCTCAAGCGCACAACCAATACGGAAATTCGGATTACGGATGTACGGAATTTCACACCACTGGCTTTTCGGTGAAGGAAAACATCGTGAGGCAACCTGCATACGGCCGTAGAAGAAATTCGATGGCGTATGTGAATCCACCAACCCGCACTGGGCCAGCGTGGTGGATATGGTCCAATCACCCCTCGTGGGTAGGCCTACGTCTTGTAGTGGACTATTAAAAAGGCTGGTACAGTACAGTACAGATAGTACTCGTATCTGAAGTATGTCATTTTATTGTATTTTGCTATGCTCACTAATATTACTAAGCCAAAGGTGTATTTTTGATATTACTTTGCTAGTTACTCTTTCAAGCAACAACTGAGGGAGGGATCGACTTGTGTTTGATTTCATGAATAATAGTTTAAAGTTGGATATAATAGACTTCTTTTTATTTCGTAAAAATAAAAGTTTCCTATGGGATAGCACAAAACCTAAAGTATCATGCGGGTGATAGCTAGTAAATAAACGCTCTTTTAAACGTAATCCGTCTTACCACAAAAGTTTTACGCACGCTTTAGACAATGTTTAGCAGTACAAATTGTACGGTTAGACCGTGTTTAAGGTGTTTTTAAGTCTTTTGTGGTAAGGCGGTAGGTGATCTAACTAATCGAGGATGATTGAACCCTAAGTAGGTATTTAGCTCTATAGCTATATTGCCGTTTGATCTATAATCACAGTTTAATGGAGTCAATTTCTAGGTATTAAAGCTGTTTAAGGTAGCCATCCAGACGAACGATAGCACTTTAGAGAATGCACAGAGGACAAACATATTGAATATCACAATGTGATACGATAAAATGCTGCAAGTGGATTCTGTAGAGCTTCTGTCTACATTGAAATGCAATATCTTTGAAGACACACTTTCTTGAAACTTGGTCTGTTGTTATGCATTTATTGTGCCTACACCTCTACACACATACACTTAAACACATACTTATACACACATATACATACTTACAAACACCAACAAGTGCATTAATGAAAAAAAATATAAAAAAAACAGTCCTGATAACCTTCACAGAACGAAGAACTGCGAACCTTGACTTAAATGAGATCTCGAGTATTGCGGTGCTTCACATGTGTACTTGTAACCACATCTACCACACATACCTACAGACAAGTAAATAAGTAGCCTCACGCATACACATCACGCACACGCAGACAAGCCCTCACTGCTTAACTAAATATGCACATAGCCATTCATTCCTCAAGACCAGACTGTGCCTATATCTACCTACATACAAATATGACACGGTTATAAGCACAAAAATAGGTATACTGAGCGCCACACAAATTGAAAGATGGGAAGTTAGCCGCAGAGAGCTGCGTAAACGCCAAAATATAGACGTTAGCGGGTGCCAGAAAGACGAAACGCCGGCGCACACCCGCCCGCCAACCTCGTGCCTCCCGCGCGCTCCCTACGCCCGAGCTCACTACTTCGTCATTTGTATAGGCATTGTGCACACATGTGCAATAATTAGCGTATCACGGCGAAGTGTCATCTGTGGCCAACATTCCCTAGATAATTTGTTTAGTTTTTAGTTTTAAATAATGCTTTTATTTTATCTCTTACCGTCACGTAGTCGCGCGAAAATCATTACTACCTGAGTAAAGTCTATTTCAACTAGAGAGCGAAAAACGGACATTGACCTTTTAGTGTTGCGCAGGGAAGACCAACCTTCTTTGCATCAATAAATTATTTTAATACTTAACAACTATTTTGTCACTATCAAAATTCAGGCTTTCAGTTTTTACCTAACAATTATCATTATTTTACTATTATCACTGTTTAACTCAAAACTGTAGAACAAGTTTTACATGTAACTATTACTACACATTAGTAAATTAATCATCTGACATAGTTTAAGATTTAAGTGTGTGCCAAATAAACTATTTATTATTATTATCACCTATTTAAAGGAAACGATTAAGAAAATAAAATCAAACGAATTAAAAAATGACATTAAGTATATTAAATCAGAATTACTATCGTCTGACGAGCTGCTGTCTGATGTTTCGCCTGTTACGTTTATGATAAATGAATCCACAGTTTTATCCAATTCCTGGTCTAATGAGGATGAGAATCTTACCGAAACATGTCAAAACAGGTTTGCAATATCTGATTGGCCTTGTCGCTCGCCTCGCCCGGTACCACGAAACACGGTAAATGCGTAAGCGACAGGGAAACGATACATAAATGTATGGATAACGATACGCATCGTTTGTTTTCGGTGCTCTCGTGGTACCGTGGCGTGAACGTACGTTTTTCGCTCTCTAGTTGAAATAGACTTTACCTGTATAATTTGGGCTACCGAGATACAGGCCTAGCCTAGTTCGGGGCCCACTAGTACCGCGATGACTATGTACCTAATATAGTCTAAGATCCCGCTATACAACGACCTTCGCCGAGATGCTTATTTAATGAGACGTATTTTTTATGTTATTAAATATGCCAATAAATATATCCTATATGGGTTGCCTAACAAATTTCAGTCCAGAGTATTTTTAATTAATAATTAAAAGAAAATTTTTTTTTTTAAACATTGCACCGGTGTGATTATTAAATTAATTTGATACCAATCGAAAGTTTGAAGCCCATAGAATATGCAAACGTTAGGTTGCCTATTTTTTTCCGGTCACAACCACGGGTTGCCAGGTGTAAACAGGTAAATCTATACTAGCATTTAAAAAAATAGGCAACCTAACGTTTGCATATTAAATGGGCTTCAAACTTTCGATTGGTATCAAATTAATTGAATAATCACACCGGTGCAATGTTTAAAAATTTTTTTTTAAATTATTAATTAAAAATACTCTGGACTGAAATTTGTTAGGCAACCCATATATGATATCTCAAAGAGTTATCTTTGTGATAAGCATTTCAAAAATATGAAGCGAACGCAGGATTCGAACCTTGCCCCTTCGGATCACTAGCCCGACGCTCTAACCACTGAGCTAGCTCGCCTCCTACGCAAGCTTCAAATTTCTGAAGTGCTTACATTTCCCAACTTATAGCGTTGGTGGCGCCACCTGTGATACCCGTATTAGACAGGTTATCACTCAACTAGAAGTTATTAGAACTTCTAAAGATTGACGAGAGATGACACACTGCTTAATCAATGTTATGATGTTTATTTTTAAGTGCTTTCCACACTAGATTTTTATCTCAAAGAAGCGTTCGCTTCATATTTTTGAAATGCTTATCACAAAGATAACTCTTTGAGATAAAAATCTAGTGTGGAAAGCACTTAAAAATAAACATCATAACCATATAGGATATATTTATTGGCATATTTAATAACATAAAAAAATACGTCTCATTAAATAAGCATCTCGGTGAAGGTCGTTGTATAGCGGGATCCTATACTAATAGGTTTAATGCTGTAATCGCTGCTACTTATACTATTAATAACTTGTTCCTTATATTATAATGTAACATATTAACTTAAAAAGTGTTAAAACTTACGGTATCGTACCGTAAGTTTTAACACTACAAATATATTAAATAATTTGTGTAATAGTGTAGATATATTATAAACTAGCTGACTTTAAAGAAATTAAGAAATTATAGCCTATGTATAAGCATTACTATTGCAAAGTTTCATTTCAATCCGTTCAGTAGTTTTTTGCGTGAAAGAGTAACAAACAGCCATACATACAAACTTTTGCGTTTATAGATAACTAGTTTTTACCCGCGGCTTCGCCCGCATGATATTTTGATTTTTGACGCAATATCATTATAATTTATAGCTTATGTGTTGTTCTGATATATAAGCTATATTATTGCAAAGTTTCATCTCAATCTGTTCAGCAGTTTTTGCGTGAAAGAGTAATAAACATCCATACATCCTTCCATCCATCCATCCTCACAAACTTTCGCGTTTATAATATTAGTAGGATAATAAGAATAATGTACATAGCTGAAAATTGTTTAATGCGAAAATAAACTTTATCTTATCTTATCTTTATCTTATTGAATGCATGTTTCATACGAGTTACGAAATAGACATGATGTTATCGGGGCTTTGATTCTCTGTCGACATAATTTGACGTAACATGCCAAAGTAATTTATTATTTTCAAAAATTTAGATTTTTTTTACGTTTACGATCACATTAATTACAAACCGAGTTTAAATTATATTACTGGTATCATAAATATTTTAGCTATATCAATTCTACTAAGCAGCAATTAAAAATGTTAAAGAAACGTCTAGCGATAAGTATTTATATATTTTTAAAGAATTTAGGAATAATATCAGGTAACGGAACATGATTAAAAAAAGTACATTAGAATTGAAAAAACTCCTTTAACTTGAAAATTTTGAAAAGGCTTGAAAATTTTAACATTTTCTTTCTCTAGTAATTTTATTTTACCAATTTTGTTGAAATTGTGTGAGAAAGGGTGCGTAGTTTTCAAATGAACTTTATTTGTATGAGTTTGGATTTTTTGAGTTCATACACTACTAGGTATTTATTTGTGTCTAAAAACTCAGGTAAACAGATATAGTGGGTGTACTGGTTGTGGCCATTAGGTGTCAAAATTATTGCATAAATGATAATAAACAATGTAATACTTTAAATATTGTTTGTGAGAATCTAAATGTTTCAAAATTTCTTTAAAAATATTAATTTAACATAGAATTGTCTTTTTAATCCTTAAAATTCAAAGTGGCCACAAATGGTACTAAGGTGGCCACAACCGGTGCGTCTATTACTAACAAATACTCAAATAATTCAAATTATAATAAGTGATTTTTGTCTATAAAAAGAAAAGAACACAAAATCTCAGTTAACACAAAATAATAAAACACCACAAAACCACAATCAATAACTTTTTTGATAATTGCACAATAAAGCTGGCTATTCACAGTACCAGTCATTTGTAAGTCAATTTGGCGTATTGTTATATTTTACGGCTCTTCTAAATTTAGTTGAAAATACGTTTATTACGCATTTCGTCAGTTTAATTACCTTATTCATTGAAGCCCTTGTGAAGTGGCAGCTCGTTTATCTCAGTTGTTGTTCAAGTAATTTCATTATTTAACAGACATTTAGCTATTTTCTAATTACGAAGTATTGTTTTGGGCGAATGCCATTACATTTTTGGGAGCAAGTGAAAATTGCAAATGACTGAATGTTTAGTCGATAATATTGTAAACTCAGACTTATTCCCAAAAAGATTAGGTAGGCTATAATAAGAAAACAAAGACTCGATACTTCATTATACACATATAAACATTCAGAAATGCTGTACTAAGTAGAAAGTAGGCGATTCAAACTACAATATTAATAACTTTTGCTATAGAGCTAACCTGGAATGGATACAAAAATCATGGTGCAACATCAAACATAATTTACTAAAAATACTCGTATATCCCGTAGATGGAGAAAATATATAATTATGATGTTATTTTCCATTGTAATAGTAACCTTGAGCCAGAATTTAATAAATACGTTAGTTTTTAATATTTTAATTATGTAGGTTTTATTTAAATACTGAGAAAAAATGCTGTATTCTTCTTATAACAGTCAGTGTAAAGGAGCGGCATAATGCTCCCCACGCGCCTATTAGCGTAACAAAAAAGACGCGCCCACTCTAGGGTTAAAATGTGAAGCTAGCGTAGTTTTGTGAGTCTAGACGATAAAGATAAAATATTATAATCAGGCACCGACACCAGATACCCATAACACTGAAGGAGGTACAGATCCGGAAGAACGAGGAAGTATGCACAAAAAATATGTAATATACATCTATATGTTATTTTTTTACTGATATACAAACTTTCAGTGTAATGAATTTCATAAGATTTGTTTTCTTAATCTATGCCGTCCCACTGTTGGGCAAATGTCTGCTTCCACCCGATCTTCCCGGAGTGTCAAGATCAAGAACTTTGTTTAGGTCTTCCTCGTCTCCATTAAGTTAAAAATTCATTCAGTAAAAAATCTTAAATCCCACGATCAGAAAATTCTCCGGAAACTAAGGAACTGACACTCAATTATTATTATTTTGAACTATGTACCTAGGTCTATTTATTTCGAAAAAGTCAGCATTGCAAATATTGTAAAATTATCTATTGAAGAGGGTAAACAAAATCTGGCAGCTTACGATCTACCCTACCGTAATCAAATATTGATTGCCGCCTACCCTCAAATTACCACAAAAGGTGAACGGTTCAGTTATTGATTTAAAATTAGCAGGGCAAACCAGTTACTGGTTAATGAACTATTTATTTAGTGGCTTAGCAAGATTAAGTAAGCAAGATTGATCTGTTTACACTTTTATAGCCGATTCCGGGAGCACCTTTTAAAACAAAGTTTTTATGAAAATAAATAATGCTACCGTATTCGTAGTTAGTAAAAAAGTAGGAGTTTATTTATTTATGCATACATTCTATAGTATTTATATATTACTTTTGCAATTGTCGAGAGCCGTAGTGGTCCAGTGATAGAGACACCCGCTTTACAATCGTGAAGTCATGGGCTTAAATCACGATCCCTTACCAATGAGTTCTTTGGAATTTATGGCACCACTGGCTTTTCAGTTAAGGCATTTATGTCCGTAGAAGAAATTCGATGGCGTATATGAATCCACCAATCCGCAATGAGCCAACGAAGAGGATATTGCTAAATCACCCTTCATGGGTAGGCCTACGTACTGCAGTGGACTATTAAAAAGGCTGGTACAGTACAGTATGCAACCGTAGTCGCGAGGCAACCTGCATTGAATAAATTTGATGGCCTATGTGAATCCACCAACCTGCACAGGGCCAGTACCTATTGTTGGTTGTCCAGTTGAAGACCCAATTGCCCTAGATATGGTTTCCGTGGACTATTACTTAAAATATCGGTATAAATCGCGTCACGTAAAATGAGCGCTGGAGTATCAAGCAGCGCGCTTGGAAATTTAACTCCTATTGCACGCGTCAAAAGAGTTAAATCTCCTTACTGCAAATAAAAATGCGTACTAGGTAGGAAATTTAACTTATTTAACTATGCAATAGGAGTGAAATTTTCTTGTGCGCAGTTTGAAGCTCCAGCGTTTTGTACAGTAGAATACTAGGCTCACCTTACAACGACAGTTTTCAGCAGCAATGAAATGGAAGATTTCAGTCCCAGGAGTGACTCCAGGCTCGCAATGACGTAACCTTGCCATCAGAGGCCTTCTTGTTCCGTAAGCGCACACTGGGTGGTGGGACTTCTTAAAGGGAAATTCCCAATCTGAAATCTATAACAAAGCATCATCAAATCTGAGAAACATAATTATTTTTCGCAAAAAGTCGTAACACCGACTTCCACTGTATACAGAATTCGAATAGTTTGCACGAATTGATGTCACATCCATGTACAATATTGGTGGTTTGTCAAAAATGGCTAAACTGATTTCAATAAAATGTTAATGGGTCCACTTCGGTATACCCTTTCGAACTAAAAAATAATTTTTCAAATCGGTTTTCAATTGGCGAAAATATTGATGAACATACACAAAAATATAGTTCGTGGAGTCTCTACGCGCGGAAGAAGTGAAACTTCAACGCAACAGTGCTTTCATACCCCCTCCATGGTAGTGTTAAACGTTTAAGGCAAGGTTGGAAGTTGCATTAGAAGGTTTACTATCAATAAAAACTTACAGACAAACATAGTACCTCCTCCTTTTTGGAAGTTGGTAAACACTAAACATCTACAAAAGCGTGGAAGTAATTGTTGAATTATGTTTTTTTGTGATTTCCGTCTTCCACTGCTGGCAATAGGCCTTCCCGATAGATATTCTATTATAAGACTGATTGGAAGCAGATTGCATGCATACACCGCGAAAAAAAGTTTATTATTTCATAATTCATAACTAAAGTCCACGTCATAAAAATGAAAAATACCTAACAAAATAAAAGATTGTTTATAGTGACTGAGTACAAGAAATAATGAAAATTATCCAAAAAAGGATGCCACAGATGCTCAATAATTGTCCAATGAACATCGCGTAGATTTATGTAAGGACTGATTTGCTAAAAATATATCCCGTAGATTTTTCATAGCTTAATTATGTAGGTTTTATTTAAATCCTGAGAAAAAATGCTGTATTCCGACTTGTAATAGTCAGTGCAAAGGAGCGGCAAAATGCTCCCCACGCGCCTATTAGCGTTACAAAAAAGACGCGCCCACTCTAGGGTTAAAATGTGAAGCACGCGAAGTTTTGTGAGTCTAGATGATAAAGATAAAATATTATAATCAGGCACCGACACCAGATACCCATAACACTAAAGGAGGTACAGATCCGTAAGAACGAAGAAGTTAAAAGTTAAAGTGCACATAAATGTCCTTGCACGTGTGCAGGAGAGAAAGCTTTACTGAGCATATAATGGCAACGGATCTAAAGTACCTAATTCATAGCTAATCACCACGACCATTTAAAAAAGTACACGATCACTTCCGAAGATTAAAACTATTAGTTCTCCGAACAGTAGACTTTGCGGTACTTCTCTTTAACTCAATCTTTATAAACCTATTATATCTCGACTCGCTCTTAAGCGATTCGATTCATACTCGCAAACCTCCGACGTGCTCTGACATCTCTAATCTGTTAAAAATCAGTACCTACTTACACCTAAATGAATATTATGCCATCCAAGCCACGGTAACGATCAGTTGTAAGTTTTTTAGGGTTCCGTACCTCAAACGGAAAAAAACGGAACCCTTATAGGATCACTTTGTTGTCCGTCTGTCCGTCTGTGTGTACGTCAAGACTCTTTATCTCGGGAACGCGTAAAGATATCGAGTTGAAATTTAAACTGTATACGTATATTTATGGTCTCTTGCAGTTGTGTAAAAGAAAAACTTATCAGTTATCGTTTAAATAAGTTAGAGCCGTTCTTGTCGTAAAACCCGCATATTTCGACAATCAAAACCTACAGGGTACTTCCCGTTGACATAGAACTATGAAATTTGGCAAGAAGCATGGTCTCAAAGTACATTTTTATTTAAATCACAAAAAATAGGGCCTCAAAATTCACAAAATATGGGTTCAAAATTCAAAGTGAGTAAATCGTATCTGTTTATCAAACAGGTTTTTAGTTATTTTAACAACGTGTTTGTATGGAACCCTCGATGTGCGAGCCTGATTCGCACATGTCCCATGTCACATGGTTTAATTTTAGTTCCTGATCGGTAAGAAACATCTTTTGTCAAGCTACCATGCGTGCTACAATAGGAGATTATACACCTACAGAACGAAGTCGTAGCGTGTCACGGGTGGTATATTGGACCCTGAGCGTAGCGAGGGACTCTAGAAGACATCAGATACGGTCATTATATTTTATATTTACATTTTTTGTTCTATGAAAATATGTAGGTACGAGTAGGTACATTGTAGTTTGTTTGATTTTATTGTGAACAATACTGAGTTACCTAGTAAGTAGGCACACTTGACGAGGCTATGACGATGTATGATTGTATTATACATATTCCTGGGTTTTTATTGTCTCACAGGAGACATGAAAAGTAGGAATTTGTCTTAGTCTCGAGCGGATCGAACCCATTCCGTGGATGCTTCACTCTGGATTCTAGTAGACCAAGCATGCGACCACGAAAAGCCACGAAAATAACTCTTATTAACGTGTGAACAAGTAAGTGACAGATACTTTGCCATAACTCTGTATCGTTCTGTTTGTCGAAAGAAATATTTCGTGGCGCGCATCCTAGACCGGCTGGTTAGATCAACTTTAGAGACCCTACGCTCAGGGTCTAATATTTCTCCCTTGAAACGGCCTTGTTATCTAGGTACATAATATACTATAGCCTGATTGTTACAAATTTGAAGAACATTTACACACTTTGTTTTTATCTCAAGTTTATTTCATCAAATTTAGCTCGTGGTGGGAATCGTTCGATATGTATTTTATGACCCATTATTCATTGTTTCTCAGACACATATTATGTAAGTATTGTCATTTAAATATCGAGTTTCGAGGTCTCGTTTTTGTTTAATTTTCAAAATAACTTATAAAAAAAAAGAAAAGGTTTATCAAATTAAACATCTGAATAAAACACAGAACATTCTCAAAATGATCCAATTCCTTGAGCTTAGCTAACATAGAAATTAAAGTTCTTGCGTCCTTTCTTCAACAGCAGTCGCTCTGTTAGCGGAGACAAGACTAAACCCTTTTGTAAAGCCCATGCTAAGTAATTACTTTACTCGCTTACAATTGAATATAAAAAACTTTGTTTGAGTAGATTTCTGTGATAAAAGCCGGGATTTCACAGTACGAATTCGTACTGTACTTACTCAGTACGAACTCGTACAGTAGATAGCTAATGGAACGCTACTCGTATATGTACATAAATATATTATCGGCATCCGAGTTTGCTCAGATTACACAATACGAGTAGCGTCCGAGTAGCCATCTGAGTGCCAACTTGTACTATGTAAACCTAGCTTTACACTGAATTCATAAAAATACCTTTCTGTTTATTTGGATTTAATTAAAAGGCTTGAATAGCTTACGTTGTTTGTACTTTAATAGATAATATTTTATTGCGCATTTTCAAATTGAAATTTATATCTTACCTAATGCAATATGGAATCATGTCACATTTTAATTAAATTCCATTGAATAAATTGATTGCATGGATAAATTTTATGTCTAAGGGATAACTCAGTAGCAGCAGACAACAGTGTCATCTGGCGACATAATATACAGTCGCTACCGCAGACGACATGCCACTGGCTACAGACTGTATGTAAAGTCTAATTTAAGGCAAAAAAAAACTTGAAATGCCAAAATAAAAGTTATAGCTTATTATTTTTTCCAAGATAAAACTCGATATTTGAATAGACTTAGTAGTATAATATATGTTATAGAAATACACAGAATCTTACTCACCTTCAACCCTGCTAGCTTAGCATGCGACTACGAAAAGAAATCTTTTCGACGTGTGAAAAAGTGACTGATATATACTTAGCTATAACTTTTCTGACACGTCTAAAAATATTTCGTGGTGCGCATCCTAGCCCGGCTGGCCGTCGATAACTTTTTGATACATTCATCTCGTACTCTACGCTTGTTTGATGGTCTGAATTACTTTTACTTTATTTTCTTTGAAAATATATAAATCCATTTATAAACAATTCCTATTCAGTTTAAATTTTTGACTGCCTCGGTGGCTCAGTGGTTAGTGACCCTAACTTCTGGTTCAAAGAGGCGTGGGTTCGATTCCCACCCAGGCCAAGTATTTATGTCATGAACATAGGTGTTTGCTCTGTGTCTGAGTGTTATTTAATTACTATCTATATAATTATGTATGTATTTAAAAATATGTATATGAAGTATATCAGTCTCTGGCAGCCATAGCACAAGCTATGCTTAGTTTGGGGTGTACCTACCGTGTGTAAGATGTCCCCTAATAAATTGTATTAGATTTATACGCATGTAATTGAAATTCGTGTTTCATTTACATGCGAATCTCGACATAAAGTACCTACGAGTATATAGAAAACCATCTTGTTAAAAATGCGATTTACATCAAACCCGCGCTACCCCCAATATTGAACGGTCAAATAATGTTTGATTTCAGTTATTATGTTAGGTTAGGATTCATGTAAATAATGGCATTGTTGGGCCAAGTTGGAAAATTTTAATTAACCGCTTTGAAGGTTTAGCATTGTATCGGACGGGAACGTTCTTTGAAGAAATGTTTGATTGAATTCAGCCCATGTGGGTTATTAAAATACCGGATGCTTTCAATTTACGGGTTTATTTTGGAATTGGCATGTTAATTGAAATATGAAACTCACTCATTCCTGAAAATTGAACAGTAAGGTAAATGTAAACTTCAAAATTACGGAACTCTGATTTGGTTTGGAAATTAGTTACTCTTGAAGCAGCGTGCTATTAAAACTTTTACTTCAGTATCGAAATAAAAATGTTTGAGGATTAACGTGGCTAATGTAACGATAAATGAGTGTATTTATAGTCATTATCGTCGTGATTTAGTTAAAAACTTAACAGATTCAATCAAAAGTTTGAAACTGGTTAAACCGCTTGATTTCTATTAATATGAAACAAATTTATGATAAGTAGATAAATAAAAAATGTATAATTTTTGAGAGTCACATCTGTCTGTCACGTCTGTCTCCGCACTAAGGTACTCATGGTCCCAGCACTTCACTCTTTTGAACCGATTGATTTTATAATGAAACCGATTGTTTTAATAATGAAACAAATATGATAGTTAGATAGATAAAAAATGCATACTTCTCTAGAGTCGCATCTGCCTCCGCACGAAGGTACTTCAACATGGTCCCAGCACTTCAGTCCTTTCTCGTCCTGTTGCTCAGCTTTAGCGAGGTAAACTCTTCGAGCGCAGGACAGCGTGATCTCCCGCGATGATGTCACTTGCAGCCTCCAGGCCAGGATAAGAAGAAAGAGCGAGGAAAGAGAGTAGACGCTCATATTTCACCTGGATGTCACACAAAAAGTGATATCTAGAGTTTAGAGCATATACAGGGTTATCCAGAACTTGTGTACTAAGCTAAGCCGAGGTGATTCAGATCATCATCATGAACAACTTTTAATATGGCGCCAACCCGAAATTCGAAAAAAAATGAGGTGTGGTTGTGTATTATTACTGTTGATCACCTATTAAAGTAGTCCATAATAATTTAATTACAATGAGCTCTTTTCAGATTAAGTTATTTTGTTATTCAAGCTATTTTACGTTGGTTATTTCTGTCACATTCAATATCCACATTTAAGAAATAAACTGTATTCTTAATGAGTGTTTGTTTATCGCCTGGTTCAAGGGCGGAGAGCAAAAATGGGTGTCTGTGAGTTATTAGGGTCCGAAGTCCTTAGCTGGGCTGAATTTCTATTTTAGAAACCGGATTTATAGACGCGTTTTCGCATTTTCAGCATAAACGCCCCATTATTTAGGATCCAGATTCTTGTGAATTGTCCTACGAAAAATGAAATAAAATGTGAAAAGTTCCACATCAAAGATCTTGATGTTTTGGTCTGACTGATATGGATTTCTGTTTGTATCTTTGTATTAAATAATGCCCTAATGCCGAGTACGGATTTTCCCTCATTATGAAGAGGGTAAGGCTATAATCCACTATGAAGACAGACTTTACTTATTCCTTTTATGTTGACTTTTAGGGTTCCGTTTCTAAAACAAGGAATCTTTATCATTTTTAGGGTTCCGGACCGAATGGGTAAAAAAGGGACCCTATTACTAAGACTCCGCTGTCCGTCCGGCTGTCCGTCTGTCTGTTACCAGGCTGTATCTCATGAACCGGGATAGCTAGACAGTTGAAATTTTCACAGATGCTGCATTTCTGTTGCCGCTGTGACAACAATTAATAATAATAATAATAAAAGCCTTTATTCACTGACCAAACAAATTACAATTTTAAACTTAAATCTAATGTACCTAATTAAAATTATTTACTAAGCAACCAGTTGGTCAGGTTGTCCTTCGACATAGGCCTCCCCTAGTTTTTTCCACTTGTCTCTGTCTCGAGTTAGTCTTCTCCATCCTTTAGGCCTAAAGGATGGTGACAACAATTACTATAAACAAAATAAAATAAATGTTTATGGGGGGCTCCCATACAACAAACCTGAATTTTTAGCCGTTTTTTGTTCAATAATTATAACAGTATCAAGTAGAAACTTGAAATATTCTGTTTGCTTTAGTAAATAATTATTAATATACATAAAATAAATAGTTAAAGTGGGCTCCCATACAGTACGGAACCCTTCGTGTGCGAGTTCGACTCACACTTGGTCGATTATTTTTATTTTTTTATGTACCTATTACAATAATGAGGGATTTAAAAAATGCTATCTCACAACAAAAAGATCGAAGTTCACTTGATAGGGATTATTTCTTGCTCAGTAACAAGCGCCAGTGCACTCAAATGATATGATATTAAGTGGCTGCTGTAATGCCAAACATCAATAAAATTCAATGTATTAGTCTATTACTGACGCAGGACTTCATCCGAAAAGTGCTGGGAGCTTCAGTGCGTTCCCCTAGAGATCCCGGAGCTTCCAAGACAGCACAAAAGCAGGCCACCGAGGAGGTTTTAGTGGGTATAATCTCACATAACCCGGCATACCTCGAAGCAGCTGGGTATCTATCAAAAAATTTCCATTGTGAAAAAAAGCTATGACGTAATCGTTTGGTAGCACAGTTGGCTTAAAATTTTGGCAACAGGGCAAGCCATCAGACCTATACGAATTTTCTTTTTGACCATGCAAAAATATAAAGCAGCTTTACTATTTTCTGAAATTCTCCACAAAAATAGCATAAAAATCTTACCTCAAATTTATTTAAGCTTTGAATTCTGTTCGCCCGTCCTTTGAGCTAGAGACGACCACTGGGCGGACAAGATTTTCTAAACTAAACATTTTGTTTAGCTCCGTTGTACATGCAATTTTTCCTTTTCGCTAAACATTACTGCTCTTCCGGTCGTTTGGCGAGGCGTCCATACTGTACTACTATAAAAAGCAAATAAAATAAAGACGGAATGGATTCTGACTGGCAAAATCACTGCCATTCACTCATGTATATGTAAATTTGCGTTTTATAGTGGATTTTAGGCGGCGTAATGCGGGGTCGATAGTACGGGGATAGACTAAATCTGTTAAATAATTTATTTAACACATTTAAGTACAGGTTAACAAATAGAATAAAATTTTGAAATTATAGCATTCAAATGTTGTATTTAATGAAAATTTTATAACCCAAGTGTTTATTAAAGTTTACATATCATAGGTATTAGTGGAATGCCAAATACTTAATCTAACATATTATTAAAAATAGTTAACATAGGCTAGGTGGCAAGCCCTAGTGTGAACGTTCTCAATCATCTATTGGACTAGTAAATAATAATCTAACTTATTATATACCATCTCGCGCTCCGCACGCTTGGTTGCGCACGCGCAGTGTAGACTCTATTATAGGGTCAATCAGCTATAGGTATAGAGATAGACCTAGAGTACTGTGTGCGTAACAGGTAGCACTGTTTTATAACATATTATGTTATATAGGTACCTAATACGCACCTAAACAAAATATGATTTTTGGAACTTCAATATTATGCCCATTTACCTACTGGCAAGTGTGCAACTGTAGCACGGCCAAAAAGCCATTAAAATGAAAAAAATAATATTTTTACTAAAAAAATGATTTGCATCATTTTGGATATAAAGTGCGAGTGTAAGTTAAGAATAATTATTACTTATAAGGGTTTTCTAGGAATCATACATGTTTTTTTATTTGAAACTTTTCTGTTTGAGCAGGAGAAAACCTTGAAATTAACATTACATAGATATGAGTAAGTAGTCTTAAAAAGAAAATCTCTACTAGGCTCTTCGTGGTGTTTTTGTGACAAAAAATATAGTATTTAGCCACAAAATTTACCAAAGGTACATAACCGCAATGCGTCCACTGCATAAATATCATATTTGCTTAGGAAATAATAAAACACAGCCATTTCCTCTTGCGAATATTTTTGTTCCTTGCCAAGCTAATTTTATGTTTTTCTTTGCTGCCAAAATTTAGTACACTCACATACGTACAAAATATAGTACGCTGTTTTCAGCTTTGCTCCATTTTGGCAGTCTGTCTGTTTGAAGTAAAAACAGAACTAAATTATTAAAAATAATATTTTAAACAGCCACTGAAGGAACAGAATTATCATTAATTCAATAATTATGTCGCTATCATCGACTCTCAACTTTGGGTCTTATATAGAGTCAAAAGCCCAATTAGCCTCAAAAAAACTTGGTGTTCTCTCTAAGGTGAGACGGTATTTCACACCTGAGCAACTGCTTAGTCTTTATAAAGCGCAAGTCAGGTCTTGCATGGAATACTGCTCTCACCTTTGGGATGGCTCTGCCAAATACCAGTTGGAGGCTTTGGAGTCCATTGAAAGGCGAGCCAGGGGGCTGATAGGCAACGAAACCTTGACTGAGTCGAAGCTGCAAAGTCTTGAGCATCGACGTAGGGTGGCGTGTCTGTCTGCCTACTATCGGATACACTTCGGTGAGTGCGCCCAGGAGTTGCACGATCTGGTCCCACCTGCCCCTTTCTTCTATCGTACGGCTAGACAGACGCGACCAAAGCGCCACCCTTTTATGGTGGACATCCCACGCGTAAGAACAAAGCGTTTTGAGTCCACATTCCTCATACAAACTGCCAGAATGTGGAACGCTTTGCCTAAGTCTGTCTTTCCGTTAAAGTACAATGTAGGTGTCTTCAAATCTCGAGTAAATAGGTATTTTCTAGGTAAGCGTGCTACATCCTAGACCGCATATCTGCTTTACATCAGGCAGTGTGTAGTCAAACGCAAACCTATTTGAAATTAAAAAAAAAAAAAAAAAAAAAAAGAATTATATTTTAGATAATAAAATAAGTAATTTCGTATGAGCCGGGTCGAGGCCTCTGACGTGGCTAATATATAATGCTCCAATAAGAAGAAAATAAACTTTAAATCCGAATATCTGAAGAAAAAATGAATTAACCCTATTGTACGCGCACAAAACATTAACTAGACCGCCATCTTGGGCCGTCCGCCATATTTGATTTATTATTACGCCATTTAGCTAATATTGTAATTGTCATCCAAACTAAATGTGTATTTACTTATGTAACCTTACTTTTCATATTTTATTTCATATTTTTTGTTTGTGTGTTATCTGCCCTCAAAAAGTGCTAACCTAAAAACTAGCGCTGAGTTTTCGGTTCCTACCTGCATGCTGAGGTGAGCCCTTTTCGACATTTCGAAATTCCTTATTTTTATAGCTTTATTGTTTTTTTTTTGTGTTTCCTGTGTTTGTGATGTCGAATAAAGTTATTTCAATTTCAACTAAACAAATCAAATAAAAAACTTGTAAAATGGCAGCAATGTTATAATTTAGGTAATTGGTAATTTTGTTACGTTTAATTTAGTACGTCTAAGTTAATGAGCAGGCGTGATATGACGTTGAGCATGAACAGTCAAAAACTCCAAGAGCTCAGATAAAGTCTGTCAACAAAACAACTTTCCTCTCCTCGGTATTAAGCTATTTCTGAAATATTGACCTTTGCGGTTTGTTATTTAAAACTTTATAATAAGGAAAATACGTTGTCGGCTGACATAAAGGTAAAGGGTTATTTCGCTTATAAAGTTAATAATTTTTCACATTTCGGGTGATAAATATTTTATATACCGACCTACTTTCTATTTAAATTATAGAATATAAAATTGTAAAGAGGAGTTGGTGGGATATTGTATTTTCGACGCTGGTTGTTATCTCGTTTGATACTACGAGTATGTAGTTGCATAGGATTTGATTCGTAATCCAGATTAGGCGTCTCTATCATTTTAACATAACAAAACAAAAAAGCATTTTTACAAGTTTAGAATATTTTATTCATTAATATGAAGTTATTTTTGAGCTTACGTAGGTACTTACGAGTACTTACCGCATAAAACCAAAGAAGATATAATAATACTACGATAAAACGTAAAAGCATTGCCGACGTTTATCCCGCTTCGGGCCAGTTCTAGACTACCAAGTTAGTAAAAAAGCGGATCTGTAGCCACGAGATAATAGCATGTAAAATATTAAACATTAAATTAAGTAGACACTTTTTTTGAGTACGTTATAGTGTATTTTATACGTACGTAATAGTGCTTAAAATCCAGGTTTGTTGTATGTTGTATGGGAGCCAACTTTAAATATTTATTTTTTGGTTTTCGTATTTTTCGTTATAGCGGCAACAGAAATTCGTCATCTGTGAAAAATTCAACGTTCTAGCTATCACTGTTCATGAGATACAGCCTGGTGACAGACAGACGGACAAACGAACGGACAGCAGACAGGATCTTAGTAACAGGATCCCAGGCTTACCCTTTGGGTACGAAACTAGAAAAAATACGTTAGTTTCCATAGTAAAATGTGTAAGGCCTGAACATTCAAATTTTTAGCCATTTCAAAATAGCCTAAATTGCAAATGGCCTATTTCCAGCAGTGAACATTATCTCAGGCTAAAATAATGTCAAAACAATCAAATTTTACAATAGGATTTTAAAATTATAGCGTCAATTTAGATAGTAAAATGGTTATAATGTAACATTGAAACGTTTGACGATATTGTAAGGCCCATCTCTATTTTATGGCGCGTTAAAGTGTGAAGTCTGACGCAAAACATTTACCCATTCACGATTCAAAACATCCCTATCACGATTTTATTACCGAAGGATGTATTTATAGGACTGTTGTTAGTTAATGTAAAAATGCTGTCCATTTATTTAACCATTATGTTTTGTATACGTAGATGAGCGGCCAGGCGCGGTAAAACTATCCAATCTAAATTAGGAAATAGGTTAATTTGTATAATTTTACATAATCTCTACATTTCTCTCCCATTCTCTTTCTTTAATTTCCAATAGTGAATGCTGCCGTCACTGTAATAATTTTTCGTCAAAATGGCACAACCGTTATCGAATAGTTCAATGTACTTTGTACTTGTACTAAAAATACATTAAACTATTCGATAACGGTTGTAACGGTAAATACATATATGAAGAAAAAAAAACTTGTTAGCAACTTTTATTTCACCCCACTAAAATTGTATACACGTTTGTAAAATCTTGTATTGCTCAACCTATATCATAGTAAATTTGCATCAATCGCAAGATGATGTAAGTGTTTGTTGCTAACGTCTCCGACTTGTGTTGGAGGAGAAGACTGACGAACAAAAAAAAATATATATATAGTTCAATGTACTACCGGTGTAGTAATTTTTACGTTATTGTTTATTGTTTTGATCTCTGATCTCGATATTTCAATCTAATCTGATTGAGATATTTGAATGGAACTATAATATATGAAGCATGATCTACCAAATACAAAAAAATTCGTCAAAATTGGTTTATAATTGGCGAAGTAATAGCGTAATTTACTTACAAACAAGAAAAAACCTACATTCGAATTGACAACTTCCTTTTTGAGTCGTTAAAAATAAACGCAAAACGTCTGCTAAGTGTATACTTAAGTCGTAATACGAAATTAAATTTTATAATAGGAAGTATAAATTAGTACTTATACTCTATAAAATTTAACTTGATCTCTGCGACAGCTGCCAGAAAAATCACGCCTATGAAGTCCTGAATTTCTTAATAGTACAGACAGTACCTGTCAATGTCATACTTTATGGGCATGTCGATTAGTGATGGGCGATGAATGATCGTGACCACTGAGTTTTAGATAGAGTTTTAATTAAAATATAGATAGTTTATACTGACGATATTTTAAATAAAACTTAATTTATCATTAATTTTATTGTATATTTGAATATCATAACAGTTTTTACTTGTGTAATTAAATTAACCCAATTATATGTTACATTAGCATCGATAATAGTGAAAAACGTCGATAAATACTAACGTTACTTTATTATGAGTATTTAATTAATATCATAACATTATTTACATGTGTACATACTTGATCTTAAATAATAGTAAGTAAATAAAATCCAATTTCTCACCTTCAACTACTCATTCTATTTCAATACAACATTGTTTGAAAATCGATTTTTTCCACCACTCTCTCAACTCTAAATATGTCAATATGTAACTGTCGCAGAGATCAAGTTAAATTTTATAGAGTAAAGGGAACAAATTATCCGATGTAAAAATTAGATAATTTTGTGTAGCCACAAAGTTACCACCTTAACATTTTTTGTGAAATATACCTATCTTGACCCTAGCATGGTTTATTATTATTTTCCTATGACCTTCATAACCTATGTTTTAGTACCTACAAACTAACTTGTATGTATTAAAAACATAACACTGTTGAAGAAGGCACAAAGGTTCTATTCTGGGGCTTTTATATGAAGGTAGAAGGTTTGCTTAGGCATGTTTACTTACCATGAGGTCAACTCGGAAATGAATTTTTGATTGCCACTATCGACTTCGAAATAACAAGGGTAGCTTTGTTTCCGGCATGAAAAACTTTTGTTTGTTACGGCCCGCCATGTTCAAATATTCAAGATTGTTTAGTTTTCTGTGTAAGTAATATCGATAATAACTAGGTACTTTAAATGACCATGAAAAGTTGTATATGTCGAGATTGAGTTAAAACACCGTAATTTTTCGACCGGAACAGCGCAAGTGTCGTTTATGGACACTCAATGGAGTCTATGACGTGACATGTGACGAAATGCTCGTCACTTCTGAGAATAAAATGGCGGCTGTCTCCGCGTACTTATCAGTCTAAAGCCAGCGAAATAACATGTGTGCTTGACAATTACAGCTTGTATTGGTCACATAACGTTTCCCTTTAATTTTTGACCGACGTACCAACCGGAGGAGGTATACAATTCGACGCGTATATCTTTTTTAATAGTAGTCCAAATTCGATAATTATTTTTTATTGGAAAAATATACTTCAAAATTGGTCTCATTTAAATTTTATCGAAATCGGCTGAATCATTATTGAAAAATCAACAATATTGTGAAAAATGTTACATCGATCCTTGCGAAATATTCGCGAATTCTGTACACGGGTGAAGTCGGTCATGCAATTTTTTGCAAAAAATAATAACCAGCAATAATCACTCACGATACCCATTGTATTGATAGCAAAGATGATTGATAGCAAATATACTAATAGCGGAGATAATTTCTAACCATACTTCTACCCGTCAAAGTGTTTTTTAAGCTGAAAAAATACTATCGGACGCGGCTGATAGGTATATGAAAGTACAATGAGCCGTGTACACTATCGGACGTAAGTCGTGGACGTCACCTTCGGACGTCCTTGAGCGTTCGGACGTCCGAGAGCGATCTGGCACACCGGATGTTTTAAGACTGTGCACATTGCTAAGTCACGGCTGTCAGTCGCGTCCGTAAGCCGCGTCCGATAATTTGTTTCCGGCTTTATTGTCAAGTACTAAAAAATGCGAGGAGGTTGCTAGTACATTTGTTATACTCTAGAATTTAGAGTTTATGCAAAGAGAGAAGCTTTGGCGAGGTCGCCCGTGTGCCATTTTACTAATTTTGTTACGTTGGCAACACTGCTCTGTCATTGCTAGTACAAGTAAAAGTGTTTGATACTTGGTAGACGCCAATTCGGTTTTCATTAATACTCGCGTCTACCAAGTATAGTCGGTACCTTGGCTGCTGATTAAAATCTTATTGTTAGTTCACCGTAACACCACGACGGTTCTCTTTTTGTACAAACTCCAGCTATGATAATCGTTGAGATCATCGCTATGACCAACTTTTGGTTTGAGTCAAAATCCGAAATCACGAAGAAAAAAAAACCGGACAAGTGCGAGTCAGGCTCGCACATCGAGGGTTCCGTACAAACACGTTGTTAAAATAATTAAAAACCTGTTTTAGCATGTGCTAATGAAGTTTTTTTATATGATACCTTACATAATACGATTTACTCACTTTGAATTTTGAACCCATATTTTGTAAATTTCGAGGCCCTATTTTTTGTGATTTAAATAAAAATATACAGTTTTCAGATTTATTCCTATATGTGTACTCTGAGACAATGCTTTTCGACTAATTTCATAGTTCTAAGTCAACGGGAAAACCCTGTAGGTTTTGATTTTTGTGAGTGTCGAAATATGCGGTTTTTTACGACATAAACGGCTCTAACTCTTTCATACGGTAACTGAGAAGTTTTTCTTTTACACAACTGCAAGAGACCATAAATATACGTATACAGTTTAAATTTCAGCTCGATATCTTTACGCGTTTCTGAGATAAAGAGTCTTGACATACACACAGACGGACAGACGGACAACAAAGTGATCCTATAAGGGTTCCGTTTTTTTCCTTTTGAGGTACGGAACCCTAAAAATCAGCTGTTCCATGCATTTTATCAAGGTTCTACGAATTGATTTCATAGCATTGCTGATTGACAAATGCACGCTAAACCAAAAAAATTTGTAACATTTAAATGGACTAATATAATAGTGCTAAAACATAGTTATTTATTGGTCGGCAAAGTTTTAGGAAATGCTTAGTAAGTAAAGATGTACGGCGACCTCGGCCGACCTCGCTCTACGTCGTACAACTTCGTCTCGACATCTCGCGACACGTGTCACGCAACTTTAGTTCCTAGTGAAAACAAGGCTTAAAATGTTGTTTGTTTTCTTTGTTAAAGTTTGACTTAGTTTTGTGATTTATTCTACTTGTGCGAATTTTGCGTTTCGTTCATTGATTTAGAGTCCTTGAATGTTGTACGCCTACCGCAAAAGTTTAGCAAAAATAATTGTCGTCTCAAAAATAATTATGTATATGTATCATATGGTATAGGTATAGAAGGTAATGTAATGATAGTAAATTTAAGAAGTACAAGGAGTTGTCTGCGAATTCAGCTTACAGAGCTTTTAAGTAATAACTTCATAAGAAAACATTGTTAACTCAACAACTGAAACAAGCATTCTGCGCGTTAGAACCAAGCGTTTCGAATCCTCATTCCTCATACGAACAGCCGGAATATGGAACGCTTTGCCTGAGTCTGTCTTCTGAGTCTGTCCGTTAAAGTACAACGTGGGTGTCTTCAAATCCCGAGTAAATAGGTATCTTCTAGGTTAGCGTGCTACACTCTAGACCGCACATCTGCTTAACATAAGGCAGTGTGTAGTCAAACGCGAACCTATTCGGAATAAAAAAAAAAACTTATAACGCTTAGTCCGATTGTGCCTCTTACTCGTAGCTTGTTCCGCTATCTTGATAGAGTTGATAGCACGCTCGGCTCAGGCTCAGGCTTAGGCCGCTCGGCGGAACGTGACACTTTTTTGTGCGTGCGGCCGGCGTTCATCGATTTATAAGACGTTATCTCGTCAATAAAAACAGCCACAGATCACTCCGAGTAGAATACGTTTCAACTTTTGCTTCTGCGCGAGTGATACGATACGCCATCACGAAGAATCACCAGCGTTTAGTGTTGGGTTCTTCCAGCACTCAACATTTTATAGCTGAGGTGAGTCCCTTTCGACACTTTTGTTTTTTTTTATTAGTTATAAGTATAAGTTTTTTTTGTACGTGTTATGCATGTGTCGAATAAAGATATTTCATTTCATTTCATTACTTTTCATTTCAATAAAATCTACAAAAATTGCAGTTGAATTTTCGTAACATTAGGTTGACAAAGCAAATAACTTCATATGTAGATAAAAGGTAAAGACGCTTTAACGCAGTGCTGACATGGTCCTCAATGATTATGGAAAATGTAGCATTGCATTAACCTCTCGACTCCCATGTCACTAAACAATTTCCCTTCTAAAAGGGAATCACAAAATGCTGCCTTTAATCAGGGCCATCGTAAAAGCTAATGCGCCTTTCCGGCGAGGTGGCACTCGCACGAACATTCGTGACCCACCGTCATTATAAACTTAACGCTCGTACTGCTCTGGGTTTGGTTATTGAAATGAATCTCGTACCGAACGCGGTAAGTGGTGGTTCAAGATCGTGAGTCATTTTGGTAAACTTGGTTGTTGACAGTCATAAGACTTTGCCACCGTCAATATGGAAAATATGCCAAGTCGATGTTTGCCACACTGTGCGGAAAATTCTTTCGCGGAAGATAAGTCTATAAGTACGAACATTTTATTTTATAAAATTTGCCGACATGGGACAATGGATATTTGCACGATCACTGCAAATTGTAGATATAAAATAAAACGTATTGACGTATCCTCTGCGAAAGATTTTCCACATAGTGTGGCAAAGAACTAAGAACAGAGTAGTGTTATGTTGACGACAACTGTTACTAGCATTGCTTTTTGGGCAGTCGTTTAAAACATTTTAAAAATTTGCTGGGCCAAAATATACATTTATGTAATTAAATGTTTATTAATTATTAAGATGCAATTTTTAGTTTTTTTTTTTTGCAATGAAGGTAATTAGTGGCGAACTATCTGACGTGCCTTCTGAAGTTACTGTTGCCTTTGTTAGATATTTTGTGATCGATAATTTTTAGAATTTATAGATTAGTAATTTGACTAAGATGTGGCGTAAATTATAGACGTCTGTCATTAATAATATGTACAGGGTTATTTCTAATCAATTAGCATCCTTTTAGGGGCTTATTCTGTACATCAAAACTAACAACTTTTGTTCTGCGACTTTGGCAAAACTCAAAAAAAAAATTGGAGTTCTATAGAAAAGTATCGTTCATCCGGGACGAAATGTATGGAACAGCTGATTATTTTTTTAAGTTTTGACAAAAGTCGCATAACAAAAGTTGTTAGTTTTTATGTACAGAATAATTTCTAATTGATTAGAAATAACTGTGTACAGTGGAATCTCGATAACTCGAATTTCAAGGGAAATGCAAAAAAACTTTGACTTATTGAGTGTTCGACTTAACAAGAAGTTAAAGATAGAGGCGCGTTTTTGGAGTATATTTTATGAGGCGTTGAATCAAAAAATTAAAATTCTATACAAATTTTACACCACATATTTATTGAAATCAAATACCTACACAATTAAAAAATCTTTTTCTTCAAGGCCTTTATTACCGCATTTATAACGCCGATATTTTGACGTAGAGTTGAAGTTGTTAGCTTCTTTTTAAGACTCATGTTGTTGCTAGGTAGTTACCGGCCAAATAAGTAATGGCCGAAAAAACAAATTTAGGTTTCTTCATTATCTTATGGCATACAGTTTTTTTACCATAAATTTTAAGTAACATAGTTGTGTTACTTAGAAAGTTTAATGAATAGTTTCATTCATTGCTCATGAACAATAGAATAAAAGCACCCAACATTCTTCTTTGATTTTATTGGTTTGCCTTAACTCTGGTTCGGGGAACTCCAACTTAAACGTCATATTTTTTTTCCTAATTTCGACTTACAGATTCTGATTTTTGACCGACGAACCACCGGAGGAGGTATACAATTCGACGCGTATATTATTATTTTTTTTCATGTAAAACCAAGCATAACTTTTTTCGTAGTAGTCCGATTTCAATAATTTTTTTTTATTGGAAAGAATATACTTTGAAATTTGTGCCATTTAAATTTTATCGAAATCGGCTGAGCCATTTTTGATAAATCAACAATAATGCTACATCAATCCATACGAAATATTCGCGAATTCTGTACACGGGTGTAGTCGGTCATGCAAATTTTTGCAAAAAATAATCTTGTTGAAATTCGAGCTATCGAGTACAAATATGTATTGTACTAAATTAGTCAATGTACGCAGGGATGTTCGAGTTACAGAGTCTATATAATTCGAAATGCCGAATATTTGGCGGTTGAGCGGAAGGGAATGGCGTTTTTTTTTCAACTTACTGAGGATATCGACTTAACGAGGTTCAAATTATAGAGATTCCACTGTATATACTAGTACTTCTCCGCACAGTAAACCTCGCGACCACAGAAGAGAGAGAAGGAAATCTGCTGTTCTGTGCTCCCGACTCATTTCTCTAACTAAATCTTCATAACCCTATACCTCGAGTTGCTCTTGACTGATTTGGTTCATATCAATCTTGTTAGAATTTAAATACTAAGCATTTTTAAAAAAATATTATTGAAATCGGCGAGACAGCAAATTTCGCCAAAATTCAGTGAAAAATGCGACTTGTAGAGAAAAACCAACATCTGGATGGACGAAAGCAAAATCGCCTTGCTTAAAAGAGTTACCTTCGCTTCGGTCAGCAAACATATTTATTTACCTAGTAATTAATTGTTATGTTGTCAGTAACAGCCATAGGCCCAAAGCCCACGGCGTGAGTCGAATGCTGATTGTCAAATTTAATTAATTATTTTTATGAATTTAGAGAACTCTGAAATCACATGTTTTATCGTGAAATTTTTATTCGCTGAATGAACATGTACGTAATACGCTCTTATAGTCTTAAAATAGATTAATAATGATCTGTGTTTTACAATTTAGGCTCAAAAACTTCGAATAAAAGTTAAAAAGTCTCGTAACGAGGTTTCTGTAACTTACCAAATTAGGTATAGCGTATTTTATCGTAAGTAGGTACACAATTCTATTATTCAAGGTTGCAAAATATCAACTAAGTAACACTGTTTATGCTAATATAATTTATAGCTTGATTTCCTAATTGAAGTGGCCGGATCATTAAACATAGAGCTATAAATAAATTAACTACGAGACGCACGCATTTTTACATCACAACACAACCAAATGCTCGATTACAATCGTAACATTTCGGTTCCAAATCTATTATGAGTTCCATTAGCCATTTTTTCAAGCATTGTTCAGGTGTAATCATGCGATCGCGTGATCGTGCACTTTATTGTTTTTGTGTAAGATAGAATGGACTGTAGAGCTTTGGATTATAGTGTAGATTCGTGTGGAACTTGTATTGTCCATCTTACAAGGGTAGTAAGGCGATAGTCTCCACGACCTGCAATTTGCCAAGTTTTGATTGAACGAGCACCGCTGGGCTGTTTTGCTCGATGCAGTTGGATTTTCAATTTGTCTTTGAAAAGGTTCGCACGCCCAGCCTGGAATTCTTTTATTTGAACCTCGGTCTGTGTAACTGAATTGGAGCTGCCGATTGCGATGTCGTTTTAATTCATCAATAGTAAGTCTTTGTCTCTATACTATATAATATTATAAAGAGGAAAGATTTGTATCTATGTTTGTAACGAATAGGCTCAAAAAGTACTGAACCGATTTTAAAAATTCTTTCACCATTTGAATGCTACATGATAATGTAGCATTAAAATATTAAAAGCTAAAAGCTATTAAAATAGCAAGAAAAAAATAAGGATTCCTACTAAAACTACAATAATGTTACCTAAGATGTAAAAAAATGTCTAAAATATTCTTTACATCGCGTGCGCTGCGAAATCTATTGATGATAGAATAAAATAATGTACTACGAATTTGCAGAACACACCATTGTCTACAAAAAGTGTCGCGACAGCAAATATCTAACTATTATAGTTAAGCTACAATAACTGTTCTTTTATTCTTAAACAATAATTGAAATGCCGTCGCAAGAAAAGGATCTTAAATTGTATCTTGGTATTAATCCTTATCAAAATAAATTGTTTCATATTCAAAACTATTTCAATAACTTTATGCAACTTTTAAATTATTTAATTCAAACATTTTATTACAAAGATATCACGAGTTTAAATATGTAAGTATTATAAAAAGTTCCGTGGTCGCCGCTCACCCAGTTCGGCTATTCCTGTACTTTGTACAATGTACATAATATACCTACCAGCCTTTTTAATAGTCCACTGCAGGACATAGGCCTACTCCACGAAGGGAGATTGATCCACCATCCTGGTCCAGCGTGGGTTGCCAGATTCATATAGGCCATTGAATGTAAAATTATCGTCTCCAGTGTTTAAAAAAAAGCCGTTTTCTTTTACTGCATATAATTTTGACGAAACCGCGATCGCGTAGTAATAATATATTGAGTAGCGAGAGTGGCAGTCATATTCTTATTATGTACCTACCTACATAAAATCTCCGCTATTAATGTACCTGTACCTATACCAGCCTTTTTTTAATAGTCCACTGCTGCAGGACATACAGTTCTACCAACGAAGAGTGATTGGACCATATCCACCACGCTAGCCCAGTGCGGGTTGGTGCAGGTTGTCTCACAATGTTTTCCTTCGCCGAAAAGCCAATGATTTGAAATTCCGTGCATAAGTTCCAAAGAAACTCATTGATACGGGATCGGGATTTGAACCCACTACCTCACGATTGTAGGACAGGTGTTAGTACCACTAGACCACCACGGCTATATATCTCCGCCAATTGACATTTAATTGACATAGAACTATGAAATTTGGCGAGAAGCATTGTCTTAGCGTAGACATATAGGAATATATCTGAAAACTGCACATTTTTATTTCAATCACAAAAAAATAGGGCCTAGATTTACAAAATATGGGTTGAAAATTCAAAGTGAGTAAATTGTATCATGTAAGGTATTATATAAAAGAGCTTCATCACCACATGCTAAAACAAGTTATACATATTTTAATAATGTGTAATTTTTGAAGGATGACGAGAATAGTGCAATGTACTTTTTTTTGATGATTATAGTATAGAGATTTTAACAACTTACTTCTCAATTTTGTGAAATTTTCTGGATTTGTACGGAACCCTCGGTGTGTGAGCCTGACTTGCACTTGTCCGGTTTTTTATCAAATGAATAGCTGTTTTTTCGCTATTTCAGGGCTCAGAGCAATTAAAAAAATCAAGATATAATGTTGTGAACAAACAAGTGAAGCCAACCAAAACTACGCCTTGCCGTGTACAGACAATTACACACACATCCACGTACAACGAAACTACGCCTGCGCTTGACAGTCGAACTATGGCGGCGCAACACCGACGCGCTCACACATGTATAAAAAACCGCCCTCACTTGACTGTTCAACGACGCGGCGACGGTCCCTCTTGATTTTTAGGGTTCCGTACCTTAAAAGGAAAAAACGGAACCCTTATAGGATCACTTTGTTGTCCGTCTGCCCGTCTGTCCGTCTGTGTGTATGTCAAGACTCTTTATCTCGGGAACGCGTAAAGATATCGAGTTGAAATTTAAACTGTACACTTATATCTAAAATCTCATACAGTTGTGTAAAAGAAAAACTTCTCAGTTATGTTTTAAAAAAGTTAAAGCCTTTTATGTCGTAAAAAAACCGCAAAGTTCGACCCTCACAAAAATCATTTAACCTAGAACTATGAAATTCTTTAAGAAGCATTGTCTTAGAGTACACATATAGGAATAAATCAGGAAACTGTACATTTATGTACAATCACAAAAAAATAAGGCCAAAATACAAACAATTTTGGCCCAAAATTCAAAGTTAGTAAATCGTATCATGTGGGGTATCATATGAAAAAGCTTCATTAGCACATGCTAAAACAGGTTTACAATGTATTATTTTCGATGTATGGCGAGAAAAGTAAAGTAAATCGTATCATATAAAAGAACTTCATTATTAGCATATGCTAAAACAGGTTTCTAAATATTTTAACAACGTGTTTGTAAGGAACCCTCGGTATGCGAGCCTGGCTCGCACTTGTCCGTTTTTTTTATTTGCTCTGAGTTTCAGGGTTAGTAGTAAATCTGAGTTTTAGTTGTCAATAGCAAACATCTTCCAATTCAACTATACTAGTCAGGGTGACATCGGTAGGTATCATTGATGCATCGCAGTGCATTCTTAAGCATCATTGATTTACAATCTATTTAGTTATCACAGACATAATTATTACAGAAGATAGATCAGTCTACCTGTGACCACGGTTGATGCAACTCGGCCGAAACGTCGGGATGAGGAGGTATTTATTTATCTCGTAATTTTAGTGCGCGATTAGCTCCGTAGTATATAATAATAATGTGTTCAAATCGCGAAAGATTAAAAACAACATAGATCAAGACTATCAATAATGTATTGATTTATCAGTAAGCTTATTCTTTAATCCGCACTAAATGCAATAATAGCACTTGTCAGGAGATTTTATACGCCAAATTGCATCACGAATGCAACCTTTGCTTTAAATAATAGCATTTGATTTTGATAAAATTACACGTTTTTGCGTTGTTGAATATTTTTCTTCTTTCGACGGATAATGTCGAAATAAAAACTCTTCAGTTAAGTCAAAAGATATCGACGCCAACTTTTCTTATGTGCTTATTTAACCTGTTATGAATGATAGAGTATGTGCAATAAAAGAACCGTCGCGGCGTTACGGTGATCTAGCAATAAGATTTTAATCAGCAGCCAAGGTATACTTACTAGGCGCCACACAAATCGGCGGATGAGAAGTTAGCCACTGATGACACTTCGCCGCACTTGCGCATGTGTGCACAATACCGACACAAGTGGCGAAGTGTTGAGCACGGGCGTAGAGAGCGCGCGGGAGCCATGAGGTTGGCGAACAGGTGTGCCCCGGCGTCTTGTGTCTCGGGCTCTCACACATACCTATGTTTCGGCTTTTGCGCAGCGCTCTGCGCATAACTTCCCATCCGGCGATCTGTGAGGCGCTTAGTATACCGAATAAGGATGGTAGATGGCGCGACAGCAAATTTACCCGATTTTTTAATACAATATATAAAAAATCCATTAACATGTAAAACTTTTACACCAAATTTCGTCAAGATTCGTTGTAAAATGCGACCGGTAGAGGAGAATCAACATCCGAATAGACGAAAGCAAAATCGTCAAGTCAAAATGGACCATCGGAACCAGTAGATGCTGCCTATTTCGACTTCAAAAAAGCATTTGACCGTGTTGACACCAATGTCTTATTAGGTAAGTTTGACGACGTAGAATTTGTCCCTAAGCTTTTGCAATTATTTGAAAATTTCTTTTCTAATCGTACGCAGTATGTTGAGTTATTTGGTTTTAAATCTACTCCATATCTGACCTGTTCTGGTGTAAGCCAAGGCAGTACGCTGGGTCCGACCCAATTTACGGTTATGATCAATGACTTGCCGAAGGTTGTCAGGACTGCTGAGTGTCTGATGTTTGCCGACAACCTGAAGCTGTATCTGGGTGTGAGTGGTGTTGAAGATTGCGAGGCTCTACAGAGAGATATTAATAGTGTGGTGCAGTGGGGCAGGGCTAACCATTTGGAGTTCAATAGTTCCAAATGCAAAGTCATTTCTTTCACCAGATCACGGAATCCCATTTGATATGATTACCACATGTCAGGTGTCAATCTGGAGCGTGTCGTGGAAATTAGAGACTTAGGAGTAACACTAGATGTAGAACTGACCTTTAATCGGCACATCAATGAAATCTGTGAAAGAGCTTTTAAATCTCTTGGTTTCGTGATGAGGCAGACGGCTAGATTTCAGGACAGGAACGCTATTCTCATGTTATATTTTTCATTTGTAAGAAGTAAGCTCGAAAATAACTCAATTGTTTGCGATCCACATGAAAAAAGTTTTGTGCTTATATTGGAATGTGTGCAGAGGAAATTCACGCGTTATTTGTATAAAAAACTCTATGGATATTATCCTTTCTTATATCCATCCCTCTTTGTCAACGGTATGGTAGGTATTAATACTCTAGAACTGCGGCGAAAGTGCGCGATATTGATACACTACTATCAGCTGATTAGCGGCCGAATTGATAATCTTCGTGCATTGGGTCGCTGCTCGCTGGCGGTGCCGGACCGGCCTCGCCACTCGCGAGCTTGTAGAGTGCGTTACTGTTTTAGATGCCGCCCGTGCGCACCGACACAGCTCTCTATGCTCCTACGACCCGCGTCATTAATCTGCTTAACGATCTTATTGCTCATACACCGGATATCGATATATTTTGTTTTAAATTCAATGATTTGTTAAATGCATGCATAAGTTGATAAGTTCTTATTATTAGTAATTGCGTTAATTATTTTTAGTGTATATTTCTGGCTTTCTATGCGTGTTGGCTAGTCTAGGCTGTAAGCATAGTAAGTAATTGTTGTAAAATAAAATAATTAAAATAAATAAAACTGAGACTGAGTCAGTAGTAAAACAGTAATTTGAGTCAATAGTAAAACAGTAATTTTATATAGTCAAAATGTAAAAATAGCTGACTTTAGTATTTATCTGTGCTTTAAAGTTTCAATTGTAAATGAAGAAGGTTCTGACCGAGAGAAATGTTTTAATCAGTAATATTCTCATGAAAGTTTCATAACTGGCTCCAGCGAGGAAAGGAATATGGCATTGTATCGTGGCTTTTGGTTAATTCAGATCTGCAGTATATTGTTTTCATTTTTGAGTCGAATTTTAACGGAATTAATATTTTCTTTATACCATTTCTGTTGCTTTTTTGTTTAATCTCGAATATGGTATTGCATCTTGAATTCATGACTTGGTTAATTCAGATATTATGCTCGTTGTTGATGTTGCTTTTATTTTTGTGTTGAATTTAAACGCGGCTAACATTTTTTTTGTACCCAATTATAATATTTAATATTTTTTATTTAATTCCAAAATATGGTATTGTATCGTGATTGTTGGTAACTTCAGATCTGCAATCATTTTGTTGTTGTTTATTATATTATATTATATACCTTTCATTTTTGTGTTAAATTTTAATGTAGATTATTTATTTTTTACCGCCACGTCCTTCCTTCTCTTTGATCTCAATACTTTATATTTATTTGCTCAATATTAATATTCAATTTTTCAGTGTTTGACGCACTCCATAATGCTAAGGATTAACATAATACTTATATAACCACAGACATCTGTATATATAACATACTAGCTGACCCGGTGAACTTCATCTCACCATAACAAAATATGTCGACTGTTAATGACAACTTTTAAATGCAGGAACACATTTTTACTATTTTATCTATTCCACAAATTTTAAAATTTTCTTACTCCTTAAACCTTTCTTTAATTTCTATAGATATTTCAAGACCAACATTAGCCAAAAAGGTTCTCGAGTTTAAGCAAAACTAACAACAACGTTATCATTTTAATAGATATAGCGAGCAGCCTAAACTTTGAGATAGGTAGGTAGGTATTAGGAAGAGACATGAAAATCACTGTGAAACAATTATAGATTTTAAAAACTTTATTACTGCAACATTAACAAAAAAGAAACAAAATAACTTTATTTGACATATAAAATTATTGACAATAAATAATTGTCCATTAGGTTTGAATTAATATCCACTGTGTCATAAACAATGGCTTCTCCAAATATGTGAAAGGTTAAGTGTACATAGATTTGTACTATTATAACTATCAATGTAGACTTGAGAACTAAATCATTTCACAAACCCTAGCTGTAATCAATGTTGACCAGCTAAGCTAGAATAATCCAATGATGTCAGTCGCTCCCAAAACTTTCAAAAGTGGACTCTACAAATCCGGTAGACTCCCTGGGAGCCTTAACTAGGGCAAAACCAGCGTCTCTAACAATGGACAAATCCATTGTACCCCTAACTTAGCAAGATAAACACATCTCGCGAACAAAGACGCTGGCTTGTTGCTCTTTGGTTATTGTTGCTAATAACAAACTTGTAGGTCATGAGAAAACGCACGAATAGTTTATTTAACGTGGGTGAAACTTAGTTTCGGTAACATAAATCATTTTGAGATGATTATTTAACGTCTTAGAGTAAACATGCGTACTGCTGTGCCGCGCGAAATTTCTACTGGTGTAATACATAATTATAAATAATAATAAACCGGGTGAAAAATATTATAGATGGGCGACTACAATATCAAGTGTGTCACTATTTGTCGGGTTTGAGTTATACATAAGAGCAACGTTTTATGAGCTGAAGAAATAATTTTGTTACATATTGTTTCCTGCCTTTTAGCGGAAAATTGTTTGGCCGATTATCATTTGCTAACCAACGTTTCACCTATGTTTCACTTTGACAACCAACGATTATTAAATTTTTGTATGACAACGTTTCATATGGTAGAATTATTGTACGTAAGAAATAATTTTGTTACATATTGTTTCCAGCCTTTTAGCGGAAAATTGTTTGGCCGATTACCATTTGCTAACCAACGTTTCACCTATGTTTCACTTTGACAACCAACGATTATTAAATTTTTGTATGACAACGTTTCATATGGTAGAATTATCGTACGTTTATTATTTTGACAGAAAACGTTTGGAACATTTATCAATTGTCAAATGTATTAGTAATTAGAGTCTAAGCCAAATAACTATTAGTAATTAAACAAATATCGTTTCGTCACATTGAAGATTAGGAGTGAAACAAAAAGTAATCATCATTATTATCAGCAATAAGACGTGCCGTACGTATTATGTATATACCCCATATAGATTTCTAATAAGACCGATTTAGACGGCTTTCAACCAACGTGACCCTGCAGTCACAATGACACCGATCAAATCTTAGTCACCATTTATAACAATTAACATAAAATAAAGTTACTGCTACTTAAAATAAGCATTGTGTGCATGCCCCAAGCATTCATGCTCGCCATCGAAGGCTCCTTCTTGCGGCGGCATCATGTGTCGGGTCGTTCTCCTCCCTCAAATATGGCCGAGGAGAGCGATGGCTGGCACATGTGTCACACTCGTGATCGGGTGCTGCTTGCGGGTCGCCGGTCTGCTCGTAGCATTCACGCAGTGCATTGACTAACTTAGGCTAATATTTCTAGTACCTACTCTTTGTACAGTAACTATAATAAAATAATTGTAAATCCTAGGGCACAGACCCTGGTGTCTGTGGTTAGTAAATTTTAATAAAAGAAAAAAAAAGTTACTGTGTACAACTATCTTATAATATGTGTTAGAAAAGTGGGACTTATTTACTTAATCTACTATTTATTTAACAAATGCTCAGTCGCGGCGCAATTGCTACCTTTATTTATTATTTTCGTTCTACCTTACAAGGTCTCTCCACATAAAAACGATAAAAGGTAAGTACTTGTTTAGGGAAGTTTATAAAGGTCATCCTTAATGGAATTAAAAAAACGGACTAAAGTACCTATTTACGCTATAGCGCCTCTTAGGTGATTGTCTCTTTAGAGATAGGTAATGCTCCATTGATTTTTATTTATTTTAAGCCCTCGGACAATTGGTCTTGTGTTCTAAGTTTTGCCTTTTCTAAACATTCTAAACGTAAAGCTTTTAAAGAAGCCGCATGATAACCTAGAGATAGAATTACTATCATTTACAGTGTTAGGTGGAATTTACTCAGACCAAATCAAGACAGAATGTTGAGAAACAAAAAAGTAAGACCGGCAAAATTACGCCTCGCCATGTATAGACACAATTAGACACACAAACACGTACAACGAAACTATGGCTTGGCTCGTCAGTCGAACTATGGCGGTGCAATACCGACGCACTCACCACATGTATAAAAAAACTGGTCTCACTTGTCTGGTCACGACGACGTTCTGTCTTGATTTTTTATTTTAAGTTAATTTATAAGTGGATTTTCAAACCATTGGCTTTCTGTTGAAGTAATGATAGCGTACTGTACTGTACTGTATTAGCTTTTTTTTTAATAGTCCACTGCAGGACGTAGGCCTACCCACGAAGGGTGTTTGGGCCATATCCACCACGCTGGCCCAGTGCGGGTTGGTGGATAATGATCGCGTAATAATGATACAATAATGATAGCGTACCTACCTATATTTTTCTTTCTTATGACGAACTCGCATCTATCAGCGCCGAAAGAGCCATAGTAGGACAAAAATACGAGTCGTGCGATGCGGACTGCGCGTATAATAATGCATACGATTTCATAAACAGATTGATGACTGCACTGCATTAAACTACCCTCTTTGAAGCTCTTTGAAGTAGACTATAATTTAAAGATGGCCATTAAAGACCGAAACGCGGCGGTGATGGAGGCTCTGCGCGGTATAAGTAGTAATTTGTAAAATGATATTATGTAAAATCAACGTAGTTTAAAGTCATATTTTTTTTTTGTTTTTAATTTTATTAGATTTGGGGTCCTTTTGTTAAGCCTTTCCAAGCAATATTGTTCAAATCTTTTTTTTTCTTAATGTATATCTTAAAAAGCACAGACCCTGGAGTGTAACAATTAAATAAAAAAAAGAAAAAAAGCTCTTTGAAGGATTTATATGAGGTTGCCTAATGAATTTTAACTTCTAATTTTTGTCATTTCCTAACATTTTAATTTCCATATTTTGTTAGGCAGCGTTGTATGTTCTAATCATCGTAATGTATCTAAAAAAACAAGTGAATGAAATGTTTTGCCAAAAAATAATCAATCAAAAATACTGGCGGCCAAATTTTACAAGGCAACCTGGTTAATATGTATTCTCCTATTCAATACCTTCATATAAAAAATCAACTGAAGGATATGTTTTCCTATCAATTAATTAAACATTATTAAATTTCGAATACTTGCGGCCAAATTTTGCAAGGCAACCCTTTTTAAATTTATTCTCCTATTCATATAATTACGTAAAAAATTGGTTTGAACCGTGTACGCTATGTGCGGGATGTTCTTGCGGTGGGATCTCGAGCTACTAGGTATTCAATGTAAACATTAAAATAAATAGATCGAACCCACGCCTCTTTGATCCAGAAGTCAGGGTCACTAACCACTGAGCCACCGAGGCAGTCAAATCTTTGAAGGGCATTGATGGGGCCGAAACCAACACCAAGAGGCCCTTTTACAATCATTCAAGTAAAAAAATACAGTTGTTGGGTGATAGGAAGAGGTAAACTATTGTAAAGGCGGGGAATAGGTACGTACTTCTTAGGCTATTATAATGAATTATTACATGATTATAAGCTGGTCTATGGAATGAGGTGCGGCACCCGCCAAGTGATGCCTCATTTCAAAATATTTAGGCGGGTGGTGACTTGCCATCCACTAAATGGGCCCCCCATAAAGGCTACCGTAATTTGGCGCCGGAGATAAATAAATAAATAAATAAATAAATAGATAACGTATTTACTACTAGTAGTTCTCCGAAAAATAAATCTCGCGACACATCTCTTTAACTGAATCTTCATAACCCGGTCGACTCGCTCTTGACCGATTTTAAGTAGAACCATTTTGTATCGTAACCTAGAACACCTCCATATCATAATAATATAATTAATTTTCAATATCTCACTTTTCCGGTCGCCACAACACGGGCCTCTGAAGCTAGTGTAGGGCCGCTGGAAAGAGTTGGAATTATCTCTTTATATTATGTTCTGTATAGTGTATATTTAATACCTTCTTAAAATTCCATTGTAATCTCCGTGCTAAAATAAATACATTGAAACTGAAATTGAGAATCTATGTACAAAGTTTCGTCGAGATAAGTTGAAGAATGCGACCTGTAAACGAAAACCAACATCTGGACTGACGAAAGCAAAATCACCGGGTTATAACGGAGATCTTCACTTTCGCTCGATCAATCTGCACGATTTTATTTCAGCGACTCTTATTATATCATCACGAAATTCATTCTAAACTGCATCTTCATTCAGTCATATCCCAAAAGGTATTAGGTCAGCTTTCGATTTATAGCGTCGTATTCATAATAAATCGCAGTCTCGGAGTATTTCCGTAACTCGCCCGCCGGAGCCACTTGATTGAACCATCAATGTAATATCCTGTACTGTAATAGAACTCATTTTTTTGCTGACATCTCATGAGAAATGACCAGGACACGACTGATTACCGGCTCTTTAACAACTCATTTATTTTCTGGGAAGCTCGGCCGCGCGTAATACTGACATTTTTAGAATGGGGAGATAAATTTAATCTGTGAAGAGTATTTGTCGTGGAGCTTTTAATAAAGCCGCAGTCAAATGGCAAATAGAATTTTGACGTTAGTAAGTTCGTATAGGCCGGGTGGCTAGCCCTAGTATCAGTTTTTAAGCCGCCAGATGGCCTCTGATATGGCTAAGCGATTTGACAACCGGGACCTACACTTCATCGTTGGTGTCTATTAGATAGTACAATGTGTTGAGGCCGATACTGCAATCGAATGAAATAAACAAACATAATTCTTTTTCGCAAAAAGTTGCAACACCGACTTCATGATTGAACAAAAACCACCAAAGGGACCACCTCGGGAATATTATACTCTTTCGAATAAAAAATGTTGTTTTAAATCGGTCCACAATTAGAGAAAATATTGAAGAACACACAAAAAAAAAACATACAGATGAACATAGTACCTACCTCTTTCTTTTTGAAAATCGGTAGATTAAATTAGTACTAGCCCTTACGAAAACTGTCTTATCTCAGATATGGTTTATGGTCAGTTGTTTTCCGAACAGTAGACTTCGCGACACATATTTATATCTTTAACTAAGCCCTTCTCAATCTCGACTCGCTCTTGACCGATTTAGTTGAATGAATTTGAAACTCTGTGAATAATTGTAGCATAGAGTTTTAACAAATCCACATACTTATATGTGAAAATGTGGTATTGACATAATTTAGCACAGTGGTGTCATTAGCACATTTTCACATGTTTAGCAAACATACAATGTTATGATAATTTAGTTAATAATCTATAGTTTTTGAAATCAATTAGCTAACTATCAGCAAATGCTCCAGCTCTAGGAACAGGAACTTCATCAAGAAAGGGCTTGAAAAAAATTAAGTAACTAAGTAAAATTAAGAAAGTTTGCTTTGCTTCGATAAATTATCTCAAAGGGTTCGCCCACGATATAGATTTCTACAAAGTTCTTATGTAGATAACTATCTTCCAATGAACCGATTGATATTTGCTTGCAACCGCTTGTTTCACTTATAGGGTGTTAAGTAACATGTTGTATTACTTTGTTTTATAACATGTTAAATAACTTATTATAACGTTTTATGTTTTACATCAAAAAATATGTGTTCATGATTATATCATTTCATATTTTGTTAGAAATTAATAAGTCTATTCTGGTGGGTCTTTAAAGACGTCGGTAAAAATGGTGAATTTTTTTGTGACTTTGAAGGATCATATTTTGCCTGATAATTAATTTATCAAGAAAATGAAAAGACTATATAATACTAACTGCCCGTGCCGGTTTCGCCCAGATAGAGTTTGTGCAAAAACAGAAACGTCGTAGGTGAGGTCGCCCGTGTGTCTTTTGTTACGTTGACAACACTGCTCTGTCATTGTTAGTATAACTAAAAGTGTTTAATACTTGGTATACATCAATTCAGTTTACATCAGTAGACTCGCGTTTACCAAGTAGTCGGTACCTTGGCTGCTGATTAACTTCTTATTGTTAGTTCACCGTAACGCCAGGATGGTTCTCTTTTTGCACAAACTTTACGATTGTTACAGCTGCGAATGTTTTCGTTGAAATACTAAAAATAGTAAAAACCGCTTTCGAATCTGTTGTGTATTTTGGAAGATATAAGCGGACACACAGGCGGGACGACAGACATACAGAAATAGCGACTTTGCTCTATAATTATGAAGTAAAATAAGAACTGTTACAAGTTACATGTCTATCAAAGATCTACGTTATTCTCTAATGAAAATTAATATAATAAAAATTACATGTATTGTACCTTCATTTTACACATATTTTGAGGAGTTATTTTTCTTATTTGAGTATGTTTAAAGAAGATGCTTTGAAACATTTTTAATACAGTCAATGTATTTCTAACTACTATGTAAAAGCTAGGAATAAAATAGTAAAAGGGGTAAAACGATTTTATAGTCGCAAGCGAAGGGTTACTACATTGCGTGGCCAGATATTTGACTCATTCATTTATTTATCTAGCGGATACGACGCGTTATCGAAATACTGGAATTTATTTTTCATGCCACCTGCTCGAAAATAACTTATTGTATGTCATTTAATCTCAATGTAAAACGAGTCATTATTATCTTTTTAAGACCACTTGCTCCAAAATGACTCATGATACGTACTACAATCTCAACGTACAATAAGTTATTATTGTCTGAACACAATCTAGAGGGCTATGGCGGGTAAATAATGTTGTATGAAACTCCCTAGGGAGTAAAGTGATTTAAATTTGGAAGGCCTAGTTCGTATGAAAATTTCTTAACTTAAAACAGGACATTGTAAAGAGGCTTTGTTTTCTAAAATCTAATAGAGCCTCTTCACATTGCACGGCGACGGGCATCGTAAGGAGGTTTTATTCGATTTTTTAGAATAAACCTCTTTGGTGCCCGTATCAGTTCAATTTTATAGAATAAAACTATTTGCAATTGTCAGGCTATGATAATCGAGCTGGCCGTGGTTTTTGGTTTTTCAAGTAGTATTTACATTTATTTAATTTATTAGGTACGAATTTGTGTGCTTTCTATGAAAATTAGTTGGTACATTTTAATATGTTTTATTTTATTGTGAACAATACCGAGTTGCCAAGTACCGACACGTGTTTTATTTTATCGCAGGGGGTACGAAAAGTAGAGTATGCACCACTAGAACCAAGTCTGTCTTCGTTTTGAGCGACTTGAACTCCTCGCTAAGCTCAGGGCCCAATATGTCGCCCGTGACGTAAGACACGACTTGGTTCTCTTCGTAGGTATATAATCTACTATTTGTTCAACGTAGTTACATGGACTTTTATATTTTAGCGTAGTAATGTTGCCAGCTTGCCGGAAACACTGCCAACTGGCAATGATCTTGATCATTTTGATTAGTTTTCATTGGTCTGTAGAAAATCCAATTAATAGTCATAAACAAGTTGTTTTCTTGTTTTTGGTAGCACCTAAATTAATAATAGTTATTTGTTATACAAGAGTGCAAAGGTGCTTTGCTTCAAAGCTTGCTCAATTTTGATGGCCGAGCCAGCGAAGGATTCTAAAATTAGAATCCTGAGCGTTAGCGAGGGAATCAAAAGAGCACAAGGTGAAAAATCTTTACACTCGAGTGCAACACCTAACTTTTCATCCCCCCTCAGCGAGGAAATAACAAAAGTCGTTTACATACTGTTCAAATACTTCTCGCGTGATTGTTGAGGGAGAAATCTCATGTGCTCATCATTGACAGTTTCAGTCAATTCTATTGGTGTCAAACAAACTTCCTCGATGCTAGAATCACTAATTTTAGGTTTTTCACTTTTAAGTTTCTTGTTTTTTAACATATGGCAAAGAGTAGGTATAATAATTCTTCTTCTTCTTAGTTTTGGCGTCGCATTATTCTGCATTTGCCAGTGTCAAGTATTAAGTTTTAATAATTTTTGATAATATTTTATCAAAATAGTCACTGTCGTAGTCTCGTCATAGTCCAATAAAGTCGCGGTCAAGTCCAATCATAGTCCAAGTCATACCTCAGTAAAGCAGTGGAGACTTAACTAGAGGCGTCTATGGAGTTATGGTAACAACACGGAAGAACATGATACGTCACATTATATCACTTGCCTACACTCATGCACGTAAATCAGATCATAATCAACGAAATACCACCATTTTACACTGATTATCACTGATAAAAACACAAGTTTAACAAAATAATACAATTAGGCGACATGATTTTTCCGCGTTCCTGCCAAAACTCCAAGAGTATAATAATTTAACAAGGTTTTAATAATATGACACGAAAAAAAAATTGCGCGCGCAAAGCAAATTAAAAAAAATACACCAAGAAGGTTCCAACAAGGAAGTTTCATACAAGAACTGGAATGCTTACGTGCATCCTAAAAACGTTCCGAAGAGTAAAGCACCAACATTGAAATGTATCTCTTTCTACTAGTGTATCCATACAATAACTTCATATAATAGGACAATCTACAAAACACTAAGTATATACCTCTGAAAGGTCAATAAAAGAATGAGAAAAATTATTTGTATTTCAGGTGGGATAAATCTGAAATTTAAATATTATTATAAACAGGGTTATCTACTTACCCTGTACTAAGTCAAAATGATTGGTCGATTAAGACCATTATTACGAACGTTTACTATGAGACCATCCCGAAATTCGAGAAAAAAATCAGCTGTTCCATACAAAACTGAAACTCGGAATCGACAAAATGTATGAAACAGCTGATTTTTTTCCTCAAATTCCTGGTTGGTCCTATAGTAAACCTCCTTTCGGCTGAGTACATCAGTTCATTATATTATCTCTACACCATCATCTTAACGCCCTCAGCACCTCACACCCGCTAGTAGACATCTTGGCTGACGAATGGACAACAATTGCTAAGAATATTTTTTCATATTACAAAGAAGTCAAATTATGATCTAAAATATTCCTAAAATTTAACAGTAGGTATAGGTAGTGAGCGTACAAAAATAATAACACGTTGTTGTTCATATTACTTTCAATTCATGTTTGTATTTTCTGTTCTATTTGATGTAATTTTTTAATTCGTAGTCTTTAAGGATAAAAAATGTAAAGCCTAGTATTAAGTGCTGTGAGTTACATTTTTTATAAATAAACAACTTGAAAAAATTGAAAATCTTGACTTGGTCTTGACCAGTTTTGCTCATACTCACAAATCTTGTTAGAATATACTAAACCATCTTGCCAAATATTATAGAAATCGGCTGATGAATAGCGCGACAGCAATCAGCAATCTACCCGTAGTTACCTAGCATCCCAGCAGTAGATACTAGTTACTAAGTACAACACAGTTCATTATTTTGCTATTATACAAGAAAAGTGCATAGTTCATGGAAGTAGGTTCTTAGTTGATTACATTGACGTAACCTACCTAACGTACGTAGTATTAGATTATATAGTAATTTCTTCTCTCTACAACCTAAGATCGCATTCCTGAAATGTTGTATTGTTATTGTCACCCTACACAAGAAATTTGTAAACAAACTAAAAAACTTACCTTAAAAATGAAATTCCACAACCAGCATAAACTTCACTATTACAGCCCTTAACGCAAAACTTTTTCACCATTTTTCAACGTATAAAAATATTAAGCAGCAAGCAGAAAGACGACTTTTGCATAAATTATCAGCCATATTGTTTTTGAAGCGCTATATGTGCGGCCGTGCGTTGTGTGTAAATTTCTACTAATTATACTAATACGAAAAAACAGTTTTTGTATTGCAAAAATCATTACGTACCAATATTAAAATAAGAACATTTTAGAACTCAATACGTTAATTACAATACATTTTATGCTAATCTATTTATCAACGTGTACGATTAAATGCGATTTAATGGTTACCAGGTTTACGAAATGATCTACCATCCAATAGTTTTATTAACACTGGTAATTTTCGAGAAAGGGACAACGCCCCACAGTTTTTGCTGTCCTGCTCGGAACGTTTTTTCCTTTTGATAAGTAAGAAACAAATGTGAACCTTTTCGCTATAGAAATAAAGTTCATTTTTATTTTTTAAATATTGCATCGTAAGCGTTCCAGTTCTTGTATTAAACTTCCTTGGGTTCCAAGTCTAAGTTTCCATGAAATTAAAAAAAAAAGGTTGTATTATAAATTCGGCACCATGGAGATAGAAGTAAATAGCCTTAAGCTCGAACTTGCGGCTTACGGTCGCGACTGACAGCAGCGACCTAGACTATGAAAGTACACTGAGCCGTGCACACTATCGGACATAAGTCGCGGACGTCACCTTCGGATGACCTTGAGCGGTCGGACGTCCGAGAGCAATCTGGCACACCGGATGTCTTAAGACTGTGCACATTGCTAAGTCGCGGCTGTCAGCCGCGTCCGTATGCCGCGTCCGATAGTATGTTTCCGGCTTTAATGATTGATGTTTTCAATTCACAAACTTAGTGCACACGATGTTTTAAATTCAATTTTACTTTCCCCTCTAGCGGATAAAAACTACTTTTGCACTCAGATATCGAAGAGAAAAACCAGTATATCCGAGATGAGGGGATGAAAAAGCATTTGCCTCAAAACTTTTTATCAAATTGAGTTTATATTAATATTGCATATAACCACTGAAGTATTAGTACAGAAAACAACTACCTACTTGTTTATGAAACTATTTATAAAGTTATTCCATACTAAGATGTTAAATATTTGTCAAGGATTTTATGGTAACAATTAAATATTTACGTTGGGAAAAAAATACTTTCAACAATAAAGTAATATGAAAACGTATCTTGCGATATAAGTCCATAATTTAAAATCCTTATCCTTACTTCCTTAAATATTTTTATAATATTATAAATCCGAAAGTTTATTTGTTGGTTTATTAGCTTGTTCCTCTTTCACGCAGCAGCAGAACAACGGATTGACTTAATTTTTGGGATGAAAATATTTGAATGACGGAAAATTACATAAGCTACTTGTTATCCCGCAAAAATAAAAGGTTTCCATGGGACAGCACAAAACGCAAAGATTTAGTAACATCATAACTTTTCCAAATGTATTGGCAGGCACTGTATACTGAATCTGCTTGCGAATGTTGTCTACAATTTATACAGAAGGTCAAAGTTTAGGCAGTTCGAATGGTATTTTATTGCAGTTCTTGTTTCGTCCTTTTCCAAGTTTAGGGACAATTTGGTGTAAAATATGTTGAAATAGGCAATGTCGCCACATGTTGACTCTTGTGTGTGCTGAGATTTTAAATTAAGTAATATATTAAAGTTAAGCAATTAAACTTTTAATATCAGGCATAGAACGTACACTTATAGACATAGGTCTCTTCTTTTGTTCATCAATAAGGCCGATTGGAAGCGGTTGGCATCTAGGGCGATTTCGCTGACGTAATAAGGCCAAAGTGGACGTTCTACCATCATTCATCAGCTATGGGACGTCTTCTGCCGGACATATGCCGCCCCTATGGATCTCCAATAATGCCGGCTGGAAGCGGACGTCGTACGCTGTTAGGATCAAGTGCCACAAAATAAAAACGTAGGTACTTTATTGGTAACCGTACTACATCTTAGTCTACTACAAATCTGCCTAAAATCAGACAGGATATGGTTAAACGCAAACTTATCTACATATCTAAATAAGCAGAATTTAAATACATCCTAGAGCTGCATTATTCTTTGAAAACACAGCTATTTTTATCAAAATTTGATTGATTTGAATTGTATTTTTTTACACAACGGACGGGAAAGTCAAGTAGTTTGATTATTTTTTTTGGAACAATTCAACGTCACTCTGAATCCAGAGCTTCAAGAATGCAATTTGAAGCCCGGCAAGGACACCGCTCGCTGACGTGAAAATATAAGACAACTGGAAAATTTCTTCATTCCCTGGAAATTTGGTGGTGTTCCTTGAACTGAAATGCACTACTGCTTCGAAGATTATAAAAAGTTTTCGGAAACTGCAGCAATTGAAAAAATAGTAGACCTCTTATATTCTGTTTAACTGCATCTTTATAAGCCTATTCTACTAAAAAAACGTTTAGTAGTTCTAGTTCAAAAACGTTTTGGTTTAGGCTAAGTTACTTGCGGAAATTGAATCAAATAAAAATATCTAATGTCTACTGATTTTTTTCTGTCTTTAATTTATATATAGGGCAAGTGCCTTTATTAACTACCACTAAAAACAAGACTTACACAATCTAAAACTACATAAACTACTACTACGCGACAAGCAATTGGATCATCTACAGACCCTTGAAGATCTAAAGATAATCCAATGCTCAAGCCCATTGCCAGTTGACAGCTTGCCCAACATGCTGGCAGCATTGCCACGCATGGCAATGCTTATACGTTGATCCAGATAAACGCAAGCATTTTGGTCACGCGTCGCGTCCACCAGACGCTCAGAAAGACGGAAACGAGATGAGCACCCGGCCCCCACACGGACCCAATGTCTCAACTCCAAACGGCTCAAATATATAACCACTGCCAAGGTTAGCATATTTGCGCCGTTTGTGCTGCTCCGCCGAATATCCACCTTAATCTTGACTTGTTCTTGTCTGAATTGATTCAAAATCGCAAATCTTGTTAAAATTAGATTTTAAACAATTTTGCCGAATATTTTGGAAATCGACTGATAAGTAGCTGCGCTGAACAATCAAAAATCGCTGACGAAAAAAAATCCGAAAATTATAGAACATCATTGTACCAAGTTTCGTTGAAAAATGCGACATGTAGTGGTAAACCAACTTTCGGACAGATGAAAATAAATATTGCCAATTTTGACGTTTATATATAGACGCGTCGCTCGTTCGGTCAATTATACTTAGGCTTTTTACTTATGAATAACCGTTTTTTAATTAGTCGAAAATAATGAACGTATGATTTATTTTCTTATTTATACCTATGCAGTTGACATGGGATGAAAGCGAAGAATATAAACAAAGAGAGGTGGGCCCATCATTACTAACCGCTCACGGACTAATAATGATAATATAAAAAAATGCGCATATACTCGAATGTGATATTAAAATCCTAGTAAGGATTTTAATTTAAACATTATAAATCCGATAGTGTGTTTGTTTATTTAATTTTATTTGTCCTCTTTTACGCAGCAACGGAGCAACATATTGAATTGACTTTTGGCATTGACATACCTAGTTTGAAAATTATTTTTCGCGAAAAATGGCACAACCGAATTCCATCCTACAGAGTGTTCGCTCGAATTGATGTATACATTTTTCCATTACTGTTGGTTTTTCAAAATCAGCGCAGCCGATTTCGATAAAGTTCAAATAGATCCACTTCGGAAGTATTCCCCTTCGAAATAAAAATATTTTTTGATTCGATTTACAATTGACGAAAATGTCGATGAACATACACAAAAAATACGACATACAGACGAACATAGAACCTCTTCCTTTTTGGTAGTCGGTGAAAAACGGAAAGTGACTTGAGAGGCTACTTTTTATTACGAAAAAATAAAAGGTTCCCATAGGATAGGTAGCACAAAAATCTAAATGTTCCGTGGTAGGAGCAGCCACAAAAGCTAGTTAAATAAAACTGCAAATTTTTTATACGAATCCGTTTAGTACTTACCGATCTACTTACATTTCTCGATAATCCTTTATCAGAAGTGCCCTAATTGCTCACCGTAGCTTAAATTGTCTTTACCCTAGTTGTGGTAATTAGGTTTAAGTGCCTCTACTTTAATGAGATACACGGAACTTTGCAAACAAACATAATTGTCAACGGCGCATAAATTTAATATTTCGCCCTAACTTGGAGAAAGTTTATCCGATATGAATTTGGTAACTAATTTCCGACAGTATTAAGTACTGCGTACTGGGACAAATATAATCCTTCCAATCGACTTAGTTATAGAACTAGAATGTTTCAATAAGCTTAAACAGTGTCGCTTGCAAATGCGATAGTAGCTCTTCAGAGCAGATTTGGAGATAAGTTGGTTGGTTTGTAAACGGCATACCCACAGTGTTGCCAGCCCCAAAAAACTGAAAAACAGCAGTTCATTATTTGGCACTCTTCTGTTCAATTTTTTTTTTAGCAGTTCACTACTACAACTTGGAAATTTCGTCTTATAATTAAAACAATTACCTAATTTTATTACTTACTAGGACTCACATACCTATACCTATAATATTATTATCATAATATATTATAGTAATATTATCATAATATATAATAGTAATATTATCATAATATAATTATGATATTAATTATAACAAAATAATAAAAAACAGAGTAAAAATATTTTGCACTTTCATATACATGTATGCCTCATCTGCAGTATTTTCTTATATTTCATAATTATATAACGGGACAATAGCTTTAAGTTTATTTTTAAAAAGTGCCACTTAGTATAATTTCGAAGGACTAGGAATGGAAGTGGCATCATTCCTGGGGTAAGGCTTGTGACAAACGCTGCTAATTGGTTCCAAGGAGGTTCCAAGTGACATCGCATGATTGGCCGATGGGCGGGAAAATGCGATGACGACATGTCAGATGTCACTTGTCAGTTGAAAATAGAGTTTGTTCGGAGGAGGTTGTGTGCGAACTGTGATTAGATCGGCTCGAGTGGTGATTCTTGATAAAATGGTGGCAGCGTACGTTACGCTGCGGAACGCCATGTCCTTCGCTTAAAGTTTTCGCTATAATTGTAATCATATGAGTAATCCTTTGTGAAATAAACTGATTGGTCGTGACTCCGCATTTATCTCCTCGCCCGCTAAACCCACGCCACACTGAGATGGTATAAAATCATCACCACATTGAAGCACCATAACTGATGCGGATCCTTTTATGGATTCGACATATACATTTTAGTAGTTATAAAAAAATATTGCACAGATGGCGCTGAAAGCTAATTGAAAAACGGTTAATTTAAAAATGAAACAGAAAAGAGGGACATAAAAGTAAAAACAGCAAATCTACTGTTGAAACAGAAGGGTTGGTAACACTGGGTATACGAGAATTAGGTGCAAACTGCTTACAAGTAATGCGGTAGTTGCTGTCACGTAGGAAATAACGTAGCCTAGGTATGGGTATAACAAGTTTGCGGTACAGATACGGTAGAGCTAGTCTTCGTTCTAACTAGCTAAGATAAATGGTTATTATATCTGACCGAGCGTAAGCGAAGATCTTCGTTTAACATGCTGATTTTGCTTTCGTCTGTCCAGATGCTTGTTTCTCTTTACAAGTTGCATTTTCCAACGAATCTCGACGAAACTAGACACACAACTTCTATACAAGATTATCTACTTACCCTGTTCAAAGACGAAAGGGTGTAATTAAGACCATTATTATGAACAACTTTTACTATGGGCTACCTCAAAATTCGAGAAAAAATCAACTATTCCATACAAAAGTGCAACTCGGAATCGACTAAGTGTATGAAACAGTTGTTTTTTTTCTCCAATTCTGGGTTGACTCAATAGTAAAAGTTGCTTATAATGATGGTCTGAATCACTTCCTGCCGGCTCAGTACACCAGTTCTAGATAACCTTGTAGATTGGGTGGCTAATCCTACACGAGTTCCTAAGCAGCCTGGGCCATAGTACCGAATGATGTTATAAATTGGGTGCCACGTTACGTACTTTACCAAGTTGAGTATAATCTTCCTTAAATTGCAAAGTTACAGTATTCTATATGTCACAATCAATAAAGAGCATTCCTTGACATTAGGCATGATAACTGGGTAAAAAAAAAACATTAAGTATAATATTTCAAACGTATTTTCATCACATTTTTTCGAAAAGAACTACTTGGTTCGGCTTTATGTGCGCCCAAAGGTGGTGTTTTCTATAAGAAACTTTATAAGTGCGCCGGAATCATCCTTGCCGCGCACTTTTTGAATTTGGAACAAATAAGTGCGCCGGAATCATCTTTGCCGCGCACTTTTTGAATTTTGAAGTATTTGTAATATTAGTGTTCAGCGATGGTTCAGCGCCAAGAAAATGAATGAAAAGAATGTAAACATAAGTTTTCATTTGTTTTATTATTAGATACTATTTAATTTCAATTTAGTTGCTACTCTACGTTTTATTAAATAATAATATTGCAATAAAATATGAGGCGTCTTTTATTTTCTCATAAAGGTGATGAGAAGTAGAGTGTACCACTCGGGCGCAACATATATTTTTGGCTCGTGGGACGTACTTTGAATCCCTCGCTACGTTCAGGATTACTAAAAAATCCCTCGCTAGGCTTGGGATTCTACTCTAGAATCCCTCGCTTCGCTCTGGATTCAAAAAAGAGCCCTCGCCGTAAAAATATTATTTTGCTCCCCTATGATACAATCTACTATTTTTCTTTTGTCAATAAAACAACAAATGGCATAGATAAACCTTGTCAAAGTTTGGGAATAGGGGTCGTAATGTCACGTCTGTCACAAAACTATACATTTGTATGACACTCATGACGTCACGTGGAACTTTATCGGGCTAAATCTCCATCAATTTTTGTTTGATTGGCAAAAGAAAAATTACGTGTCCAATATTCTTTGATAATTTGATTATTTATTTGATATTTAGATTATTTTTCGTTATTCCCTATTTGAATGATATCTATCTAGGTATAAGATAGCAATAAACAAAGGCACAGGTAAGTATAAATATTCATCCTAAAAACATTAACCCCTTTCTGGGCAATTAAGTAAAAATAACGAGAAATAGCTCTAAAAGGCCGTATCTTAAAACTCTCTCGACCTATTTTTGCGGGAATTAAAGAAAACTATTCGACTGCTTCCAGCGAAAAAACTTGAAATCGCTGGAGTCACGGAACATTTACAGCTGAAATTGTACCGTTTATTTCGCAAGCATTTATTTCCGTTTTATATTTGCTAGGAAAACTTTTAGGAGGCACGTGCAGTAATAAAATTTACCTGCTTGCATTTCTTGATGAATGTTGAGTACTCGTACGTATCATATTTTCAACGGGTATTGTACTGTATCAGCATTTTTGGTAGTCCACTGCAAGACGTAGGCCTACCCACGAAGAGTGATTGGGCATATCTATCACGCTGGCACATATCTATCGTGCGGGCTGGGGAATTCACGACGCCATCGAATTTCTTCTACGGACATATCCAGGTTTCCTCACGATGATTTCCTTTACCGAAAAGCCAGTGGTATGAAATTCAGTACATAAATTCTAAAGAACTCATTAGTACGGCACCAGAATTTAAACATACGACCTCACGATTGTAATGCTGGTGTCATTACCACTAGACCACCGCGGCTGACAATGGGTACTTCGAAATCCAACTAGGTTTCGGAATGGGGAAGAAATTGGGATTGGTTCAGTCCCTGTCACGTAGAATTACTCTTTGTTTGTGTAAACATTTTCAGGGCACTAGTTTTTCACTGAAGAAAAATAGTGTCATAAACTCAACATTCATCTGCGCCGGATTTGTTGTACAGCAGTGAATTTATTAAAGGCTGACTAAACAAACGAGCGATTAATTTAAATGTGAATGTGAAGCCGTGGTGGTCTAGTGGTAGTAACACCCGACCTTGAATCGTGAGGTCGTGGGGTCAAATCCCGATCCCATACCAATGAGTTTCTTTGGAACTTAATACGAGTATGTACGGAATTTCACATCATTGGCTTTTCGGTGAAATGAAACATCGTGAGGCAACCTGCAAACGTCCGTAGAAGAAATTCGATGGCGTATGTGAATCCACCAACCCGCACTGGGCCAGCGATATGGGGCCAGCGGATATGGCGCAATCACCCTTCGTGGGTAGCCTTTGTAGGTAGTAGGAAGTGACCCTACGTTCTGCAGTGGACAATTAAAAAGGCTGGTACAGAATGTGAAGAAGAATCAAGAATTTTATTTATCTTCTACTTAATATAGGTAAAATAAAAATTCTATCAAACAGCTTTATCTGAAATATATTAGTTACGCTTTGAATCTTTTGTAGGTACCTTCCCCATCCTTTAATTAGGATTAACTAACACCCATAAAATTTCTGTAATTTATTTATTGAACCCAAAAAGAAATATATAAATTTATAGCCCGAATCTAAAATTACAATTAATAGGCTACCTACGACATAAATAACGCGGCTGAAAAGGTATAGTCGGAACAAGATAGTCTAATTGAAACTCCACAGAATATCTGCAAAAGGCGAAACTAAGGCTCGCGGGGCTTTGAACCATGAAATTTTAATCACTTCTCATCATGTAAAGGACTCGGCGTCCTGAATTCAAAATTTTACAATTAGTCCAACCTCAACTGGGCTTATCTTTTGACTGTGCTATCAATTTCTTAGAAGTAATATAAAGCGAAAGAATACAACGTGATATAAAGCGAGCTGAGCTCGGAGTTTATCTACGTGATCATATCGGGAATCAAAAGATCCATAAACAAACTAACGCTATACCAAAATAGCATAGAGGATTTGTAAATTGAAGTAGCACCAAACTAATCTGTACAAGCACAACGTAGGACATCTACCGACAAGGTGGACCCCCAATTTGATCAAAGCTGCGGAAAACGCTGAATTCAAGCCGTCTCCAAACGGTAATATTGGTATACAAAAGCGAAGTAAATACGTGATAATAATAAAATTTGCGAAAATTGCGTCAACATTTCAATTAGTCAGATGAAATGTTACATGAGCTTTGCATTTGATAGAGGACGCAATTTTATTTATGGAACATGTGTGGGACAATTTTTTTGTAGGACGCATAGTTTCCGAGATATCGCGAAAAAGGTGTATGCAGCCCTTTTTCCAAGATGGCGGCCGGGGGACAAGGGCGGCAACCCCACAAACTTGGGCTTAAGCTTTATTGACCTCCACACATGTCCCAAAAATAAAATTGCGTCCTCTAACAAATGCAATATTAGGTCCTTAAATTGTAACATTTCAATGGAATAAATAGACAAATCCAAATGCAACGCACTTATTATATTAGGTACTATAGAAGATTACACCAATAGCGTCGTCATAATATTCCGTATAGACGTGAGCATTTGATACTGCATTGAAATTCTGTACAAACCGATACCTGAACCGTATTAATTCAATACGATCCGATAGCATCAAAGTTAGGACCCTCGCTTTCGTATTCACGTATGCGATTATATGCTCATATGGATTTGATATTCACTATTACACAAGAGTATCACAATGTTACAATCTTTAAAATACCTATTTTGTAGCGCTCATATTTGTAGTATAACTTGACTAGATGCATCGACTTGGCTTTTTTTGATGACTAGATGTTTTATATATATAGTAAGCCCGATTTTTCGCCGTTGTAATTGTAATAGCTAAATAGCATAGTTCTTAGTTCTGTTGCTTTTTTACTTTAGGCATTCGATAGAGACAACGTTTTTTACGTTGCTATAAAATTTACGCTGGCGCCTCTATAATCGGGCCTAATATATGGCCAAAGTGCCAATCTTTGAATGAATGTTGATGAAATTTACAACTTAGCGCTGCAGTAGAGCCTGAAATAAACGTTTATTATTATATTATTATTTAAAAATATGCTGATTGATTACTAGTAACCCTGTATATTTTATGCTCTTTCTCTTACCTTATTTGTCTTACTGATTGTTACTATACTATACTGTTGATTTCACTGACTTTCTATTTTGTAACTTTTAGTGGACATTTAGCACTTACTAACAATTTTGTGTTTTTTTAATTTTCACTAAAGATAAATTAATATGACCTAATTATGGTGCCTTCCTCTTTTCTGTTGTGGCTGCGCCCGACGGGGTCCATATGCCACTTTGTACCATTTATATTTTTTACCATCTTGTACTTTATGGAAGCAGAATAAATGAATTATTATGAATTATGAACTGTTATTTCATAATAATATTGTTACCTACTGGAAAATCAAACGTTGAACTCGTAACTAATGGACGGCAAACACCGGAGTGGTAAAAGCTGCCTAGATGAATTAGTTCACGCATAAACATGTAACATGTAGTGAAGTTACATTAATAGGCGATAGGCCGTTGATCCCGAATCAGAATTTAAGATCCAAACCTAGACAGAGCGTATAAAACAGCTAGTTATTACACTAAATTTTATGGCGATAAAAATGTTTTGGTTAAAAATACGAAACGCGGCTTTCATATATTCTATTACAGAATGTTTATGCAAAATTCGAAGATTGGACTAAAGAATAACGTTAATATCATACTAAATTTGCTCCAATTTTTCATCTTTTTAGGGTTAGAATTTCGGGAAATCCTGTCTTACCGGATGCCTACGTCACACTAAGAACCCAGTCTCCAAATTTCAGGTCTCTACAATCAGCGGTTTAGGCTGTGCATTGATCCGTCAGTCAGTCATCCGGAACAAAGCATTTTACATGTATTGAGTTAAATAAATGTGTCGCGAGATCTACTGTTTAGATAACTACTAGTATATGTCAAGAAGAGAGAAAGGAGTATATACCTATTTAAATCTCACGATATCTCAATAAATGAAGAGGAGGGTTGAAAAATCAACACGTAATTAATGGACGTCCCTTGACATCGGTGTAGTAACAAGCTGCCTAGATGAATTGGTTCACGCATAAACATCTAACACGTAGTAAAGTTAGATTAATAGGCGATAGGCCGTCGATCCCGCGTCAGGATTTACGACCCGAACCTAGACTGGGCGTATAAAACAGCGACTCACACTAAACTTCATGGCGATAAAATCTTCGTTTTATAAGAACTTACGGACAGAATATATAGTCTTGAATTTGAGTAAAAAATAATTTCAAGATGAGAAATTTGCACCAATAAGTTTTAATTTTTTTTAGTAGGCAGCTTAAGCAACGTAATCTCTCATCGCATTATTAACTATACAGAGCTTTTAAGATTTCCAATATAAGCTTAATTACTCACAATAGTTGGCCAAGTGCGAGTCGGACTCGCGCACGGAGTGTTCTATACCGTATGTATGGATGCCACCCGTAATAAATTTTATTTGTATTTACTAATTATTCTTGAAAGGAATAATATATATAACTTATAATTTCAAGTAAGTATCTTCCTGTTGCTGTTTTTAATATCAAGCAAAAAAATAAATTACTTGTATTGTATACCACTTAAATATGTATTGTATTTTAATTAGTTAATTTATTTTTTAAAGTGCATTTCATTAAAATTTCTGTGAATATTTCAACCAACTAGGTACCTGTCACCGTTATTAAAATCGAGCGAAGTACGTCAAAAATTCAAATTTGTTTTACGGGAGACTTGACTATTTTTAGGGTTCCGTACCTCAAAAGGAAAAAACGGAACCCTTATATGATCATTTTGCTGTCCGTCTGTGTGTATGTCAAGACTCTTTATCTCAGGAACGCGTAAAGATATCAAGTTGAAATTTAAACTGTATACGTATATCTATAATATCTTACAGTGGTTTATAGGAAAATCTTCTCAATTATCATATAAAAAAGTTAGAGCCGTTTATGTCGTAAAAATCGCATATTTCGACACTCACAAAAATCAAAACCTACAGGGTGATTCCCGTTGACATAGAACTATGAAATTTGGCGGAAAGCATTGTCTTAGAGTACATATAGAGGAATAAATCTGAAAACTGAGCATTTTTATAAAAATCACAAACAAATAGGGCTTCAAAATTCACAATATATGGGTTTTAAATTCAAAGTGCGTAAATCGTATCATGTAAGGTATTATATAAAAGAACTTCATTAGCACATGCTAAAACAGGTTTTAAATTATTATAGCAATGAATGACGAGAAAAGTTTAAAAAAAAAAGCTTTTGTCGATGATGATGATGATGAGTATAGAGATTTTAACAACGTACTTCCCAATTTTGTGAAATTTTCTGGATTTGTACGGAACCCTCGGTGTGCGAGCCTGACTTGCACTTGTCCGTTTTTTATCTATTTTAAGTATTTGTTGTTATAGCGGCAACAAAAAAATATCTTCAGTGAAAAATTTAACGTTCTAGCTAAGTAATACGGTTCATGAGACACAACCTGGTGACAGACACACAGACAGACGGACTGCGGAGTCTCAGTAATAGAGTCCCGTTTTTACTCTTTGGGTACGGAACCCTAAAAGCAATTGGATCACGCTATATGGTTCTGCCCTAGTTGCGGGTTACTACTTAAATAGGATTATGCAGAACTGGTGTACTGAACCTGTTGAATGGGGGTGATTAATACCCACGATTACGAACAAATTTTACTACGGGTCAAATCAATATTCACGAAAAAAAATCAGCTATTTCATACACTTCGTCGTTTTCAAGTTACAATTTTGTGTTAAACTGCTGATTTTTTTTTCTCGAATTTAAGTTTAAGTTGTCCCCATAGTAAAAGTTGTTTATAATTATGTTGTACTTTAGCGGGAAGACAGACTCAAGCAAAGCGTTCCACATTCTGGCTGTTCGTATGAGGAATGAGGATTCGAAACGCTTTGTTCTAAAGCGCGAAATGTCCACCAAAAAAAGGGTGGCGCTTTGGTCGCGTCTGCCTAGCCGTACGATAGAAGAAAGGGGCAGGTGGGACCAGATTGTGCAACTCCTGAGCGCACTCTCCGAAGTGAATCGTCAAAATTACGTGCACATGTTCAAAAGAAAAACTAGTATGAAAATTCGGACGTAATATCTGAAGAACTCATCGGTTAGGTATCTACTAAGATTGCACCAACGATCGCATACTTCTAATTTGAACGTTTTTTTTTATTCCTTGTAGGTTTGCGTTTGGCTACATACTGCATGATGTTGAGCAGATATGCAGTCTAGGATGTAGCACGCTTACTTATAAGATACCTATTTACTCGGGATTTGAAGACACCCACGTTGTACTTTAGCGGGAAGACAGACCCAGGCAAAGCGTTCCACATTCTGGCTGTTCGTATGAGGAATGAGGATTCGAAACGCTTTGTTCTAAAGCGCGAAATGTCCACCAAAAAAGGGTGTCGCTTTAGTCGCGTCTGCCTAGCCGTACGTTAGAAGAAAGGGGCAGGTGGGACCAAATTGTGCAACTCCTGAGCGCACTCTCCGAAATGAATAAAAAGCCGACAAACACGCCACCTTACGTCGATGCTCAAGACTTTGCAGCTGCGATTTAGTCAAGGTGTCGTTGTCAATCAGCCTTCTGCCTTGCCGCTCAATCGACTCCAGAGCCTCCAGTTGATATTTGGCAGAGCCATCCCAAAGGTGAGAGCAGTATTCCATGCAAGACCTAACTTGTGCTTTATAAAGGCTAAGTAGTTGCTCAGGTGTGAAATACCGTTTCACCTTAGAGAAAACACCAAGTTTTTTTGGAGGCTAATTTATGTTTGACTAATTTTTTTGAGTTTGCCCTTGGCTCAACCACAATACCTATATGTGAACATAAATGAATATAAATCTATGCTGAAGCCAATAATCATTGGCTTGCGTAAGATTATTTTAAAATATACAATATATAAAACACTTCGAAAATAGTTAACAATTGAAAAACTAGTGATAAACATGCCTGCACCAGAGCCTAACTAATTATAAGTATTATTTATAATAATAAAACTCAACATTGTCAACTTGATCTCCTGAGACGAAAACATCCACTACAGCAATCAATATTGACTCTGCCAAATGGAAGGTAAAGCTCCGGTGGACAGGAAGCAGGTAATATTCTTCAAACGTCGAGAGCCATCGAAACCTCCCACTAACAAGCAGGTTGATTAATTGCGAATTTTCTGGAGAAATGTGCGTTTTCCTGAAATCTACTTAGGTGCCTACTTTCTCTCTCTGTAAGCATAATAATTGGATATGTAGGAAACTTGTGACATTTGGATTTTTCGCAGTTTTATCTGAATCTAACTGTAATAGAAAAACTACCAAACATTCTTGAACTCTTGTTTTTAAACTTTCGCGATTTGAACACATTATTATTATATACTACGGGACTAATTGCGCACTAAAATTACGAGATAAATAAATACCTCATCATCCCGACGTTCGGCCGAGTTGCCGTTTACCCATGACCACGGTCGATGCAACTCGGCCGAAACGTCGGGATGATGAGGTATTTATTTATCTCGTAATTTTAATGCGCGATTAGTCCCGTAGTAAATAAAAATAATTCTTGAACTCTTTAGCTAGAGATACATTACGGGACTTAAAATTTAAAACTACTCCCATGATTAGTCTATAAGTCCAATTTTAAAGGCGCCATCATAAATTTAATACAACGTTAAATAGTGTTCTTTTCATCAAATGCATATAGTGAAAAAGAAACAGGACTACTCTAAATAGCTAGTATAATTACGACGGCACCCTTGAAATTGGGCCTTAATACAGGGTTATTGGTAGTCAATTAGCATCCTTTTAGGAGCTTATTCTGTAGATAAAAACTGACAACTTTTGTTCTGCGCTTTTTGTCAAATCTCAAAAAAAAATGCTGTTCCATAGAAAATATCGTTCACCCTCGATATATGTATATATCATCATATCACGAACTGCGTTGTTGAACATAAAAACTATATATATTTTGAATTATTAATGCCGCCGGTATAAAAATAAACTAAAACTGACTGCATGCGAGCGCCCAACCACAGACAAAAAATGACATATTTTCATCGGAATACGGTATGCGTTTAATGGTATTCATCTATTGTACGCGTGGTTGCACTTTGGAGATTTTACTAACTTTACTATACATTTAACAACTAGATAATTATATCTAGTTGTGTGTCTCTTATAATAATAAAAAAGTCTTTTCGCATAATATTATACGTATGAACTTGTAACTGGCTGGTTTTGGTATCATTGAAAGTTTAAATTTTAAAGAACATAATTCCAAATTCAAATTAGGAAAATGTGTAATTTTCATTTGTTTTTCGTACTGTCAAGATGAGTAAATCTAATGAAGAAATTCGATACATTTTAAAATTTTACAACAAAAAAGGTAAAAATGCAACGCAAGTCGCGAAAAAAATTTGCGGTGTTTATGGACCTAGTGCAGTGTCTGTGAGAGTAGCACAAATTTGGTTTAAGCGTTTTCAATCCGGAAATCTTGATGTCAAAGACGCACGTCGCTCTGGTCGCCCTATTACAGATAAAATGGATGTTATTATTGAAAAAGTGGAGTAAGATCGGCATATCAGTAGTTACGACGTAGCTGAAGAACTGGGAATTGACCACAAAACAGTTTTGGCGCATATACTCTTGAAAAAACTGGGTACACAAAAAAGCTCTATATTTAACTTTTTCCCCAACCAATTACTAGTGACGTACGTGAAAGTACCTACTGACAACCCTTCAGCGACTTCTGTCACTCTATCGCCCACTCGCGCATTTCGTCTTAATCGGGATTTCATTACGATAAATAATACGAAAATATCACCAAATTATACCTACTCCAGCGACCTTCAAGAAGACACCTAATCGTACAAAATGAAATGTCGCCGACCAATATCAACCAATCTTAGAGAGATACACCAATATAGCAACTAGTCTTCATTAGACTGGCGTTGCGGTCGCGTCTCAAAGCAACGAGGTAAATATGGTGAACTGTGTCATTCTATCTTGCCGAAATTACTCGGTTTCAAAAGAAATAACAAAAGGCATTGTCACATACCACCGGTAAGTAATAAATATCTTTCTATGTGATTTACAAGCAAAAGCAAAATATTGAAAATGAAATCATTTGACAATGTAAACAGAGTGGAAAATTTATCTATGGTCAGTTAGGAATGTCGGATAATGTATGAGATCGAATATAGACTCGTCAAATCGATTAACTTTAAGGTCAAAATTGATTTTGACCCGGGCGGCCGGCCATGTAAAGGAATAAGGTCGCAAAGTCAATGTGGGTCGAACTACGAGTACTAGTTTTAGATCGATTTAACAATATGGATGCAGAATCACGTGATGTGTTCACATTTTTAACCGATTTAAAAAAGGAAGAGGTTCTATGTTCGTCTGTATGTATTTTTTTTAGGTTTACGAATGAAATAATGTTTTTTTTTTACTTCTGGAAGAGAAAAGATCGAATTTAGCGGTACTTAAGGCTGTCAGCTGTTATTTAATAGTGTTATTGACTTTTGTTTATAACTTCTGGAATAAACGATAAAAACGTATTTATAATTACCAAAGTCCACCTATTAAAGAGTCAAGATGTGAATAGATTAATCGAAATTTCAGCCAGCCGGACTTATCATGTGATAAGACATGACGTCATCCTAGACTCGAATCAATTTAGGAATCGATTCTTTTCATCATGTATTTTGAAATCCCTATTTCAAGTGGCAAGTTCACTCAAAAGTTGTCTATGGTACAAATTGTATTTTTCACATTTTTAAGTCTAGGTTTGTATGAAGAGGCTCCTTCTGTGCCCTGTGTAATAGGGCCTATTCTGTGACCTACTCGTATCATGCTTGCTTGGTTATTTCCTCCCCGTCACTTACAATCCTGGAGTAATATTACTGGCATCGATTGAATATACTACGGTTTTTCATTTGAAGTCTATAAATAATTATGAAGATTTTTATTGGAACTTACGAAAATAAGAGAAATGTTGTTAATTTCATGTCTCTGCGTCTATATGGCTCTAAAGGTAAATCTTATCGATTAAAACTTGGAAGAATTCGCCATATTTCGTAATAATTGCTGCCGTTTTAAAACCATATTTTTGTGATGTAAACATTGAAGTATTATACACGAGAACTGAAGATTGTTCTCTATGACGACGTCAGCCAACTGCCGGCGTACGCCGGCGAAGCTGATGTATATAATATCTGCGCGTCCTTCAAGTGTCGCAGCTAGCGAGCGGTGGTTAGTAATAAACAAGCTTTGCTCACGAGTGCCGGTGTGTTATTTACCTACCTACGCGGAAACATATCATTGGCGACGAGTTGGTGACTGCAAGATTTTGTATACGCACATAGAAAACGAGATCAAAATGGCATCTTACTTAGGAAATCTGCCGATATTTGATCTCAGGCACGGCGAGTGGAGTATTTTCAAGGCCAGATTCAACCAATTTATGAAAATAAATACGGTAGCAAATGTGAACCAAGCAGGGCTGCTCCTGACACATTTAGACGACGATACCTACCGCTTGGCTCGGAATTTGGCTTTTCCCAGGGAACTGGACTCGCTGACGTGTACAGAGCTTGTTGCATTATTGGACGGCCACTTCAAGCAAAAAAAAGTTTCTTTTGTGGAGAAGGCGCAGTTTTACGGAGCAACTAGAAGTCCAGGCGAATCTTTAGGAGACTGGGCGGCGCGATTAAGAGGCCTAGCGAGCTACTGTGGCTTCGGCACCGCCCTGGAAACGAACCTGCTGGATCGTTTCGTCCTTGGTCTGGGCTCAGGCCCCGAGCGCGACAAGTTGTTTGAACAGGAGCCGAGCTCACTTACATTAGCTCGGGCTATTGAACTGGCGGAGCAGGCAGCGTGCGCTAAGCAAGCAAAGGTGATGATGTCGTCCGGTGACGCGGTGACGGTCAAGGAGGAACCGGTTTACCGGGCGAAGTTTCAAGCCGATCGCGGCATGGAGATGCGGCGAAGTAGTGGTGCTGGTTTCCCAGGCGCTGGCACCTCCGGTTCGACTTCAGAGCGTTGCGTCGTATGTGGAATGAAAAACCATGGCAGCGATACATGCAAATACCGTGCTTATAAGTGCCAAAAGTGCGGCCAAAAGGGCCATCTCAAGCGCGTATGTGTTAGTGGAAAAAATAAGTCGCGTTTTAACCACGTTGAAACAGTGCAGAATTGCAACGCGGCAGACAAACCCTTGGACGCTTCTTGTGAGGAATGTCAAAATTTTAATTTGAGGTATGTTACGGATAAACCAATTACACTTGACCTTATGTTAGGAGAACAGGAATTATCGATGGAACTTGATTCAGGCTCGGGCAGATGCATTATTTCAGATAAATTGTATAACGAAAAATTTTTAGCCTATCGCTTACATAGTAGTCACATTAAGATGTGTTTGTACAACGGACATAAAATCACGCCATTAGGCTATTTTGAAATCTGTGCTTCGTATAATAAAATTAAAAAAAATATAAGAATTTACGTTGTTCACAATGGAGGACCGGCGTTACTCGGTCGAGATTTTATGTCCGCCTTCAATTTTATTTTAACTACAGAGACAAACTCAAATATTTACGCCTTGAAAAGTGACACAGCAGACGAGGTAGCCGAATTATTTAAAAAGTTTCCTGATCTCTGGCGCGATGAATTAGGTGAATTTAATAAATTTAAGGTACATTTAAAATTAAAAGATAATGCTAACCCGAAATTTTTTAAAGCACGAACTGTACCCTTTGCCCTACGTGATAAGGTCGAAGAAGAGTTGCGTCGATTAGTGGGGCTAGGTATATTAGTTCCTGTGAACTACTCGCAGTATGCTACCCCCATTGTACCGGTTATTAAAGATAACGGACTGATTAAGATCGCAGGTGATTTCTCCGTGACATTGAATAGGGACCTAGTAATTGATAAATTTCCATTGCCGCGCATCGAGGAAGTATTTGCCAAAATAGGAGGAGGTGAACATTACAGTAAAATTGATTTAAAAAATGCATACAATCAATTTTTGCTTGACGAAAGTTCACAAGAGCTTACTACTATTAATACTCATAAAGGATTATTTAAATATACAAGATTAGTCTACGGCTTGGCAAACGCACCTGCAATTTTCCAAAAATCAATGGAAACATTATTATCTGGGATCGATGGGGTTAGTATATGGCTTGATGATATATGTGTAACCGGTGCTAACAGAACTGACCATTTAAAAAACCTAAACGAAGTTTTAGTTAGGCTGAGCGATGCAGGGCTGCGCCTACACAAAGAAAAATGCGAATTTTTCAAAGAAAGCGTCACATATCTAGGTTACTTCATTAGTAAAGACGGTCTTAAGGCGAGTCCCGACAAAGTCGCAGCTATTTTAAATGCACCAGAACCTACCAATGTTACCGAAGTCAAAAGATTTTTGGGTGTTTTAAATTATTACCGAAATTTTATACCAAACGCCTCGGCCATACTTAGTCCTTTACACGAACTACTCCGTAAAGACGCGGCTTGGGAGTGGGGCGAGCGCCAGCGGCGCAGCGTGGAGCGAGTCCGTCGTGAATTGGCTTCGGAACGTGTTTTAGCGCATTTTGAGCCTCGCGCGCGGTTAACCGTGGCCGTGGACGCGGGCCCTGCCGGCGTGGCCGCCGTGCTGTCGCAGCTGGACGCGGCGGGCCAAGAGCGCCCGCTCGCGTATGCCTCGCGCTCGCTCTCCGCTAGCGAGAAGAATTACAGCCAAATACAGAAAGAAGCGACAGCTATCATATTCGGGGTGAAGAAATTTCATCAATATCTGTACGGCCGTGATGATCCTTTTATATTAAAAACAGACCATAAGCCCCTGGTTTCGATATTTAATACGAAGACGGGCGTACCCGTTACGACGGCATTAAGATTGCAACGATATGCCATAATATTATCAGCGTACAATTATATCGTTCAGTACATATCTAGTGAAAATAATTTAGTGGCAGATTTTTTTTCGCGCGCTCCCTTGCCTAACTGTGAATCGGGAAGCACCAATAGTGAAGCCGATACATATTATGCGCTTAAATTCCTCGATGCGTCATCTCCGGCGATAACAGTCGAGGACATCGTGCGAGAAACCGCTCGCGACCCGACTATGCAGACGGTCGTTAAATATATGCAGGTAGGCTGGCCACGTAAAATAACTTGTAAATCTATTTTACCATACTTTCAGTGCAAGTCCGATTTACAATATGAAAAGGGTTGTATGTTTAGAGGACATAGGATAGTTATTCCATCTGCACTGAGAGAAAAGATGTTAAGCGAATTGCACGAGTCCCATTTGGGTATAATTAAAAGCAAAAATAACTGTCGATCTCGTTTTTGGTGGCCGCGGGTGGATCAAGATATCGAAGCGTGGATAGGGTCGTGCGCGAGCTGCACCGAGGTGCGCAGCGCGCCGGCGCGAGCGCCCCCCGCGCCCTGGCCCGCGCCCGCGCGCGCCTGGCAGCGCGTACACATCGACTACATGACGGTGGGCCAGAGGGTGTACTTGGTGGTTGTCGATGCGTTTAGCAAGTGGTTAGAATGCGTTCACATGAACAACGGTACTTCCACGAGCGCATTGATTACGAAACTTAAAGGAATCTTTGCTACCTTCGGCGTCCCCGAACTGCTGGTGTCAGATAACGATGCAAAAATAAATTCGATCGAGTTCAGAACCTTCTGCTCGGCTAACGGTATCAAATACATGACTATTTCCATTTATCACCCGGCCAGTAATGGTCAAGCAGAAAATTCTGTACGAACATGTAAAAAAATGTTAAAATGTATCATTAAAGAGAATGCCTCGCCACAACAAGTACACGAACAGCTGTTAGGGTACCTATTCAATTACAGGAACACCGTGCATTGCACCACTCAAGATACTCCGGCGAAACTAATGTTCGGTAGGCAGCTTCGTACGCGCCTTGACCTTATATTGCCGAGTAAAGATAAGCGGACTATTCAATCATCGAAGCCGCCTGCCGGACGGAGCTTCGACCTAGGAGATAAGGTTTTCATTCGATGGTACGGTGCACGGAAGGAAATTTGGCGATTAGGTACAATAACAGAAAAAGTAGGCAATAGAATGTACAAGGTGTTTGTAGCGGATTTGGATGTTTATTGTATCAGACATGTCGATCAAATTATTCGATACAGGGGTTATGAAAAACGGGACAGCGATAAAAAAAATGATTGTGAGGATCCTTATCAGTTCTATCCTGCTCCATGTGTGCTCGCGGATAATTTATTGTCACAGGAACGGCCGCCCGGGCCGGGGCCGGCGGCGGCGACCGGCACATCTCGGCCGGATATCGAAGGAACTTCGGAGATGGGAACTGATGAAGCTCCGATGCCAATCGAATTAGACAGTGATGCGGAACAGTGGCGAGATTGTGAAGGTGATGTTGAGCGAGAACTCCCTCAGAGTGCCGAGCCTGCCACCGGCAGCGCCGACGCCGCGCCGGCGCGCGCTCGCTCGCCGCCGCCGGTCGCGCCGCCGCCGCCGCTCCCCGCGGTTTCCCCTCGCACACCGCGCGCTAGGCGCAATAAACAGATAGTAGATTACAAACGGTATTTGTAGTATTAATTATGGTGTTCTTTATCCTGTGTACACACTACTTTTAAATATTAGTAGCATTGTCATTGTAGTAAGGTTACGTTGTTATTTAATATTAGTTATGTTGCATTTTTATTATTGTCACCAGATTCGCGAAATAAAGCGTGGAGGAATGATGTATATAATATCTGCGCGTCCTTCAAGTGTCGCAGCTAGCGAGCGGTGGTTAGTAATAAACAAGCTTTGCTCACGAGTGCCGGTGTGTTATTTACCTACCTACGCGGAAACATATCAGAAGCGCGCCGACCGGCCTTAGTCGCGATTAAACAAAATGGTTGAATATATCAGACGTCAAAATATTAATTAAAAAATTAAAAATGGGGAAATGTGTAGTCAAAACCTTTTAATCCCGTTCCCAATTTCTTCATAAAGCTTCTGGAATTTATTTCCACAAGTAAATACGGTTTACACTATTCGTATTAATTGAAATTATCACATAAAATATCATGATTTTAAAAGTGAATAATTTTACAGTTAGTGATGCCAGGTGAAACATGATTTTGTTTCCCCATAATTATGGGAGATTATGACTACCTAATCGATAATTACTTTTTTGATACTATAGGATATCTGCAGACGAAATACGTAAGATAACGATAAATAATGGATAAAAGCCATTAGAATATTACGAAAAGAAACTGACTGGATAATAATAGTAAAAAGTGAAATAGTAAAATTACAATAGATAACAATATAACTTCAATAAATACATACTAAAAATACAAGAGAACAAAGATAATAACAAATCCGGTACATAGATTAAAGGGCGGCATTAACGTCTACAGCGATTTTAAATAATACTAATAATCATTACTATTTTTATAATTATTGATAGTTATGAATCAAGCAGCAGAATCAGGCTTAAATAGGTTACGTTTTGTTATTATTAGTTTAATTAAATAGCTCGACGGCAACAGGTATTCTTTGTCCGGAGATTGAAGTACAGGTATAGTATAACATATTGGGCTACAATTTTCAAAGAAGTATTACGTGATACAGAGTGTAACAAACCTGACCTGCCTGCCTAAGTAACCTAAATTATAAACCCTAAGAAAGGTAGAAAGATTAGAACCTGTCTAAAATAAAATGTCAGATGAAATGATTTTTGAAACTTCATTTGCTTACAATGAATCCTAACTTTACGACATACTAGCTATGCAGCTTGGTTTTACTTAATTATAAAGAAATTATAAATTGAACCTCATGAAGGAATTTCCTAAGATATTAAAAACGCAATAAATATTAATATAGATATTCAATAAGATCCCAGCTTACAATTCGTATTGATAAATAACAAGAAATGCCAATACTTAACTGTGAACCTCCCAGGTTCATACTATAATCAGGTACTACTAGCGCCATCTGCTTCTGGTTCACTTGATAAGAGACTGCCTACATTTTGATACTAGTATTCTGCAGTGACATTCCTATCATAATTATCTAATCTATTTACCTACTTGAACGTTAGTTTGGCCAGTGTTCGTCTAGTGGTAGATCCTGCATTGTAGACCGCATAAGCCCTAGGTAAAGGTGATTCGAAAGACCTATCAGCCTAATAGATTACCTAAGTTCAGAATGAAAACTCTATGTTTTACCTACTTTAAGCTTTTATGAACCTGTAAGCATTTTACTAATCTCAAAGTGAACTGAAATATCTAACTAATGCCTCAAGAGATATATAGAAATACTGATTTTAGAGCTTCTCTGTTTTACGCGGAGATTATTGGAATATTTTTGTTTTAAATGTAATGTAGCTCTATAAAGTTACGCAGATTTTAGATTTTGAAAATATAAGATATGAATTGAGGAAGGATAAGACATAATTATGGAGAATATCAGAGATTCTAAAACTTGAATCTCTCTGAACTCTAGGATAACAAAGAAACTCTATCATTGAACTAATATTAATTGTCAAACTACAGGTAATAAAAGACTAAATTAGTCAGAATTATTAGTATTAATTTATTTCTGACTGTTAGTTAATATTAAAGTTCTTTATTTTTATTTGTCAGAGATTATTTTGATTTTATGTTTATCTCTGATTATTTTCCTAGTCATGGCGCTCGCGAGAGCTGAAAACCACGAAACAAAGATTCTACTAAGCTTTCAAAAATCTAACGCATTCCTGGAAAAGAAAGCTCGGAAATAAAAACCAGGAGTCGCGAGTGTCTTGTCAGTCTGATCTCGGTTATTTCGTCCACTTAACAATTTTATTTCATTATGTCAAGAAAATCATAAGTCTTGCATGAATTTCAGAGTGTTCACAAGAAAGGCTCCAAGATTACTATTGGTAAAGGTTTGAGAATCGACTTCGCCATATAAAATATTATTAGTCATTATGTTATCAATAACTTTACTTCATAGTGAGCGGAATTTACACTCTTTAATACGGACACGGGTTATCCCTCCTTTACGGAAATGAGAAACACTGGCCCAAGCTCTACCTGGCTTCAAGAGTTCTGCACACTGATGAAAATACAGCATTGATCAAGTAGCACTAACGGCTGGCATTCAAATAAAGTGTTGTAAAATATAATTAAATGTAGCAATAGACGACTCTGCGATCCTCTTAATTAATATGAAATATAAATTACAATTAATCTATGTCAAATGAACACCCTGTACTTCACAAGTAGCTATAACGTTTCGTCTAGTAATTATATTCGGTAGTTATATTCTCAAAATGCAAGGAATAGGTTTCATTATAAGGTTTCATTTTCGCATTTAGTCGGAGCTGAAAAAGACAAATCATTAAGACATCTGTAAATACATAAAAATCATAGCGGGCGAGTGTTAGTAACGACTATCTCCCACTTGTGAGGGAATGTCCAGAGCTTGGTCTTACTCCATTGATTCCATAACATTAAATGTTTGGACTGTAAAATGGAAGGAAAGCATCGTAATTCAGCAGCATACGACCATAGAACGGATGCAACGGCATGTAAATCCGTCATTTTGCATTTATAGATCACTGTATTCTTTCTGTAGTTCTATTCTATGTTTTATTCTGTAGTTCTATAGATATTCTACTTCTTCTGGAAACATCGTAAGACAACTCATTAAAAGACCGCCATAAGAATCTGTAGACGTATGTATATTTATCAACTCTCAACGGATCATTGTAGACAATATGGTATTGTATCTATAGTGGAGCGCTGCATCGAAAGCATCTCGTACTCGTACATAGTTGTATGAGAATAAATACATATGAGTATTCATACCACATCGTGCCTGCGAGGCGGACATAGGCTTATCCTCGTTTGCAGATCTTAATTTGACAGTAAGTCATTCACATCACTAATGCAGAACTGTTCTGTTCGAAACATTAACAGCTGAACATATTATATACCTATATATGTATATTAATTTAAAAAGGAATAAGATTATACGAAACCAAATCCTCTAGGAACATCTTCGTCCTTCGATAGAAAACATCCTGCTTCCGACTTCATATTCTAAGGCATGGAACTGATTTTTCGTCGTAATAGCTCATGATTAACCGCATTTCCTTTTCTGCTCATGATCCTCGCTGTTTTATATCACTTTGTAAGCTAAAATCACTGAAATATCTTGAAAATCTGCAATAATAATCCTATTTTTTTCCGCAGTGAAGTCCTAACTGACAATCCCCGTCAACCCCCGTTCTCTTGTTTTCATCATGCTTTTTTTTACTAAGCGCCCTGCAAAGAGTTAATATACCTAGATTGTAGTTTTGTTGCTTTTTAAATTGTATTCTTTTACCTGTTCGTTGAATATTATTTGAATGAAAAGTTTCTTTGAATAATATTGGAATAAATGATAAATTCATATGAGAGACTCCGAATCTACAAAAATGCCTTCTTCCTATGCCTAATTACTCAGGTGTGAACGACAAACCACCTGAGGTTTGTTACAGCAACCCCCAAATTTACGAAGATTGATAGATGTTGGTAAACATCTTAATCAGAGTAAATTTTCCAAAAAATATTTTATAATGACTTTAAATTTAAACAAGTGCAAAATTGTATTTATCAAAATTCGAGTTCTAACAATAAAATTATATGTTTCGAATGTAAATGAATCCCTAATATAATATGCGAAAGTGTTTTTAAACCAGTCTACTGATAATCGTCATAAAATCTCCCGCTCTCAGTTCGATTACATATCTACCATGAAGAAAAATCGCCTTCCCCACTAAATTGTTATAATCTGCAAGGAAGTTCTGGTTAGGTATCAGAAACGGAGCCCTCGTAAGGGAATTCTGAGTGAGGTAGAACCGACCCTAGTGGTCGCATGTTGAGTAGTCTCAGAACCAATCTTCCGTTCGAAGATTTTCCCAACACACCCCTTCCAAATTCTACGAATTGTCCATGAAAAAGGAAAATAAATCCGCATGGCATCAATGTTCAGCCAAGAGTGAAGAATTAAATTCTTACTATCTATAGACTGGAGCATGTGCAGTGTATCAATTCAGAGTTTCCTACCTTGTAGAGTAAAAGATCTTTATGAAATCAACTTATGTTGATGAATTGCCTGCTGGCCTACTCCTAACACCACACTCCTTCATAAAGATCAAATTGTTCAAGTGATTGCCAAAACTCGAACTCTGACAAACCGCTTCAAATCCCAACAATGCTATTGTCGTTATTTATTTTATTAGTCAAAGTCAATGTCAAAGTAATATTTGTTTCCAGTATCTTCACGCCAACTTCACGACATAGCATCGCCTTAAAAACTCAAAGCGAGCCAATATTTGCACATTCCCCATTAATATCCAAAGAAAAATATTAAAAATGCATCCACACCTTCGCAATTGACTACTACCTCACTATCCTAGCTAAAAGATTAGCAAGATAATTGTTTATTATTAATTGAACCTCGGTAAAAAATTTAATTATAATGTGAACCTGATTTTTTTGTAATAAATATTCAGGCTCTTGCTTTCCTACTTGCAATTATCTACCTAAGAAGCTCTCTTTTAATTTACAAATAATTTTCATTTTTCTTATCTTGGTGACTGATATCTAAAACGTCTAGCAAAAGTATATGACTGAACCTTAATTTAATTAGAGATAAAGAAAACTATGTATAAATTAATTTTGTTTAGTTTTCAGTATTATATTATTTTACTTAAATTATTTTAGTAGAAATAAATATTTTGCAACACCTGCCTATTTAGGTTTACAATCTTATTTATTGATTGTACTAACACTCTCTAACATTGAATTCGACTCACGCGAAATAATAAAAACTAGGTTTACCTATTATCTGAAAAAATGAGCAAATGTTCCAACCCCCAAACTAGAATTTCCTTGATATAATTTATAACTCTACATTTAATTTGATTAACTTTTTTGACCCCTCCTTTTGAAATCGCGAAAAGTCTGCATTTGACCGCCATCCCTCCTGATGATAAACAACCTCGTGGACGCAGATGAAACTCCCCGAACTAGAAGATACCTATTTGCACTAAATCCAAGTTCTGTTACTACTTTTATTTGCATTCATGTTGTATTATATAGTAGGGTTTAGTTTATTGATTGATTTAATTTACTAATCCCAACTTTGCTCTCTTTTAAACCGACAAATTATTTCACAATACAACCCCCCGTTTAGAATGCTCGTACATTAATCTTCCTTTCTTTCGTTTTTCCGAATGCTTATTATTATCAACTATTTGATCTATAATAATTTTGATGCTAGAGAAATAGACGTGTAAATATTTATCTCAATCCCAATTAATATAAGAACGCACAGTAAATTAGCCCAAAGCTTATTTCTCATACGCAATTTATATAGAATTTAGTAAATCAGCCCGTTTATTAAATTAAATAGTCAAATTTATCCACTTGCTATCACCCTGTTAAGATAAGAAGATTAGTAGAAACAAAAAATCCATAACCTACTAAGCCACATCTTCTCTATCGATAAAAAGAATTTAAATTTTATAAAGTTGATTTACAATATCGATATGATGTTAAGTATACTCAACCCCCGGTTTTCTTGACTAAAATAAAATTAAATAACAGAGTCAGACTCACAGACTTTCCTGTTATATAATATTAGTACCATTCTCTGCCTTGTCTGTACAGTCACTAATCATATCTTTTATAAATTGGATATATTAACTATCTAAAATTATTGAAGCTATACTTCTAAATAAAGCTATAAAATATATTATAAACACTAAACTACTATACTAAATTTACAACAAACTAATTACATGAGTGCAAATGAGATGTAATAACTGAATTATAAACACGGAAATACTGGACGTAACTAAAGATTCTACCTTTGGCTACATCCTTTTTTTGTAACCTGAGCGAAATATTACCTATGATACAAAATGCTTGCTATTGTTTGCAGTCTTTTATTTTTTTTTAAATAAATCAACCCCCAATGTTTTAATCTGTTAATACCCTAAGATAATGATTAACCAGAAATAGATGATTTATTTGTTACCTTGTCTAATAAACTCGCGACTGAAATTATTACGTAAACCTAGTTATCACTATCCTATAAATTTCGAATCACCATCGTCTCCATTTCACGGAAACAAATTGTGTTCAGGTAGTCTAACTACTGAACACAGTCCTATAATAACCTGAATCGATCTGCCTAAATAAAGTTGAACTAATACATCGAAAACTAACGAGCTTCACCTATATCCGACTGTGACAAAATCTATTCTAAACATATTTTACTGATAAAACAAATCGATTTTATCGCTAATCCTGGTAATCCTGGTCACGGCCGCCGAATTGTAAAAAAACCCTGCCTAACCTAGCCTAATTTATAAAACCTAAGAAAGGTAGAAACTATTTTTAAAAAACTGTCTAAACTAAAACGTCAATAAAATAATTTTAAGAAACTTCATTTGCTTACAATGAATCCTAACTTTACGACATACTAGCTATGCAGCTTGGTTTTACTTAATTATAAAGAAATTATAAATTGAACCTCATGAAGGAATTTCCTAAGATATTAAAAACGCAATAAATATTAATATAGATATTCAATAAGATCCCAGCTTACAATTCGTATTGATAAATAACAAGAAATGCCAATACTTAACTGTGAACCTCCCAGGTTCATACTATAATCAGGTACTACTAGCGCCATCTGCTTCTGGTTCACTTGATAAGAGACTGCCTACATTTTGATACTAGTATTCTGCAGTGACATTCCTATCATAATTATCTAATCTATTTACCTACTTGAACGTTAGTTTGGCCAGTGTTCGTCTAGTGGTAGATCCTGCATTGTAGACCGCATAAGCCCTAGGTAAAGGTGATTCGAAAGACCTATCAGCCTAATAGATTACCTAAGTTCAGAATGAAAACTCTATGTTTTACCTACTTTAAGCTTTTATGAACCTGTAAGCATTTTACTAATCTCAAAGTGAACTGAAATATCTAACTAATGCCTCAAGAGATATATAGAAATACTGATTTTAGAGCTTCTCTGTTTTACGCGGAGATTATTGGAATATTTTTGTTTTAAATGTAATGTAGCTCTATAAAGTTACGCAGATTTTAGATTTTGAAAATATAAGATATGAATTGAGGAAGGATAAGACATAATTATGGAGAATATCAGAGATTCTAAAACTTGAATCTCTCTGAACTCTAGGATAACAAAGAAACTCTATCATTGAACTAATATTAATTGTCAAACTACAGGTAATAAAAGACTAAATTAGTCAGAATTATTAGTATTAATTTATTTCTGACTGTTAGTTAATATTAAAGTTCTTTATTTTTATTTGTCAGAGATTATTTTGATTTTATGTTTATCTCTGATTATTTTCCTAGTCATGGCGCTCGCGAGAGCTGAAAACCACGAAACAAAGATTCTACTAAGCTTTCAAAAATCTAACGCATTCCTGGAAAAGAAAGCTCGGAAATAAAAACCAGGAGTCGCGAGTGTCTTGTCAGTCTGATCTCGGTTATTTCGTCCACTTAACAATTTTATTTCATTATGTCAAGAAAATCATAAGTCTTGCATGAATTTCAGAGTGTTCACAAGAAAGGCTCCAAGATTACTATTGGTAAAGGTTTGAGAATCGACTTCGCCATATAAAATATTATTAGTCATTATGTTATCAATAACTTTACTTCATAGTGAGCGGAATTTACACTCTTTAATACGGACACGGGTTATCCCTCCTTTACGGAAATGAGAAACACTGGCCCAAGCTCTACCTGGCTTCAAGAGTTCTGCACACTGATGAAAATACAGCATTGATCAAGTAGCACTAACGGCTGGCATTCAAATAAAGTGTTGTAAAATATAATTAAATGTAGCAATAGACGACTCTGCGATCCTCTTAATTAATATGAAATATAAATTACAATTAATCTATGTCAAATGAACACCCTGTACTTCACAAGTAGCTATAACGTTTCGTCTAGTAATTATATTCGGTAGTTATATTCTCAAAATGCAAGGAATAGGTTTCATTATAAGGTTTCATTTTCGCATTTAGTCGGAGCTGAAAAAGACAAATCATTAAGACATCTGTAAATACATAAAAATCATAGCGGGCGAGTGTTAGTAACGACTATCTCCCACTTGTGAGGGAATGTCCAGAGCTTGGTCTTACTCCATTGATTCCATAACATTAAATGTTTGGACTGTAAAATGGAAGGAAAGCATCGTAATTCAGCAGCATACGACCATAGAACGGATGCAACGGCATGTAAATCCGTCATTTTGCATTTATAGATCACTGTATTCTTTCTGTAGTTCTATTCTATGTTTTATTCTGTAGTTCTATAGATATTCTACTTCTTCTGGAAACATCGTAAGACAACTCATTAAAAGACCGCCATAAGAATCTGTAGACGTATGTATATTTATCAACTCTCAACGGATCATTGTAGACAATATGGTATTGTATCTATAGTGGAGCGCTGCATCGAAAGCATCTCGTACTCGTACATAGTTGTATGAGAATAAATACATATGAGTATTCATACCACATCGTGCCTGCGAGGCGGACATAGGCTTATCCTCGTTTGCAGATCTTAATTTGACAGTAAGTCATTCACATCACTAATGCAGAACTGTTCTGTTCGAAACATTAACAGCTGAACATATTATATACCTATATATGTATATTAATTTAAAAAGGAATAAGATTATACGAAACCAAATCCTCTAGGAACATCTTCGTCCTTCGATAGAAAACATCCTGCTTCCGACTTCATATTCTAAGGCATGGAACTGATTTTTCGTCGTAATAGCTCATGATTAACCGCATTTCCTTTTCTGCTCATGATCCTCGCTGTTTTATATCACTTTGTAAGCTAAAATCACTGAAATATCTTGAAAATCTGCAATAATAATCCTATTTTTTTCCGCAGTGAAGTCCTAACTGACAATCCCCGTCAACCCCCGTTCTCTTGTTTTCATCATGCTTTTTTTTACTAAGCGCCCTGCAAAGAGTTAATATACCTAGATTGTAGTTTTGTTGCTTTTTAAATTGTATTCTTTTACCTGTTCGTTGAATATTATTTGAATGAAAAGTTTCTTTGAATAATATTGGAATAAATGATAAATTCATATGAGAGACTCCGAATCTACAAAAATGCCTTCTTCCTATGCCTAATTACTCAGGTGTGAACGACAAACCACCTGAGGTTTGTTACAGCAACCCCCAAATTTACGAAGATTGATAGATGTTGGTAAACATCTTAATCAGAGTAAATTTTCCAAAAAATATTTTATAATGACTTTAAATTTAAACAAGTGCAAAATTGTATTTATCAAAATTCGAGTTCTAACAATAAAATTATATGTTTCGAATGTAAATGAATCCCTAATATAATATGCGAAAGTGTTTTTAAACCAGTCTACTGATAATCGTCATAAAATCTCCCGCTCTCAGTTCGATTACATATCTACCATGAAGAAAAATCGCCTTCCCCACTAAATTGTTATAATCTGCAAGGAAGTTCTGGTTAGGTATCAGAAACGGAGCCCTCGTAAGGGAATTCTGAGTGAGGTAGAACCGACCCTAGTGGTCGCATGTTGAGTAGTCTCAGAACCAATCTTCCGTTCGAAGATTTTCCCAACACACCCCTTCCAAATTCTACGAATTGTCCATGAAAAAGGAAAATAAATCCGCATGGCATCAATGTTCAGCCAAGAGTGAAGAATTAAATTCTTACTATCTATAGACTGGAGCATGTGCAGTGTATCAATTCAGAGTTTCCTACCTTGTAGAGTAAAAGATCTTTATGAAATCAACTTATGTTGATGAATTGCCTGCTGGCCTACTCCTAACACCACACTCCTTCATAAAGATCAAATTGTTCAAGTGATTGCCAAAACTCGAACTCTGACAAACCGCTTCAAATCCCAACAATGCTATTGTCGTTATTTATTTTATTAGTCAAAGTCAATGTCAAAGTAATATTTGTTTCCAGTATCTTCACGCCAACTTCACGACATAGCATCGCCTTAAAAACTCAAAGCGAGCCAATATTTGCACATTCCCCATTAATATCCAAAGAAAAATATTAAAAATGCATCCACACCTTCGCAATTGACTACTACCTCACTATCCTAGCTAAAAGATTAGCAAGATAATTGTTTATTATTAATTGAACCTCGGTAAAAAATTTAATTATAATGTGAACCTGATTTTTTTGTAATAAATATTCAGGCTCTTGCTTTCCTACTTGCAATTATCTACCTAAGAAGCTCTCTTTTAATTTACAAATAATTTTCATTTTTCTTATCTTGGTGACTGATATCTAAAACGTCTAGCAAAAGTATATGACTGAACCTTAATTTAATTAGAGATAAAGAAAACTATGTATAAATTAATTTTGTTTAGTTTTCAGTATTATATTATTTTACTTAAATTATTTTAGTAGAAATAAATATTTTGCAACACCTGCCTATTTAGGTTTACAATCTTATTTATTGATTGTACTAACACTCTCTAACATTGAATTCGACTCACGCGAAATAATAAAAACTAGGTTTACCTATTATCTGAAAAAATGAGCAAATGTTCCAACCCCCAAACTAGAATTTCCTTGATATAATTTATAACTCTACATTTAATTTGATTAACTTTTTTGACCCCTCCTTTTGAAATCGCGAAAAGTCTGCATTTGACCGCCATCCCTCCTGATGATAAACAACCTCGTGGACGCAGATGAAACTCCCCGAACTAGAAGATACCTATTTGCACTAAATCCAAGTTCTGTTACTACTTTTATTTGCATTCATGTTGTATTATATAGTAGGGTTTAGTTTATTGATTGATTTAATTTACTAATCCCAACTTTGCTCTCTTTTAAACCGACAAATTATTTCACAATACAACCCCCCGTTTAGAATGCTCGTACATTAATCTTCCTTTCTTTCGTTTTTCCGAATGCTTATTATTATCAACTATTTGATCTATAATAATTTTGATGCTAGAGAAATAGACGTGTAAATATTTATCTCAATCCCAATTAATATAAGAACGCACAGTAAATTAGCCCAAAGCTTATTTCTCATACGCAATTTATATAGAATTTAGTAAATCAGCCCGTTTATTAAATTAAATAGTCAAATTTATCCACTTGCTATCACCCTGTTAAGATAAGAAGATTAGTAGAAACAAAAAATCCATAACCTACTAAGCCACATCTTCTCTATCGATAAAAAGAATTTAAATTTTATAAAGTTGATTTACAATATCGATATGATGTTAAGTATACTCAACCCCCGGTTTTCTTGACTAAAATAAAATTAAATAACAGAGTCAGACTCACAGACTTTCCTGTTATATAATATTAGTACCATTCTCTGCCTTGTCTGTACAGTCACTAATCATATCTTTTATAAATTGGATATATTAACTATCTAAAATTATTGAAGCTATACTTCTAAATAAAGCTATAAAATATATTATAAACACTAAACTACTATACTAAATTTACAACAAACTAATTACATGAGTGCAAATGAGATGTAATAACTGAATTATAAACACGGAAATACTGGACGTAACTAAAGATTCTACCTTTGGCTACATCCTTTTTTTGTAACCTGAGCGAAATATTACCTATGATACAAAATGCTTGCTATTGTTTGCAGTCTTTTATTTTTTTTTAAATAAATCAACCCCCAATGTTTTAATCTGTTAATACCCTAAGATAATGATTAACCAGAAATAGATGATTTATTTGTTACCTTGTCTAATAAACTCGCGACTGAAATTATTACGTAAACCTAGTTATCACTATCCTATAAATTTCGAATCACCATCGTCTCCATTTCACGGAAACAAATTGTGTTCAGGTAGTCTAACTACTGAACACAGTCCTATAATAACCTGAATCGATCTGCCTAAATAAAGTTGAACTAATACATCGAAAACTAACGAGCTTCACCTATATCCGACTGTGACAAAATCTATTCTAAACATATTTTACTGATAAAACAAATCGATTTTATCGCTAATCCTGGTAATCCTGGTCACGGCCGCCGAATTGTAAAAAAACCCTGCCTAACCTAGCCTAATTTATAAAACCTAAGAAAGGTAGAAACTATTTTTAAAAAACTGTCTAAACTAAAACGTCAATAAAATAATTTTAAGAAACTTCATTTGCTTACAATGAATCCTAACTTTACGACATACTAGCTATGCAGCTTGGTTTTACTTAATTATAAAGAAATTATAAATTGAACCTCATGAAGGAATTTCCTAAGATATTAAAAACGCAATAAATATTAATATAGATATTCAATAAGATCCCAGCTTACAATTCGTATTGATAAATAACAAGAAATGCCAATACTTAACTGTGAACCTCCCAGGTTCATACTATAATCAGGTACTACTAGCGCCATCTGCTTCTGGTTCACTTGATAAGAGACTGCCTACATTTTGATACTAGTATTCTGCAGTGACATTCCTATCATAATTATCTAATCTATTTACCTACTTGAACGTTAGTTTGGCCAGTGTTCGTCTAGTGGTAGATCCTGCATTGTAGACCGCATAAGCCCTAGGTAAAGGTGATTCGAAAGACCTATCAGCCTAATAGATTACCTAAGTTCAGAATGAAAACTCTATGTTTTACCTACTTTAAGCTTTTATGAACCTGTAAGCATTTTACTAATCTCAAAGTGAACTGAAATATCTAACTAATGCCTCAAGAGATATATAGAAATACTGATTTTAGAGCTTCTCTGTTTTACGCGGAGATTATTGGAATATTTTTGTTTTAAATGTAATGTAGCTCTATAAAGTTACGCAGATTTTAGATTTTGAAAATATAAGATATGAATTGAGGAAGGATAAGACATAATTATGGAGAATATCAGAGATTCTAAAACTTGAATCTCTCTGAACTCTAGGATAACAAAGAAACTCTATCATTGAACTAATATTAATTGTCAAACTACAGGTAATAAAAGACTAAATTAGTCAGAATTATTAGTATTAATTTATTTCTGACTGTTAGTTAATATTAAAGTTCTTTATTTTTATTTGTCAGAGATTATTTTGATTTTATGTTTATCTCTGATTATTTTCCTAGTCATGGCGCTCGCGAGAGCTGAAAACCACGAAACAAAGACTCTACTAAGCTTTCAAAAATCTAACGCATTCCTGGAAAAGAAAGCTCGGAAATAAAAACCAGGAGTCGCGAGTGTCTTGTCAGTCTGATCTCGGTTATTTCGTCCACTTAACAATTTTATTTCATTATGTCAAGAAAATCATAAGTCTTGCATGAATTTCAGAGTGTTCACAAGAAAGGCTCCAAGATTACTATTGGTAAAGGTTTGAGAATCGACTTCGCCATATAAAATATTATTAGTCATTATGTTATCAATAACTTTACTTCATAGTGAGCGGAATTTACACTCTTTAATACGGACACGGGTTATCCCTCCTTTACGGAAATGAGAAACACTGGCCCAAGCTCTACCTGGCTTCAAGAGTTCTGCACACTGATGAAAATACAGCATTGATCAAGTAGCACTAACGGCTGGCATTCAAATAAAGTGTTGTAAAATATAATTAAATGTAGCAATAGACGACTCTGCGATCCTCTTAATTAATATGAAATATAAATTACAATTAATCTATGTCAAATGAACACCCTGTACTTCACAAGTAGCTATAACGTTTCGTCTAGTAATTATATTCGGTAGTTATATTCTCAAAATGCAAGGAATAGGTTTCATTATAAGGTTTCATTTTCGCATTTAGTCGGAGCTGAAAAAGACAAATCATTAAGACATCTGTAAATACATAAAAATCATAGCGGGCGAGTGTTAGTAACGACTATCTCCCACTTGTGAGGGAATGTCCAGAGCTTGGTCTTACTCCATTGATTCCATAACATTAAATGTTTGGACTGTAAAATGGAAGGAAAGCATCGTAATTCAGCAGCATACGACCATAGAACGGATGCAACGGCATGTAAATCCGTCATTTTGCATTTATAGATCACTGTATTCTTTCTGTAGTTCTATTCTATGTTTTATTCTGTAGTTCTATAGATATTCTACTTCTTCTGGAAACATCGTAAGACAACTCATTAAAAGACCGCCATAAGAATCTGTAGACGTATGTATATTTATCAACTCTCAACGGATCATTGTAGACAATATGGTATTGTATCTATAGTGGAGCGCTGCATCGAAAGCATCTCGTACTCGTACATAGTTGTATGAGAATAAATACATATGAGTATTCATACCACATCGTGCCTGCGAGGCGGACATAGGCTTATCCTCGTTTGCAGATCTTAATTTGACAGTAAGTCATTCACATCACTAATGCAGAACTGTTCTGTTCGAAACATTAACAGCTGAACATATTATATACCTATATATGTATATTAATTTAAAAAGGAATAAGATTATACGAAACCAAATCCTCTAGGAACATCTTCGTCCTTCGATAGAAAACATCCTGCTTCCGACTTCATATTCTAAGGCATGGAACTGATTTTTCGTCGTAATAGCTCATGATTAACCGCATTTCCTTTTCTGCTCATGATCCTCGCTGTTTTATATCACTTTGTAAGCTAAAATCACTGAAATATCTTGAAAATCTGCAATAATAATCCTATTTTTTTCCGCAGTGAAGTCCTAACTGACAATCCCCGTCAACCCCCGTTCTCTTGTTTTCATCATGCTTTTTTTTACTAAGCGCCCTGCAAAGAGTTAATATACCTAGATTGTAGTTTTGTTGCTTTTTAAATTGTATTCTTTTACCTGTTCGTTGAATATTATTTGAATGAAAAGTTTCTTTGAATAATATTGGAATAAATGATAAATTCATATGAGAGACTCCGAATCTACAAAAATGCCTTCTTCCTATGCCTAATTACTCAGGTGTGAACGACAAACCACCTGAGGTTTGTTACAAGAGATACTGAAAAACCGCGCGCTACGTGGTATAGGATGTATGAGTGACACAGACTGCATGCGGGCCGTGCGGGGTGCGTGGTAACTAGTGGTAAGAGCTTGCGAACTCGGGCGCGGGTGGCGGCGTGGCTATGCTAGCTGTAAACATCACTGCAATTTTCAAAACAATATATTGTAGATTCTTCATACAATGCTTTCGAATTTTCTTACGGAATATCCTGTCGTACAATATGACACGTTTTTGATAATTAAGTATTATTATGGTGATAATTATTTTAATTATCAAGAACTAATATATATTGGTCGGACAAATGAATAATATTCTTTGTATTATAACTTTATTCATAATTACATCATATTATATTTATAATGACTCAAATTCATAATGTTATTACTAAAATATTGATTATTAAAAATATCGGTTTGTATCACTGACATTGAGAAGATATCGTAACATTTTGGGGAAATTTCAATCTAATGAACTGGTACCCTAAGTAGGCATTGTCGGGCTAAATTTTAAAATGTTGCTATTTCTGTCTTATCAACGTCTTACCGTACTTTAGCAACTAGTGTAACAGGGATAGAGATATGATTCTTTGATTACCTACCAACGATATTCGGGCGGTTAATGTGTCGCCATGCCTAGCAACGCAGTTGTTTGAGTCTGCTTTGAACCAGGCTAACATACGCTGCCCCCTCCTGGTATGCCTTATGTTCAGAAAGCCAGAGAAAACGGCTACAAGTCGTTCAGAATGTCTCCTTAAGGATGTGCACTGGAGCTGGACGTTACGTCCGGAACGACGTAATCGCTCGGGACGTTGGAATCGAGTCAATGGGGGAATTCGTGGCCCGATTGGCTCGCGGTATGTACGACCGCGCCGACAACGGGCCGCACTCCCATCTGAGAAATATTGCCCCTCTACACACACGCCCACCTGACATCAAAGCATATCGCGCGCTCCCCCGCGAGATCTTGCGTGAAACTGATGACGATAGCGAACTAACAAAAGAATAGACAAAAGACAAAAAAAAAAAATATTGACTAATCAAATGGACGGTAACGTAAAGACACGTCTCACTCCTAAAAGCCGCTGAGAGACCTTCTAAAAAGGATACGGTACCGGCGGCAAACCACATTCCCCAGAGGTCGTAGCCTCTGGCGCCCAGCCTTGGCAAAGGGGAAAGACCCCGAGGCCAATACTCACCACGCCAAAGAAGGTGGTGGAAGGACCACGAATGATGAGTCTGCTTATCTAGACATTAAACATCATTGGATGTAAACGTACATAGTATTGAAATTAGTGTCGGTCGTTGTATTATACAGTAACAGGGTCATAGGTATTAAACACAAAACCTTTAAGGGCGGGTCTAGTACATCCAGACAAACAACTTTTGTGCAACGACTTTTGAAAATACGCAAAAAAAAATTGGCTTATCCATACATTTTGTCGCGCGTTGACGAACTTTTTGTTTGAAAAAGCTGATTTTTTCTTTGTGATTTAGCGCTTAAAAGGTTTTGCGTTCAATATCTATGACCCTGTGTAAAGAGTTCTGTTGATTTTATGCAATTTTGTTCAATGATAGGTATTACGTACATTCTAATTTCGTTCATAACTTATCATTTCAATCACATCAGCAACTAAAATCATAAATTCTCAAGTGATGACGGATACCCTGATTGTAAGAGGTCACCGTCAACTATGGATAACTTCAACACCCGAATAAAATGTGACATACATAAATGTCTCGCAAGTACAAACTACATTATTAGTTCACTTTCGTATACGAGTATGTATCCCTAACAATTTTCGTCGTGGATGGAAGGCGGAAGAAACCTCATCGAAAGTAGTAAGCAGACCTTTCCCAACTGGCTAATCTCGTTCGATATCTACTTCGTTTTGATTAGTGCTGGGAGAAAAAGTTCGGCCGAGCCGATGATATTCGGGATAGATAGGCTACTACTCATTTTTAATTCGAGAAAGACTGGAGTGGTCAAATGACTCTAATTACATTTTTGATCGGTCATATTACTGAACTTATTGCATTGAGCTCATTCTCGTTTTATGACTTTTAATTATTCACCTTTGCTTACATTATTCTTAAATATTTGTAATGATAGCTAGACAGATGTACTTAAAAAATGATTATCCACCTAGAAAGACCGTGGTGGTCATTTTGTTGGTAGTTACACAAAAGGTATTGATGTCAGATTGTATTAGTTCTTATCAATGACGTGTTCCAGTTATTTTTACTAGAAATTGTTCCCTTTGCATTTCTGAAATACTACACGTACCTACTTCAAAACATCTTAGAGAACAAAATGTTTAAATGTCAACGGTGTGCAACACAAGATTATTTTTTGCAAAAATTAGCATGACCGACTTCACTCGTGTTCAGAATTCGCGAATATTTTTCACGGATCGATGTAGCATTTTCACATTATTGTTGATTTATCAAAAATGGCTTAGCCGATTTCGATAAAATTTAAATGGGAACAATTTCGAAGTATACTCTTTCCAATAAAAAAAGAATTATTGAAATTGGACTACTACGAAAAAAGTGCGTTACATAAAAAAAAAAATATACGCGTCGAATTATATACCTCCTCCGGTGGTTCGTCGGTCAAAAATGTTCGAAAATTATGATTAATGAATCATAATATTCGAACATTTTTGACCTTTGAGCTATATTGTTTTATATTATATTGATATACCTACACCTCGTAGAGACGTGGTGTAAATTTCTAGTACTATTTATACAAAGACATGATTTTAGCTAAATTTATGCCAGAAACGACGGGGGCTTAGCCATGATGCTATTCTACAATCGTAAACGCTAGTAGAAAACTATTTAAATGTATGGTAATGACAGTTAACAGCGATAAATCACGTGGTCAGAGAATAGATTGAGAAAAAATCGTAGCCAAGATACAAATTATCTATTCGTACTTCACGAGAGAATACACGGAATCGTTTTCTACAATGACTAACGCTAACTCCCGTACAAACGCTAGCCAAGTAGCAGTTTGACAAGCGCAAACGTAACGTTATCGTAGTTTTGGAACGCCAACTCAGGCGATAGCTTGGACCCTGTAGAAAGCGACAAAATAAATATGGCGTCGTTACCGTCAGCTGTTTGATTGTGTGTTGTGACCGACGATTGTGGTGTTATTTTTTATTACTTCTGCGCATTTTTAAATTAAAATGCATGCACTAAATATGTTATGGGGCGCTTATAACGAAGAAATGTTGATTACACGTCGAAATAGAGGAATATATCGCGATTATGTGGAAGTAATCAATCAAATGTCCGAAACTCTGTTCATCAACCGTTTTCGATTAAATAAGGCGACTTTCCAAGACCTTTGTGAAGACCTCAGACGACGAACATCATTAAAAGGAACTGCAGAGATATCCGTAGAGGTTAAGGTATGTAATGATAATATCATTAGTTAAAGTAGAGCTTGATACTTACTTACCTAATAGTTTCACAGCAACTCAAATATTGACCTATATCTGTTACAGGTGCTGTGTGCTCTCAGCTTCCTTGCCACTGGAAATTGATCCCTTCCATTGATCATTGATCCACTGCCAATGAATCCCAGAAATAGTACTACATAGTACAAAGCCATGATTTCATAAAATTGAACCCACACATTTTAAATGCACCGATAGATAGTCACCGTAATACAAAATGTATATTTAAAGTTAGTTATTTCATTTTTGCATTTATTTTTAGAACATTTAGGTTAGCATTTAGTTTTAGCATAGGCATTGATTTATACTATTATATTAATATATTATTCAGTAAGTACCAACTATGTAAACCCATACTAAACAATAATTAAATATAAATATGAAAAATAAAATACTGTATAACTTAGAACTTGTTTATTTTTTTCACTATTTCCTAACATAAAAACAGTATAAATTTTAAAAAATAACAATCTTCTTGCCCATGGTACATAACACTTGGGGTATTTGAACAATTTACTTTATATTTATCATTTTATATTACATTAAAAATTAAAATTATAAAACCAATTCCAATTGTCACATGTAGAGATTGTTATAACAAAAATATAACATTCTGTTCATAGGTGATCATTATTGTCAGATTCCAGAATAATTATAATAAAGGATATTAGGTATATGCATTTAAAATTTTAACTGTTTTTGCTACTACTGGACTAATCAGAAGACGAAGGAATGATGTCGGTTGAAGGAAGTGATGATGAGGATGGTAAAAGTCTGATTGTTAAAGCTTTAGCAATATCAGCCAAAATTTGATTGCGGTTTTCCTCTATTTCAAGTCTTCTAGATTCCAACCGTAGCTTTTCCGTTTCCCTCTGGTGTACATTTTTTTCCCGGTCCTCCTCCAGTTTTAACCGACGGTTCTCAACGTTAACAAACTCACTCGTGGAACGCTCAAAAGGAGTTTGTATCCGTCTGCGACGAGCGAACAGTGCGCGGCGCCGCGGCGAAGACGTGGTCGGCGACGCTGCGAGCCCTTCGCTTGGCGGGCTCGCTGTGCGCTCCCGCCGCCGCCGCCGCCCTCCCGGCGCTGCACCGCGTGATGTGGAGTTGACGGGTGATGTTGCTGGCACCGGCGCGGGCGCTGGCGTACGTGCAGGGGCGAGAGGCGGAGGTGACGCTGCCGGTGGACTTGAAATACCACCAGAGGAAGGTGGTAAAATAGCCGGACTGCCAGATGTTATTTCTAGACAAAAATAAATGAGATATATTTTGGGTCGTTATATAACTAAAAATAATGGATTACTCTCAACGACCCCACTTAGTTTCAACGTCCCTCACTAAAATTTCGTTTGGAGTAACGTTTTTTGCGTCAATTACTAAGATTTTTTTATGTACTATATTTATATAATATAGGGGTTGTGTTTGACTACCTATATACAAACAACTTTCCGTCAATTAATAATACACTCGGTTCACAGAATAAACTCTTTGATTTTTTTTACTAAGGATTCCTAAGTTGTTTTCTTTTATTTAACTTGATAGTTGATGTGAAAACATTACTCCATAATTACGAAGTTTGAGTGGGGGATATTGAGACCAATAATATGATGGCTCAATGACCATCACTGGCCACTGGCGGCATTAGGCACAAAAAATAATACTTTATCCCTCAGTTGTTGGGAGTAAACTAAAATAATAAAATTATATATGAGTAGTTCAGTGTACCTTCTATTGATTGTGAGGGATGCCTAGGTAGCATTTCCAGTATCATTTCACTTGAAGGGTCCTGAGTCCTTTCTGCGGTGTTTTGGAAAGATGATGGTAGGTCCTGAAAAACATTTTTAGAACATAAAGTTATGAACTTATTAAGTTATGAATATTTATTATTTTAATATAAGCAATGATCCCAAGCATATTACATACTAACATCAAATCCTCTCTCTTCAATGCCAGCTAAACCAACAACAGCAGACAAACCCATTATAGACAACACCCTTTGTTCTAAATCTGAGAGGGCTTGTCTGCTGCTTGGACCACCACCAGTGCCATGAATTTCACGGCGCAATATTAGAGCCTTTTTTTTTGTCTTCGTCTTCCAATCCGCCCACACCTATAGTTATATGAAAAATCCATTAGTTAAGTATTTAAAAAAAAATAATAAGAATAGTCGCTTTTTGAACCTGTATATTTTAGACCATTTATCTGATTATGATATTTTTCATCCGAAAAATTCCTTTTGGTAAATATTAAACAAGTCTTAACAATATTCAAGAGTGGAAAACAACCACTAACAGCATCAGCAATTTCAGAGACTCCTCAGATATCAGGGGCCCACTTAAACGGATCTCACTAAGTAATATTCTCACCATGTATAAAATTAATTTTGTGATAGCCATACTTAGGTGATATTTAACTTGTGAAATGTGCAACTTACTTTTTTCCATTTCTCCGTTGATTTAATTACCCCTCCACCAGTAGAGTTGAGTAACTCTATTAATTCCTGCCATAACTGATCTTGTTTAATTCTGCCTTGAGGTCCTGATTGGGGTCTTGATAAATCACCATGACTGAAATATTAGTAAAAAATATATTTTAAAACAAAGATCGCACTAAAGTCGCACCAATGAGGGGAGCACTTATAAAAGGGTCGAAATATAAGTGGTTTGTTTCTCAAGAGGCAGGTTTGTGTCGCGTAACACGTCATTGCTTATATTTCGAATTCCTGAGTAACAATGGAGTTCATTATCACAAAATGATTTAGATTTTTAGATAGGACTGTGGACTGATTTAATAACGTAATTAACGTGTAACTTACCTTTCCATAAAGTCCAATAAAGCCAAAAACTGTTCCGGGCTAGCTCTACTTCTTGAATCCATTATAAGCTAGATTTTTTGAAATAATTACACAGTATTTCAGATTCGCACAACTTCAAATAGGTAGTTTTAAATAATGTCCACTAATTAGCTTATAAATTCACCGATAGATATTAAAAATAATATTTTACTTCAATTCACTGATTTAAATGTTTGTTTTGAACTTTTGACGCGCGCGCATTAAGTAGTGGATGTGACAGCAGTGACGTTTTCGAGAACGCTCACCATAGACTAAAGTCCATGTGTTTTCTATAGTCATAGTAGAATGAGCGTTCGCCGTACTAGTAATGACTTGGCTAGCTCGTTGTCGCTTTCTAAGATCGCTAACGCTAAGGCGTTAGCGTTTGTAGATAGAGAATAGATTGAAAGCGCTTGTGACTTGGCTAAGCCCCCTGGGGGCTTAGCCAAGTCACAAGCGCTTTTTCTGTGAATTGATTTCAATACCTAATTGTTTTCAATCAACTTTAAAAACGGAGATTCTCAATTGTAACTACATAGTTATAACGCGGTCACATTAACTCGACGCATCGCATTCATTTTTCAGCAATTTTTACTCGATCTTAATAAACAGGTAGAAACTTGTCTTTTATAGAAGATGGTTTGGAACCTTTCGTGCGGGAGTCCGACTCGCACTTGGCCGGTTTTTGTGGCACACCGTACTTGAGCGCCAAAATAACGTCACTTGGTCAAGCGTCTAGCTAGTTAATGTGACCGCGTTGTACAGTCCAATTGAGAACCTCTACGAATAATCGCGTAACATAAATAAATTCACCTAAAAACACTTTTTTTATAACCAAAAAATGTGTTTTTTTTTGGTGTACCTACCTAGGTATGTTACGAGATTATTTCGCTAATTATGATAATTCATTTATATTTGGTAGATCATACTTAAGGGATAGTCCAATTTAAATTTTACCGAAATCAGTTTAGCAGTTTATTAGCAAAAATCAAACCAACAGCAATCTATAAATAGTATACGGCAATTCGAGAAAACTATTGCAATTTTATACACATGTAGATTGCAATGATTGAAATCAGTTGTGCCTTTTTTGGTGGAACATAATTATTTAACAATAAAACAGATCTAAGGCATCTAAAAATCATTTGCTTTCCCAAAAGGCTCAGCTGTGAAACGGCTCCGTAGTTTATTTTTAACCGATACCAAGCGTAAATTAATTGGGGGATTTTGCCAACTAGCTTTTCGTAAAACACTGATTAACCAAGCATTGCAAGTTTTATTGTTTTAGCTCTGTTTATACAACCATTTTCTCTCCGTCACAGTTGATTTATAAAAGTGCTTTACAATTTTCTCTTCCATTTTTAATAACCTATATTTTCTTAGGTTTGATGTAAAAATATTGTCTTACAGAACCACTCTTCTGTGCTTGTCTCGTAGCACTCTGTGACAATATTTTTAGTTTTATCATCATCATGGGCCCAGCCCGAAAACATCTTTGCTATGGTTTTTTCTTATTAATCAGAAATAAAGCTCTCGTCACACAGAGGCGTGAAGTGCGAGAAAGCGATCGCCATCCGGGACGGGATTTTTTTGTAATATTCGAATTTGTATGCAACCTGACACATCACAAGCGGGCGCGATCGGCCGCTATCGCTTTGCACTGGACCGCTATCGGATCGCTTTCACGCGGCTCCCGCCTCTGTGTGACCCGAGTTTTAGTGTTAGTTACTTGACCAGTCATTCTCTGACTTGCAATCCTCACCCAAACAAAAGTTGAATTACGTCATCCACGTACTAATCTACGTCTTCTACACTTTTTGGACTTTCAGTTGTTAAAGTCTGTATACATAAGTCGTAAAAGTACTAAAGCCAATTTCTATAGATATTTACCCTAGATAAACTAACACTTACTTATTTGATGACGTACCTAATGCACTATACATACATTTATGTATACTTTGTATGATTATCCATAACTGTGACGTGTTATGTACCTATTCCTATTATTTTTTGGACTGAATTTAGTAACGATTGCTAACTACGATTTATAAAATTGACATTTTGATAATGTATAATCTTTATTCATTCATGAAAACGTATTACTAAAAAACTTACACCTAATTAAAACAGAATACAAAGTGAGTATTTACCGAAACTTCACATTTTAAACAATCGGTGTACACTGGAGTTTACGCTAGGGTAGCCTGCCCTACTGTCTGCCCTGGCTGTCGGACACGGGTGCTATCCGACGCCCAGTGCAGGTTGGTCCCAGGTGGGGGATGACGATGTGTCCGATTTTCGGCACATCGTCTGGCGGGAGCCCGTGCTCCGTGGTGGGGCCTGGCTGAGTAAGGCCAGCGCTGTCGGGTGCCGCGGAGGAGTGCGAAGACGTGCCTGTAGCTCCGACACCAAGCGTAGTGGCGGAACACTCAGAGGTTTTGGTGGGTATATCGTCCAGCAATGGGCGGGGACTCCCACATAACCACCCGCCTGCCCCGAGGTGCGGTGGTATCTTTAAAAGATTTTCCCTGGTAAAAAAAAAGGGTAGCCTGTGTCGTGGGCTCCAGGCAATAGAAATTATTAACAATCTACAAGATTAGACAACATAACAATGGAAGAATGATATATTTGTGCAATTTTCGACCTCTGTGCTACCTCTATTCTATTACAAATGTTCTGATTAAAACAAGACAAAGTAAAAAACATTGATTGCCCTTAACAAATACCTAACAAAGCTTCAACTAACTAGACGTCTGAAATTCCAAACAATAACATTGGAAGGCTACAAAACACGATCTTTTCAGATCTACCAATTAAAAGTCTGAGTCGAAGCCCAGACTCCAGTATTTGAAAACACGTAGTCATTTTTGTTGTAAAGTCGAATTCGAAAATAGATCGGTATAATTGCCCTGCCCTTGTGTATTGTGGATGCGAATCATGTCGAAATAAATGCGATTAATTTCTTTGCGAGAAATTCAATTAACACAGAGTAAATAAGTAGCCTGGGAAAATAAACAAGTGCCGTGATTGTAGCAGAAAAAGCATTCTCTTAATGAAAATAAAAAAATTGTAAAACATTGCAGCGCGTAGTGGAATTAGCTGCTGCTAAAAGATTAGTTGTAAATGACGTAGCTATTTTGGCCTAGTAGAAGACACTCACTTTGAACTTAACTTTTTTTGTATGTTCGTCGTCTTCCTTTGACAATACCATAAGTCAGAGAGTCGTCTAACAAACGCATTAATGAGTTATTCGGAATCTACGTACACATCACTATCTTTTTGCTGAAATACTGTAAGAAAATTTGCATAATTATGGGCGACAAAATAAATTGAGTATAGGATGAATCAAACTTCTTTATGACTATGAAGTTATTTTCAAGCTGCGCGGGTCTAGTACATCTATACGTTTGCCAACTTTTGTTCTGGGACTTTTGGTAAACACGAAGAAAAAATCAGGTTTTTCACACAAAAAGTTTTTTTTTTGCGAATATTCAAAAATCGTTTTACAAAAGTTGTTTGTCTAGATGTACTGGACCCGCCCTTAAAAGGTTTTGCGTTTAATACCTTTACAGGTTAAACAAAGTTTTTATGCAACACAAGCAAAATTTGCATTGGAATAGCCAAAAAAAGTTTTTTTTCGATAACAGACGTAACCATTGTACGGCTTTGATGCAAAATGGCGGACTGTTTATAGCTTCATTTTTGTTACCAGTGATAATAAATTGTTTAATTTGGCAGAAATACAGAGGTGATCCTATTTTAGCGCCGGTTCAATATAGGTTACTCTCCCCTACGCTACTGAAATCTCCCATTGTTTGTTCACTTTTTAACACATATCAGAAAATAAGTTACGTTGCTGGTATTCTTATAGCTGCTTGAGTAATCGTTTCGCAAAACGATATTTTCGCCGCTACTTTTCCATCAAAATTTATTCCGGCCTGTCATCAGAAGTTAACTTCGAGACTGCCATGGGTTTATTACAAAAGGCATATTTCATTTTTAAATTCACAATACGAAATTTTGTGGAAGTGTTGTGTCAGAAGTGAATACTTTGCTAATGTAAACAGAGTCGCGCAAAAGTATCTTTTCTGCCCTAAGGGCTTGTTGAAACGAGAATGGTGTAAGAAATTGTACGCAAATGTAAATTTTAGACAATTATCCGCCGGGTTTTTGCGTGTTTGAATTTCGAAGCTCCTATTTTTCAGACAAACTCCAAATTTTTTTAGAAGTTTATGAAAATAATATGAATACACAACACAAAACAGGGCGTGGATAAAAAAGTTTTTACCAATAACAATGTGTTATTTCCATTTTAATGCAGTATGTAGGTGAATTTTTCTTTTTACACCGCTCTAGAAAAATAAAAATACCGGCGGGCTTTTGTGATTTGGTTTTGCTCAATGAAGGTTTCGCGTCGCAAAAGTTAGGACTAAATATCATATTATTATTTTCTACTGAGCAACTTTAGAGCAATAGGTAAGATAGTTGGATTTTTTTAGATACGAAATACTAACATTTGTGAGGCGACCGAAGACTTGGGCGAAATTATACACCAATATGACAATTGCGTTAACTTTATTCTTCATTCTTCAACTACAATATTTCTTCCATTTTCAGTATTCTACAGCTTAGCGCAGGTACAATTACTTGTTCTCAGCTTGACGTCTGGTTCCAGAATAATTCTCAAAATCCCTCGTAAAGCCGACCATGAGCTTATTTTTCTTTTTTTTCATATCACCCGCAATCGCCAACCACAGCTCGTTTCCGGTAGCATTTATTCTCTTAAAAGTCTGTGGTTGACTACCGCTTTCGTTAATTTGTGAAACTATCGTATCCGTTCAAAAACGGCACATTATTTAAAATATGCAGTTTTTGTCTCAAACCCAACACATTAGTAAAATTACTAACCTCGATAAAATGACTAAGTAGGTAATCCTCTACCAAACTTTCTTTGCCACACTTACCTTTATTTTTCACTTCAATAAAACCTATTCCATAGAAAACAGTAGTATACAATCTCAGACCAAATAAAAAATCAAGACAGAACGTCGTGAACAGACAAGTAATGTTGATTTTCTTATACATGTGGTGAGTGCCTCGGTGTTGCGCCGCCATAGTTTCGTTGTATGTGCGTTAATTGTATCTGTACATGGTGATGCGTAGTTTTACCGGCTTCATTTGTTTGTTCACAACATTATGTCTTAATTTTTTTATTTTGTCTGAACAATCAGTTGGTTTTGTTAAAAATTAATGTATGAACTAGTTTTTTTTTTCACAATATCACAGTTAGTTCCATAATACATAATATGTATTTTGAGCGCCACACAAATCGACGGATGGGAAGTTATGCGTAGAGAACTGCGCAAAAGCTGAAATATAGGCATTTGCGGGAGCCGGAGAGACGAGACGCCGGGGCACACCCGCCCGCCAACCTCATGCCTCCCGCGCGCTCCCTACGCACTACGACTCGCAGCGTCGGAATTGTGCACACATGCGCAATAATTAGCCAATCACGGCGAAGTGTCATCTGCGGCTAACATCTCATCTGCCAATTTGTGGAGCGCTCAGTCATTATTAGTAACGCTATATCTTAGATTTGGCTGAACGGTTAAAACAATACGGGATCCAAAATATAAGATGCCATCCAAGGTCACACATCCAAAGACTGTTCGGTGATCGAAACGCCTAATCAAACTTAGGCAAATTCTTTTAAAGCAATAGTTTTTCACCGGGCCACCAAGATACAGGCATCGCCTATATAGTTTGGGGCCCACTGGCACTGCGCAATATCGGCTAAAAATAAAACAAAGTAACTACGCTGTGAGCGCTAAACTCTCGAATTATTAAAAACGAATAGTTCTCCGAACAGAAGATCTCGCGACATATCTCTTTAACTGAATCCTTCATAAGCCTACCTTGACTAAATTTAGTTTATAAATGTATTCTAAGATATTATAAAAGAATTTATATAGTAAATAATCTTGCCAAATATTATCGAAATCGGCTGATAAAAACCGCGGCAGCAATGTGTGCAGTGATTTTTTGAGGGATATCATAAATCGCAGACGACAAAAATATCTGTTAATATAAATAGAACCCGTGTACCAAGTTTCGTCGAGTTTTGTAAACAAAAATGCGACTTTTAGTTCACATACAAAAATGCGATTTTTAACTCACATCACAGACGAAAGCGAAATTGCCGTGATAAAACGGAGAACGTCGCTTGCGCTCGATCAATACAAATATTCATTATCTAGACATCTCTTTACATTTGCTAGCTGTATATCCGCCAGCAACATTGCGGTGAAGCTTATTGCAGTATTGGGAATAGCAGCCGGGCTAGAGCTATAATTTAGTCTCTGGAACATAAATAAAATAAATGACATAAGTGCGGGCCCATTCTCTGGTGGGTTCTGCCAGAAATGCGAGAGATGATTTCTAGACAATGTGAGTTATCATACTCGTAATGTTCAGACTACTTTCAACCGACTTGCAGAAAAGAAAAGGTTTTCGACGGCTTGCTTGTTTTATATTGTTGAAAAACTAAATAATATTTTGAAATGTACTCGTACAAGATTCTATGCTGCATGGCTTTACATCAAGAAAAAATGTCAAGTCGATGATGGTTTACAAATTAAGAGGGACACTCTTTTTTCACTTTGGCATCCCATATTTTAAAAATGACACCGGAAAAAACATAGTCTTATTAATTTTAAAACCCTTAGCCTAGACCTATGCAACTATTGGTGCCTACAAGAGGGGGTGCAGTTGAAAAAAATATCATATCCATTGTAACATTATGTACAAACACAATTTGAAGAAAAAGAGGAAGATTTTGATATTGAGACCTATACATATTAAAACTGTCGTAATATAAAAAAATATGTGATTTGGTTATACAGGGTTATTCCTAATCAATTAGCATCCTATTGGGGCTTATTCTGTTCATCAAAACTAAAAACTTTTGTGCTGCGACTTTTGTCAAAACTAAAAAAAAAATCAGCTGTTCTATTAATTTTGTCGCGGGTGAACGATATTTTTCTACGGATCAACATTCTTTTTTGAGGTTTAAAAAAAGATGCAGTACAAAAGAAGTTAGTTGTAATAAATAAGCCCTTAAAAGGATGCTAATTGATTAGAAATAACCCTGTATATGTGAAAGCTTTGGGCCTAGTTTTACTGCGGAACCCTAAAAACCTAGAAAAGCATCATACACAGTCATATAGTATAGAAGTTACCGTTCTAGTTTCTGTTCTAAGTTAATTACTGTTATAATACAACGGGTAATCTAGGTTACACATAACATTCGAGTGATCCGTCATAAAGGGCTATAGGTACCCAACGTACCTAATATACAGAAACTGAAGTCTTGCTCCTTTGGCTAATGAGAACTAGTTATGAGGTAGTACTATTTCATGTCAATAGTTTATTTATCATGAAGGATCAATAGTTTATCAATCATTGAAATAATTACCTATTTTACAAGGTACAGGCACTACAGTCCATTACTACCAACTGAGCTATGGAAGGCAGACACACATCCCAGTAAAAGTGTGCAATGACTCTACCCATGTAGGTAGGTATATGTTGTTATACAAGTATAATAATATAGTATGTATCTATATTTTGACGAAAACGTTCCAAATCCACAAACAAATACGTTATTATTCCAAAAGCTATAGGACGTACACTGCTATAATTTTGTTTCCCCAATAGATCTTTAATCAGAACGGTTGGAAATGGCTCATATTAATCGTGATCGTGCGGTTCAAAATGTATTAATTTTTTTTTTTTTTTAATTAAAATTTACTAACCACATACTCCAGGGTCTGTGCCCTTTGTTAACTACAATTTACAATTATTTTATTATATACTGTACAAAAAGTAGGTACTAGAAATCTTAGCCTAAGTTAGTCAGTGCACTGCGTGAATGCCACGAGCAGACCGGCGATCCGCAAGCAGCACCCGATCACGAGTGTGACACATGTGCCAGCCGTCGCTCTCCTTGAAAAATATTGATATTAATAGGTAATAATTATTTTTCGCCTAATAAACACACACCGTGTGACAAAATTTGAATAGTTCGCGGATTAATGTATGATCGAATTTTTCATGTTATTGTTGACTAGCGACCCGCCCCGGCTTCGCACAGGTGTATTATACATATAAACCTACCTCTTGAATCACTCTATCTATTAACTCTTTCAGGTTTAGTGGTCAGTTTCCTAACCACATATTCGCGATTTTTTTAAATGTATTTTTACGGTATATATTATTGGTTTTCTGAACTTTTACGCTTTTTAACATATTAGACAATCGTGCCTTCATAAACTTTGGCGCACAGGTGCAGCCATTAGAAAAATAATTTGAATTGGAAAAGTGACGTAGTGCAATTTTTTCCACCATGCGTTTTAAAATAGTGTAAAAAAGGTAAGATGAATATTTATGTTATGAATTATATATACATTTGTTATTTGTGATGCCTTTGATAAATTACTTATAAAATTTGCACATTATCTTTTATATTTTTTTGGATATAACGAAATTAATAAGGTGGTTTGATTTTTAACCACTGTGGCTGTAGTAGGTTTTAATGTGTTCTGTTTCTCTTAGTAATTCTGTGTTGTATTTTCAGAATGCCGCGTTTTCTAAATGAACGCAATATCCACAACGGCCTTCTAGAGGGAATACCGTCAGATGGTGAGAGCGTCTGTAGCCTGGAATCAGACAAAGAATGCACTGAAGACCTGGAAACTCCGATGGTGCTTGGTGAGATAGAGCCGGGGCTTCAGCCAGCATCTCATGAGGATTATAACTCGGATGAAGATACTCTATTGACCTTAGTCAGTTGTACTGCCAGAAATATACCTACTACAAGTTCATCATCTTCTACTCAAGAACCAAAGTGGAAGAAAAACTTCGGGATGGAGCAACCAGGTGAGTACACAGGCGGTAGCGGTGTACCTGATCACATCATTCAAATGGAGAAAGTCAAGATAAAATATTGACTTGTGGTACTGTAAATTCCAATCGCAAGTTTCTGCTAAAACTGAAGGAAGACAAAGATCTGAAACGAGGACAGCATGATTACAGGGTCAGTGATACTAACGTCGGCATTCTCAAATGGAAAGACAAGAGATCTGTTTTTATACTTACCAACTATTTAGATCCAAAACATACTGGTGTTGTTACATGCAGAGACTGCAATGGAGACAGAAGCGAAATGACTTGTCCTGAAGTCGTGATGCAGTACAACAGCAACATGAACTTTGTTGACAAATTCGACCAGATAAAAAGTGCATAGGCTATTGACAGGAAATCCCATAAATGGTGGCATCGGGTTTTTTTTTCACTTTTTGGACTGTGCGGTAGTAAATCAGGTAATTTTAGTATATAAAGATCTTCAGAACGATCATCATCCAGAAATGGATCAATTGACGACAAAAGACTTCAGAAGAAGAGTTTTTCAAGGAATCCTGGCGCCATTCAAGACTAAGAAGCAAAGAGCTGGTTTCAGATGCTCCAACAGTAATTCTGGGCCTTCTTCTCCTCTGCATGTCCTGATAAAACGCCACAAACCATCAGTTCTTCAAGAATTACGTCTGGAAAGCAGTATGCATCAACCGGAGCGTACTACGTCAAGAAGATGCGCAAAATGTAGCACCAAAAGTAGCCCAGCAAGCACGTTTGGCAGTGCAGCACTTGTAAAGTGCCTCTTTGTATCCCCAAGGACAAAACATGTATCTTAGATTTTCATAAAAAATAATCATACCATTTTTCATCATCAAAATGTATAATGTATAATTACGTAATTTAGGTAAATTATTGATGCCAACCGTCACAGTGGTTAACAAACTAACCACCTTATTTCTCGTAAACCTCATGTGGTAGATTTTTTTTTTCATGTTTTTTATAATAAACATACCCTAATAGACCTAAATAATCCATTGTTTCATTTATAACGTCATATTTGAAGGAGCGTGGCTGAAAGAGTTAAAAAAACGCATCGAAATCCGTTACGTACTTTTAAAGATATAAGCATACCTAGAGACAGACAGCGGGAAGTAACTTTGCTTTATACTCGTACTATGTAGTGATTTTCCAGAAACCGCTCAGCCGATTTCATTAAAAATTAACGGGACCTCAGAATTATAGCCAATTTACTTTAATTTAACTAATTTATTTATATTTGAGCAAAAAATTATTAATACTAGTAATTAAACTAATGTTAACACAAAATGATACCATGCTATACAAAAACACATATACGAGTATGTCTATTCAAGAGAGTTATTGACCAGAGTCAACAACTCCCTAGTCAAACAAGCCCCCACAAAGTGCATTCCGCCCAAATGTCCCCATTATGCTCGCGAATTATGAAAAAAAAAAAATATTAAATTAAAGTAAATATAATTTAATTTTAAATTTACCAAACCAAAAAAGAATAATCAAAATCGGTTCACAATTGACGGAGTGATCTTGAATTAAACACTAATTTTTTGAAGTCCGTTAAAAAGATTCATCACTGGATTACACTACAATTCCGAACGTTAACACAAATAACAGTCTAAGCAACATTTACTACGAAAAGGCCTGAATAATACTCATAATATTATGCACGTTTTGTACGTAATTGCCTAATGGCTAATGCTTGCCTGTTCGGTGCCAGCAAACTTCTAATAACTCAGCGGCGGAACAATTTGGCTGGGCAAGTATTGTGTGACTTTGTTTTTAACTTTGTTAACGATTAGTTTGCAGTGTTTTCATAAGGGATTAATAATAATAATAATAATAATAATAATAATAATAATATCGCAGGGGCGACTTTGTGGCGAGTCGTCGGTGAGTGGCGACACCGCGAACCCTGATTCCCTGGGGCTAAATGAGACCCCTGACTCCTCTCTTGCCTTAACCGGCCGGCTTGGAGTGGAAACCGCAAGAGCTAAGAACCTAAGCTCCAGGGTGGAAGTGTTAAAGGGCATAACGCCGCGAGTAGCGTCTAGTGAAAGCGCAGCACACCTCTCGACACCCTAAGCCGACCACACCAATGTTGCCCCTCCGGTGCCAACTTACGGTAGCCTTTATGGGGGGCCCATTTAGTGGACGGCAAGTCACCACCCGCTACGAAATTTTGAAATGGGGCATATTTAGCGGGTGCCGTACCTCATTCCATAGTCTAATTTTACAAAACATAAAATTTCACCAAAATAGCCCAGTTACAATATTTCAAGTCATTTTATATGCCATAGTTTCCATTTCACGCTATCTTTTTTATACCTACCACTGTTTTTATATTTCATAATAAAATTGTAAAAGGGGCCTCTCAATGTTGGCTTAGGCTCCATTGATGCCTAATAAAGGACCAGGCTAAGCCTGTGATTTCAGTTGAATAATAATAAATCAGTTTATTTGCGAGAATATTGTCTAACGTAGATCTAATTACATAAATAGTATCAAATATTCTACCTTTGCAGGTGTACAAATATTGTTATTATTTTTCAAGGATACAAATATACATGCTTGTCAAATTTAATTATATTTTTATACATTTGTTAATTTAAGCCGCTCTTTTAAAAATTCATCAATGTCATAATAGCACTTACCAATAAGAAATTTAAATAATTTGGATTTAAATCTATTAAAAGTTAATTCCTTAAAACAATCAGGCAGTTTATTGTATATAGTAATAGCCATACAATACACATTGTTACTATACACACATACCCTTTGACCTGGCACAGCCAACTTATATTTACGCCGTTGTTGTCTGTCCCTTCCAATCACGTCACCATTTAATGGAAACTCAGAATGATGACGTTGAACAAATAAACACATTTCATATATGTAAAGGCAAGGCATGGGTAAAATGTTACATTTTTTAAACAATGGTCTACAGGGAGCTAGGAAATGTGAGCCGCACAGTGCTCTGATGCATTTTTTTTGTACTTTAAACGCATCTTCCCAGTTAACAGAGTTACCCCATATAACCAAACCATAACGTAACAGTGATGACACATAGCCATGGTAGGCGCTGAGTGCGGCTTGTGTCGTGGCTGCACGTTGCATACGATTCAAAACGTATACGTATCGGTCTAGTTTTGTACAAATTTTATGAATGTGTTCCTTCCAATTACAGTGCTTATCAATAACTAAGCCTAAAAATGTAGTTGATTCTACCTGTTCCAGAGCAATTCCGTCGTAATTAAAATTAAGTTTCAGAGGGATACTATTATACGTTTAAAAATGTATAACCTTAGTTTTATGGAGATTAACACACAAATCGTTATGTTTAAGCCAGGTTAAAATGGAATTAAGAGCATCATTTACGTCATGTTCTAATTGATCTGTGTATGTTTTACTACCTTCTATAAGAAGAGTAGTGTCGTCCGCGTATAGAATACATTTATGTTTCATCATATTAGGGAGATCATTAATGTAGCCTATAAAATCCAGAGGGCCCATAATGCTACCTTGTGGAACACCTCGATTATTTGGTACATATGGTGATTGGAACGATATTTTGTCTTGTCCTAAGAACGCGGGAACTTCTACGCATTGTGTTCTATTACTGAGGTAGCGCTCATGCCATTTTAGTGCTGTTCCCCTTATTCCATACTTTTCTATCTTCTTAAGTAATAAGCTATGTCTAACAAAATCAAATGCTTTTGACATATCGAGGAAAATTGCAGCTATAGGAATCTTTTTATCTAAGCAATCGGTAATTATCTTGATGAGAGTGAAACAAGCTAAAGTAGTTGACTTATTTTTCCTAAATCCGAATTGTTCTGATCGAAGAATTTTATTATTTTCGAGAAAACACGTCATTTTAATGTACATAACTTTTTCAAATACTTTTGAGATAACTGGAATGAGTGTAATAGGGCGGTAGTTGCTCATATTATTCTTTGCGTCTTTTTTATGTAGAGGTTTCACAATAAATAACTTTAAGCGCTCTGGAAACAGGCTTTGTGTGAGAGATAAATTCATGATGTGGCTCAAAGGACCGGCGATAATTCGAGAACAGGCTTTTAACATTTTTGTAGTTATACCATCGTATCCAGTTGCATTAGTGTTATTTAGAGAAATAATAATTTTATAAATGTCAAGTTCATCTACAGGAGTCAGATAAATTGTATTGGGATTATTAGGTATGTCATACGGATAATCATTACTATTAGCATATAGAGTATCGTCATTATTAGGATTTGTCACATTAATGAAAAAATTATTAAATTGTTCGGCTATTTCATTGGGTTTGTCATATACAACATTATTAACATTTAAAGATTCTATATTAGCAAACTGGGCGTGGTTATCAGTGTAGCTTTTTATTATTTTCCATGCTGCTTTACATCGATTTTTAGCTTTCATTATATATTTTGTATTGTTTAACTTTTGGGCTGTACAAATGCATCGCTTGTATATATTATTATCACGATAATAAACTTTTTTCTGGTGAGATTTGTTTGAGCCAGACATATGGTATTTCAAGTATAGTCGACGTTTAACAATTGACGACTTTCTGAGCCCTTTCGTAATCCATTCATTTTTAACAGGTTTATTTGTAACTTTGACTCTGAGTATAGGAAAGCATAAATCATAGAAAATGGTCAAAACATCATGAAACTGATTAAAAGCTTCATTTAATTCTTCCGTTTCATATATTTCTGAAAAAGTCAACGATGATAAGCTACATATAAATTTTTCTATGTTCTCCTTGCTATAGTCACGTCTTTTTTCAAACCAGAAAAGGCGTTGCATATGCAAGGCTTTGGAACGGTCAAGTTCAATGTCAAATTTTAGAGTTTGGCCAGTTTCATGGTCTGATAATGCTAGAATGTGTACATTTGCATTGACATTGTCTAAATTACTTGCTATTAGATCGATGCAAGAATTTTTCCGTGTAGGTTTATTTATATGGCTTGTTATGTTGTAGTTGCTTAATATAGAGACTAGTGCTTTAGAATGTTTACTTTCAGTAAGCATATTAATATTCCAGTCTCCACATAATATAACATTTTTGTTGCCTCTTTTTAAAAGTTTCTCGAGAAGTGAAGCTAAAGTTTCCAAAAAATAGCAACATTGGAATTGTTAGGAACCCTGTAAATACAAACTATAGTGAGCCTCAAAACAGGGATCTCAGTTGCACAGCATTCAAAACTATTTAAAATTGGCTCAATGATATTTATCGGTCTACATTCAAATTTCCTCTTTGTTAAAATACAAGTTCCACCTCGTTTTTGATTTGTCCTACAAAATGAAGAAACTAGTTAAATTTTTTTTAAGTTAATATTGGTTTCTGTTCCTTTTTTTACATTTGTTTCGGAAAAACATAAAAAATCTACATCAATACCATTGCTCTCTAACTCTTCAATTATTATTTCTATCCTATCTTGCTTATTAACTAGCCCAGCTATATTCTGGTGTAATAGAGAAAAGCCCTGTTTAGAGACGAAAAAATGATTCGTTTTTTTTGTCTTGGGTGTTTGTATAGGTCTGGACTTCAGAAGAAGGATAGGGAACTGTTCCCTTACTTGGGTCATTCTGTGTGTTTATACGGACATTTAACTGTTTCTTAAAGTAAAAAGGAATAGTTCCCCTCCTAAATCCGTTACACTCTTGACTATTGCGCACAAAATATGGCTTACTATATTTCTCTATTATCCGCTTCTTACAGTTTATGTTATCAATTTCAATGTTCAATTTCTGGCAGATAAAATTACGTGTTTGGGTTTTACTCGAAATCAAATCGTTACAGTCAACATAGTTGCAATTTACAATTTTTTTCAGTAGCAATTGAATATTTTTGTTTAGCTTTGATACATTGAGATGTGGATTAAATAAGACGCTGTGTAAAACAACGCTGACATTCTTGAGTTGGTACAAAATATTACAAAGGTTAGAATATACTACAAACGGGTTCTTATCATTGGCTCCTAATCCTAAAACGACCACATCATCTTTATTTAATGTGTGTACTTTGCTTTCTACGCTATGTAATATAATAGACGTCGTTGCATTTGACTGTGTTGTAGCAGTAACATCATATATATCATTCCATCTATTTCTACTTCTCTGTTTTATCATTCTTTCTGCATAACCGCTTACTTGTTGATCGCCTAAAATTATAATCCGGGGTTTTCTTACAGGATAATCTTCATTAGGCTCGTCTATTTTTAAAATTGACTTTTGTTTTTTATTATGTATGTATTCTTGCTTGCTTACAAGACTTGGAGACTTAATGCTCTCTATGTTGTTGAAATTAACGGTTTTTGGTGGTGTAAGTCTTACAGATTTACAAATTGTAGTGCTTGAGTGCAATGGTGATATTCTTGGTGTTTTCATTTGAATGTTTCTAATCCGCTTGGCTATAGGTGTCAATACGTGTTTACTTGAAGATGTGATTTCTGAGTTTGCATCAAATGTTCGTTTTATTAGAATATCTATGTTTCTATCCTTCTCTGCTAGAGTTCTCTTAAGGCTACAAATTTCAGTATTCAGATTATCAATTTCCTCGTGAGCTGAATTCAAATTGTTTTTTTGGGCCTCTAATTGTTGTTGGAGCGTTAATACTAAAGAGCTATCGATATCATTATTAACCGATTCATTTTGTGCTGTAATATCTAATAATGTTGAATGGACAAGCGTTCGGTATGTGTTAGATTGAGACTGCGATAGTTCTAAGTCAGATAAGTCATTTTCAGATCTAGTTCTTTTATGTTTTCTTTTAGTTACAAATTCCATTGTTTCGTATTGTCGATTCAATTGTTAAAATATATCAATGATCTAGTTTATAGTCCTCGTGTAAAATTTTATTTTTATCGTCTTCTCAGTTATCTTAACAAAACGCAGAGTCCACAAAAATAATATTCGTCATAATCAATAAATATGTAGATTTCTTATTTATTTGTAGGTATAATGTCCACAGATAATGTAATATACGTCAAAGTCCGTTTAAAAATGTCAAAATTCATTAAAATAATAGCAAAAATAGGTACAAAAATAAAAGCCGGGGTGGGTTCGAACTCGTCACCTAGAGATCGGAATGAGGCATACTTAGCCGCTAGGCTAAACTGTCTTGTGGAGACTCGTCGAAATTAAGAATCAGTAGTGTCAGTATCATATTTGTTGCATTCATTCAAGTCAACTGTTTGACTGTGTGTGTTAGAACCGGTCTTTGTCTCGCTCAAGTGGTGTAAGTCCAAAGGTCAAGTTTTCGAATCGGATCAAAACTGTGTTAACGGCCAGTTATTTAAACTGTATTGGTTATATCTTCCTAATCACTGGACCAAAATTGTTGATTTAAACACTGTTTTGTTTGGTATAATATCAGAAATGCACTCATGTTACTGTTATTAAGTTTTGATCAGCTGCTTTTACTCACAGTTCATATAATTTTCAGAATCCATTTTCCACTATAATCACTGAAGCGATTCTTTGTATAATGATATCACTTATTCATTGAAGCATAAGTTACACTTTTTTGTCACTGGTTTGCATAATTGTTCGGAAAAAATATTTTTAAAAATTTATTTACATCGGAGCCTTTGTTCACCGTGCAGCGCCCTCTGGCGGAAAAAGATTTTCACTATATACTAAGGCCCATTAGGTCATATTATGTATAAGCTGAATTATACAAGTCAATGGATGTGAATTTAGCTACAAGCTGCACAATATCTAATCAACGCGCAGCTTTATGTGAGCTTCAGTCAGGATTGGATATTGCACAGCTTGTAACTAACTTCTTCTTCTTCTTAGTTTTGGCGTCGCATTATTGTGCATTTGCCAGTGTCAAGTATTAAGTTTTAATAATTTTTAATCATATTTTATCAAAATAGTCACTGTCGTTGTCTCGTCATAGTCCAATAAAGTCGCTGTCAAGTCCAATCATAGTCCAAGTCATACCTCAGTAAAGCAGTGGAGACTTTACTAGAGGCGTCTATGGAGTTTTGGTAACGACACGGAACAACATGATACGTCACATTATATCACTTGCCTACACTCATGCACGTAAATCAGCTCATAATCAACGATATACCACTATATTTCACTAATTATCACTGATAAAAACACAAGTTTAACAAAATAATACAATGAGGCGACATGATTTTTCCGCGTTCCCGCCAAAAAAGATTGTAGCTAACTTCTGTATGATTTGGCCTATACACAGAAATTGTTAGGTACCTAATAACCAAAATAACCAATTTAGATAGTAAATAGGTACGCTTAAAAATTAATAATTTATCGAAATCTTTGTTAGTCCCAAATATTAGGTACCTATTTCACATCAGAAAACCTATCAATTTTACCACAGTTCATCGATCTACCAGATTTTTAAACGATTTCGTTTAAAGGTCGCGTCACACAGAAGCGGGAAGCCGCGGGAATAAGGCGGTCGCGTTCAGCGCGCTTCCACGCGAGAAATCCATAGAGTTTAGAGATATAAAGTGTTTTTACAAAAAGATGCAAAGAAGGAGAGAGAGGGTACTTTTTGTATCTATGGAATTTGATGTTATGTTACACTCGCCTGCTTTTTAATTAATTTTTTTTTTCATTTGTTCTTGAGCAAAGACAACGGCAGTGCTTAAATTCTATTAACATTTACGTCTATTTTTTATCCTTCCCTAGTGACGGCAGTTACATTGAGCTCTTCAGCATGTAGGTCCTAATTTGTAGGAACTTCTTGTCCATTTACTTAGATGTTAGTGGAGAGATCACACCACGCTCCCACGGTGTCGCGCCCGCTTTACAATGTGTCAGATTGCATACACATGCGAATAATAAAAAATGCCGCCCCGGATCGCGACCGCTTTCCGGCGGTTTTCCGCCCCAGTGTGGTTTGACTAAATGGAGTATACAATATTTTTCATCACATCTATTCGAAAAGGACTACTTGGTTCGCCTTTAAGTGCGCCTAAAGGAGGTGTTTTCTATAAGGAACTTTATAAAGTGCGCCGGAATTATCTTTGCCGCGCACTTTTTGAATTTGGAACAAATAAGTGCGACGGAATGATCTTTGCCGCGCACTTTTTGAATTTGGAAGTATTTGTAATGTTAGTGTTTAGCGCCAAAAAAATGAATGAAAAGAATGTAAATATAATTTTTCATTTGTTTTATTATTAGATACCGTTTAATTTCAATTTAGTTGTTACTCTACGTTTTATTAAATAATAATATTATAGTAAAATATGAGGCGCCTTATGTTTCTCATAGAGGTGATGAAAAGTAGAGTGTACCAATCGGGCGCAAAATATATGTTTGGCTCAGGCAACGTACTTTAAATCCCTCGCTACGTTCATGATTCTACTCTAGAATCCCTCACTTCGCTCTGGATTCAAAAAAGCGCCCTCGCCGTAAAAATATTATTTTGCACCTATATGATACAATCTACTATTTCCACAAAAAATAAACCAAAATAATAAATACGTAAGATACTATCAGATACCTACATAGAGGCAAATGGATCATCCACAATCACTAAAGGTCTAAAGATAATCAAAATGCTTACCTATCGTCAGTTGGCAGCGTGCCCAGCATACTGGCAGCATTTTTCACTACTTAGTGATTTATAAACTTCTAAAATGTAAAGCAATGTGCGAACATTGTGATTTATCGGACCCAGCTTTTAATTCTTAACTCATTTTTTATTTCTACTTCGCTCCTAAAATATCTGGCAATAATATTTTTTCATAACATACTGCGAAGACATTTTGTTCTGCTTGGATTAAGATGTCACTTAAACTTTGACTGACGAAATTGCCAATATATTTTGTTCTAGCTGTCCTAGCGTCGTTTGATTACTTAGCTTTAATAAAATGTTAAAAGTCAAATAACAGTCCAATATGTGCCCCAAAATTGTTTCAATTCCAGTTTTATATGCCATTATTGGAAAAGCAATGTGAGGTCTCGGCGAATTGTTTTTAGGAATAGGTACTTACCTGCCTCACGGGATTGGTTTTGCTTATTCTAACTTTTGATAGTAGTTGTGGCGTCTAAAAAAATCCAATAGGGATGTTTACTAAAAAAATATAATTAGTCCGTCAAATAGATTGTCAAAAAATATTAGACACGTATTTTTTCTTTTGTCAATTTAACACAAATTGATGAAGATATAGCCTGTTAAAGTTCCGCGTGACGTCACTAACCGCTATGAAATGTACCGGCTAGTGCCGTCACGAGCCCCCACTCTCAAACTTTGACAAGGTTTATCTTAGTCACTAATTGTTTGATTGACAAAAAAAAATACGTGTCCAATATTTTTAAATAATCAAACTAATTATAATAATGATTTTCATACCCAGTAAACATCCCTATTATAAGAATACCTGTAAGCCGAATCATACAAGTCGGGGGATGTGAATTTAGCTACAATCTGCGCAATATCAAATCCTGCCTGAAGCTCACATAAAGCTGCCCGTTGGTTGGGTTTCGTGCAGCTTGTAGATAACTTAACGTGTCTGTTTCGGCCTATACCTATATTACTTTACCGACATTTACTAGGTATTACTAAGGAAATATCGTTGTAGTTTTTTTTATTTTTACTTGCCCGTTATAAGAGAATTAAATATAACGTAAAATTAAAACAACATTTTGAATTATTTTATTTTATGATGAATTATTTTATGACATGAAATTAATGCAACCTTTTATTGAATGCGAGTTTACCAATGATCTAATGTAGGCTCCAAAATACGATATATTATGCAATGACGTATTCTTATACGTCTTTTTTTTAACTGAGGTAGGAGGGAGGTAGTCAACATTTTTCAATAGTCACCATGAATTGGTGTTGTGTTCTTTTGATTTAGCATTTCAAAAATACCGATTATCAATTTTGAGGTTTTATTTTAGGCGTTTGATCAGTTGCTACCTCAACTTACAAATTAGGTTTGAGGGAGTTTTTCAACTTAGTGCTAATTTAGGACGCTTATGTTACTTTTAACAAAATTTTACTTAGGTACATTTACTTTGTCTTCCATTTTCAAATGTAAACACAAAGTACCGTAACAAAATTAATCGTTTTCTTTTGCGAATGACAAAAAAATATACATATTTATTTTTTCTTATACATGTACATTATTATACATGTGTTATACATAATATATATACATGTACCTACATATTCTATACATAATTATTTATTTAAAATTGAATGGTAATTAATATCATCCCAAAGAGTCATAGACCATAATATAAATATAATTAGGTACCGCATGAAAACAAATTCTCTAAATCTCTGTTTCATTAAAAAAGGCCCTAAAAGTAGTATTTACATGAAATGTGCAGTTTCGCCCTAAAAATCCCAAAAGTGAAAACACTGGTTATATGTCTCTTTGTAAAACGGCGGATTTTATTTGATGAGTGGATTTTCCACCTCCAGGGTGGAAGTGATAAGCTTGGGTTTTTAGCTCTTGCGATTTCCACTCCAAGCCGGCCGGTAAAGGCAAGAGAGGAGTCAGGGGTCTCATTTAGCCCCAGGGAATCAGGGTTCGCGGTGTCGCCACTCTCCGACGGCTCGCCACATAGCTACCCCTGCGCGTTTATTATTATTATTATTTTGATTTTACTTACCTGCAAAGAAAATTTAAAATGTTGACACACTAATATAAAGTTTCTTTACAGGCGTACCTATGTTTTTATAACGTGAGCTTTAGACTAAGCTCGTATTGGAAACTCATCCTTACTCTTGATCGCAATAAAATTATATAGCATCAGATATGGTATCATATATTTGCTTCTCTACATATTTCCTAAGAAATAAGTAAGTTAGTTTTATTTATCGCTAAAATCCACCAACGAGACGTTCTTATACCTCTCCAGAGAAACGCTCGTATTTTGTTTATGAGAATAGTACCTACAGCCGGGCCCTTCAAATGAAATAAAGTGAAGAGCCAAAATATGGAAATAAGCAAGCATAAGACATGTCACGTTGCCTCCAAATGGATGAGACTTCCATTTTGCTGAATGGTGAGAAATTTCAATGCGTATAGGCTTTTCTTTGCGAAGCATGTTTTGCCTTAACGCTGCGTTGTGATTTTGGGAATCGTGAATGCATTGACTTAATTTTACGGTTATATCCTAATATGATTTAGTATTATTATTTTGATTGTCCACATATATTGTTTAGTTTATTGGTTTTGTATATTTTACATTGTCTTCATCATATTGAATACCAAGAAAAAACAATAATATATATTATTGCGAGAAAAATCTAAGGGCATGTACCTATTTGATTAGGTAATTATGGTATTGTTTTAAACCAAAAAAATGCCAAGTCAATGGGTCAGCTGTATTACGTCAGGAAAAATAGAATTTAACTTTGTACTGAAATTCCGATCCAATTTTTTTTAGGTTTAGGACTTGTCGAGCATAAAATTACAAAATGCTGACAGATCCAGGTGGAGCCTCAAGCGCAATCTTGAAAAATCTTTTTTGGCCGATATATAGGAAACTATGGACTTTAAGCCAAAAGTTACTGTCACTTATTGTAGAGAATAAAATTAAGCATCTTTTGTTATTAGTAAACTATTTTGTAAAACTTACCGTTTACGATTTATGGCCTATTTAATGAACCGGTATTTCTATCGCGGCCCAAAAACAAAACTAAACAAAAAACTAATATAAACTGACCTTTAATAATGGATTGATGCGTTTTATTGATTAATCTGATATTTCAAAAATTATTGGCCGCTATCAAAAAACCGGTTCATTAAATGGGCCATAAATCGTAAACGATAAGTTTTACAAAAAAGTTTACGGAAAACAAAAGATGCTAAATTTTATTTTCTACAATAACGGGCCGAGTGGGGATCTTCAAAATAGTTTTGGGCGATTCGCCCCGCGGGCTCAACCGCTTGCGAGGCAAAACGCCGCAATTTTCAATAATTTGCGTAACTTTTGCCCTAGTTTCCGAGATATCAGCCAAAAACGTTTTCTCAAGATGGCGCTTGAAGCTCCACCTGGATCTGTCAGCATTTTGTGTTTTTATGCTCAGTAAGTGATTCTAAACCCAATTTAAAAAATATTAATCGAAAATTTAGTGCATAGTAGACTAAAAAAAACGTACCTATATTTTACTTGAGGTATACAGAGACAAAATAGTTTAGTATGATGCTTGTTAATAAGTCATCATCATCCACGCCATCACGTCTATTACCGGACATAGGCTTCTTTTATTGATTTCCAATAGGGAAGACCGGTTAGAAGCGGTTTGCATTCAGCGTATTCCTGCGGTCTTGATTAAATCGTCAGGCGACGACGTCCAGCGGAGCTAGATGTCTTAAGCTGCGTTTAATGGTGCGTGGTCTCCATTTAAGAACTTTAGGGTTCCATTAGCCATCCGTTTACGACCTATGCGCCCTATTCACTGCCACTTCACCTTGCCAATCTAGTAGGCTATTTCGATAACCAAACAATGGCAACAGATATATTTGATAATTTCGTAGGTTAGCTGTAAAATAGTGATTATTTCTTCAAATTTATTAATTAATTGTTTTTTTGCTAGGCATAACTTGCGCAAATAAAAAAATCAAGAGGAAACGTCGTTGAACAGTCAAGTGAGGCCGGTTTGTTAAACATGTGTGAGTGCGTCGGTGTTGCGCCGCCATAGTTCGACTGACAAGCTAAGGCGTAGTTTCGTTGTACGTGGATGTGTGTGTAATTGTCTGTACACGGCGAGGCGTAGTTTTGGTTGGCTTAACTTGTTTGTTCACAAAATTCTCTCTTGATTTTTTATTTGCTCTGAGATCTTGAGCAACAGTTTAATATCATTAAAATGCAAAATTTGTGCAGCTTTTAGCTTTCAATATTAATACTAATAAATTTTCATATTTTTAACTACATTTGTATCACGTTTTTACCTCGCGGGTCACTGAATGCGACCCAATCCATTTGCTAAAAGATTTGCAACACCACGACGATTTTTGCATTGAGACTGATTGATGTAAAAGAGAACATTAAATGAGTAAAATTATACAGATAACATGCGTCATACTCTTCTCTGATTACTCACAAAGTTTCATTATATTTTTAATTTTAAATACCTAATTAATTAATTTTGCTTTCATTCCGTCTCTGTTTGTTACTATTTCAACAAAAACGATATCGGCTGTGGATTTCGAGATAAAATTTGACTCCATTGTTTGACATGACAGGCTTTTCAGGTCACGTAATAAGGGGATTGGTGAATTTTCATCTTTATCTCGACAAAATATACAGGGTTATTTCTAATCAATTAGCATCCTTCTAGGGGCTTATTCTGTACATCAAAACTAACAACTTTTGTTCTACGACTTTCACAAAACTAAAAAAAAAATCAGCTGTTCCATACATTTTGTCGCGGGTGAACTAAATATTTCTATGGATCAACAACATTTTTTTTCGAGTTTTGACGAAAGTCGTAGAACAAAAGTTGTTAGTTTTGATGTACAGAATAAGCCCCTAGAAGGATGCTAATTGATTAGAAATAACCTTGTATAGGTGAGTACCGTACCGGCCTTTTGTAACAGCCAATTACTATTGAACATAAGTCCTTTCAAAAGGAGATTGGGCCCGCTATGTCCATCACCACATCAATGCCGGTTGATAGAAAAGAAGATAATTCTAGTAGTTCTCCGAACAGTAGATCTCGTGTCACATCTCCTAACCGAATCTTCATAAGCCTGAGATCGGATTTCCGTGTACTAGTTTTGTTTCATTACGTTCCAAGTGCCTGAAATCTACAGTAGTTGTGTGATTCCGTCCTCCATCAGTTGGGCCGGGCCTCTTACGAGACCCCCCCCCGCTGACAGCGAGGCCGCACCCGCAACCGCGTGTTCTTCGTGACGTCACCCGAGCGACCCCTGCACTCCGCCGATCTAGGCGTCGAGAGCGGGGTCGCGCGTGCTGCCGCCACCCACGTGCAGGAGTTCTGCACCCGCCGCCTTCCTCCCCGCTGCCTGCCGTCCAGCCGGACGACTGCCCAGCCGGAGGCCGCGTCGGTCAACCAGCCGCCACCACCCGTGATTCGCCTACTCTCGCGCACCTCTGTCGCGATCGCACTTGCTGGGACCCCCTGGCAGGTGTTGGGATCGCCGAGGAGTGTGGGAGCGGGCACAAGGTAAGCGAGGCGAGTACTTATTTCCCCCCCCCAACTCTGTTACACCCCCCCTTGCCCGTCACAATGTCCAGTGACTGGGCTTTAAATATCTCGTCGTCGAGCGACGATACTGCTCCGACGAGAACTGCCCCCCCCACCACCACCACCACCCTAATTGCCCCCCCGCGCACAAGCACAAGCATAGTATCTTCGGCATGGCATGGCAACTCGAGATTATCGGCTTCATCAGCTTCAAACAACACCACAACCACACCCACTGCAACCACTAAACCGGAAAGCCTAATAGGCGTGAGGGACCTAAGCAATCCCGACAATTATATGATAGTCCCTATCTCAACAATAGGACTACATCGCGTGCCTAGAACAGGCCGAGGACGGGCTGGCCGGTCGCGATCAGCAGGCAACTTATCCCGCGGTTCCCGCGGCGCATCCACACCCAGGGGCTTGGAGCTGACATCATCAGCTGATGACGTAACCAGGCCTAGAAAAACCAAACGTAATATTCCGTCAGTCTACGACCAAGAAGATAAGAAGCCCAGGCTTGGCTCGTTGTCGCCTGAAGGAGAAGTTAAAATACCGCGGCCGCCAACTTGCGTGATTCGATACCAGGACACGTACACGCGGCCGCAATCCAAAGCGACAACTACTTCACAACCGCTAGGGGCGCCACAGGCGCCAACCACACCTCATACCGAATCTGGGTCACAGCCGTCAACTTGGCTGACTCAGCACAAAGGCCAGTACGAGACACCCTCCAGGCCCACCATTCCGACCACACAACACCACCAGCATCACCAGCAGACGCCGTTTGCACCGGACCAACCGCCAACAAGTTTGGAGCGGGAATCTAGGTCAAACGGCCAAAAAGGTGTCATACAACCTGCCTCCACTTTGGATCCGTACCACCCTGATGGGAGGCTGCAACAAGTCCCAACAGCACCGCGGACCCAAGCCCTATCCGACGAACCATCGCAGGCCGTACGGAACATACCACAAGAAGAACTACAGCCGCCGCAAGGGGGGTCCAAGTACCGGCAGGCGGCCGAGGCAGCCGATAAACCGCGCACCCTTATCGCTGAAAACGGAGGACGTGCCGAGTATAGTATGGGGCCGGGCACTCACTTCGAGGTACATTATGACCACCAAGCGGGGGTGGTTCTGAGTGGTCCATCGTCACCACTGACACCCCTGCCGCCCCCCCAACCCCCCCTGACTGTACGCGCGCAGGTCCACAGGCCGCCAGAGGGCCTTATTGTTGAAATTCCGCCATCACCGCTGCCTAGGAAAATGGTAGAAAATCAGGGGCGGCAAGGCCAAAAACAGCCCGAAAAGGGTCAAGAGGGGGTACGAGTATACTCCCCCCCCCCCACAATCTCACCACTACCATTTTTGCGGGAATCAGGGCCCCAGAAACCCCAAAAGAAGGGAAAAGGAGGGGGGAAAAAGTCGAACAAGGGCCAAGACGGCAAATTACCCCCTCCAACAAGGAATTCCCCCCCTCCACCATCGTCGCCGACTAGCCAGGGAAGTAAAGGGGAGACCCTGATGTCCCTGGAGGACCTGGCGACCACAAACAGATACCCAAGGGACGAAGGAATGGACGCGACGTCATACGCGGCCATCGAATCGGTCCCTATCGATGCCGCCCCGATGCCGTCCCCCCCGTCGCCCCCGCCAGAGGCAGCGGCAAACTACGCCCGAGTGTTAGCCGCCCTCGCACCTAAAAAAGGACCACCAGGGCCCGAGAAATTGCCCAAAGAATGCGCAACAAAATCAAACGATGTACATGACATTCGGCCAACCGGCACCAACATTCACGACATTCGGCCAACCGGACCGATTTTGAGTAAGAATTCAAAGATGGACAAATATCCTCCGATCAAGGTGTACTGTCTGCCCAATTGGACAGTGCACCTTGCTGAACTGCGCCGCCGATTGGGCCACATCCCAAACTCGAGGCCCATGGATAAGGGCCTCATTTTTAGGGCCAAATCACCGGAGGAATTCAGAATTCTTCAAAAATACCTTATTGAAGCCGAAAAAGTGGATCCAACCATAGATTGGATCTACTACAGCCCACCATCCGAAAGGCCTCTGAAGGTGGCCTTATGGGGCCTCCCCAACGGGACAGACCCCGCATTAATAGTCGAAGCGCTGAGGGAAAAGGGGTTCCCGGCAATCTTTGCGAGAGGCCTTCCAGTACGCAGGGAGAACCAGAAGTGCGTATACCATGTGCAGCTGGAGCACATGGAAAGAGAACAGCTGGAGGGCCTCTACGCCACCAAGGACCTCCTCAATATGCCACGCATTATCTTTGAGGCCTGGAAGGGGACCTCTACAATGCCGCAGTGCCACAGATGCCAGCAGTTTGGGCACTCGTCGGTTAATTGCCACCGGCCACAGAAGTGCGTGCGATGTGCCGGGCCGCACTTCGGAACAGAGTGTCCCCTACCCATGGAGACTCCCCCCACCTGCGCCAACTGCGCTGGTAAACACACGGCCAACAGCAGACTATGCGCCGTTTTCAGGAAAGAGGCTAGAAAAAGGAATATAAGGCTGCCTGGGGACCCGCGCCCGCCACCTCAGGAGCCACCAAGACAGCCACCACAACCAGACCGTAGGATCCGGGGGGAGTCCCCAGTGGCCAGAAGAGGCCCCGGGGGGCCCCTAGGAGGAACAGCACCGGTGGTGGCGGCCTATGCGGCCCCGGCCCCACCACCTCAAGCCATGGCACCAATGCCAGCACAGCCGATGCTGTACCCACTGCCCGGATGGGGGTGGCCAGCACTGCCCAATGGGAGGTGCCCCATTGCCCCTCCGACAACCCTCCAACCACCGGCCAATATGCCGGCTGTAGCGAGAGGAGCAAGCCGTGGAAGAGGCGGCAGAGGGAGAAGCAGGGCAAGGAGAGATAGGGCCAACCCCCCACCACCACCCCAACCACTGGCTTCGTCCACACCACTGCCTGGCTACTCAGCACCACTGCCACCAACAGCCGCGCCAATACCCACGGAAGTCCCGGCCCAACCTCAGCCACTACCACAGAGAATACGGAGGAAGAGGAGTCGAAGTGGGAAGAAGGAGGAGGCTCCTCAGGCGCAGACGCAGGCGCAACCTGCTCCAACAGTCAGACCGCAAGAGGCAACCGGGGCCCAAATAAACATTAACCCCCCGGCACAGACCCAGAAAGGGAGACGCCGAGCAACTAAAATGAGGAGATCCTTATCGGCACCTCCTCCTGCCGAACGGCCCCTACACCCCCCACCAGGCTTAAACGCCGAGGCCCACTTCAGGCCAATAGATGCGGCGGTACAAGAGCCCAGACGTCAAGACCCGAGAGCCCAGGCTCGGCTCCAGAGGCCGCAGCCTGCGCAAGCTCAACCAACAGGCAGCCAATGGCCAGTAATGGCAGGACCAAGGCCTAGAATGCCAGGCGTACCGCCAACCATTCAGCCTCCCTGGTGGGGAACTTCTACTCCACATCTCCCCCAGCAACCCAATAGAATACCTCCCGGGTACCCCTGCGGCCCAAGAACCGCGATGAACCCACCCATACAACCTTACCGCCAAGAGCCGGTTGTCACAGCACGCCCACACGGGGATCCCTTGACCGCAATTCTGGGGGCCCTGGTGGAGCTCGTTGCTTCCATCGCCGCAGGGGAGGAACCCCGTGCAGCAGCGATGCGTGTAATGGCCACGATACAAGGCGCATTTTATGGATAGTGCCATTACACGCATACTTTACTGGAACCCCGGGGGTGTGAAAGGGAAGAGCCCAGCCCTGAATACGCTGGCTCGCGAACAGGACGTTCACATCATACTCCTGGGGGAGACCAAATTGAGGCCGGGCTTAAAACTTGCCATCTCCAACTACGTAACGTACCGCCGTGATGAGGTGTCCCCGAAAGGAACGCCCTACAGGGGAACGGCGGCGTTAGTAAGGAGGGACATAGTCCATGAGGAATTGGAACTCCTGCACTTCGAGCAAACAAGAACTATGGGGGTCCGAATGAGAGTGGCCGGCAAGGAGACGAACATTTATGCCGGTTACAGACCCCCAGGCTCGGAGGTCGTCAACGCGCGGGATTTCCAATCCATATTTGACGGCAAACAGCCTACTCTGCTGGCAGCGGATCTGAACGCCAAGCACCTGTCGTGGGGGTCCCGCCTGATATCAGCGTCCGGTAGGAAACTATTCAGGATAGCAGAGGAGAATGGGCTCACTATCATTGGACCAGACACACCAACGAACATCCCAACCAATCCCAAGCATCAGGCGGACGTAATCGACGTCGTCGTCCACAAGGGCATGGAGGTAGCAATCTCCGTCGAAGTAATATACGATCTCGACGAGCAGCACCTCCCCCTCTTGATTACCGTCGGGGGCGAACCGTCGACGAGAGCACCCAGACCACCCAGGAAGCGCATAGACTGGCTCCGCTACCAGCAGAAGATGTTGTCCCTTCAGGTCGGCAAATTGTCAGAAGCAGAAGATGTGGAGAGTTGCGCGACAGAGCTGACTGAAGGGATAACCAAAGCCCTAGAAGAGGTTACCACCTTGATCCCGCAGACCAGATGGCGTGAAGAACTCCCAAGGCACCTAAGAGTAATGCGTGGACACAAGCGCGAGCTCAGACAGCGATGGATCCGAACTCGCTGTCCAAGGACCAAGACGGAGTTGAACGCCATCGCAGAGAGGCTGACAGAAGAGGTCAAGGCTTGGAGGGGCGCCGCCTGGGACAATAGAATAGACCAGTGCGAGGACAGCAAGACAGACCTCTACAGCCTAAACCGCCAACTCACCCAGGCGAAAGCGATTGTTTGCCCATTAAAAGACGCCTCGGGCAAGCGCTGCTACTCGGCAACAGAGAGAGCTGAACTCTTGGCCGACCACCTGGAGGAACAGTTTAAGCCACACCCTGTCCTATCAGACGCACCAGAGGCCATCAAAGAACACCACAGGCGAGTTGAGAGGGAAGTAGAGGAGTATCTTCGGTCCCCGGCAACTCCGTTGGCAGGCCAGGACTTTATTGCCCCAACGGAAGTAGCAAGAGCCGTGAGGAGACTGAAGACGAAGAAGGCGCCGGGTTACGACGGATTACCGAACGCCGCCCTTAAGTGGATGCCTACGAGAGGCCTGGTTTGTCTGACCCGGCTCTTCAACGGCATTCTTCGCACCGGACACTTCCCCTCAGCATGGAAGACTGGCAGAGTGATAGTTCTGCCTAAGTCCGGCAAGGACTTGAGACTACCTGCCAGCTACCGCCCCATAACACTACTACCGATGATGTCCAAGCTGTTTGAGCGTCTGCTGCTGCGGAGAATGCGTCCCCATCTAAAGCCCCGGGACGAACAGTTCGGATTCCGCACGCAGCACTCGACAACGCTCCAGCTGACCAGAGTAATTCATTACCTCACCGACGAGCTAAATATGGGGAGACGGTCCGTCGCCGTGTTCTTGGACGTCGAAAAGGCCTTCGACAGGGTGTGGCACGAGGGCCTCATCTTCAAGCTGATGCACACCACGACGCCGCCTGCGCTAGTTCGAGTCGCGGCGTCATCCCTTGCTGACCGCCGATTCTTTGTGTCTGTCGAGAATGTAAACTCCGGATACAGAGCAATTGAAGCCGGAGTACCACAAGGGAGTTGTGCGTCACCCGCCTACTATGCTGCCTACACGAACGATATACCAGTCCTGGTGGACCCCATACCAGGTGAAAGGGAAGTTCAATTAGCCCTCTTCGCAGACGACAGCGCATATATCGCGTCGTCCAAAAATGCGGCCATCGCCGCAGGCAGAATTCAAAGGGTACTAGACACCCTGCCGGAATGGCTGGACAAGTGGCGTATAGCTGTCAACGTGGGGAAAACGGCCGCCCTTGTGACCGGCAGCGCACGTAAGTCCGACACACCGCCTCCGCTTCAGCTTCGAGGACAGGACGTCACGTGGGAAAAGAAGATCAAGTACCTGGGCGTCCTCATTGACAACCAACTGAAAATGAGCTCGCAGACCTCACATGCCGTGAACCAGGCGAAGGCTGCTCGAGCACTATTGATGCCGGTATTAAGATCGAAGCTGTCGCTTAAAACCAAATTATCAATTTATAAAACCTACATCAGGACGAGGCTGACTTATGCTGCGCCGGCATGGTACGCCCTCTGTTCGGACGCTAGGAGAAGGAGAATGCAGATAGTGCAGAACGCCTCCTTGCGTATAATCACGGGAGCCGGCCGGTACGTACGGAACGACCGCATCGCCCGTGACCTGAAGATCGAATCAGTGGGGGAGTTCGTTGTCCGACTATCGCGTGGGATGTTCGACCGCGCAGACAACGGACCACACCCCCACTTGAACAATATAGCACCTCTTCACGCTCGACCTCCAGATGACAAAGTACGTACCTGGCGAGCACTCCCCAGAGACCTCCTAGTGGCCGACTTAGAGGAAGAAGAGGAGCAGGATGAAGAGGGCTACTAGGCAGCCATTAAGATGAGGCCCCACAGAACAACAACGCCAAGATTGGCTATCCAAGCCGAGATGGCCAATAAAACACAACACTTACGCGGTACGGATGAGACCGTACCGTCAGGGAGGGGGAAGCGTTTCATACCACCCCTCCACACATTGCCCCCTGGGCAGAGTCCCAGGGCGTCCAGCCCCAGCAAGAGGGGTAACCCTGACGCTGGTTCCAGACTCCCACGTTAAGAACACGGGAGGAGAAGGACCCCGATACGAAGCCTGAGATCGCTCTCGAGTAGGGTTGCCCACCATACTGTTTTAAACAGTTTTATACTGTTTTTCACTGAATTATACTTTTTACTGTTGAACAAGGCCGTGGTGGCCTAGAGGTAGTGACACCTGCCTTGCAATCGTGAGGTCGTGGGTTCAAATCCCGATCCCGTACCAATGAGTTTTTTGGAATTTATGTACGGAATTTCACACCACTGGCTTTTCGGTGAAGGAAAACATCGTGAGGCAACCTGCATACTTCCGTAGAAGAAATTCGATGGCTAATGCGAATCCACCATCCCGCACTGGGCCAGCGTGGTGGATATGGCCCAATCACCCTTCGTGGGTAGGCCTACGTCCTGCAGTGGACTATTAAAAGGCTGATACAGTACAGTACAGTACTGTTGAACAAAAATAAAATATACATAATACTGTTTTCTGCATCAAAATGCAAACACATTATCTTTAATTTGTATATCTGTCTAGATACCGAATTAGCTGAGCAAAATTTTTCATTTAAAAATATCGAAAATTTACGAAAATCGGAAATGTAAATCTTTCTGGGTATATATGGGTTAAAACGATTGTAAATTAGTGAGTTGTGCAAGAAGCTCTAAAAACATGTTTTTCAAACAATAAATTAATAAAATACTGTTCATTTTTCTGAAATACTTTTTAATATTTTTAATAGACCTAAATATACCTTATTTCTTGTAAAAAAAATGGCAACTACTCTCGAGCGACTTGGTTCAGACTCGCAAATCGTGTTATGGTTTAGATGCTAAACAATCTCGCCAAATATCGAAATCGGGTTATAAATAGCGCGACAGCAAATTACCCCCATTTTTGAGAAATATCAAACCTATCAAAAATCGCTGACGACAAAAAAACGATTAATATATAGAACCTGTGTACTAATTAAGTTTCGTCGAGATTCCTGCAGACCAACATCTGGACAGACGACAGCAAAATCGCCGTGTTAAAACGAAGATATTCGCTTACACTCGATCAATTAAAACGGAGATCTTCGCTTACGTTCGGTCAAGATGTTTAGGTCACTGTAAGTAGATATATGATTATAAATGCGCCAAAAAATTTCTTCTACCGACGTGCGCAGGTTTTCCATGATGTTTTCCTTTACTAAAAAAAACAGTGAAGTAATTAATCAGTATCTAAAGATGATTGTAGTGTGAGCATTCTGCCAATTATGCCATCATGGCTCCACTTGGGAGAAACATTCTCCTGAGACCCAGCGTTTCTTAAAAAAATATTTTGAATTAAAGTAAATTATTACGTAGTTTTCTTACTTATATAATAAAGGTAATATTATCAACTATCTAATTTGACCCTTAGTCTAAATTAAAATATCTTAAAAAACAAGAAACATTTTTTTTTTTGCAAAAACACGATGTCACCTGTGATACCGTGGGTCTCAAGAGGATATAGGTATTAGTATTTCTACATATTAATATTTTACAACAAAGTGCCTACCTCAGATTTTTTTAAATACCAAACAATTTGTTTGGTATTGGTATTTAAAAAGATCTGAGTTTCAGAGATTTTGAGTGCAGTTTTGATTATTGCTTAGAATAAGTATTTCTTTCAAAATGTTTATAGCCAAAATTAATTAGTAGTGGGGCAAACGAACAGTTGTTTATTATAATCTTAGAACAGTGAGTGAGAGATTATAATCACCTTTTTCTTTCGCTAAAGTCCGTTAAACCATGTTTCTAGTTAAGTAAAACTAGAAAAAGTGCTAGTCTTCTGCATTATTTAAAAAGCTATACGTATGCGGCGACCGAGCAGCAAAAGCAGGCAGTTGTCTCACGGGAGGTCCACTCGCATTCAGTATTCTCACAGAATTTACAGGGCCGGGTTAGGTTTGTAAATTCCAAGAAAACAGATAAACGTAGAACATTTAGATATACAGGTTGTTTTTTAGGGTTCCGTACCTCAAACGGAAAAAACGGAACCCTTATAAGATCACTTTGTTGGCCGTCTGTCCGTCTGTCCGTCTGTGTGTATGTCAAGACTCTTTATCTCGGGAATGCGTAAAGGTATCGAGTTAAAATTAAAACTGTATACGTTTCTTGCAGTTGTGTAAAATAAAAACTTTTCAGTTATCGTTTAAAAAAGTTAGAGCCGTTTATGTCTTAAAAAACCGCATATTTCGACACTCACAAAAATCAATACCTACAGGGTACTTCCCGTTGACATAGAACTATGAAATTTGGCGAGAAGCATTGTCTTAGAGTACACATATAGGAACAAATCTGAAAACTGTACATTTTTATTTGAATCACAAAAAAATAGGGCCTCAAAATTCACAAAATATGGGTTCAAAATTTAAAGTGAGTAAATCGTATCATGTAAGGTGTCATATAAAAGAACTGCATTAGCACATGCTAAAAAAGGTTTTTAATTATTTTAACAATGTTTAATTTTCGATATATGACGAGAAAAGTGAAAAAAAAAACTTTTTTGTCGATATTTTGTAGATATTTTTACAACTTACTTCCCAATTTTGTGAAATTTTCTGGATTTGTATGGAACCCTCGATGAGCGAGCCTGACTCGCACTTGTCCGGTTTTTTTTCGCAGTGCACATTGCATACGGAAAGTATAATAAACAGTTGCTTTTACTCACTTTAGTACAAAAATATCGAAATAACTTCAAGAGAAACTTCAACTTCAAGAGAAAGTATACATACTACTCTGTGTAAAAAGTATCGGGAATATGTCAATAAAAAGACCCGTGTAAAAGAGGTCGTTCTAATTTTTTTACTGCATGTTGGTAGCACTGTACTGATTTAGCGCGCAAAGTTTGAGCGGGATCTGTCATTTAATTTGTTTTAAACTACACTTTTTGTTGGTCATAGTTTTGAGTTCTCGGCGATTTTTACAATGGAAAATATTGTTGAACAAAGAGGGTGCCTTAAATTTTGTGTTTCGAATGATATTTCATGTGGTGAATCACTAAAAATGTTGCGAAATACCTACGGCGAATCGTGTATATCGAAAACAAGGGCTTATGAATGGTATAAGGCTTTTAAAGAAGGCCGAGAAGTAGTAGTAGACTTGCCTCGTTCTGGTAGACCTTCAACCGCTACGACCAAAGAAAACATCGACAGAATCAAGAAGCTAGTGCTCGAAAATCGACGTATGAGTCTGAGAGAGTTGGCTAGTGAGGTGAACATATCTTTTAAGTCCGTCCACAACATTCTCATTGACATTTTAGGCATGAAACGCGTCGCCGCTCGACTAGTTCCAGAAGAGCTCAATTTTGTTCAAAAAGCGCAGCGAAAGCATGTCGCTGAAGACATGGTTTCCCGAGCTTCTACGGATCCGACCTTTATGAAACGTATAATAACTGGCGACGAGACATGGGTTTATGAGTACGACATGCAAACAAGCCAACAGTCTTCAGAATGGCGTCTCGAAAACGAGCCGAAACCCAAAAAACCGCGGCAAAGTCGCTCCAAAATCAAGGTGATGCTGACAGTTTTTTTTGACTACCGTGGTGTGGTTCACTCTGAATTCCTTCCAGAGGAAGAAACAGTGAATAAAGAATATTATTTAGGCGTCATGAAGCGTTTGCGTGAGAGTATCCGCCGAAAACGTCCAGATTTGTGGCAACACAACTCATGGATGCTGCACCATGATAATGCACCATCACACACAGCCATTATAGTGAAAGAGTTTTTAGCGAAAAATTCAACAAAAGTTCTCGACCAAGCACCATATTCACCTGATATGGCTCCGTCTGACTTTTTTTTATTTCCCAAGTTAAAATTACCACTTCGAGGAAAACGTTTTGAGTCGATAGAAGCCATAAAAGAAAATTCGCTGAATGAGCTAAAGGCCATACCGCAAATAGCCAATGAAAAATGTATGGAAGACTGGGTGAAGCGTTGGAGATGTTGTATTGCAAGCGATTGGGCCTACTTTGAAGGCGATAAAATAAATTTAGATGAATAATATGTATTTTTTGTTTTATTGACAAATTCCCGATATTTAGTACACAGAAGGTATAAACGGAGTTATTAATGTCACCCTACGTCTGAGTACCTACGTGGCCGCGTCGTACCTACGCCCGAGACGTTTTGGTAGGTAGTTATTGTCTGGAGTGTAGGGTGCATGCAATATAATTTTCTTTGGAATAGTTTGACAAAAATTGATGAAAAAAAGTCGATCTTTTTATGAGCGAAATATGTTATTATAATACACTACGGGACTAATCGCGCACTAAAATTACGAGATAAATAAATACCTCATCATCCCGACGTTTCAGCCGATTTGCATCGACCGTGGTCACGGGTAGACTGAGCGAAATACATATGTTCTATTAACGATATCTATTGCGTGATAAAAATTTGTGCACTGAATAAAAAGTCATGCTGTATGGCAGTTCTTGGTAGTCGGAGATCTCTGTAACTTGTGTAGTAGTAATATCTAAAGTGGTTGTGGCTTGTGAGCTCCGTAGTCATAAAATTTGCTAATAGATACATGATACATCCACAGCACATTCTGTTACTATACCTATTAAAGTTTACAAAAACTTAACTCGACCATGAGAAATAAGCTAGGAAGCGATGAACTAAGCAATACGACGACGAATACGATAAGACAATATTTTATTTCTTTCACATTAAGAAACATACATAAGTTATACATCACTTTATTTATAACTAGTTTTTGTCCGCGGATTTGCCCGCGTGGTATTCTGCTTTTGATGCTATCCCATAGGAACACTTTATTTTTCTGGCTTATGTCACTTTCCATCTTTCAAACTATGTCCATGTCAAAAACCAAGTCAATCTGTTGCTCCGTCACTGCGTGAAATAGAAACAAACCAATAAACCAACTATCATACTTTCAGATTTAAAAAATTAGCAAGGACTAGAAAGGAAATTATTAAGTTTGTGAGGTTTTCTTCTACTTGAATCATCTCTTCTTATCCTAAGTCCCCACATCGGGGCAGAGGGCTGATACAATGTTACGCCATTCCTCTCTGTTCTGTGCCTTGCGTTTCACTTCGCTCCAAGTCAGTCCGATGCTTTGGGCCTCAGCAGTGATGGAGCGCCGCCATGTTTGTTTCGGGCGGCCAGGTTTTCGCCGGCCTTGTGGATTCCAATCCATGGCTTGCCTAGGAATGTGATCCAGCTCCCTGCGCAATGTATGGCCAACCCAGTTCCACTTACGGCGCCGTATTTGCAGCTCTATAGGATCTTCATGGCATTCCCTCCAGAGGTCTATATTGGACAACAGCTGATTATTTTTTTGAGTTTTGACAAAAGTCATAGAACAAAAGTTGTTAGTTTTGATGTACAGAATAAGCCCCTAAAAGGATGCTAATTGATTAGAAATAACACTGTATAATAAAATATAAAATAATCAAAACTTAACCTGTCTTATCAAAAACTTAACTCCTTGCCACAATCGTGTAAAATGTGATATCCTGCGTTTGTAGAGATTGCTGGACATCGAAGCAAAAAAAACTGCCGTAGATAAATAGTCCAACTTCACTGTCCGTTTTAATTGAGCTCTCTCCCGAAATTCTTTTCCGTTATTTGTTTCACAATCTGGAAATCTGATACATTTTTCATCCAGTCTCGTGAACGTGCCAACCGTTACTGCCTACTTTTTTAAGTTATTTAAAACAAAGATCGTGCCCTGTGGTATCACGTTCTTAATTTTGAAAGTAGACGATTGGGCAAGCCAAAACTTATTTATATACTCGTACAGAGATAGCCCATAAAATTACTGTCATAAATTATGGACGACAGATTATAACTATTTATCTATGGGCCTTATTAGTAAGTACAAGTAGCCCAACGAGCTATGGAGAGGGCTATGCTCGGAGTCTCTCTGCGGGATCGAATCAGGAATGAGGAGATCCGTAGAAGAACCAAAGTTACCGACATAGCCCAACGGATTAGCAAGTTGAAATTGCAATGGGCAGGGCATATAGCGCGGAGAACTGATGACCGGTGGAGTCGAAAAGTTCTCGAGTGGAGACCACGTACCGGCAAGCGCAGGGTAGGACCCACAAGGTGGACGGATGACTATGGATCTCCAATAAGACCCAACCGGTCTAATTGGAGATCCATAGGGGAGGCCTATGTCCAGCAGTAGACGTTCTTTGGCTTATGGATGGATGGATGATGTATTGGTATTGGTAAGTATGTTATTTGTTGCAACGCATAGTACAAAGTTTTGCCCAAAGTTGCTTTTATTAAGAAACGCAGATATAGAGTAGCTTTAAATTAATCTTTGAATAATCTTTCAGCCACTTTGTTTCTCAGTAAACTGTGGGGCGTATATACACCTCTAGGTCTAATGGACATTCCGCGCGATAGAACTAAGCGTTTCGAATCCACATTCCTCATGCGGACAGCCAAAATGTGGATTGCTTTTCCTGGGTCTGTCTTCCCGCAAAAGTACAGCGTGGATGTCTTCAAATCCCGAGTAAAAAGTATCTTTTAGGTAAGTGTGCTACATCCTAGACCGCATATCTTCTTAACATCAGGTAGAATGTAATCAAAACCTAACCTATCCTACTAATATTATAAACGCGAAAGTTTGTGAGGATGGATGTATGGATGTTTGTTAATCTTTCACGCAAAAACTACTGAACGGATTGAGATGAAACTTTGCTATAATATAGCTTATATAACAGAATAACGCATAGGCTATAAATTATAATGATATTTTGTCAAAAATCAAAATATCATGCGGGCGAAGCCGCGGGTAAAAACTAGTACGAAATAAAAAAAAACATAATCAGTCATAAGTCGCGCGACGTCACAATATAACCTTTTTCCACCTCACCTACACAGTTTCAACATAATATAAGACATGTATATTACTAAACGGTGTCATTGCTTCAATATAAATATTTTAAAATACCAAACCCGCCGAATACTTCTGAATAGTCGTGCAAAATTTCGCAAGCCGACTCTGCTCCAGGTTCGTAATCTCGCACCATGAGGCCCACTTGACCCGCCACGTCAATAGCGTGAATGCTATCTAGGCTAGTGAGGACTCGCTCACCTCCTTTGAATCCAAACTATGGCGCATCAAAGGAATAATCTTCTATGCGGGCTTTTAAAGGATTACAAGACTAGTAAGTTAGTGCTAGCAACAAAAAATTTGGTTGTTTGTAAAGACGGTTTACGGACGATAATTTTACATAATAACGTTATAAGAAATCGTTATTAAGGTGACGCATTGATAAACTATTGTTTCGAAAATTCTCCCTTTACTCGGACAAAAAAGCGGTCGCGCACGACGGGATCGCGCCAAAGCGGCGGGCGGGAGTGAGTTTTTAATTATTTACTCATAATGTACACTTTAAAAAAAAATATCTTCTCGGTTTATTTCATAGAATAGCGGTCTGGCTATTTTATTCGTAAAAAATAATGGGGTGTTATCGCTGATAATTCTGAGCATTCGAATTATTAAACTTATTTTTGGTAAGAAATTTGTAATTTTTTTTTAATAAAGTCGGTTATTTTTGAAATTCTGCCCGGTTCATCAAATTTCACAAAATGTTCCCTTATCTATGATATTTTTTAAATTTGAATCAATATTATTCGTCCTCTCACATTGCGCATTCAAAAGTACTCGTTTTCGTGTCTCTCGGTCCGATGCTTCGTCTTAAATCAACAACTGCATCAAGCCGAATGCTTAGGCCAATCGTGCCTCTCTATCTCTTGTTTCACGATTGCGTGCGCGGCTCAGGCGGAACGTGACAATTTTTTGCGTGTACAGCCGGCGTCCATCGATTTATAACACGTTATCACGTCAAATATGTATTGTTCTGCTATGTAATGTTCGCTCAGGTCTTGTTAGATTTCTACGCATGCATGCTTAGAAATAGTAATAAATTTATAGTAGACGCACCGGTTATGGCCACTGCCCCGGTTTTGACCATTTGATGTCAAAATTATTGTATAAATAGATCATGTTACACCATAAATTTTGTTTGTGTGAATGTCAAAGTTTGAAAAATTCTCTAAAAATATTATTTTAACATTAAAATTAATAGTGGCTAACTATGATATTATCATCGCAACAACCAGTGCATCTACTTATACAGGGTTATTTCTAATCAATTAGCATCCTCTTAGGGGCTCCTATCCTTTTTTGTTCTGTAACTTTTGTCAAAACTCAAAAAAAAAAGATTTTTTGAGATTTGACAAAAGTCATTGAACAAAACTGTTAGTTAGAACAAAGTTGTTAGTTTGATGTACAGAATAAGCCCCTAAAAGGATGCCAATTGATTAGAAATAATCTTGTATAGTAGGTTATTTTATTAGTTAGTCGTATAACAAAAAAAAAAAACATATTGCTGTTGTTTCAAATTCAAATTCAAAAATTCAAAATTAATTTATTGACTCAATTAAAATAAATAACATATAATGACAATGAGCTTCAGATCTCCAAACTAAGGCTAGCTTGTATTTCAGAGATCTGTGCTCCCTTAACAAGACTTATTAAAATAGAATAGCGGTAATAAATTAGTGATTATTCAAGTAATTACAATATAATATTGGTTAATATAATTGTACACAGCATAAAAAAATATTTGTCAAAAAATTGAAAAAGCAATAATATTTAAAATATTTAAAATTCTTATTGATTACACAGATTAATATAATTCATTTGGTCAAAAATTTCGATTAAAAAGAATAAAATATAATTAATTTCAATATAAATTCCTCAAAATAAAGAGTCTCCGGTATAAAGTATGTAGTGAGTGAAGTGTATGGATGAGTTACCTTAGAACTGAGAGCAGGCTCTCAGTTTCTTGGTATGATAGTTTCTGTAATATGACTGAAACAGTTTTTTTCAGAGAAAATTTATTTAGCTTTTTTAGTTTCACTTGTTCCGATAGTTTGTTATAGATGTAACCCCCAAGGAAGGAAAATAACCTTTGTTTGAAAAACGTTCTGGAGCTAGGTAGTTTGAACACCTTATCGGTACGACGTTTGGTGAGAGTTTTAGTTTCTGAGATTTGTGGACACAACTTATGCTGTTTTAAAATAATCCTCAATAGAAAGTTTATGACGTATGCATAAGTGTAGTAAATATATTGCTTTAACAGTAGCTATTTTTTTTAAAGAAAAATAGGGGTTTTAATCCATCAACTAGTCAACTAGTTATCTAAGAAATTTACAAGGAATCCATATTCTATCAAAATACTAGACGAATTTTTTAAATCAAACGAAATGTGGGTGCTTGCCGTAGCTTAATTTAGGAGACTTTAAAAACCTAAAAAAATTCTATACTTGCATGAAAGACTTATCGTTTTAAGTTATCACAGATATAGTCCTTTACCTTTTACCTTTCTGCTTTATAGTCGAAAGGTAAAAATATCTAAGATAACTTAAAACGCATTTCCAGGTTTTTCTTAGTAAAATTTACCAAAATAAAAAAAATAATGCGACTATGTTTAATTTAACCTTATCTTATAATTATTTCAAGTGCTATAAATATCAAGCCACCTACATGGATGGATGTATACAGATCAAGATTTCGATGAGTGAATTTTACAAGAAAGGATAACGATACAAACCAATTTATAAGCAGTCTTACCCATTGTTCTTTAGTATTCATTTGCATTCTCTATAGCGCTTTAGCTCATTAGCTAAAGGAATTTTGAAATAGTAATATCCATAAATTTGTATAGTTTATAGGGAAATGGAACACACTAAATTTCCAAAGCAAGCAGTTCTTAGAAACTGATGCGAAACATTGAGGAAACCAGCTGAATACCTTATTAGTACAGGGTAAATCAGTACAGAGACTAAATTTTTAAATATAGAGACAAAATAAGCCACTATTTAAATGCGGTAAATTTAACAGCAACATAATAGTAGATTGTATCATATGGGAGCAAAATAATATTTTTACGGCGAGGGCGCTTTTTTGTTTGAGTAGAATCCTGAACGTAGCGAGGGATTCAAAGTACGTCGCCCGAGCCAAAAATATATTTTGCGCCCGAGTGGTACACTCTACACTTCATCACCTCTATGAGAAATTAAAAGGCGCCTCATATTTTACTATATTGTTATTTAATAAAAAGTAGAGTAACAACTACATTGAAATTAAATAGTATCTAATAATAAAACAAAGGAAAACTTATATTTACATTCTTTTCATTCATTTTCTTGGCGCTGAACACTAACATTACAAATACTTCCAAATTCAAAAAGTGCGCGGCAAAGATCATTCCGTGGCACTTATTTGTTCCAAATTCAAAAAGTGCGCGGCAAAAATAAATTTCGTCGCAGTATAAAGTTTCTTATAGAAAACACCTCCTGTGGACGCACTTAAAGGCGAACCAAGTAAACCTTTTCGAATAGATGTGATGAAAAATATATTGCAACGCAAATAGTGAAAAAGAAACAGGGCTACTCTAAATTGCTATTATAATTACGAAGGCGCCTCTAAAATTGGGCCTAATAACCTTTTAACAAGTTATCTAATTGTTCTTTTTAGGGTTCCGTATTTTCTGCAACAATGTCTACACTTTTATAATATCGCACTAATAACACAATAGTGTTGTAACTCAAAATCGATCATTTTTCAGAATCAACGAAAAACGCATTACTCACTTTCTATTAGAGATACAAATGAAATAAAAGCTTTATGAGATTTTAAGATAAAATGAAAGATATTATAGTTTAACAAATATTAAAAAAATATTGTAATAGTGAAGTTATTTAGGAATTTCGAGTTAAGACAGTATTACTCCGAACACAGTTTTCAAAATAAAATATTATTTTTAGTTACATCGTTATTGATGAAATATTTTGTGTTACGACAGATTGAATTATACATTTTCTCAACGATGTTAGGTGATTTTTTGTTACAACAATAGGTATTAGAAAATTAGATATTATCTAATTTTCTAATACCTATTTAAAATTCTCGTGTCGCGGTGTTTGTTACCAAACTCCTCTGAAACGGCTGAATCGATTTGTATTAAATGTTGTACGATATGCACATATCGGATAGGTTTCAAAATCGACCATCATATATTTACTATACCCATAACTGGTATATTTTTTTATATAGCAAAATTTCGTTTGCCGGGTCAGCTAGTATAAATTATAAATACCTATTTTTATCGCTTTTAATGAAGGTATTTCGTTAAAAATGTGTGGTGTACTATAATGACATACATCTATAGACTATCTATAAGACTTGTTACAGTCAATAGTAGACCTCGCATTTTCACAAACTTATATCTCGACTGGCTCTTGGCCGATTTCGTTTATACTTGCAAAGGTGACATCCACAAAATTGAACCAGGATGATATATACATCATTTGAAAGCTTGATATATGGGCTTTTCAAAAATATTAATTTAGATTTTTTTATCCCTCCATTTTTTTAAATGTGAAAAATAAATTGTATGAAAAATAATAATACAGCTTTGTATTTTTTCTAGTTTAGCAATAATAAATGGCTTCTATCATTATTTAATTTGCATTCGTAGCTGGTTCTTCTACATTCATCTCTTAATTTGCTAAAACTAAAAATTAAAACCTAGCAGTGTGACCAGTTAGTAGGAACAATGTGACAAAAATCACTTAAAAACTGTGTCTAATTGGTAATAATGCTTCCATTTACCAATAATGGAGGTTACTTAACCAGGGTTTCAAGAGATAAACTACCTATTGAGCCAAATACATTTAATATGAACTTTCTCGAAATGTAACGAGTGTGAATGTGCTTAGAATTTTTGAATATTATTGTACCTGCCTCCATACATTTTGTGGACATCTCCTTTTATTAGGATTTAGATACCCAGCAATGTTTCCAAATATTATCAAAACCGGTTAATAAGCCGCGCTATAGCAATTATCCCACCTTTTTGAGGGAAATACCCCTGCAATCAAAAGTCACCGAAAAAAAAAATCCAAAATATAAAAAACCCGAGTACCAAGTTTCGTCAAGGTTCGTCGAAAAATGCGACGAGTAGAAGAGAATCAACATTCGAACCAACTAAAGCAAATTCGTCGAGAAACGGAGACCTCTCTTACTTCAATCGCTCGGTCACTTACCACAATACCAGTTTTTGTAAACTTACGATAAATAGTGCAGTTGTGAATAATAAAATCGGCCAAGCGTTATAGCAAGAGCTGGACTCGCGGAAGGGTTCCGTACCGTATAGGAGCCCCCTAAGCCTCACTTTAAGCGTCTGCCTGTTGCCGTTATTAATATCGAGCAAAAACCAGGAAAAAATTACGTTTGTTGTACCTTAAATAATTGTTTGATTATGTTTTTAGTATTTATTGTTATAGCGGTAAGAATGATGTAATAAATTAAATACCTACATCATCTGTGAAATTTTCAACTGTCTAGCAATCACGGTTCATGAGATACAGCCTGGTGACATACAGACGGATGAACATCGAGTAATAGGGTCCCATTTTTACCCTTCAAGTACGGAACCCTGAAAATGAAGATGAAGAAAATATTAAATTTCGCGCGCTGAACTAGGGCAACCGCCTATCTTGGGTAACTTTCCTTTCTATAGTGGAAGCCTATATTGAGCGCTCCATCTCAGAGTTGTCTTCATCGTTTCATGTTATAAGGCTAGTTAGTCGTTCCCTGGAACGACAACCGGAACAATAAACTGCGGAGTAACTGATCGTGTTCTGTAAAACGGGACGATTTGCATAACACTGGTTGGTTGTTGTCGCTAGTCTGGGAGCTAGCGGACTGCATCGATGACTCGCGTGCCTTGCGTGAAACTACGTAGAAAAAAAGTTGAATATGAGAAGTGTAACTTTGGTAATCGACGAAGCAAAGCGAAGGTCTATGCTTCAATACGAAGATTTTTCTTACGTCTGTCTGGATGTTGATTTTTGTCTGCAAGTCGCATTTTTTCAGAATCGCGAGTATGAAACAAATCGATCTGGAGCGAGTAGAAATATAATGACAAATTATATGGATGGATTTTTTGCCGTCGGCGATTTTTGGTTGTGGAGGAATCTATTCCCTTAAAAAAATGGGGGGAAATTGTCGCGAGATCTACTGTTCCGAGAACTAGTAGTTATTAGAGTTAGAGCCACTTGTCTACACCACACTCATGCCCGTAATTAAGGTCATAACTAATCAACGAAATATCATAATTTTTTACCAATAGTACACCGATAGAAATACAAGTTTTACAAAAATAATACCAGTATCTATGGTATTATTTTACAAAAATAATACTAATGATACCAGTATCTATGGTATCATTTTGTCGAGATTTGTTGAAAAGTGCAACCTGTAGGCTAAAACCAACATCTGAACAGAAGATAGCAAAATCGTCTAGTGGAAACGGAGATCTCTTTCACTTCGTTCGCTCGATCAATAATATGGTGTAGTGTATTGTTGTGTTATTATCAAATCCGCATAGACGCTTCTAGTAAAGTGTCCATTGCTTTAGTTAGACATTAGAGGTTGTCTGGAAGAAATCGCGTTTAGCGATAAGACCACCTTTAGTACCATTCTTCTGTCATTTTTCTTCTTCTGTTATGTTTTATTATTTGTGGTGTCAATAAGATGTTCTTGTATTGTATTGTATCGTATTGCTTTACTGAGATACGACTTGGACTATGTTTGGACTTGACTGCTACTTTTTTGCACTGTGACCCTTGATAAAAGCCGTGGTGGTCAAGAGGTAGTGACACCCGCCTTACAATCGTGAAGTCGTGGGTTCGAATCTCCGGTCCCGTACCAATGAGTTCTTTGGAATTAAATTTATGTATGTAATTTCACACCACAGGCTTTTCGGTGAAGGAAAACATCGTGAGGCAACCTGCATACGTCCGTAGAAGAAATCCACCAACCCGCACTGGGCCCGCGTGGTGGATATGGCCCAATCACCCTTCGTGGGTAGGCCTATGTCCTGCAGTGGACTACTAAAAAGGCTGGTACAGTACAGACCCTTGATACAATATCATAAATGTTAAAAATGTACACTTGGTACTGGCAAATGCAATAACCATAAGACGTCAAAATATTATAAAAATAAGAAGAACAATACATAAACACATTTTCGTTTTCTATGATACGTGTAAACCTAAAGATTATATAACCCTAATAAATTAGAATTTAAGTGTAAGAGAATTGTGCATTAGGCGCTGCCATACCTGTTTATTCTGGTTTTGGTTTCATCTCAAAACACACGCCTAAGCTCTTTCAGTGATTACAAAATATTGTCATATCTCCCCGACTTACAATACTGGTACGGTAGCATTAACATAAAATAGGCATTTTAGCGCACAAATTCTTAAGGTTTCTCTTATTTAAGCTTGCCACGACGAAGATAATAATTTATAAGAGTGAAAATATTTTATTTTATTTTTATCTCTAGATTATTTTGAGTTAGTGCGACTTTGTATGTAAAGCGGCGTTTTTATCTCTTTATATATACAGGGTTATTTCTAATCAATAAACATCCTTCTAGGGGCTTATTCTGTACATCAAAACTAACAACTTTTGTTCTACGACTTTCGTCAAAACTCAAAAAAAATGTTTGTTGTTCCATAGAAAAATTTTGTTCACCCGCGACAAAATGTATGGAACAGCTGATTTTTTTTGTACCTGTGTATGTCACTAAACTCCTCCTAAACGGCTTGACCAATTTGTATTCGTTTTGGTGTCGCCCTGAATGGCTTAGATTAACAAATCAGCCCGGCAGTGAAATTAAGTTTGCCGGGCCACCTAGTATTTTTATATAACTCTAAAGACTAAAACTGAAATGTCAGTCGCAAGATACTTTTACAACATGATATTTATAGGTAGAGTCAGGTTGGAAATCTGTTACTGATAAGATAAATCAATGTTTTGACACTAGGTAGGTACTCACTCGAAAGCCTGATGAAATTCGAGCAGGGTAATTTTGCATAATAACGCAAAATATCTGTACAAAATATGCGTAAAATATTAAAAATTTGGTCGAACGAAATTTGCGAAAATAAATAAATACTTAAGCACGTTATGTTACGTTATGTGGATAGAGAATCAGGGCAAGTTCTTCTTCACTGTGACTTGTATTGTAAATTTACTCAAAATTTTAATTTCAAATAAGTACCTAGAATATTTTCATTAACTTTTGGAATGGCTGCCAATTTTGATATCTGCTAATCTGCGCATCACAATCCGATACCATTTCTCGCGTTTTCTCTATTATAAATTTTATGACAGGAACTCATTTAAATTGACATAATAGAATTTGAACACTTCAATACCAAGATTATTTTTTGCAAAAAATAGCATGACCAACTTCACCCGTGCACAGAATTCGCGAATATTTCGCACGGATCGATGTAGCATTTAGCACATTATTGTTGATTTATCAAAAACAACTCATCCGATTTCGATAAAATTTAAATGGTACCAATTTCTAAGTATACTCTTTCCAATAAAAAAAGAATTATTGAAATCGGACTTCTACGAAAAGAGTAATGCGTGGTTATACATAAAAAAAAATATTTACGCGTCGAATTGTATACCTCCTCCGGTGGTTTGTCGGTCAATTATATCGCCTTATTACCAAAACAAAAGAAACAAATACTTGCGCAAAATAGCGTACTCCATGTTACGATCCACTTTGCTTTCAAAATACTTTTATTTAGTCATCGACTTACATAACTATATTTGTAGAAACGGTAGAACAAGGGTTTGGAAAGGATTGCACTACAGGCTAAGAAAAAAACACCACCAGTACGCTTATCAATAAGAGTAACTCAAATTTTTCTTACTCCTTTACTCGTATAACTCTAATTGAGTTGCATTGTGAGCCTTGCTACGAGTATGAAATACTTAAAACCAAATTAGAATTTGCGAGCCACGTAAGTGTTTGTAATCAAAACCAGTCGTAACTATACGTAATGAGTTTTTGGTCCAATAATACACATTTTTGTAAATGCAATATCTTACTTTTATTCGTCGCTAACCAAAACTGACATGACACATTAAAAACAAAACAAAATAGTTTTCTTCTTAAAATAACTAAATACTCTTTGGTCAATACACCACATTCCTCCCCAACTAATTAACAAAAACCATAACAATAAAATAACTAACACCTATAATTAACATCTAGATTCCTAGTCCCCCTAACAGGATACCGGCGTACAAGTTGTCGTTCTGGCGATCCTTGCTCAGTGTCAGAACTAGATATAAGTCCGGAAGAAGACGCATCTAAAAATTCGTCTCCGGAATTCACATCTCTTTCCTCCCCCAATACAATACCACCACTTTCATTTTCAGGAATCCTAGGACTCGCGGAAGAATCCAATATATTCGTTTCTATTCTTGGAGTTGGCTCCGGAATTGAATAATCTCCGAAACAACTGACATCATCCTGATCTTCACAGTCCGCCGACAAACGTCCCTTGTACGCCAATAACTGATCTATATGTTTCTTAACCGTAATATTTAACACTGGTATAAAAACAATAAACATCCTAGAGCCAATACAACTTTGAACGATTCCTCGCTTCCAGGTATGCTTATTACCATTGTTGAAATAATATTTTACCAAAACATTGTCGCCAATAGAAAAATTATTTTTTCTTTGTCCATACTGTTTACTCTGCGCAACTTGTTTATTAAAAACATTATTAGTGGCCAATGCAGACGATGACGAAGGTGCAACTTTAGAGGCTCGCAACAAGTCGAGTCGACACCGCAGAGGTCTCCCTAACATCAACTGGGCTGGAGAAAATCCCGTAGTTAAATGAACGGAATTCCTATAATCAAACAAAAATGTATTCAACCTCGCCAAAATTACCTTCTGACTATCTGCGCTAGATAAAATAGCTTTTAAACCGTTCTTAACAGTTTTTACGCAGTTTTCTGCCTGCCCATTTGATGCGGGGTGGTAAGGAGCAATTGTCAAATGCTTAATTCCATTCAGACTGCAAAAAGATTCAACTTCATTGAAGCAAAAGTTTGATGCATTGTCAGTAACCAAAGTACGCACTAGCCCGAATCTGCTGAACATCTCGCATAACTTGCTTATAACAGTTTCACTGTCAGTCTTTTGCATTGAAAAGCATTCAACCCACTTAGAGTAAGCGTCGATTGCAATCAAATATTGCTTGCCATACAACATAAACATATCTAAATGCACACAGTCCCAGGGACGCTCCGGGTATGGCCATGGTGCAAGTGGCGCGTGTGGAGGATTGCTACGTAAAGTGTTACAAACATTACAAGAACCAACTTTTTCTTCTATGTCCTTGTCGATATTAGGCCACCACATGCGTGATCTTGCTTCCGATTTGGTTCTTACTACTCCAAAATGAGAACGGTGTAGTTCATCTAGCAGTCTTTCTCTAAACAGTGACGGAATCACGACTTTATGACCGCGCATAATACAACCGTTTTCCACAGAAAGTTCGTGACGGCATAAGAAAAACGGTTTTAAAACCACGTCATCAATTTTAGATGGCCAACCTTCACTGGAAAATTTACACACCTTATTTAAAATCTCATCGTGCTTTGTCTTCTCTTTAACGTCATCTAACGTAATTTGAAGTAAAATTGTATCTCCAATGAAATTGACATACGATGTATTGTCCGTACGCTCCTGCAAATCGTTCACAATTGGAGAATCAACCGAACGCGATAAGAAATCTGCCACATTTTCTTCACTTTTGACGTATTCAATTTCAAAATTATATGCTGACAGAAACAACGCATATCGCTGCAGCCTATTAGCTGCCAAAACAGGCACACCTTTCTTACCGCCAAAAATAGCCAAAAGAGGCTTGTGGTCGGTACGCAAAATAAATGGTTTTGACCGCCCATAAAGATAGTGATGAAATTTCTTTACTGCGAAAACGATAGATGTAGCCTCCTTCTGTATCTGCGCGTAATTAACCTCAGCCTTCGAAAGAGAACGAGACGCGTATGCGACAACGCGCTCGCTGCCATCCGGCTGTCGCTGCGCCAACACGGCGCCCAGGCCGACCGGGCCAGCGTCACACGTCACAATCGTGGGATATGCGGGGTTGTAATGCGCCAAAACGCGTTCCGACGCCAATTCCTGTTTGATTTTATCAAAAGCTTCTTGTTGTTCTTTATCCCACACCCACTTGATACTTTTCTTCAATAAATTGTGCAACGGGCTCAAAACAGATGAAGTTTGAGGAACAAAACATCTATAATAGTTCACCATTCCCAAAAATGACTTCAGTTGCGTTGTGTTTTTTGGTGAACTACATTTTAAAATCGCTTCCACTTTTTTCATCGACTTATGAAGTCCATCTTTGTCTATTACAAACCCTAGGTATTCTACTGACTTTTTGAACAACTCGCATTTGTCCCGCTTGAGTCGCATACCAGCCTCCTGCAAGCTGGCCAGCACTAGCTCCAATCGCTGCAAATGGATAGCCTTATCAGGGGCCGTTATGAGTACATCATCCAAATAAATACATACTCCATCAATATCCCCGAGTAACTGCTCCATAGTACGTTGAAAAATGAAAGGGGCGTTAGACAATCCAAACACAAGCCTAGTATACCTATATAGACCTTTGTGTGTGTTAATACACGTCAATTTCTTCGATTCATCTAATTCGAGTTGGTTATAGGCTCTTGACAAATCGAGTTTTGTAAACGCCACCCCTCCATGTAGCTTAGCGAATAAATCTTCTATGCGCGGAAGAGTATAGTTATCCAAATACAAGCCTTTGTTTACCGTCACGGAAAAATCCCCGCAAATTCGGACATCTCCATCAGGCCGTAACACCGGTACAATAGGTGTTGCTATATCCGAATGATCACTTTTTTCCAAAATGCCCAACTTCAACATTCTGTCTATTTCCTTCTCAACTAAAGGCTTAACTTCCAAAGCAACTGGACGTGGCTTGAAGAACTTCATCTCAGCGTCTGGTTTCATTTTAAGGCTCACCTTATATTTATTGAACCTGCCTAATTCGTCATTGAACAGTTCAGAATACTTCTCCAATAAACTCTCACATACATCTTTCTCAACGCTCAATTTATTACAGTCCAGACTACAAACATGTAAATTGAACAATTTCATAAAGTCGCGTCCAAGCAGCGGCGATCGCTTCACGTTTGTCGATAAAACAAAAAAATTAATCGGCCTAGTGCGTCCTTCGTATGTTACTGGCAAAGATAAACAACCTTCAGGCAAAATCTTAACACCCGTGTAGTAGTTAAACACTTCGTTGCAAGGTTGCAAACAATGATGGCTGCTCTTGAAAAATTGCCTATAAACTATTGCAGGTAAAATAGAGACAGCACTACCACAATCGACTTCGCATGACATTTGCCTATCACCTAACGAGACCTCCCGCAATATCGGCCCATCTTTGTTGGATTCTTCAATATTAAACAAATTATAAATACCTTGTAACTTCTCGTCATCATCCTCCCCTATATAATTGCTATTTTGGACCTTCGCCTTGCACATCTTTTTTAAGTGTCCTTTTTGCTTGCATACCTGGCACGAATAATTAACAAACCGACACGAATCTTTTCCATGATTTTTATAACCGCATACTTCACATCGTTTAATCACTTTTGCGGTATTCATAGTAGCTTTTCCACCTGCGGCTTGTATCGCGAAGACGGGATGCGCAGAGACCGCTGACGCCTGCGCGCCAGCCGCGGCTCCACCAGATTGCGCCGACTGCAGCGCCGATCGCGCATAGCGCACACTTTGCGCTAACTCCAATGCTCTTCCGAAAGTTAACGTTTCGATATTTTCAGCAAACAATTTTTCCTTCTCCTTGGCATTTTCTAGTCCCAAAACAAAACGATCTCGGAGGGCTGTTTCCAACTCAGATTTAAATCCACAAAACTGAGCCAAACTGCGCACCCGCGCTGCCCACTCGGCTAAGTCCTCACTGGGTCGCTGCTCTGCCTTATAAAAGTTGAATCTTTCGGCAAAAGTGCTCTTTTTTGGCGAAAAATGTTTATTTAATTTTTCTGTCAACACCGAAAATTCGACACCATCTAGGTCATCCGGAAAAACCAAGTCTCTTGCAACACGATATGTCTCCTCCACTAAGGCAGTGAGTAAAAGCGCTCGTCGTTTTAATCCAGCTTTATCAGTTTCGCTAGTAATGTCGTTTGCAGTACAAAACTGGACGAATCTACTGATGAAAATGTTCCACTCTTGACTTCGGTGGTCGAACGTGAGGTTGCCCCCGAATAAGGCCGAACTACCCATTCTAAGTTCACAGCAACACTTTTTCACACGTTGATTACTATCTCGTCGCCAATTAATGAGTTTTTGGTCCAATAATACACATTTTTGTAAATGCAATATCTTACTTTTATTCGTCGCTAACCAAAACTGATATGACACATTAAAAACAAAACAAAATAGTTTTCTTCTTAAAATAACTAAATACTCTTTGGTCAATACACCACAATACGTCATGTCAAAAGTCTGTTTTTTGCGACTGGTAAAAGTTGTATGATGAGTACATGTAAATGTGTACTTTGCAAAGCAATATTTATAAATTATCTTTAAAAATAGAGAAAATAGGAAAAATAAAAAAATAATTTCACTTCAAAATGACCATTATGTCGAATTTATTTATTTTATTTTATTTTATTTATTTGGGATAACAAACAATAGCACAATTTACAATACAAGAAAACAATTAACCAAATACATTAGTAAATGTGCCACCAACTACATTATCCACCATTTACTAAATAGCAAGTGTCTTTGCTGGCATGGTTTTCTAAGTACATACATAAATATATTTCAGAAATAATTTTGAAAGTAATTATACCATATTTAAACAAATATAAACCAAGTATTTTCTTTTAAGTAAAGCTACCTATCACAGCTTTTTTAAATCTAGTTTCAGACAAAGCAAAAATATCTATATCTACGAAATGTCTATTGTACGAATCCACCAACCGGTGCAGAGGCGCTCGTTTACCAGCGTTGGTTCTTACTCCAAGAGATTCAACACTAAGAAGTGGGTAGGAACGTGTGCTTCTACGCGTAACCGTTCTAGGACAAATATAATACAATTGGTTGGTGAGATCGCAGCAATCGTATTTATAATTAATTATACCATGTAAAAACATTGCACCGAGCAACAGTCGACGAGAGCCGAGGGACATAATCTCATATTTCTTCAGTAAAGATTCGTAATCAAGATAAGAATGACAACATCTATAATTTACAGAACGTAAGAACTTATTTTGTACCTTTTCAATCATATCACTGTATTTGTGATAAAAAGGGTTCCATATTTGGGTGGCATACTCAATACGCGGTCTGACAAGAGACGTATATAAAGTCATATATGTGGAGGGCTTTATGAAGTTCTGAGCACATCTCATCACAAAACCATACATTTTAAGTGCAGATTTAATTATATTATCTGTGTGTACATCAAGGCACAGCTTAGAGTCTAGTGTGACCCCGAGATCTTTTACGAGCTGTACCTTGGTTAAAGAGTTGTTGCAAAGAGAATATGTAAACTGGGATAGCTTTTTCTTCTTACTAAAGGTGATACTATGACATTTTGATAAGCTTAGGTGTAGTTTATTTTTGATACAGTACTGTGATAGTCTCTCTAAGTCTGATTGAAGAAGCAAACAATCATTCATATTTTGTATGCGTCTGAAAATTTTCAGGTCATCTGCGTAAAGTAGAAAATTAGAGTAATTAAAACAAGTACTAATGTCGTTAATGAACAGAATGAATAGTAGAGGACCTAGAATGGAGCCTTGAGGCACTCCAGACGTAACACATATATAATCAGAGCAGTATCCATTGATGACAACTTTTTGAGTACGGTTTGTGATAAAGGAGGCAAACCAGCGTAAGAGATTACCCCGAATTCCGTTAAAAGCAATCTTAAATAAGAGAAGTATGTGGTCTACCTTGTCAAATGCTTTTTGAAAATCAGCATATATTGTAACAGTTTGAATTGAAGAAATAATATAACTGATCATATTCTGAGTTTCACCAACTAAAGACGTGTCCAGTAACTGTCGTGTCTTGCCTGGGTCTGTCTTCCCGCTTAAGTACAACGTGGGTGTCTTCAAATCCCGAGTAAATAGGTATCTTCTAGGTAAGCGTGCTACACCCTAGACCGCATATCTGCTCAACATCAGCATGTATGCAGTATGATATCTATCTATCTATCATGTATGCAGTATGTAGTCAAACGCAAACCTATAAGAAATAAAAAAGTCTTGTCAGTGACTAACTTATCTCAGCTAATCATTTTTATCCCGTACTTTTAACTAGCTTTTGAAATATCAACTTATACCAGGTCTATAAAACAATATAATCCTATGAATTTAGGTGATCCGGAAACAAGCTCTCGCAAAAGTGCTGTTTGCATAATAGATGACAAAAGTGAAGGAATTCGTTTTTGTATGCTCATGCTCAAAGATTTATAAAAATAAGGTCGACATTCCATCACGGATAGCTCTTATCTCCTTTGAGTTTATGTGTTTCTAACCCCATAGCGCATTGGAGCAGGCGTGAAAAAATGCTTATTTTGGGAAAAAGTAAATGGGAAAACAATACATTATGGTGTAGAGATATTTCTTCGAAATATTGTTGTTTGGTTTGAATAATACCATAAATCTGAATGTAGGATACAAAGTGTTGTTTTGGCGCAAAGCAAAGAATTTCAGAAATCAGAGGCGTATATGCTCGTCACTATTCACCCACGACCCAGGTCGTGGGTTTAAGGTGACGCATTGATAAACTATTGTTTCGAAAATTCTCCCTTCACTCGGACAAATTTTACGCGGTCGCGCTCGACGGGATCGCGCATGAACGGCGGGCGTCAGTGAGTTTTTAATTATTTACTCATAAAGTACACATTAAAAAAAATAACTTCTCGGTCTTTTTAATAGAATAAAGGTCTGGCTATTTTATTCGTAAAAAATAATGGGGTGTTGTTGCTGATAATTCTGAGCATTCGAATTATTAAACTTTTTTTTGGTAAGAAATTTGATTTTTTTTTTCATAAAGTTGGCTATTATGTTTCAATATTTTCTCCAGTTCATTAAATTTTTCAAGATTTTTCCTGATCTATGATATTTTTTAAATATAAATCAATATCTTTCGTCCTCTCAAATTGCGCATTCAAAAGAACTCGTTTTTGTGTCTCTCAGCCCGATGCCTCGTCTTAATACCACTAGACCACCAAAGCTAAAACCTATATCTCGACTTGCTCATGACCCATTTATTTTATACTCTCAAATCTTTGTAGGATTTAAATACTAAACAATCTTGCCAAATATAAGCGGCAAGCGACAATGAAGTCAAAAGGGGGCATTCCTTTTTGACGAAAATACCCTCCTAAATAGGTAGTTGAGTTGAATATGAAACACAAACAAAATTCGAATAGTTTGCTCGAATCGATGTTTACATTTTTTTCATTTTTGTTGATTTTTCAAAAACAGCTCAGCCGATTTCTATAAAATTTAAGCGGGACCATTTCAAAAGTATGAGAAAACCCTTTTGAACCAAAAAATATTTTTTTAGTCGGTTCTCAGTTAGTGAAATTATCGATGAAACATAATTACATAAAAAATACATGCAGACGAACACCTCCTTTTTGTGAAGTAGGTTAGTAAAAAAGTGGGTCGGCTTAACATCGCCATGTCGGTAACAAAATAAACTGGTACATGACAAGTTCTACAAGTTATAACGAAATGTTTTCAATGTGGCTTGTTGAAGCATTATTAACTTGTTTGTTACATGAACTCTGAGATTTCGTGACATGATTTTTGACAGAATAAGTAAAGTTACTCAGCGAAGTTAGCGAGGTGATTCGTATATTTAGTATAATATCACGTAGGTACTTATTTAATTTGAAAGATTTTGTTTTAAGTCACTACTTACTTTTACTGTAAGTCCTAAAAAACGTGCAAGTAACACCCTGAAATTCCAAAAAAAAAACATTTACAAATTAAATTCTTTTTTATTTATTTTTATGTTTGTAGTTTTCATGTAAATAGTTTATTTGATTTTTCACTCGTTATTTACGTTAAAAATGCTTTGATAAAGAAAAATGCTCGATCTTCTAAGTTTTGTCATAAAGAACATGATAGTATGACCAATTTTATCTAATACTACTATAGCCCCGGAACTACGATTTTTTCAAACCGGGGCAAAACCTTGATAGTGGGGCCCTTCCCTTCAGTGTTTGAGAAAAACTGCTAAAACTGCCAATGAGTAGCATTTTTGTGACGTTTTGTTAAAATAATAATCCTTTAATAATTTGAAAGTTTTTTATCTCATAACTTTCAGTTGTGACATAAAACAGAAACACATAAAAATATATATTATAAACAATAAAGATTACAAATTTTCACGGCGTGCTTTTTTTTCTGCGAAAAAAACTATTAGCTCCTCAAAATCCGTCACATAGGTAGTTTTGTTCAGCAAGACAGTTTTGTTATCAACAAAACTGTCCATTACTTGATAAAAACTTAAGCGATTGTAGGAAAAGAGGCTTCATTTGTATATGGCAACCCCATGAAACTGCCGCCCAGAGCAAGTGCCCTGGCTTGCCCCCTCTTATAGCCGGGGCTGTACTACTAGTTCTTTGAACAGTAGATCTTGCCAGTCGCGACACAACTCTTTAACTGAATGTTTATGAGCCATTTGGTTCATGCTTGCAAATCTTGTTAGGATTTAGGCTTATGAATATTCAGTTAAAGAGAATCAATTTCATTTTTCCTTCTTTTTAAAGGAAATTCGAAAATTGTCGACGATAAAAAGTCTGCACTGTACCAGCCTCTTTAATAGTCCACGACCTCACGATTGCAAGGCGGGTGTCACTACCTCTTATACCACTAGGCCTCCACGGCATATAAAAATTCTATCAATGTTTAAAACCTAGGTACACGCCTAGTTTCGCCGAGATTCGTTGAAAAATGAGATCTGTATGCTGAGTGTGAGTTTTGTCGTAAACATGACGCGCTCTTCGGCGAGCGCGTAAGCATGTAATTTGTATGATGAAATGTACAGCGCTACTAGCGGCGCGTTTTTGAAACACATTCACATGCTCACGAGCTTGCCGAAGAGCGCGTCATGTTTACGACAAAACTCACACTTAGCATGCTGTAGAGTTTGTGCAAAAAGAGAAGCGTCGTAGGCGAGGTCGCCCGTGTGCCATTTTACTGATTTTGTTACGTTGACAACACTGCCTGTCATTGCTAGTACAACTAAAAGTGTTTGATACTTGGTAGACAACAATGCGGTTTTCATCAGTAGACTCGCGCCTACCAAGTAGGCGGTACCTTGGCTGCTGAATCTTATTATCAATTCACCGTAACGCCACAACGGCTCTCAGTTTGCACTAACTCGATCTGAAAACCAACATCTGGTCACACAAAAGCAAAATTGCCGTGTTAAAACGAAGATCTCTCTCACTTCGTTGGTTCGATCGATAGTAAAAAATAAGCTTTTAACTGCGGTTTCGCTGTATTTTAAACTTTCGCGATTTGAACACATTATTATTATATACTACGGGACTAATCGCGCACTAAAATTACGAGATAAATAAATACCTCATCATCCCGACGTTTCGGCCGAGTTGCATCGACCGTGGTCACGGGTAGACTGAACTCTCAACAACTCGGCCGAAAAGTCGGGATGATGAGGTATTTATTTATCTCGTAATTTTAGTCCCGTAGTATATAATAATAATGGTTGCGCTGTAGTTTATGAATTTTATAACAATTTTTTATCTACCTATATATCGATCAATAAAACAAAAAAAAACCAAGTCGATAATATCGATGCAAAAGTCAAGTCAAACCATCATCATCTTCATCGTTCTGTTGCTGCGTAAAATATTAATAACGTTGTTTGTTTATTACTCTTTCACGTAGCAACGGAACCATGTATATTATCAAACCAATAATATAGTATTAGTATTATAAATAGTATTTTATTTATCTATCCAGAAAATATAGCAAAGAATATGGTCACAACCAGAATTATTTTCCCAGAAACAATAAATAAACCCAATATGTAGAGAAACAGAATAACACGAGTTATCCATTCTTCTATGACTCGTATTTATTTTATTGTGGATATAAAATGTAGAGCACTCTGGACTCAAAGATAACAAAGGGGTTCACGTAAAATATAGAGATAGTGTTTTACGGTTCCGTAAAGAATACTGTATTATAGGATTTTGCATGTAAATCGGTGTTTAGCAGGGTCAAAGAGACTATATCACGAGGTCCCAAGCAGACGGTGAAATGTCATTTAAAACCTTTTGATAATTTGTACTTGGTTGGATTAAAATCGTGTGTTTTAAGGATCTGCAATCCCTTAGCAAAATATTCGGTTTGGAATAAACTAGGATAGCTAAAAACTAAGGATAACACGACCTATCTAAGACTGGTTTTAAAAGTATCGTTTGTTTTTTTTTTATGTTTAGGGCTCAATTTGGCCACCAACTGCCTCGGTGGCTCAGTGGTTAGTGACCCTAACTTCTGGATCAAAGAGGCGTGGGTTCGATCCCCACCCAGGGCAAATATTTATGTGATGAACATAAGTGTTTGCTCTGTGTCTGGGTGTTATTTAGTTACTATCTATATAAGTATGTATTTAAAAATAAGTATATGTAGTATATCAGTCTCTGGCAGCCATATCACAAGCTTTGCTTAGTTTGGGGTCAGAGGCCGTGTGTAAGATGTCCCAAAATATTTATTTATTATTTAACTCACCTGACGGAAAGCAAAGCTGTAGCCGAGAATGAAGTATGTAGACCTAAAAGTCACTACACTCTTGACTCAATGATATCCAGATTGTAATTATCAGGTAATAACGGAGGTAGGGCATTCCAATCTCTGGCGTTCTGCAATTTGCGACCCGCCCCGGCGTCCTCCAGGTATTTTATACATATAAACCTTCCTCTTGAATCACTCTATCTATTAAAAAAAACCCATCAAAATCCGTTGCGTAGTTTTAAAGATATAAGCATGCAGAAGGACAGAGAGATAGCGGGAAGCGACTTTGTTTTATACTATGTAGTGATGAAGAAGCAAAACGCTTAGTACGAGCAGGTGGTAAGCATTTACGTCTTTCGATATTTTCACACTAGTCCGTAGTTACTAACTTTCCTGAAACAAGCAAAAGCGAGCCCAAGGCGAGTTGGAGTCTTAATAAGGATAAAATTAAGCTGGGACTCTATTATCGCGAACTCAGGTGTGAAGCCTCAGGTGGATGTTTATTGGGGCCTCACCGTGCATACGTAATTCTTCTCTGCCACTTCGTGACGCATACATTAATATAACATTATCTACAGGAGTCTCTAGAAAATTGTTTTTTTTCTAGGATATCATTTTACTCAATGTTATGATAATTTTTAGTCTAGATTTGTATCCAGACTGATCATAAAATCGTAATAAGCACAGTTATTCCATACGTATTGGCGAGACTGGATGAACTTAGTTTTAACAGCTGGCTTTTTACACGTTAATGAAGTTAGATTTACTGCGTAAGTTGGTAATTTTTTTATGTACCATAATATACTAATAAATTTATTTATTTATTTAACACTTTATTGTACACCATTTGTACAAAAAGAGGTCTTAACGCTAAATAGCATTATCTGCCAGTCAACCTACAGGTAGAAGACATTGGGAAGTATTTTTTTTTTTTTTTTTTTATTTCGAATAGGTTTGCGTTTGACTACACACTGCCTGATGTTAAGCAGATGTGCGGTCTAGGATGTAGCACGCTTACCTAGAAGATACCTATTTACTCGGGATTTGAAGACACTCACGTTGTACTTTAACGGGAAGACAGACCCAGGCAAAGTATTCCACATTCCGGCTGTGCGTATGAGGAATGAGGATTCGAAACGCTTGGTTCTAACGCGCGGAATGTCCACCATAAAAGGGTGACGCTTGAAGTAGGCATGAATAAATAGACAAAGAGATAAATTAACTAGAATCAACACATATCAAAACTATAAAAATAAGAATAATATATACTAAATAATAATACAATTTAAAATAAATAAAATACATAAACTTACATAAACTATTATGGTAAATAATAAGATGATAACTAGTAAAAGATAAAAATAGCATATCCTATGTGCTCGAGATTTTGGACAACTTTAAGTATTGCTCCCGCACAAGGCGCTTAAAGACAGCCTTCGAAGGCGCTTGACGAACAGTGGATGGAAGCTTGTTCCAAAGGCGCACCGTACACAAATGACGTACTGTGCCTCGGAGTGCTGAGAAGAAGGACATTGCAGGATCTCGGGGGCCTAGTGACAACATCTGCTGCCATGAACGTAAATAAATATTCGTAGTCTAGAGAAATATCCGGTATGCAAAATAATAGTACGGATTTCTATAATTAAGTTGATACATTTTCGGAAAACCTGATTACATAATGAAAAGCGCGGAAAATCTGGTGCAAATAAACAAATAACCGTGATTATGACTTTATAAAAATTGGTTTATTTAACTACTTTCAAAAGGAAAAAAAGTAATTCGATGTGTAAAAAATAACAAAAAATTGTATTTTCCTTGTTTAAGAACGTCTTACTTTTCAATTTGATAACTTTAGCAATACATCGTCCATTTGTTCTGTCCCGTGTAGAATACACCGTCTGATGCCTTACTTACTGTCACTACAACTTGTCGATCTGCTGCACTATATATTACGCATTACATATATTACTAAATAATACGTATTTACTGTATCTACTATTTTCTTTACCAACTAGTCTAACCATAAATCCGACAACAGTGGCGCCCCCGTTATTAGCTGTCAAGTTGTCGCTCACGGGCAGGATTCCAAGTTCAGGCACTTTACACAGGTACGATTTTAATCCGAGCAATATCGGACCGCTACAAAATTATTCAACGTACCTATTTATAGAAGTACATATTATTAATATGCGTTTCTACAGGACGATCTAGTACTCTTGTGCACCGGCAGACAAAAATACGTATATGATTGGTTCGTAGGATTTTTCAAAGTGCCTTTTGGATACGATATGTTCATGTTATAGGACCGAGGCAGATGGCACAGCAAGAGAGAGGCCTATACCCAGCAGTGGGATAAAGAAGGCTGTGGATGATGATGATAATGTTTGATATCAGTACCTATAGCAAGCTTGAGCTTGTACAATTTTTTCGCGGTTCATAAAATACAACTTTGTATTAAAATGAAACTGCGCAAACTCTATGGCAATAAATGGTACTGTACAAATCTGTACAATTATTATATTGTTTCTTTAACACCATCGAACAATACCTACTTAAAAAACTTTTGATTTGATCTCAATTTAAATATACACTTAAAGGTTATCGGTCGACAATAACTCCGGCCCGGTGTCGGATCGGATGCAATGCAAAACTTTCTCAGGTATCTTGGGTAACGTAAATATTGTTCGCGTTTTCGGGTATTCAATGTTCTTAGGAATAATAAGAAACTGTATTTGCCAATCCTTGTCAGTACGAAAAAGGGATTCTGGTTGTATCAGAGGCTTCAGAGGCTGCCGCTATACGGCGCGTATGGAATTTGTGATGTAAAAAGGGTTTCTTACCGAACTAGCTTTGTAATCTACACAGTGTTATAGTATTACCATGATATGGGGTAAGTAAAGGATCTGAGAGTAGATCACCTTGCGGTCAGGAACAAAAAAGATAATCGCTATTCTTCTTTAGAGCAGCTGAGTTTTTACGGTTTCAGTGGCGAGTTGTAGTAAAAAGTTGTTCGTTATGATGAGTATCAAGACTTTATTTTGGTTTTATCATCATATTAGATTTTGCTTCTAAGCCGTGGTGGCCTAAAGGTAGTGATACCCGCCTTGCAATCGTAAGGTCGTGGGTTCAAATTCCGGTCCCGTACCAATGAGTTCTTTGGAATTTATGTACGGAATTTCACACCACTGGCTTTTCGGTGAAGGAAAACATCGTGAGGCAACCTGCATATTTCAGTAGAAGAAATTCGATGGCGTATGCGAATCCACCAACCCGCACTGGGTCAGCCTGGTGGATATGGTCCAATCACCCTTCGTGGGTAGGCCTACGTCCTGCAGTGGACTATTAAAAGGCTGATACTTACAGTACAGTACATATTTTGGTTGTCTATGGCCGAATATAGCCTGCCTTTTGAATCTTTACTAATATTTTAAATCCGAAAATGTATTTGTTGGTTTGTGCCTCTTTCACGCAGCAACGGAGCAACGGATTGACTTGATAGATTTTTGATGAGGAGATTGAAGACGGGAGGCGGAAAGAGACATGGGCTACTTTTTATTCCTAAAAAATAAAAGGTTCCTGTAGCATAAAACCAAAATATCACCCGTGCGAAGCTGCGGGCTCAAACTAGTCCCCAGTAAAACTGATTGGAAAAAGTCTGCATGTAGCATGTTCCTGCCGTCTTCGTCAGATCTTTCAAGGACGGTCTACGCTGTACCTTCCGGTACCTGGTTTCAATTTGAGAACTTATAAGTTGAAGTGGTAATAGGCAAGGCACAGTATAAGCTCGCAGTTTCTCGTATTGGCCTGAAATTTCATCCGAGCCACGGTGGCGTTCATTTATAAATGTTATCTCGTGATCTGAACGTGACATAGGTAGGTCCGACTTCAAGAAAGAGGCCAACTTGGTTGGATAGCGTTCGGAAAATTGCGAAATCTCTTCTCGTCCGTCATACCATACGTAGCATCTGTAGTAGTTTTTGGACATACCTCTGTGCCAGAAGTCGAAAGTTTTCGACCAATGTGTGTTGCCAGTGATGACTTATGGCAGAGAAACGTGATTTCTCACTATGGGCGTTATTAGTAAGTTCCAAGTAGACGAGTTATGGAGAGGGCTATGCTCGAAGTCTCTCTGCGAGATCTAATCAGGAATGAAGAGAGGCAAGTTGAAATGGCAATGTGCAGGGCGCACATAGCGCGGAGGACTGACGACCGATGGGGTCGAAAAGTTCTCGAGTGGAGACCACGTACCGGCAAGCGCAGGGTTGGACGTCCAGCCACAAGGTGGACGGATGACCTCATTAAGACCACATGATTGCGCTGGATGCAAACTGCTTCCAGCCGGTCTTATTGGAGATCCATAGGGGAGGCCTATGTCCAGCAGTGGACTTCTTATGGCTAATGGATGGATAGATGGATGATCTGAACGTAAACATAAACACAGCAAATCTAATTTTTTGCTTCTGGTTTCAAAATGACATCCCTAATCTCGGGTTAATCCGAGCATTACATGCATAGACGTCATAGTACTGTACTGTACTGTACCAGCCTTTTTAATAGTCCACTGCTGGACGTACTCGTAGGCCTACCCACGAAGATTGATTGGGCCATGCCCACAATTGCTGGCCCAGTGCGGGTTGGTGGATTCACATACGCCATCGAATTTCTTCTAATGACGTACGCAGGTTGCCTCACGATGTTTTCCTTCACCGAAAAGCCTGTGATGTGAAATACGGAATTTCACATCACAGGAATTCCAAAGATCTCATTGGTACGGGACCGGGGATTCGAACCCACGACCTCACGACTGTAAGGCGGGTGTCACTACCTCTTGACCACTACGGCTAACGTCATAGTAAGGCCGAGTTAATAAACAGTAAATTGTATTTTTACAGCCTTCCAAAAAGGAGGAAATACTATGTTTTTCTGTATGTATTTTTTGTGTATGTTAATCGATATTTTCGCCAATTGTAAACCGATTTAAAAATAAATTTTCTAGTTCAAAAGGGTACACTAAAGTGGTCCCATTTAAATTTTATCGAAATCGGCTTAGTCGTTTAAGATAACTTATCAATCATGTATATGGATGTCACAACGATTCGCGGAAACTTTTTGAATTCTGTACCCTGTGAAATTGTAAGTGAAAGTGAAGTTGCAATTTTTACGAAAAATAATTATTCTTAAAATAATTGTTGTTGTGTTGAGCTGTCCCTCTAACTGATAAACTTTTATTTTTAATACATTAGCAGAAAATTAGATTGATTTTCATTGTATGTATTATTAAATGTATTGAGGTATGACTATTATCATAATTATGTAGCATATTTTATTATTTAGTAAAATTTGTAATAACTGTTATTATTTATTAACGTGTACAGTACACCACTTTCCTTTCCTGTTATCCTAACGAGGTTGTCTAGCAGAAATCGCATGTAGCGGTAAGACCATCTTTTGTGTCTCTTTTCTAATTTAGTATATTTGGTTATCTACTTTGTTTATTTTTTTCGATAAAGCGTTATTGTATTGTGATTTTAGTTATAGAAAGAAGACGTTTTTGAAATCCTTACCAAATAGTTAATACAAATGGGAGGCGTGTAAATTGCTAAAAAATCCTCACGTGATCAATGGATGATCTTTTATGTTATCTCATTACATATTTTAACTCCACGTCTAAATGGAGTTAGTAAATCAGTCATGCATCAGTTCCGGGCCGGGATGTGGAGTGAAATGAAGCGGGGCTGTAATTAGATCGGCCCTGGCGGTGTGCGGAATATGGGATAGCTGTACTGTACCAACCTTTTTAATAGTCCACTGCAGGACGTAGGTCTACCCACGAAGGGCGATTGGGCCATACCCACCACGCTGACCTAGTGCGGATTGGTAAATTCAAATACGCCATCCAATTTCTTCTACGGAAGTATGCAGATTACCTCACGATTATCCTTCACCGAAAAGCCAGTGGAGTGAAATTCCGTCTCAAAATTCCAACGAATTCATTGCTGTGAGACCAGGATTTGAACCCACGATTTCACGATTCTATGGCGGGTGTCATTACCATTAAACCACCAGTATACCACCAGGGGACCACGGCAGTCCACGAAAACGATATAGTCAGTCCGTCTTACGGGGTGGTACTAACCTACAGGGTTTTGTGCAGAATACGTTAGTAAATCAGTCATGCATCAGTTCCGGGACGGGACGTGAAGTGAAATGAAGCGGGGCTGTAATTAGATCGGCCCAGGCGGTGTGCGGAATATGGGATAACGAAGTCACTCAATTTGTTGCCAGGTTTTGATAGTGATGTATTGAATTTCAGATTGCCCCAATCAATAACATACTCGTAACTACATCGATGATAATTTGGTTTAAAACTATCAAATAGGTACAGTGTAACATTAAAATGTAAGCAAACTTCTTTTGTTTAGGGTTCCGTACCTCAAACGAAAAAACGGAACCCTTATAAGATCACTTTGTTGTCCGTCTGTCCGTCTGTCTGTCTGTGTGTATATCAAGACTCTTTATCTTGGGAACGCGTAAAGATATCGAGTTGAAATTTAAACTGTACACGTATATCTATGATCTCTTGCAGTTGTGTAAAAGAAAAACTTCTCAGTTATCTTTTAAAAAAGTTAGAGTCGTTTATGTCGTAAAAATCCGCATATTTCGCACTCACAAAAATCAAAACCTACAGGGTACTTTCCGTTGATATCGAACTATGAAATTTGGCGAGAAGCATTGTCTCAGAGTACACATATAGGAATAAATCTGAAAACTGGACATTTTTATTTCAATCACAAAAAATAGGGCCTCAAAATTCACAAAATATGGGTTCAAAATTCAAAGTGAGTAAATCGAATCATGTAAGGTATCATATATAAGAAATTTATTAGCAGATGCTAGAACAGGTTTTCATTTATATTTGAACCAATATGAAACAATGCTTCAATGCAATATTTCTATATGAACAGGAAGTACCCTGTAGGTTTTGATTTTATGTAAGTGTCGAAATATGCGTTTTTTACGACATAAACGGCTCTAACTTTTTTAAACGATAACTGAGAAGTTTTTCTTTTACACAACTGTAAGAAATCATAGATATATGTACACAGTTTAAATTTCAACTCGATATCTTTACGCGTTCCCGAGGTAAAGAGTCTTGACATACACACAGACGGGAAGACGGACAACAAAATGATCCTATAAGGGTTCCGATTTTCCGTGTGAGGTACGGAATCTTAAAAATATAAAGGATGATCTATCTATAAACACTTCACCAGAGCTAGCCACGTCTACACGAGCTATCACATAAATACCGACTCAGTCAACCAGTTACCATACTTACCTTTAACAAACATTTGACTATCGCAACATCATAATGAAACGAAGACACAATTCGAGCTCTGCAGAAGCCTATCTCCGGAGCTTTTGGCACGCACCGAAAACTTCCACACTCCATAACCATCGGAATATAAAGTGGGTCATCTGAATTGATTGAAAAAACTTCATAGAGCCAAGGCATTCCGATTGAACTAACTTCGGGAACTAGAATTGCTACTCTCTTTTGGTATTGAAAATGTAACCGATAACTTACGAAGTTAGAGGCGACCGGTTAGAGTTTCCAACGAATTTTTGTCAAGTTTTTTCACCTTATCTTCACGGCACAGTCGTGTGGACTTAGGGTTATGGACTAAAAAGAACGGTAAAAATATATGAGCGTGAAGACATTTTAGAAATAGAAAAGTACTTTTCTTTAGTATTCAAAACAAGGTAGGTATCGCTAAGTAAGCTAATAGAAGATACTGGAATTTCGTTCAACACAGCTATTTCAATACAATTTTTTCATCAAATACTTATGTTTTTGAATAGTGTGTAGTAAAAAAATGCAAAAATGACCACTGTGCTACTTTTTTGGTATGTTGAATATGTGCATGGTCTATTCGTTTGTTAGCTTTGTCCACAAAAATAGCTGTAATCAACATCACCCACTACTAAAAGAGCTTTTATCAAAGAAATTTTAAATAATTTAATCGAGTCTTGGTTACGACGTGGCGATGAAACACCAATTACGTTGAGGGCGATGCCTAATACAGAATTACGATACAATTTTAGGCGAAACTTTGTCTAATTTGCAGATCGGCTTAGTAGGTACTCAAACCAGAAAGCTATGTTACTTCTGCTGTTATAAAAAAAAACATGTATCTAGATTTTTCTATACCTCCTGTAAACGTCACATGTAGAACCCCGGAAATTTGTGCTTCGAATGGTCTAAAATTCTCAATAGATTTTTTATTGTGTTAATCTCTTCTTATTATTATCTATGTCATTTTTTATTCATATCAACCACAGATCAAGGAACAAGATGTTCTTGATCCCTGATCTGTGATATCAACTATAGCATAACTAACAACTAACTATGTATTAGAAATCAGGCGCTTTTAAAAATAAAGTGTAGGTATCATAGACGTATGTTTATAAACTATGTAACACGAAATATAGATTGTGTATCTAGAAATTCTAGGTAGCAACAATAATGTCCTAGAATACGTCCGGAGTCTAGAAAAATACCCGCTATAATATTTTTGTTGTACTGTCTTGAAAAAGTTCTGTGAAATATTATTTCAAAAATTATCGCAGGATAAAACACTCAGCGGGACTTTGGGTAGGTATACTTTTATAAAAAGGTACGTGGGTTGTTGGAGAGCAACTACTTGACTAGAAATAAACGAGTAGGTGGTATAGCGGTATTATAAATACTCGCCCACACTACATCTCACTCATAAAACTTGATACGACATTTTTGCCATATAACCGTGTGACGTGAATCAGATAAAGTGTTTAGCCACAACTCTCACAGGGGGAAAATAATTAAATTACCTACCTGAGCTGTTTTTCTATCAAAGATAAAATGAGTTGAAAACGCTTTACTTCACTCACTTTACTAAGGCTCAGTTTCCACCAGAGATTTACGAGGATACGTAGCAAAGGATATGTTTGTTAAGAATCAATAGAATTGCTTCATTTATCCAGCCTAGCTCCGCTTAGCTATTTATTTGCACAGGAGCTATACTGAGCGATGCTAAATGAAGCCATTATCTTAGTCCTGGTAAACACAACCCTCTCTACGCACCCTCGCACGTTTCCGGTGGAAACGCAGCCTTATAGCCCCCAAAGAGGATCCCCAGTTTCGGTAATACCTATCACGGAACATACATAAACACAAGGATAAAATAACACCTAGACCCAGAACAGACACATAATTTCATCACCCAAATACCTTCTTCCCGACCGGAAATCGATCCCAAAATCTTTTTTATACAAGCTAGAGATACTATCAAGTCCATGAAGGTCGTCAATAGCAGTAAATAAAGGTAAATGTATTACTGTAGATATTCAAAGTGTATAACAATAACTGCAAAACATGTTTGCTGACACATTCAATTGAATTATCCATCAGTGAATGCTGTTTTTTTTACAACAGCTATTGAGGTTCATGTTTTTCAATATTGTTTCATAAAACTGAAGCTTCTCGTTTATTCGTACTTTTAACGTTCACATACAGTATGAAACATTTTAAACGCAAAATATAAGATTGAATAATTCTTAACTCATGAAGTGACTTTCCTGTTCATCATCCATCAGTATTGGACATGAGTTATTTATTCCTTAGTTTCTAAAGGGACAAATAAACTTATATTTTTTTTATCGCGAATAAGTCCTCGCTTGACCACCAACTCGCCTGATGGTAAGCGACGTTGTGGTCGAAGATGAAGCACGCAGACCTAGAAGATACCTATCCACTCTGACCTTGAAAAGCTTTAGATTATATCTCTTAGGAAACAAGAAAGCGGTACGAATCAGAAATGTTGAGTCAAACCGCTTCGTACGTATCGAAGTAAAATCGACAGTGTAGGGGTGGTAGTGGGGCGTCCTCCTACTTGTCCTGTAGGGAAAAGGGGATGGTAGTATAAGGTCGTGCAGCTCAGATGCACACTCTCCGGAATGAATTCTATAGAAAATGGACAGACTCGCAACCCCACGGCGATGCTCAAGGTTTTTGCAACTCACTTTTCATCACCTATAAGCCGATCAGCACGCCGGTTAAATCCACCAAGTGCCAGTTGGACTCGCACGTGAATGGTTCTCTAGGTGCTGCATGGGAGCCCCCTTAGCCCCATTTAAATCATTTACCTGTTGCCGTTATTAATATCGAGCAAAAAACGGCAAACAAAATACGTTTGATTTTACGCCCCCCTACAACATTTATTTTATTCTGTTTTTAGTATTAGTTGCTATAGCGGCAACAGAAATACATCATCTGGGAAAATTTCAGGTGTCTAGCTATCACGGGTTATGAGATACAGCCTGTTGACAGACAGACAGACGGACGGACGGACAACGGAGTCTTAGTAATAGAGTCCCGTTTTTACCCTTTGGGTGCGGAACTGTATTAAAAATAACCATAATAATTTTACTACATATTTTAAAGTACCTAAGTGTAACACGTCTACATAGAGAATTAAGTAACTACTTGATTAGCACAAAGAATTCACCTTTTACATGTTCTTTTAGAGCTTAAAACACACAGTTCATGGACTACTTTATAGACTGCAGTGTAATTAATGAATAAGAGCAAATAAGGAAATTTCTTATTTTACCTTTCTATATTTTGTTTCTCTTCTCTTTTATATATAATTATACGATGATAGCTTTTGCACTTTCTATAAACAGTATACGTTTACAAAAAGTTCAAAATGCGTCATCTACATAATGTTTCCTGTTGTTCATTGTGACCTTGCACAAGCGACTGAGGTTAAATAATAAATATAGTTAAAAAAAAAAACACGCTTAGGAGTATTATTATTTTTTTTTTTATAAATGCATCGTCATCAGTTTTTGGTAGGCGTGCAAAGTTTAAAGAAAATTTGACAGCTCAAAGTAGGTCAAAGTCGAACTCAAAGGGGTTAGTTACAAGCAAGCAAGCAAACATACTGGTGAAACTAATAAAAGTGTGTCAAAAAGTAAGCACCCTGACAATAGATCGCATCTGTTTAACTGAATCTTCACCGATATCTCGCTTCACTTTTAATTAATTTGATTTATAATCGCAAATCTTGTGAGGATTTGGATATTAAACGATATTACCAAATATTTTGAAATCAGTTGATAAATAGTTTGTCAGCGAATTGCCCTTACTGACGGAGCTACCCTGCCAAACAAAAATAGCTGACAACGAAAAAACCATAAAACCTGTGCACCAAGTTCCGTCACGATTCATTGAAAAATGGCACCACCTGGACAGACGCAACAAAATCGTCAAGTCAAAACTAAGACTTCGCTCGCTTCGTTCGCTCGGTCAATTGATATACATTATTAAGGAAGTTACAATGCCACGTATCCTACTAATATTATAAACGCGAAAGTTTGTGAGGATGGATGGATGGATGTTTCACGCAAAATCTGAACGGGTTGAGATGAAACTTTGCAACAATATAGCTTATATATCAGAATAACACATAGGCTATAAATTATAATGATATTGCGTCAAAAATCAAAATATCATGCGGGCGAAGCCGCGGGTAAAAACTAGTATTTTTGACGACTGATGATGAGTTCGAATAATTTGCATTGATGTGACATACATGTGCATTATTATTGATTTATCAAAAACGGCTCAGCCGATATCGATAAAATTTGAATGGGAGAACCTCGGGAGTAAAAGCTTTCGATTTGATTTTTTTTTAAATCGGTTCACAATTGGCGAAAATATCAATGAACATCAAAAAAATACATACTGACGAACATAGTACCTCCTCCCTTTGGAAGTCAGTAAAATGCCTTTTACCTTCACAGAACATAACAGCCTGTATCACCTTATTAAGTTCAACATAGGACGGGTTAAAGCGATCATAAACTGTCAATGTGTGCGAAACGGCTTGTTTACTGTCGCCATGATCGTTTACTGCCTATCTTATACCTAAATTAAATTAAATGACCGGGAAGTAAACGATTTCATTGTTTTTAACCTTGAAGTTTCATCCTTTTTCTGACGTAACGATAAATAAATAAGGGAAATAATGATTTAAGGCAATCTTGAACCGCCAAATTGGCCATACAAGAGCACTGAGCTGTTATCTACCTCTATCTGATTTAATTATATTGTACATATTATCTGATTTAAGTGATTTTTTTTATAATCAGCACTTCGAATGCTAGGACTCATACGTCTTTGTTTTTTTCGGTTTTTTATAAGATCTTAAAAGCCTCTACAAAGTCATATTTTCACGTAATAACTTATCTGAAAAGTATACTTTTATTTTTGAAATATTTTGGGACATCTTACACGCGGCCTCTGACCCCAAACTCTACAAAACTTGTGATATGGCTGCCAGAGACATATTTTTAAATACATACTTATGTAGATATAGTAACTAAATAACACCCAGACACAGAGCAAACACTCACATCATCATTCACTCACATTCATCACATAAATATTTGCCCTGTGTGGGAATCAAACCCACGCCTCTTTGAAAGGGTTAGGGTCACTAACTACTGAGCTACCGAGGCAGTCGACTTAAACTAATAAATTTTGTGTAGACGTACGAGCGTTCAATATTGACACCAAAACATAAAATTTTGCTACAATTGAAGGGGTGAAAAGAGATTTCTCCCGGAAATTTTATGAAAAGTGTACCGGAAATTTTCTCGATGTTATATAGAAAACGCAAAAACTTCATGATCAGATATTACTATCCACTTTGCCCACTAAGAGAAAGTGATATTGTAAGTTATACCTACAATTTCAATCAGATGTTGCAGATCTATTAGTTTGTCAATATAGGCTATGTTCGACGAGTGCAAATTAATGTGCGAGAGAATGACACTCTCCGACTTTAAAACTATAACCATGAAAAGAAAAAACAAATCGAAGCGTCCCTTCGTGGCTCCGTGAAAGAGTATCAAACCAATAAACAACTTCAGATTTAGGTATAATATTAATATAGATCCTACGCACGGGGTACGGCCCACACGGCGCGGGTGGACTCCCTATTCGACGAGAGCAATGAATAGCTTACCTAGAGCTCAAGTCTGTCCTCTTTTTAACCCCTGACGCAAAATTGTATGTGTATGTGTGTATGTGCGTGCGTGCGTGCATGCGTGCGTGGCATCGTAGCTCCCGAGCGGATGAACCGGTTTTGATTTTGTTTTCTTCGCTCAAAAAATTTATTAGTCGGGAGTGTTTTAAATAGTTTCACCAAAATCAGTTCGGCTGTTTCAAATTTTTTAGCTCCTTTGTTACCTGCGATAAGAAATTTATTCTTCGGGGGATTTTTTTTTTAATTTAATATTGTCTGTCTTGTTTTGCTCTATCGTCTTTGGTTTGCCGTGTGTGGGACTTTTACCGAGAGTTCGGTACATTGCGATATGAGAAGTTTTTTTTTTTATCTTCGGAGCACAGTAAAAATATCTTTATCAATTAAAAATATCTATTGACTGCCTCGGTGGCTTAGTGGTCAGTGAACCGACTTCTTGATCAAAGAGGCGTGGGTTCGATCCCCACCAGGGCAAGCATTTATGTGATGAACATTGGTGTTTGCTCTGTGTCTGGGTGTTATTTAGGTACTATCTATATAAGGGACCGTGTGTAACATGTCCCCTAATATTTATTTATTTATTATTTACTAGTTTTTACCCGCGGCTTCGCCCGCATACGCAATATATCGTTATAATTTTTAGCCTATGTGTTATTCTGATATCTAAGCTATATTATTGCAAAGTTTAATCTCAATCCGTTCAGTAGTTTTTGCGTGAAAGAGTAACAAACATCCATACATCCATCCATCTATTCATCCATCCATCCATCCATCCTCACAAACTTTCGCGCTTAAAATATTAGTAGGATGTAATAAATTTTTTTCCTGATTAGAATGTTTTGGGATACAAATACGCAGACTTTTTGCCCCACGGAGCTATATATCTTAGTTCATAAATGTTCTTATCGAAATAAAGAAAACACCTACTTGATTTTTGCATTTTTTATTTAGCCCTAAAACACGAATAGATTCTAAACAGTTGGAACTGTTTCTATTTCCAGTTTTTTCCGTGATTATACAAGGAATCGCAAAACTTAATATTAAAGCTACTTCTGGTCTAAGATATTCTGGTTTTCCTTTTCCCAGAAATGCTTTTAGATATTTAAAATACAATGAAATGAAATTCTATTCGAAACAAAACGATAATGTGTTTTGGTAACTCGCTTTATCTGGACTAGAACGACTGGCATAATTGCATACAAGTATGCAGAAACAATTATACAAACAGATGGTCAGCTAGGTTCAGCGAATAGTTATTTTTCGATCTTGATACTATTTTCTTAACTAAACTACAATAGGCATGATGAGTAAAAAATCATTAGTCCATGAATCAGATGATAAAAATATTGGGCACGTATGTTTTCTTTTGTCAATTAAACAATTAATGACAAAGATAAACCTTGTCAAAGTTTAGGGGTGGGTGTCGCAAGGAAGTTTCATACGAGAACTATGAAACTTCCTTGGGGCGTCGTGACATCGCGTCACGCGGAACTTTAACAGGCTTTAACTTTGACGGACTAATAATTTTTTTTTTGTCATCATGCCTATTCTTTGTATTATTTTGCTCACATATTATTAATATTACACATTAAATGATGCACACAAAAATTACAATAAGAGTGTCATTGATTTTTGACCGACAAACCACCGGAGGAGGTATACAATTCGACGTGCATATTTTTTTTTTATTTATAACCACGCATAACTTTTTTATTAGTAATCCGATTTCAATAATTCTTTTTTTATTGGAAAGAATATACTTCGAAATTGGTTCCATTTAAATTTTATCAAAATTGGCTGAGCCATTTTTGATAAATCAACAATAAAGTGAAAGATCGATCATCGATCCGTGCATAAAATTTGCGTTCTAGCGATGCGCCCTGGCATCGCACAGATGTATTTTACATATAAACATTTCTCTTGAATTACTCTATCTATTAAAACAAACTGCATCAAAAACCGTTGCGTAGTTTTAAAGATATAAGCATACATGGGGACAGACAGCGGAAAGCGACTTTGTTTTATACTATGTAATGATTCTGTACACGGGTGAAGTCGGTCATACTATTTTATGCAAAAAATAATTATCAGTCATAGAATTTAGAAATTAGCAATTTCGTGAACTTATAATTATGTGTATCTCTAAGATGACTTTGTCAAGTTTTTTATGTGTTTAAAAGAAATGCCATATTATTATGGTGCAGATATATACTTTCGTGCCTAACAAATGTAATAATTATCTCCGTGAGGTGCGAAAAAACATGACAAACTCAAACTAGGGGTTGTCGTCTAAGTGTATATAGCTATAGGTCTAATAACTAACTGCTAAGCAGTTATTTTATTACAGTTACTTACTTTCAAACAACTTTTACTACAAAAGTTGACAAGTTATATACCTATAGTCAGTTCCGGGATAAGGTATGTCAATGCGGCATTGCGTTGATAACGCTGTAGACCTAAATTTATAATCAGGTCAGATATCAAAAAATGAAATGGAAACTCATTATTTTGACCACACTTTTCTGTTAACAAAGTTCTAACAAAAATCATATTAAAATTTTAAATCAGGTCAGATATAAAAAAATTAAATGAAAAGAGGAAATTATGATAATAAAATCAAATTAAATAATAAAATATGCCAATTACGTGTAATTGACAACACTCTCATTATTTTGACCACACTTTTCTGTTAACAAAGTTCTAACAAAAATCATATTAAAATTTTAAGAAAAGTATCTGCTTATTTTTATTCATCTAACAAAATAACATCTGCGATTTAGCTTGTGGTTTGTCGCAGTTAAACACCAAGAGTATTAAGGCCAAGTAAAACGATCGAGATAAAATATTCAAATAACTGTGTAAACACATTGTATTTACCTACCTATGTATGAATATCAAACTAATGCAACGATTACTTATTAGTGGTAACAAAGTAGGTATGTGTAGGTATATTATGTAATGTCTAACCTTTGGCGAACTATGTTATTGTGTCCTAAAAGCGATAAAGCAATAAAATACTCATATGACTACTTTGTAATAACTATAATTTTCACTTTGTAATAATAAATTATAGAGGAATTACAAGGGTCAGCTCACCTATGACTGTTCCGCTTCCTTTTAGTAAAGTGTTTAGTTTATATACAGAGTTATTGTTAATCAATTAACATCCTTTTAGTGACTTATTCTGTAGGTACATCAAAACTAACAACTTTTGTTCTCCGACTTATGACAAAACTAAAAAAAACAGCTGGTCTATACATTTTATCGAGGGTGAAAGATATTTTTCTATGGAACAGCATTTTTTTAAGACTTGATAAAAGTCGTTGAGCATAAGTTGTTAGTTTTGATGTACTACAAAATAAGCCCCTAAAAGGATGCTAATTGATTACCAATAATAACCCTATATAAGCGTGAAGCGTAGTGAAGCCACAGTTCTGTCACAGTACCGGCACAGTACCGGCACAGTACCGTCACAGTACCATCACAGTACCGGCACAGTACTGGCACAGTACCATCACTACCATCACAGTACCGGCACAGTACCATCACCGTACCGGCACCGTAGTGCCGGTACTGTCAAGGTACGCCGTGACAGCGAAAAATAATCTTTCTTTGATTTAATCTCTAAACGCATCCTCACTTGCCAATGTCGTTGCAGACACCGGCAATCCCTGACAAGTGAAGATACGTTCATAGGGAATGTATGAAACACAGATATCTAATTATAATAACAGACTGATAATGCTGTTGTCACTTGAAACAATTTTATTCTGAACCACATAAATGCATGAAAAATCTAGAAAAGCTTCTTCAGATTTTCTCGGTCGACCACATTATCTCTCTGGTATATCTGTGGTTTGAGAGAATATTTTTCACAGTGCTGGTACGGTGCCGGTACTGTGACGGCACTGTGACGGACTGGTGGCTTGAAATTAAATGTTAGAGGTCATCGTCTCTAGGTAATGGACAGCTGTAGCACCGGAGGCGTTACCAGGGGCTCTACTTTTGAACTATTAGCCCGTTATATACGTATACGTAAATTATTAGTACGAACGTATATGTAAATTGTTTGTTGTTTGTTGAAACCAAGTAAGTTTAGGCCAAATCAAACTACTTGGCGGCTGTGAACACATAACGAGTGGTTCCGTAGTGGCAATATGTTAAAGGCTCAAGAGTGGGAATGTGTTGCTTGTAGCTAATTTAAAGAAGCTTAATTAGGCATATACAGGGTTACTGCTAATAAATTAGCATTCTCTTAGGGGCTTATTCTGTACATCTGAACTAACAACTTTTATTCTGCGACTTTTATTAAATCCCAAAAAAGCTGTTCCAAAAATATCGTTCACCCTCGACAAAATGTATGAAACAACTGTTTTTTTTAGTTTTGACATGCGTAGCAGAACAAAACTTGTTAGTTTTGTACAGAATAAGCCCCTACATGCTAATTGATTACCAATAACCCTGTATACAAGAGCTAGCAATAAAAATCTACGTCAGTTTTTCGTACTAACATAGATATTCACTATGACTTATTCCTCAGTTTTAAAAAAATGACCTAGATATACTGCTCACATTCACATCTTGCTAAGTCTGGCCTTAAATACTCTCAAAACCTGAGCAATTTGATATTTTCCAAATAATTTAAATCCATCCCAGACGGCAGCAGTCTTCAGACAGGGCATAACAAATATATAGCCAATTAGAACAAAAACAGTTACTTATGTAATATTAATTTATCGGAGAAAGTTTCTTCGTTATAATATTAGAATCAACCGAAGCGTAATGGCTCATAACAGCAATAATATTATCTAAATACTTAAATAAATTTTACATTTTGTCCAATTACTATAGATAACATATTATATTCGAAATAGACGTTATTATCAATAGTAATTAGTTCTTAACTATTAATATTCCAGTAAGAAAATGTGTCATCAAGTGTAAAAACATTATTTGGTTCATTTCAAATTCATTTACAAGATGCAGAAAACAGACTAAGACAACATTCATTTAGTTTGTTTTTTACAAAAATACAAATGGGTCAATCCGAAAGTACCTACATTTTATAAATTATATTCAATAAACTGTACACTCTGTAAAGTAACATTTTCTAAATCAGTCAATTAATTAAAGCAGTTTAATTTAGGTCATTTCGAATCAAATACTGAATGAGGTCCAATAACAAGCTTGCCTGAAATGGACACAAAGAGTATTTCACTCGACATTTATTGAATTCGTAAGATTTTAATGATTTCCCAAACTGATACGCTTCTTTGAATATCTCCCAAGCCGGTCTGTCTGCTGCCTGAGGCTCCAGTCTGTAATTAAAATACATGAAGTCATTTTTATATTTCTAATATAGTTTTTATTTTTACTGAATAGGGAATTCATATCGATATTTCGTGCAATGGGGATGATTTAATATGGAACGGGACCGGGCACGGACGGGGCCGATACGGGGCCCGGACAAAGCGCACTTACGACGCACGTTTCATACATTTTGTGAAGTGGCCAGCCGGGCTAGTAAGCGCGCCACGTATTATTTCTTTCGTAGTGTCAGAACGAGGCAGCGTTATGGCAAAGTATATATCTGTCACTTTTTCACACGTCGAAATGAGTTCTTTTCGTGGCTTTTCGTGGTCGCATGCTTGAATAACTGGACGGGCCTTGTCCGGGCGTCATGTCATACGGGCTACTATAAAAAAGTATGGAAGGTGCGTCGTACGCGCGCTTTGTCCGGGCCCCGTCCGGACCCGTCTCGTTCTAATATAAATCATCACTGATAATTATATTGAAGTGCGTCAAACTTGCGTCATACGGACACCGTACGTGCGTCGTACGATCCCGTCCCGTGCATTTAGTAAGAAGTGCAACAAATAATATCAATTAGAAGCGACTGGCATCCATTGCAATCATCCTACGGTCTCTGATGAGGTAACAATATGTAAATGAGTGAACGTCTAACGCTGTTTGCCTATAGTTTTCATTTGAGATTTTTCAACCACATCGCTCATTAGTCCTGCTTGCTAATCAAGTGTCCTGCTTACTGCCACTTCGAATTGCTTATCCACTCGCCTATATTTAGCAGCGTAGGAACATTCTATGTCTTAAATCATGTTTATGATTGTACTTGCGATTTTGTAGGTATTTAAAGAAAGTAAGATCGTATAGGTCGGCTGGCTAGCCCTGGTGTCAAGAGTTTTGAAGCCGCCTGAAGGCCTCTGACATGGCTTATAAATGAAAACCACGTATTAAATTCTTCCATTAATTACGAAAAATGGCAACACTATCCGGCAAACGTCAATTTATTCATATCTCATACATTATAATTTTCCAACTGCAAAAGCTTCCTTATCGAGGATTCCAATTAGGTCCTTATTTGCATCTAAATCTGTGATAATCTCCAGCCATTAGGGAAAGTGAAATGACGCAACAAAACCACTAACAGGAATGAGAGAAGAAACTTCGCTTTTACTGACCCTAGATAGAAACCTGTGCCGTACTCGTACAGAGAGGTTATACCTCGTGTTTATGTAACATCAGATCTCTTTGGTGCCAGTGTCGGATTAAGGCTGATTATTTCGGTTAGCGCGTGAAATTATTTTTTGAAGTGAAACTTCTAATGCAACTTCCAACAAGGTTGCGTTAAACGTTTAACGCTACCATGGAGTGGGTATAAAATCACCGTTGCGTTAAATCTTCAACTTTCCTGGGTTTAAAGTAGATCCATCCATCCATCAGCCAAAGGACGTCCACTGCTGGACATAGGCCTCCCCTATGGATCTCCAATAAGAACGAGCTATGGAGAGGGCTATGCTCGGAGTCTCTCTGCGGGATCGAATCAGGAATGAGGAGATCCGTAGAAGAACCAAAGTTACCGACATAGCCCAACGGATTAGCAAGTTGAAATGGCAATGGGCAGGGCACATAGCGCGGAGGACTGATGACCGATGGAGTCGAAAAGTTCTCGAGTGGAGACCACGTACCGGCAAGCGCAGCGTAGGACGTCCACCCACAAGGTGGACAGATGACCTCATTAAGACCGCAGGATCGCGCTGGATGCAAGCCGCTATCAACCGGTCTTAAAGTAGTTAATAGTTACGAAGTTTCACTTCTTCCGCGCAGAAAGATTCCACGCACATTTTTTTTGCCATTTCCATATCTATAAAATATTCATCCCTTATAAACTACTCATTTTAAGTTTATAAACTCATTTGGATGACATGTAAAGGTAGTGTCTACGAGATACTTAATACATCTAAAAACCAAATAAGTGGTCAGTCTATGCACGAAAGTGCATCAACTGATTTTCACCTTGATACACTTTTGTGCATGGACTGACCACTACTTTGATTTATAGGTGAAAAAAGAATTTCAAAAAAGATATGTGGTCAATTCCAAGTTGCAATTTTGTGTGTGATAACGGTTTCTTCTCGATCCCCGGATTGTTATTTTCAAAAAAGATATGTGGTCAATGCCAATTGCCAAGTTGCGATTTTGTGTGCGATAACGGTTTCTTTTCGATTCCCGGATTGTTCCTATAATAGGTAACTTATTGTCGGCTTAGTACACCTTATCTCAACAGCTTTGTATATTAGGTAAATTACCCGATGTCTTTTAAAGTGTGGCAAAAAATATTAGAAGCAGATAAAGTCACCGGAGATAGAATTTACTACGGGCCCCGGGGTTACTAAATTCGGCACTGTGTGGCGCTGAGAACCGGATCAATTTGAATAAATGCATGGACATGAATCAGGTCCGGTTTGTTATCGGCTCTTTAAAATTAATTTTGCAAATGTTTGCTTACTTAACATATTAAATTAATAAACGTGTTTGATACGATGCGACCGGTTATCTCTTTCGTGCATTTTCAGTACTCATGAATTACTTACTATTACTATTTGTTGGTTTGTTCTTCTTTTATGCAGAAACAGTGCCACGGATTGACTTTATTTTTGGCATGGATATAGTTTGAATGACGTAAAGTGACATAGGGTACTTTTGTTTCGAAAAAAATAGGTTCCTAAGGGATAGCACAAAACTCGAAATATAACGTGGAAAAAGCTGCGGGAAAACCGTTTAAACGTTTAACGCTACCATGGAGGGGGTATGAAAGCACTGTTGTGTCGAAATTTCACTTCTTCGGAGGGACTCCACGTACTATTTTTTTACCCATTTCGTTCTTATCTTTAAATATAAACACAAACAATAGAGATGGTAATAAATATAGCAAATCCAATAACGTAACATAATTTTGTCTTATATACTACGGGATAAAGCCTCTCCCACGATGTCCGCAATGTTTTGTTTTCTGTGTTTGGGTGGGCTTTTTTGCAACTTTTGAATTACTAAAATTCATAAAACGCAATATATATAGTTCACTGTTTTATAAAGTTCATTGACTTTCGACAAAATATGTACAGCAACTGATTTTCTTTTAGAGTGTAAAATATACAAGGTTATTTCTAATCAATTAGCATCCTTCTAGGGGCTTATTCTGTACATCAAAACTAACAACTTTTGTTCTACGACTTTTTAGAGTGTAAAATCCCACAGAAAAAGTTATCCATCTTCAATCCTCATGTACCTACATACTAATAATTATTTTTCGCAAAAAATGGCATAACCGTGTAGAGAACCATCTTCAACCGTGTACGGAATTCGAAAAGTTCGCACGAATCGATATAGTAATTTTCACATTGTTGATTTATCAAAAATGGCTCAGTCGATTTCAATAAAAAAAAAAACTGCGAACCATTTGGTCTACGAATAAAAAAAGAATTATTGAAATCGGATTACTCTGTAAAAAGTTATGCGTGATCATTCATACAAAATATATGTACCTATATTACGCGTAGACTTCAGAACCTCCTCCGTTTCGTCGGCTAATTAAAAGTGCCCGGTTAAACATTGCGCGTATGTTACCAGTGTCTCAATAAAATATTATATTTAAAATTGTCCTCTCATATAAAAGTTCACAAAACAAACCGCACATTTTGCCGCACCCTCACTTTTAGTTCTAATGAAATGAGAATTATTTTCCCGACCAAAAGGGAAATTAACTTTTCTTTCAACGTTACTTAGAGACTTTGATTCAGGCAGATTTATAATCTAAAAGACTATCTCGCACCGTATCTTCCTTTCTCTTATTTTTTGACTTTCTGCACCTTCACATTGTGTTTTGATACAATGGAGATATTTTCGTAACAAAATATTAGAGGAAATTAACAGTTATGTAAAAAATAAAGTAAATGTCATTTAAAACGAAAAAAGAAGAACCTTACTACCTAGAAATGGCTATTTAAAACTCTACTTCAATGTGGCGCTACTTTTGACATAAAAGTACTACAATGAAAAAACTTAAAAAGTTGGAAAACCCGTTATTGAAATATCAATAATAATCACAATCATTCTATGGTTCAAACAAAAAAACCGGACAAATGCGAGTCAGGCTCGCACTCCGAGGGTTCCGTACAAATCGAAAAAAATACTCAAAATTGGGAAGTAAGTTATTAAAATCTCTATACTATAACCATCGACAAAAAAGGTTTTTTTTTTCACTTAGTCGTCATACATCGAAAATTATACATTGGTAAAATTTATTAAAAACCTGTTTTGATATGTTCTAATGAAGTTCTTTTATAAATGATACCTTCCATGATACGATGATTTACTCACTTTGAATTGTGAACCCATATTTTGTGTATTTTAAGGCCCTATTTTTTTGCGATTTTAGCTAAAATGTACAGTTTTTAGATTTATGCCTATATGTGTACTCTGACGCAATACTTCTTGCCAAAGGTGAAGTCCACAAGTTTAGTGGTATTATTATTCAGAGAAAAATCGAACCAAGATAATAATATCATCTTGGTTCGAATTTAAGCAAATTAAGAGATTATTGTGGAAGAATCAGCTACTAATCTAAGTAAAATAACGATAGAAGCACTTTATTATTGCTAAACTAGAAAAAATACAAAGCTGTATTATTATTTTTCATACAATTTATTTTTCACATTTAAATAAAAATGGAGGGATAAAAAAATCTAAATTAAATATTTTTGAGCAGTCCATAAATCAAGCTTTCAAATGATGTATAAATATTTGAAAGCTTTATTTATGGACTTCTCAAACATATTTAATTTTGATTTTTATTATACCAGCATCCATACATTTTGTGGACATGTCCTTTCATATTATGTCTTCTCTATGTCAACGGGAAGTACCCGGTTTTGATTTTTGTGAGTGTCGAAATATGCGGTTTTTTACGACAGAAACGGCTCTAACTTTTTATACGATAACTGAGAAGTTTTTTTTAACACAACCGCAAGATACCATAGATATACATATACAGTTTAAATTTCAACTCGATATCTTTACGCGTCCCCGAGATCAAGAGTTTTGACATACACACAGAAGGACAGACGGATAGACGGACAGACAGACAACAAAGTAATCCTATAAGTTCCGTTTTTTCCTTTTGAGGTACGGAACCCTTAAAAGACTTCCAGAACGCATTCACAAATGTTGCCAGTGTTCCCACAGACAAACATACTTACCCACAACACAGAAACACACCTCAAACTTAAAATACCCCTCTTTCACATTCCGATCTAAAAGAACGACGATATGACGTCACAGTGATGACCACCAAAAAAACATTGGGTAGGAAATAGTCAAAAAAATTAAAGGCACTTCGATGGCAGAAACTCTAATCATTATGTTCTGAAGAAAAATATAATATAAACATTTTCTAAAACTTTGGATTCAAATAATGGCAACATTTTAATAAGAAAAAGTATCTGCTTAAACTTGTTAACATTGTACAAAGTTAAAGATTGGCCACATCCTTAAAAAAATACAACCACGTCGTAAAAAAATTGCCTCAAAGTAATTTACATACTTGCTTCAGAGAATTTTAGACTTATACGTATACGTGACCAAGTTTTAGTTATACCTAACCTTTAAAAAGTAGAAATAGACGTTACATTGTACCCACGTAAAATCAAGAATATCAAGATTTTCTTACTGAAAATGTAGGCAGCAAGGAAGTTTCATACGAGAACTGGAATGATTACGAGCATCCCAAAAACGTTCCGAAGAGTAAAGCACCAACATTGGAATATATCTCTTTCTACTAGGGTATCCATACAGTAATTTCATTTAATAGGACAATCTACAAAACACTAAGTATATACCAATAAAAGAATGAGGGAAATCATTTGTATTTCAGGTGGGATAAATCTGAAATTCAAATATTATTATAAACAGGGTTATCTGCTAAACATGTATTAAGTAAAAATGATTGCTTGATTAAGACCATTATTACGAACATTTATTATGAGAGTAACCCGAAATTCGAGAAAAAAGCAGCAAAACTGAAACTCGCAATCGACAAAATGTATATAACAGCAGATTTTTTCCTCAAATTGTAGTCTAGTCTCAAACTATAGCCTTATAGTAAACCTCCTTTCAGCTGAGTACATCAGTTCATTATAATATTATCTCTACACCATCATCTTAATGCCCTCAGCGTCTCCCACCTGCTGGTAGACATCTTTGCCGACGAATGGACAACAATAATTGCTGAAAATATTTTTTCATATTGCGAAGAAGTCAAATTGTGATCTCAAAATATTCCTAAAATTTTACGGTAGGTATAGTTAGCGTAAAAGAATAATAACACGTTTTGTTCTTATAACTTTTAATTCATGTTTGTATTTATTCTGTTCTATTTTATGTGATTTTTTAATTCGTAGTCTTTAAGGATAAAAATATAAAGCCTAGTATTAAGTGCTGTAAGTTACATTTTCTATAAATAAACAAATTGAAAATCTCGTCTCGCTTTTGACCAGTTTTGCTCATATTTACAAATCATGTTAGAATATACTAAACCATCTTGCGAAATATTATAAAAATTAGCTGATAAATAGCGCGACAGCAAATTATATTTACCCGTAGTTACCGAGCTATACTAGTTACTAAGTACAACACAGTTCATTATTTTGCTATTATACAAGAAAAGTGCATAGTTCATAGAAGTGGGTTCTTAATTGATTACAATGACTTACTAACGTACGCAGTATTAGATTATATATAAGTAGCTCTCTACAACCTAACATCACATTCCCGAAATGTTTTGTTGTTATTGTCACCCTACACAAGAAATTTGTAAATAAACCAAGAAACTTACCTAAAAAGTGAAAATCCACAACCAGCATAAGCTTCACTATTACTTAACGCAACAATTTTTCACCATTTTTAACTTATAAAAATATTAAGCAGCAAGCAGAATGACGACTTTTGCATAAATTATCAGCCATATTGTTTTTGGAAGCGCCATAGGTGCGGCCGTGCGTAGTTGGTAAATTACTACTAATTCTACTAATATGAAAAAACAGTTTTTGTATTGCAAAAATAATTACGTACCAATATTAAAATCAGAACATTATCGAACTTATTAAGTTAATTAGAATACATTTTATGCTAATCTATTTATCAACTTGTACGATTAAATGCGATTTAACGATTACCAGATATATGAGATAATCTACCATCCAATAGTTTTATTAATACTGGTAAGTTTCGAGAAAGGGACAACGCCCAACAGTTGTTGCTGTCCTGCTCGGAATGTTTTTCCCATTTGATAAGTAAGAAACAAATGTGAACCTTTTGTCTATAGAAAGAAAGAACATTTTTCTTTTTTAAATTTTGCTTCGTAAGCGTTCCAGTTCTCGTATGAAACTTCCTTGGTAGGCAGTAACATTATTTGACATACATATACATTGACATTTGACATTTTCTTTATAACTTTCCCTTAAAACTTTTAAAAGTAAAAGTTAGCCTGTTGTGTAGCCTACTTACAATTAGATAAAATAAGGTTATTAGGTATATTCATAAGAAATACTTTTAGATTGTGTTTAGTCAACAAATCCAATTTTAATGAGAGTTTTTGACAATTAAAAATTTCTTTTGAGTTTTTTTTCTTCAAAAAAGAAGGTTCTTAATTAGATTGTTTGTTTTTAGGGTTCCGTACTTCAAAAGGAAAAAACGGAACGCTTAAAGGATCACTTTGTTGTTCGTCTGTCAGTATGTTCGTATGTCAAGACCTTTTATCTTAGGAAAGCGTAAAGTTAGTGAGTTGAAATTTTAACCTTAAACGTATATCTATAGTCTCACAGTTTTGAAAAAATCAAATTTTTCAATTACAATAGAAAAAAGAAAAAGCCATTTACGTCGTAAAAACCGCATATTTGACACTCATAAGAGAATCAAAACCTAAAAGGTACTTCCCGTTGACCTACTATAACTATGAAATTTGGCGAGAAACATTGTCTTAAAGTACACATATGGGAATAGGTAAATCTGAAAACTGTACATTTTTACTTAAATCACAAAAGTTAAGGCCCAAATACAAAAAATATAGGCCCAAAATTCAAAGTTAGTAAATCGTATCATGTGGGGTATCATATGAAAGAGCTTCATTAGCACATGCTAAAACAGGTTAACAATGTGTTAATTTTCGATGTAAAACGAGAAAAGTAAAAAACAACTTTTCTTTGATGATTATTTAATTATCCTATAGAGATTACAACGTTACAATTTAGTGAAATTTCCAAGATTTGTACGGAACCCCCGGTAAGTGAGCCTGACTCGAACTTGCCCAGTTTTACGCGATTACTCCGCCAACAATATCCGCCGATTTTGTTGTTTAGTAGATCATATACCTACTTCAGAAGTGGTCTCATTTAAATTTTTAACCGACTTCCAAAAAGGAGGAGGTGCTATGTTCGTCTCTCAGAGCAAATAAAAAAATCAAGAGAGAATGTTGTGAACAAACAAGTGAGGCCGACCAAAACTACACCTCGCCGTGTAAAGACAATTTTACACACACATCAACGTACAAGGAAACTACGCCTTGGCTTGTCAGTCGAACTATGGCGGCTCAACAGTGACGCACTCACACATGTATAAAAAACCGGCTTCACTTGACTGTTGAACGACGTTCCCTCTTGATTTTTTTATTTGCTCTGAGGTTCGTCTGTATGTATTTTTTTCCAAAGGTCCCATTTAAATTTCCAAATAATCGGCTTATTTGAAGAATCAAAAAATTAAATAATGTAAACAATTCGAGCAAAATATTCGAAATTTGAAGACGATGAAAGGCGGTTGAAATTTGATTTTGAAAAATGACATTGAAATCGAAAGGTCGTCAGTCTTTTATGAAAAATTAACAATAATGAAATGAAAAAATACTACGTCGATGACTTCGATTTGTGCCGGCTATTCGAACTCTAAACACGGTTAAAGTCTGTTGTGCAATTTTGGCAAAAATAAGTTCATAAATGGGCTTTTGCTTTTTAAAATTAAAAAATAAATTCATTTAAAAATGATGATTTTTCATCAAATACGTAAAACTTTTCCTTTTATTTGGATTTACACTTCACGATATATTTGAAACACAAAAAATATCATCATCATCAGCCGTAGGACACCTTCTGCTGGACATAAGTCTCCCCCATGGATTTCCAATAAGGCCGGTCGGAGGCTGCCTGCATCCAGCGCGTTCCTGCGGTGTTAATATATCGTCGGTCCACCTGGTCGATGGACGTCCTATGTGCCCTGCCCATTGCCATTTCGACTTACTAATCTGTTGGGCTATGTCGGTAACTTTGGTTTGTCTGCAAACCTTCTCATTCCTGATTCGATTTCGCAGAGATACTCCGTGCATAGCCCTCTCCATAGCGCGTTGGGCTACCTTAAACTTAAATATACATAGCTACAAAAATACATTATTTAAATATAGAATATCTTTCTAGCGCCGCTTTTACCTTACAACACCTGTGTCTATGTTCCAAAAGGCATAAAAGATGGAAGCTACAGATCTCACGAGATTTGACATATCATATATCTATAATAAAAAAAATTGCATAATACAGAATTATTTTTAAAATCACAGCTACGCATGTTGTCAATAATTACACAATTTTTACTCAAAGATCACAACGAAAACTTTGTGCATATCATCGTCCTATGCTGCGCTTGCTAGTACGTGGTCACCATTCAAAAAAGGTAAGTGGTATATTATTCAGAGAAAAATCGAACCAAGATGATATATACATATTTGAAAGCTTGATTTATGGATTTCTCAAAAACATTTGATGTTGATTTTTTTATCCATCCATTTTTTTTAATGTGAAAAATAAATTGTATGAAAAACAATAATACTGCAGCTATGTATTTTTTCTAGTTTAGCAATAATAAAGAGCTTCTATCGTTATTTTACTTGCATTCTTAGCTGATTCTTCCACATTCATCTCTTAATTTGCTTAATTTAAAAATTATAACCTACCAGTGTGACCAGTTAATAGGTACAATGTGACAAAAAATTACATAAAAAGAGTGTCTAATTGGTGAAAATGCTTTTATTTAACAATTTGGAGGTTACTTAATCAGGGCTGCTAGAGATAAACTACCTATTGAGCCAAATATATTTATTCATCCTAATAGATTCAAAATTAATTAAAAAAAAAATGGAGGGCTCTTTTTTGGTTTTAAATGATTTAAAATACTCAGTACTTTCTCGAAATGTAACCTTCGTTGTGGTTAGAATTTTTGATTATTATTATACCAGCCTCCATATATTTTGTGGACATGTCCTTTACAGCCCCCTCGGCCATCCGTTCTTAGTGCCATGTACCCAGCCCAATGCCATTTCAATTTCTAGTCCGCTGGGCTTTATCGGTAGACTTGGTTCGTCTGCGGATCTCTTTATTCTTGATTCGATCCCGCAGAGAGACACCGAGCATAGCTCTCTTCATAACACGTTGTTCATATGCTAATACAACACTGGTGCGGGTGTGGGTATGGTAACTATGCATTTTGCGGTGTATGAGTATTTGCTACATATAGGTGTCTTACGTGCTAAGTAAAGGGAAGGCTTCTCTATAAATATTTATGGGAAGAACGGTAATTGGGAGATATTTTAGAATTCCACAGCAGGCTGACGGGCAAAACTTCAAGACTCAATTATGCCTAAGTAAAGGCATGTAGAGAACACAAAATGTAAAATAAAGCCTTTGAAAGTTGTAAGATTCGATCGTTAGCTTGTTACTTAAGCGTAGGTATGGGAACTTTAAATAAATTGTTGCTTTATTATAAGAAAATACAAATATATTCACGATATACTATTAATAAGAAGAATTTTAAAAGATTGTAAATAAAAGTAGCGGTAGACCTTGCGAGTCGCACATCTCTTTTACTGAATATAATATCTCGACTCATTTTTACCCATTTTGTACGTAGCACAAATATTGTTTTAGAATAGAATTAAATACTAAACGATCTTGCCAAATATTATCGAAATATGCTAATAAATTTTACCCCTCTTTGAGGAAAATAATCAATAAAATCGCAGGCGACAAAAAATCCTTAATCCTGAAAAAAAAACAGGTAAAACCTGTATTCCAAGTTTCGTCGAGAGTAGTTGAAATATGTCATAGAGGAAAATCAGAATCAGAACTCTTTCTTTTTCTACTTTACCAGTTGCTTTCCTCCAGCAAAATTGACGAGTTGAAGCAAAGACCTTTACTTCGCTTCAGTCTATAAGTAAGCATTTCACAAAATTCAGCATAAAAATGCCAAGCTAGTCAAGCCACCATCCAATTAAACTTTCTCATTTATTATATTCGTGAGAAATGTAACACAGGAGAAGGATTGTAAAGCTCGTACATAACATTCCTGTTTGTATTGTTCGCCGTATCTATCATGAATGTAAAGCCTCCTGTCGCCTTTGTCCAGGGGTCGCCCACCACGCAAGCCTTGCTTATAATACACGCCTCTAGGGTTACCATTTTTTTGACCGACGTAACGGAGGAGGTACTCAATTCGACGCGTACCTATATAAATTTCTTTATATATAACCACGCATACCTTTTTACGCAGTAGTCCGATATCAATAGTTATTTTACAATTGGCAAGAGTGTACTTTGAAATTAGTCCCATTTTAATTTTATCGAAATCGACTGAGCCATTTTTGATAAATAAACAATAATGTGAAAAATGTTACATCAATCCGTGCGAAATATTCACGAATTCTGTACACGGTTGAAGTCAGTCATGCTATTTTTTGCAAAAAATAATTATCTTAATCCAATTTGACTGCCTCGGTGGTCCAGTGATTAGTGAGCCTGATTCCTGGGCCAAAGAGGCGTAGGTTCGATTCCCACCCAATGCAAGCATTTTTGTGATGAACATAGGTGTTTGCTCTGTCTCTGGATGTTATATCATCTCTACTGTATATACTTACCTAATTAAATACATACTTATGTAGTATAACAATCTTTGGCAGTCATATCACAGGCTTTGCTTAGATTAAGGTCAGTAGCCTTTTGTAAGACGTTCTTTAATATTTATTGATAATCCGTTTTTGTTGTTGACCAAGCGAACGAAATGAGAGAAAATCTCAGTTTTGACTCGACAATTTTGCTTTCATCTGTTCAGATATTGATTTTCTCTAAAGTTCACATTTCTCAACAAATCTTGATGAATCTTAGTACATCCATCCATCAGCCATAAGACGTCCACTGGTGGACATAGGCCTTCCCCTATGGATCTTCAATAGCGGTTGGTAGCGGCTTGCATCCAGCGTGATCCTGCGGTCTTAATGAGGTCATCCGCCCACCTTGTGGGTGGACGTCCTACGCTGCGCTTGCCACGTACCGGCAAGCCCACAAGCAAGTCCCCACTCGAGAATTTTTCAACTTCATCGGTCATCAGTCCTCCGCACTATGTGCCCTATCCATTGCCATATGAACTTGCCAATCAGCTGGGCTATGTCGGTAATTTTGGTTCTTCTTTCTTTGGTATCTTCATTTCTGATTCGATCTCGCAAAGAAACTCCGAGCGTAGCCCTCTCCATAGCTTGTTGGGCTACTTGGAGCTTATATATTAACCAGGCCCATATTAAGAGACCATGTTTCAGTGCCAACCATTAGAAATATAGTACACGAGTTCTTAATTTATTTTTAAATTTGATTTCAATTTTTGAAAAAGAGGGTTTTGCTGTAGCTCTGCTTGTAAAATATTTTGATAATATTTGACATAATTGAATGGTATCCGAATTCTAACATGATTTGCGAGTGTGAACGAAATCGGTCAAAAGCGAGTCGAGATAAAGTCTTATGAAGATTTAGTTAATGTTAAAGTTAAATTCAATGTCTTTTTTCTGAGAACTAACAGTTTTAAAACCGTCCTACTAACATTTTCTGGACACATACGTCATACACTAAAAGTTGATAACCCTGCATGCGCCAGGCTATTGTGTAGATATTACTCATAAATTCCTCAATACTTTTATATTTTAATAGTCTTTGTGAAAAAAATTCTGAGGAGTTATTTTTATTGAAAGAACAGTGACGACATTTGTAAGCCCGAGGTATTTGATATCACATTATCAGTCATCACTGATGATAAAACGACCTGACTATTCAATCTTGTTGTACAGAGTTATTATCACCAACAGTTCAGCCATAAAGTAGTCATCTACAGATAACGCAGGTATAGTACGTGTGCTAGTTCTGGCCACTGACCCGGTTGTGGTCATTTGGTGTCAAAAATTTTGGATAAATGATAATTATTAACAATGTACCTAACACAGTAAATATTTTTAGTGTGAATCTAAAAGTTTGAAAATTTCTTTAAAAATATAATTTCAAATTTAAATTAATTGTTCAATCGTTACAATGCAATTCTGGGTGTTATTTAGTTACTATCTATATAAGTATGTATTTAAAAAAATAATTTGTATAATATAAGTAGTTTTTCGTAGTTTTTTCAGTCTCTGGCAGCCATATCACAAGCTTTGCTAAGTTTGGGGCCAGAGACCATATGTAAGATGTCCCCAAAAAAAAGTGGCTACGAATAAAACAACGATGGCCACAATTTTAATAGGGTAAATGCACCGGGCATTTACCCTATTAAAAAGCCTGTTTGTGTGGTGGTTGGTGGTGGTGGTAACTTTATATGATATATTTAAAAAAAAAGAGATCGATAAATTGTTTTAAATACTTTTTTAAGGTTCCGTGCCCAAAGGGTAAAAACGGGACCCTATTACTAAGACTCCGCTGTCCGTCCGTCTGACCGTCTGTCTGTCTCCAGGCTGTATCTCCTGAACGGTGATAGCTACAATAAGACTGAATATCTCGTATTTCTTGGCAGTTCTACCGATGTCACATTTTTTCGTTCGAGACTACTAACGCTTAGGATTCAGTTTGGACTAACCTGAAGCTCATTTCCCAAGAATATTAAAGTACATACACCTTTAAGCGTCGTATACAGGGTTGCAGGTAATCAATTAGCATAATTTTAGGGGTTTTTTTTGTACATCAAACTAACAACTTTTGTTCAACGACTTTTATCAAAATTCAAAAAATGTGCCATAATAAACATCGTTCACCCTCAACAATAAATACCTATAGAACAACTGTTTCATTTTAGTTTTGACAAAAGTAGCAGAACAAAAGTTGTTAGTTTTGATGTACATACAGAATAAGCTTCTAAAAGGATTGTAATTGATTACCAATAACCCTGTACAAGCAAAAAAAAAAGCTATAAAAATACTCACGCCAGCATATAAGTGAAACCACGTCTCACATTGGAGTCCGCCGCTCGAGCGCCGAGGTCGCAATACACGTATCGAGCGCACTGTATCGGGTCGTGGAACAAAATCCTCTTCCATCTCACGCTCGGCTTCTAAAACGAAACACAATCTTATTAGCTTTGGAGATATTCCGCTATCACGGGAAGGTGAAAAATTATCGACACGAGGGAAAATCTTTTGTCAGTTTTTTAAATTGCGAATAAGACCGAATTTGACCACCAAGTCGCCTGATAGAAAGCAACGTGAAATAGGCTAGATGACTAAAATTATAATTATACTCTATAAAATTTAACTTGATCTCTGCGACAGCTGTCAGAAAAATCACGCCTATGAAGTCCTGAATTTCTTAATAGTACAGACTGTACCTGTCAATGTCACACCTTATCGGCATGCCGATTAGTGATGGGCGACGAATGATCGTGACCACAGAGTTTTAGATAGAGTTTTATTTAAAAAATCGATAGTTTATACTGACGATATTTTAAATAAAACTTTATTTATCATTAATTTTATTGTATATTTTAATATCATAACATTTTTTACATGTGTAATTAAATTAAACCCAATTATATATTACATTAACATCGATAATAGTGAAAAACGTCGATAAATACTATCGTTACATTATTATGAGTATTTAATAAATATCATAACATTATTTACATGTGTACATGCTTAATTCAAATTCAAAATTTATTTATTTCGGACAACTCGAATCCATATTTTGTTAGTAACTTATGCTTATGCTTATAAACTAGGGTTAGTTAATATTTATTTGGTCATATACTTTGGAGGCATCCCCTGCGGAATCATGGTCCGCACGAGATGCCTCAGTATAGGAGCATGCGGGTCGTCCGCTATCGCTTTCAGGATGGTGTTGTCACTCCCCCGTAGCCTCCTCACTAGTGATGCCACCTTCTTCCTAACGAGGGCGTGGAAGCCATCAACGTGGTTTTGCGCGAACATGTTAGAGGCTCTACAGAATCGAGGGAGTTTCAACATCATCCTGAATACATTATTATATTGGATGCGCAGGGTATCCTTTGACTTTTGGGAGCACCGGAACCACAGTCCACCCGTGTACAACCCCTGACAGTACGCTTTGAATAGCGTGATTTTGACCTGATCAGAACAACGAGCAAATCTGCGGGCCAACATGTTCCCTCGAGCCGCCAGCGCCCTGCGCTCCCTTTCCACGTCGTCATCGTCCTTAAGGTCGTCGACAAGTATGTGTCCGAGGTATTTAAACCGAGTTACTCGATTTATGCTAATGCCATTGAGAGTAATAGGAGGGAAAGTTTCAGGACACTTGCCGGCAGCCCTAAAGACCATGAACTCACATTTTTTGACATTATAGATGAGACCATGCGATGCGGCGTAGTTCTCACAAACTTTGAGCATATCTCGGATGGACTTCACAGTCGGGCCCAGCAAGACCATGTCGTCAGCGTAACTGATGTTGTTTACACAGACACCCCCGACGCGACACCCGACACGCATGCTGCTGAGCCCGGCTATGAGACCGTTCACGTAGAGATTGAAGATTCTCGGAGAGGACAGCCCTCCCTGTCTTACCCCGCATTCCAATCCATACGAGTCCGAAACACTATTCGCCCACTTAACGTGATTGGTCTGGCGACTATACCAATATTGAAATATCCGGAGCAGCTCAGCCGGGATTCCCCTGCTCTCCATCTCTCTCCAAAGCACATCATATGCAACGAGATCGAAGGCCTTGGAAAGATCAAGAAAACAGGCAAAAACCGGCGTTTTCCGCTCCGTATAATATTGGACAGTATGCTTGAGAGCCAGGATTGCGCTTTCCGTGGAGAGTCCGGGTCGAAAACGGAACTGTGCGTCATGTAATTGTACATATTTATCCAAACTCTGATCAAGCACACTATCCAACACCTTAGCTACTGTAGTTGCCAAGGAGATCGGGCGATAGTTGCTCATGTCCGAGATATCTCCTGTCCTGTTCTTCACTATGGGCACCACGGTGGTCTTCATCAAGTCTTCAGGCAAGTAGGAGTGACTAATGCACATATTGAAGAACATAGACAGAACCCTCGGCAAGTGCACCCCTGCACATTTAAAATGTTCGATGCTGATCCCATCGTGACCGGGAGACTTACCTCTACGCATACTACTTATCACCTTTTTTATTTGCTTTGCAGAAAAGTTAAGCAGAGGCTCATCCCCCCGCACGACAGGCGCATCACCGAGCGTGGTGGTGGAAGGACCCAATGGAGACTGCACTTTGAAATGAGTCTTAAACATGTTGGCTATCTCATTCGGGTCACTTCTTCCACCAATACTCGCTGGGAGACCAGGCCTAACATTAAGCTTACTAGTGGATTTCCAAAATCTACCAAAGTCTTTTTCTGCTCTTTGCTTCGCGATGATGTCCATTTTTATTTGCTCTTGGTGTTTTTGACACCACTTAAGCTTACTTTTGAAGATTTTACGCGACTTGCACATTTCGTCATACGCAGAGCCAGACCTTGGTCGACCGAGACTGATCCATTCCTCATAGTTAGCCCTGGCAACCCGATGCGAGTCTTGAACATGCTGATTCCAGCCGCAAATTTTCCCTTTTCTATAACAATTGATTGTTACGTTTTTGGTCTGAACGGCCGCATCGCTAATCACCTTAATTATGTCCTTGTATAATTTGTCTAAAACTGTCTTATGTTCTGATAGATTACACATACCAAAACTGCAAGTTGTGAATTCAGGAGGGAAGTCAATGTTACGCAACCCTTCGTTACAAAGTTCATGGTATTTGCGTGTTTGAGATTCATCACGTTCCCCCCAGATTACAGCGCTACGAGGTGTTTCCGGAGGCCTAAGGACAGGGCTAAGTTCTCCTAGGTTACATTCTACAAATATAGGGAGATGATCGGATACAAAAACATCATCATCTATCCCCACATTGACAACAGTACGCCATGCTGATTGCGAGACAACGCAATGATCCAACCAACTCCCCGTTCCATGAAACATATCGAAGTATGTACACGAGTTTGAGTCTATTCCCATAAATTCCACGTCTGCGCATAACCAAGACCTATCCTCACAGAAGTTACTAAGTTCAGTATAGAACAGTTTTCCAGGTTGCGCGTTCATGTCTCCAAAAACGTATACGGTTTGGGTATTACTCCCCTCCACAATTGCATTTATTTCACTTAGAACCTCTGTGAAAATAGGCAAGTTATGTCGCGACAGTACAGGCATGTAAACACAGAAGACAAGAATAGAATGACTACCTATGGATGCTCTGACAGCTATTAATCTCGAACTACTACATTCAACTACAGATATACTATCAAAGAAGCCCCTTTTCCACAGAATAGCAACGCCCCCATATGGTCTTCCAATCAAGAGTTCACTGCTGTCAATTGAGCTTTTACCAACATGTTCAAAATCAGGAGAAACTGTACCTAATATTGGAATATCATAATCAAATAGCCATGTCTTCTGAAGACACACTAAGCTGGCAGAACTACACAATTTTCTTACATCATCTATAGAAGTTTTAAAATTTTTACAGTTAAAACTAACAAATTTACACGTATTCGTATTGTTGTGATTATCCATATTAAAAATTAATTAATGGTTACTTTAACATCACTCCTCAATTGTTTCGGCCCGTACACAAAGTGCACGAAACGCCGAAACGTAATACCATCAGGCCAAAAGTCATTGTTTAAAAATAAGTCTATTTTACTTTTCGAAACAAATAGTTTATAAGCATTATACTTTCTGTTTGTTTTCATTTTTATCATCTTCAAAGCAACAACTTCACCAGTTTTATTCTTAATATAACTTATTATGTCCTGCTCACAGGTATCCTTACTGACATTAGATATAAACAACGGCATTTTTATGTCAGCCGCCTTAAACTTGCCGTCAGGCGCTGTGGACGCCCGACCTTTTTGCCCAATTAATTTATATCTTCTGGCAGTTTTCGATTGTACAACTTGCCATTCAGAATTATCAACAGGTACCTGTGAGCAGTTCCCAACAGCATTACGGTCTACCACAGGAGGGAACACGGTAGAAATATTCGATCTGTCGTTTGCACTAGTCAATTTAACTGATTCATTAACCGACGGAGGCGTCGCACGCGCACAATGCTCGCTATTCGGTGCATTTGAAACCGCAGTACTTCCTGGCGCGGCCTCACCGCACACGCTTGTCGTCCCGCTCACACCAGAGCGGCCGAGACTGCCGCTTACTCGCTCGCCTCCCTCGTTCGGAACCGCGGTGCGGGCCTCGAGCCGGCTATCGCTGGACCGGTGACCTTGGAATAAACTTGCCGGGACGCTCGCGACGGTCGTTTGACGCGTCGGTGTCGAGTGATTGTTTCCCGCTCCAGACGATGACGAAGCATTTACAGACTTTATAGGAACATATTGTAAGCCTATAGGACCGCTACACATCTCATAATAACTGTCCTGAAGACACGCTCCTCTTCTTTTATTCACAAACTTATCGTGAGATGGATAGATGTCGATAACAGACGCATGCCTCATATTATCCAACTCTATTCTAAGTGCATCTAACATATCCTTCGTCACGGCATTTTCTTGTAGTAATGTTACTTTATTTTGAAGTTTAGCAACGTCTTTTAACAAGCGTGTACAATCTACGTGATCAAAACTCACACTAGGCACTAGATGCAAATCCTTTGCCACAAAAATAGGAAACACTTCCGCATCCATGCCTTTCATGAGACATATAATGTCGTCCAGGTCTCGAGACATTCTTTTCTTCCCATCTTTACGCCTCACCGGCATTTTTCTTGCATTAGGTACTGATTCAACTAGTAAACATTTCGCTTTTGCAATGCTCGCCACATCAAAGGACGACGTGACGAGCTGGTGGATGCTGTCCTCGTCCATGAAGTCTAACACATTAGTTAGAAATGCTAGAAGTTCGTTAATAACAACGTTGCAACACGAACATTTTACGGTCGACGAAGCCATTGCGCATGAGTCACTGGCAGCGCGGGAACGCGACCGAGCTCCGTAGTGTACGGCGCGAGACTGATTAATCTTAAATAATAGTAAGTAAATAAAATCAAATTTCTCACCTTCAACTACTCATTCGATTTCATTACAACATTGTTTGAAAATCGATTTTTTCCACCACTATCTCAACTCTAATATATATATCAATTTGTCACTGTCGCAGAGATCAAGTTAAATTTTATAGAGTATAATCTATCGGATAGATTTATCAAAAAATATTAAACACGTATTTTTTCTTTTGTCAAGTAAACATCAAAACTTATAAATAGCCCGCTTAAAGTTTCGCGTAACGTCACGTCTAGACTACAAAAGTATAGACTTTTGACAGAGAAGTGACGTCACGAGCTCTCACTCCAGAGAGCTATTACAACCTCTATAAAATTTAACTTGATCTCTGCGACAGCTGTCAGAAAAATCACGCCTATGAAGTCCTGAATTTCTTAATAGTACAGACAGTACCTGTCAATGTCATACTTTATGGGCATGCCGATTAGTGATGGACGACGAATGATGGTGACCACAGAGAGTTTTATTTAAAATATCGACAGTTTATACTAACGACATTTTAAATAAAACTTAATTTATCATTAATTTTATTGTATGTTTTAATATCATAACATTTTTACATGTGTAATTAAATTAAACCCAATTATATGTTATATTAGCATCGATCGATTATATAGCATCGAATAGTGAAAAACGTCGATAAATACTAGCGTTACATTATTATGAGTATTTAATTAATATCATGACTATATTTATATGTGTACATACTTGATTTTAAATAATAGTAAGTAAATAAAATCCAATTTCTCGCCTTCAACTACTCATTCGATTTCATTACAACATTGTTTGAAAATCGATTTTTTCCACCACTTTCTCAACTCTAAAAATGTCAAACTTCTATGTCAATGTCACTGTCGCAGAGACCAAGTTAAATTTTAAAGAGTATAGAGAGATAGCGCTGTCGTCGCTTGAGACAATTCTCAACCACAAAAATATATGGAAAATCTGGCCCATGTCTGTCAAACTGCCATATATGAATTGGACTTTGACACTACTGAGAGAAAAATCACGGTAACTAGAGATGGTTTTATGCGTTGGGTGCAAGTCGCTTCCATCAGCAGGCCAATCGCGTTAATTTTAAACAGCTGCGTTCCATCTGTAATTCAGTTAAAGTTCGGTTGCAATTGTAGTTAAGTTTCGATTCAGCTTCAAGGAATTAGGTATTGCGCTAAACATCATACACCAACCGTTCATTTGACACAGGTTACGTTCCAACTCTGATTGAGTTGCGTTTCAACTTTAGTCAAAATCATTAGTGCGATACGAAAATAGACAAAAAGTCGAAATTCAGTTAAAGTTCAATTGTAGTTCAGCTGTAATTTTTTAGTGTGATTGGCCTGCAGGTCTTGTTGGACAACCATGGAGGAGTCCTACGTCCAGCAGTGGACGTTCTATGGCTGATGAATGAACGAAGATATATTAAATTGTTATAGCAGAAAACGGAGTACCGTTTCCTCGAATTTTTTTCATAGCGCTAATACTGAGCTGGGCTCGTGTTTTCAATTAAGGAATAAATCCCTTTGAGTTTTGACCATCCATATGCAAAAAAGGAAAACCTATAAGTCCTGCATTGATACTTTAAAGCCAATGAATGGATGTTTTTTTATTGTATATTTTTTAGTAAAATGTATAATCATTACATTTTTAATTGTACCTAGAGTGATTCAATAAGTTTAGACTATTTAGATGCAGGTTTCATGCAAAAATCATCATCATCATTATCAGCCTGTCCACTGCTGGACATAAAGCTCCCCTATGGATTTCCAATAAGTCCGGTTGGAAGCAGCCTGCATCCAGGAAAAATGTTAGTAGGTAATTTGTTTCCGGAGAGATAATATTAAATACCTACCTATAATGTGAAGATTTTCGAAGTCATAAATAAATAATTATTTTTCCCAAAAACTGGCATAACTGATTTCAACCGTGAACAGAATTCGAATAGTTCTTACGGACCGATGTAATTTTCACATAATTGTTGATTTATCAAAAATAGCTCAGCCGATTTCGATAAAATTTAAGTATGGTCTACCAAACAAAAATAAATTATCAAACTCGGATCACTCTGTAAAAAGATAAGCGTGGTTAAATATAAAAAAAATATACTTATACAACGTGTAACGGAAAGGCTGTATACATACATAAAAAGTGGGTTGATACTATACCTTATATAGATGCTGTATTCGAAATTCCGAGCCAAAATAACAACATTCACTTTAAAAAAAAATAATAATATGACTGACTAGAAAAAAAAGGACAGCAGTTTAAGGAGGTGTGGTCTGATTTTGATGGGCAAGGTCGTGTTATTGACCCCACAGCTGTTTAGTGTGATAGTGCTGTGCAAATGTGAATTAGTCATAAAAATGACTAGTTTTTCAAAAAAAGATTAAAAATCAGCAAACGAACTTACACGGCTTAACATGCCCATCTAGTTTGTTACCGTTATCTGATTTGGTACTTTCAGTATGTATACAGACTTTCCGTTACACGTTGTATACGCGTCGACTTGTAAACATCCCCCTTTTGTCGGTTTTAAAAATCAAGTGAAGCAAATTAGCTGCTAGACTACAGGGGTCTCAGGTTATGAAAAAGGCAATTATATAAAGATTATTTTTCTTTTAAGGTTTGTTTGTTTCAGCCATAGGACGACTACTGAAGGACATAAGCCTCTCTACTGATTTCTAATAACACCGGCTGAAAGAGGCTTGCAATTAGCGCGATTCGGCGATCTCTATGAGGTTGTCAGTTCACTTTGTGGGTAGATATCTTACGCTGCGCTTGTCGTTACGGGGTCACGAGAAATTTTCGACCTCCTCGGTCTCAGACCAAATAAAAAATCAAGACAGAATGTTGTGAACAAACAAGTGAGGCCGACCAAAACTACGCCTCGCCGTGTACAGACAATTTACACACACATACAACGTACAAGGAAACTACGCCTTGGCTTGACTGTCGAACTATGGCGGCGCAACAGCGACGCACTCACACATGTATAAAAAATCGGCTTCACTTTTTTTTTAATTTTTTTATTTCGAATAGGTTCGCGTTTGACTACACACTGCCTGATGTTAAGCAGATGCGCGGTCTAGGGTGTAGCACGCTTACCTGGAAGATACCTATTTACTCGGGATTTAAAGACACTCACGTTGTACTTTAACGGGAAGACAGACCCAGGCAAAGCGTTCCACATTCCGGCTGTTCGTATGAGGAATGAGGATTCGAAACGCTTGGTTCTAACGCGCGGAATGTCCACCATAAAAGGGTGGCGCTTTGGTCGCGTCCGTCTAGCCGTACGATAGAAGAAAGGGGCAGGGGGGACTAGATTGTGCAACTCCTGGGCGCACTCTCCGAAGTGTATCCGGTAAAAGGCCGACAAACACGCTACCTTGCGACGATGCTCAAGACTTTGCAGCTGCGTCTTAGTCAAGGTGTCGTTGTCAATCAGCCTCCTGGCTCGCCTCTCAATCGACTCCAGAGCCTCCAGTTGATATTTGGCAGAGCCATCCCAATGGTGAGAGCAGTATTCCATGCAAGACCTGACTGACTCACTTGACTGTTCAACAACGTTCACTCTTGATTTTTTTATTTGCTCTGAGCTCGTCGGTCATGAGTTTCTCATGCTAAGTGCCCTGACTACTTAAAAATTTAAAATTACCAATCCACTGGGCTGTGTCCGTTACTTTGATCTTCTACAGATAGTATCATATCTTTTTGAAATAGAAAACTCTCAAAACAAAAAAAAATATCTACATTTTCCCTTACAAGTTGTGTATTTAAGCAATGGATGTCAATCAGCCTTAACGCCATCGTTTAGCTCGAGTAAGTCGATACGGTATTTTACGATCGACATTTTACGGTAAAAATGCTGCACAAAAGAAAAAATGCTGCTCCAAAATACGAGTACGTCTGAGTTTTACATAATTTATATCTTGGAAAACTGATGAAAATATTTCACGTTCTAGATAATTTATTAAAACTGTGTTCATGTAAGTTTTGACCGTCCGTCATAATACATGTCAATAATTCACTTCTGAAACATGCCACTTAATAACCATAAAGACATGATGACTAAAGGACATGTCCACAAAATGTATGGAGGCTGGTATAATAATAATCAAAAATTCTAACCACAACACTCGTTACATTTCGAGAAAGTTCATATTTTTCTGAGTCTATTAAAACAGTTAAAATCAAAAAAGACCCCACCAATTTTTTAAAAATAAATTTTGAATTTATTAAAAAAAATAAAAATATTTCGCTTAATAGGTAGTTTATATCTAGCAGCCCTGATTAAGTAACCTCCAAATTGTTAAATAAAAGCATTTTTATCTATTAGACACACTTTTTAAGTGATCTTTTGTCACATTATACTTACTAACTGGTCACACTGGTAGGTTATATTTTTTAATTTTAGCAAATTAAGAGATGAATGTGGAAGAATCAGCTACGAATGCAAGTAAAATAACGATAGAAGTACTTTATTACTGCTAAACTAGAAAAAATAATAAGCTGCATTGTTATTTTTCATACAATTTATTTTTCGCATTTAGAAAAAAATTGGAGGGGTGAAAAAATCTAAATTAAATATTTTTGGGAAGCCCATATAACAAGCTTTTAAATGATGTATATATCATCTTGGTTCGATTTTTCTCTGAATAATGTACCACTTGTGGACGTCACCTTTAAAATAAAATATAAGGTACAAGAAATAGTCCGCTACTTAGATGATTTAAAATATTGAGCACGTATTTTTCTTTTGTCAATCAAACAACAAAAGACAAAGATTAGGTGCGTCAAAATTAGTAAGGAGTAGCTAGACGTGATTTAACGTGCTATGGGTATCTTCATCATCAATTGATCAATTTACATAAGAAAAAATTAGGGGTCGAATACTTTTTAACTAATGCATTTTTAGGTAGTAAATATAGGTATTTTGGTCATCTGTCCTATTAGACGCCCTATTAGATGCATTTGGAGCATTCTGCAAGTTTTAGTATGTCTTAAAAAATTTGTCTGTCTTAAAAGGTAGCTCTTAAGTAGCTGAAAATAGACTATTTACTATTAAATTAAATTTATATATTTATTCAACTGAAAAAAGTATAACAAATTTATCGTGAGTCCATTGGCACCGAACTAGTAAAACACTGTGTTTCGGGTGCCAAAGGTTCCTAAACTATAGATAGTTTAAACATTGTCATGATATAGTTAATTAAATCAGGCGTTACTTTGCGGAAGTTCATCTTCAAATCCTTGTTTTGAATAAATATTTAGTGTACTTCCGCACTGTCGTGGGCACACAAGTTATTTAAAACAAGGATTTTCATGATAGAATAAATTAGGTATATAAATGCTTACGTTATAGCTTTGAGAGCTGATGTCTCTTTTGAAGAGGAATCTGAGGAGCCTCGGCGCGCTGAGAGCCTGGTAGTCTTGGACTAAAAGATGCAGAGAGTAGAGCACTCCCACTAGCAATGCTAGAAGAATAATTAATCTGAAACAAAATATATGGAATTAAAAATGTATATTTTCATATTCATATCAGCATTGGATTATCTCTACCGATTAGCATGTGGAAGAGGCATTGGGCAAGGCCATCGAGCAACAGATCAGATATCTATAGAGTCACAATCGTGCAAAAAAGTGTCCGTGCCAAGCTACGTAGTGGGCAGGCTTTTTGGTTATTTGTAAGGTGATTTCAAGCCGACTACAACGCCGCGCGATGCCAAATTGCTCGGTTACAAGCAATAATAAGGTGAAATAATGTTGAAATTTGAGAAAATTAGTTATTGTGAATTATTCAATGTATGTATAATGTATATCTAAGTAGGTATGTTTGACATTTTTTTACAACTTTCACTTAAGGACTGTGGCTTTGTAGGTATTTGCTCGAAGAGCAGTGCACAAAGTTTGGCTTGATGTCGATTGGTACATCCGTAAGAAGATTTCTTACCCGTGGGGTCGGTTCATCTAAAAAAATCACTTAGGTAGACTAAGTAAGGGACTTGTTGACCCTTGGTACACCGCAAAGATAAACTAAGGGCATCAGCAAAAATCTTAGTATCTTCAGTTCTCCGGACCAACCGCTATTATTACGTATGATTTTAAAAGTAGTTTAGTTGAAAAAATATTCAAACATTTTTCCCTTTTCACAAACTTAGTATCTAGACTCTGTAACTAGCACTCAAACTAAGCAAATGAGAAAATCATACCATTATCTTGGTGGTTTAGAAAAAGAACAAACAAACATACTTCTACGCAACAAGATTAAGGATAATAACATCAGCGAGGAAACAAAATCTGCCTTACCGAATTACTCGTCCCGCTCAGCAAGATTTCTAGAATCTGACTCCGAAAAAGAAAAATGCTTCCAGCCCAGAAAATTCGTCGAATATGAATCGCGAAGGAAATTCTAGCCAACAAAGTGAATTTCTTGCGGTAAATCTGCCGCTCGTCATGATATAAGCTTGATTAATTTCCTAACGAGGGCGTTATCGTCACGCCAGCTGTTGAGAATAGACGTGCAGACGTGCTTATTACGCTGACGTTTGGCTCAATATAACTTATTAATATATGTACATAGTGTAGGTATTCCTACACGACATAGGTATTCTAGGATATCATTGTATTCATTATTGTCAACGATTTATTTCTATAGGGTCAATCCTGAAATCGTAAAAAACGTCAAAATAATTTAAAACTTGTTTTAGCATGTGCTAATGAAGTTCTTTTATATGATACTTTACATGGTACGATTTACTTACTTTGAATTTTGAACTCTTATTTTGTGAATTTTGAGGCCTTATTTTTTGTGATTTAAATAAAAATGTACAGATTTTAGATTTATTCCTATATGTGTACTCTAAGACAATGCTTCTCGCCAAATTTCATAGTTCTACGTCCACGGGAAGTACCCTGTAGGTTTTGATTTTTGTGAGTCGAAATATGCGTTTTTTTACGACATAAACGGCTCTAACTTTTTTTTACGATAACTGAGAAGTTTTTCTTTTACACAACTGCAAGAGACTATAAATTCATATACGTATAAGGTTTAAATTTCAACTCGATGTCTTTACGCGTTCCTGAGATAAAGAGTCTTGACATACACACAGACGGACAGACGGACAACAAAGTGATCCTATAAGGGTTCCGTTTTTTCCGTACGGAACCCTAAAAATAATTTATTTTGTTTTTATCACAAATATGCATTCGTAATATAGAAAAGACAGCATGCAGAAAGACCGAATTTATATGCTCAGTAGTTGACCGAAGCGAAGCGAAAGTTTTTGCTTGAACTCGACGTTGTCGTCGAAATCTACTGGTTAATTTTATGTTTTTAAGTTGTTGAATTGGTTGATTGTCTATTATTATATTCACTACTGGAAATAATCACTCTGCAAGTTAAACTCAAACAACGCGTGCTGTTTTTAATTTTAACGTATTGCGAAATACTTTGAAATTTATGTTATGCGCAAATAAATCACACTCATAGAATTGATCCAAATTAATGTAATACTCGCATTATTCAAGACCATGGATTTCATAAAAATATAGATCACTTAATGCCCCGGAATTGCCTTCCATCGAGCAAATCTCTCTTTTTAGGGCCACACCGATGTATTCTAATCCCATTTTCGTAATTTATTACATACTTAACCGATATCTTGCTATGAATTTAAATGATAAATGATGACAGTTGCGGTTTTATAGCCGGTTTTGTCGTGTGAAATATGTACAGGTATTTTTATAAACGATATATAAAGTAGGCGCCTGGATTTTTATTTCATTCGTCAGTAAAAATAATGCCACCCATTTAACAGGTTCGGTAAAAATATGAAACGTATGTAAGATGGGTTTGAAAAATTCACGGTGGGATAATTCAGTGATAAAAGTAGCACCAGAAGGTTATTGTTAGTTTTTTGACAAAAAAGTAACAGCCTACTTTTATTACCATCGAGGCCAAAACTAAAACCACCCTAAAAACTGCCAAACTGTTTTAGCAAAACCAATATTTTTACTACTCGATTTTTGTACGCATTGCGATTTGAAACATTTTTTGGTATAACTCCAAAAGTACTGAGCCAAGAAAAAAGAAAGAGAAAATTATTATTTTTCTATCAAACCATTTCGAAAACTTTTTCTACAATTTGAAAAAATAAATAGATACGTATAAACACACCATTTTAGGATTTAATTATGATTTTAAATCTAAAACTTTGAAGACAGTTATTAAAAATGAAGTTGAATTGCTAAAAAGAACTATTAAATCAGCGATAGAAATAAAAATCACTCACTGCACTTGATAGTTAAGCAAACTGAGATATTGTTCGCTTGACTAGACTTAATCAGTCTTGACACTAATCGTAGTTTTAAAGACACAAAAAATCTCTCTCCAGAGAATGGTAAGTGATTAAGAATAAATTCTACGAGTAAATGCTTCACATTAATTCACAATTCATTTTTCATTTGCACGCTTTTTATGATTCCTAAAGTACACTCTCATCTACGAGTATTTATTACAAGCTTTTTTTAACTTGCAATGGATGTACCTATGTACGAATATGTATATATGTAGGTAAGTAAGTTCGAGTGGAATCTTGCATGTTAAATTTGACCAACTTCCCGGTTTACGATTGACCTGAATTTTTGCACGCATTTCTATATCGCATGACAATGCAACAATATGATACCATGGAGCTGATCTGATGATGAGTCGGAAGGTGGCCATAGGAACTCCTTTTTTAAACAAATAGACCCGTCATGTGTGAGCTCGTTTTACTTGTCTTTGCTGGCACTCTGCTGCTATATGATTCATCCAGGAATTCAAAAGATTGAATTTAAAAAATATAATTTTATAATAATTTATTTTACTGACAATGGTAGACTGATACATTTTTTTATATTTAAATTCGTTCAAGTTTCGCCAAGATATAAAAGTCGACGTCAATTTATTTATAAACAAAGTTTACACGTCAAATCAAATAGATCGATGTATATGTAATGTACAATTCAATAATAGGTATTAGTATCCAGTATCAGTCAATATGTAGGTATATGCAAACACATGAAAATTAATTAATTATTTATGGTACAATATGAGTTTTGTTTACAGAATGTTACTCTATAAAATTTAACTTGATCTCTCCGACAGCTGTCAGAAAAATCACGCCTATGAAGTCATGAATGTCTTAATAGTATAGACAGTACCTGTCAATGTCATTTTTTATGGGCATGCCTATTAGTGATGGGCGACGAATGATCGTGACCACAGAGTTTCAGATAGAATTTTATTTAAAATATCGATAGTTTATACGAACGATATTTTAAATAATACTTAATTTATCATTAATTTTATTGTATATTTTAATATCATAACATTTTTTAGCAATTTTTACAAGTGTAATTAAATTAAACCCAATTATATGTTACATTAGCATCGATAATAGTGAAAAACGTCGATAAATATAAATACTATCGTTACATTATTATGAGTATTTAATTAATATCATAACATTATTTACATGTGTACATACTTGATCTTAAATAATAGTAAGTAAATAAAATCCAATTTCTCACCTTCAACTACTCATTCGATTTCATTACAACATTGTTTGAAAATCGATTTTTTCCACCACTATCTCAACTCTAAAAATGTCAATCTTCTATGTCAGTGTCACTGTCGCAGAGATCAAGTTAAATTTTATAGAGTATAGAAATCGTTATTTTGCTAAATATTTTGAAAATATACTTACTGGTATAAACGGCAAAATAAAGCTTACTAACTGAGCATTTCTTAAGATCATAAAAAAATATAAAAGTAGCTTACAAAGAAACGTCTTTGATGTATCGTTAAGTAGAGGTTAGTTAATTAATTTCTCCTAAAGTCTAGAAACCTAACAAACAATAAATAATTTGGTATCTCAGAGTAAAATTTGGCTATAAAATTAAATTTATCTTGTGTGTTAATTATTATGTTAACAACCATCTTGGTTGGCATATTTATCACAAAATAAAATATGTTTTAATTAGATAGGTCTTAGCGTGGCATTTATTTATCAATTAATAACAATTAGGTAGGTATATGATTTTTATAACAATATATTATTGACACTTAATTATGATATACATAATGAAATATAAATATTATTGATTGATATAATGATTCATTTTGTTCAGTGGGTCTTACTTGATCTATCATGAGGATTTTTCCACCAGCTCTAGTTTTGACATACAGCAAACCCGTTTTAGTGCTGTTTGTAATAGTAACTACTAATTTAAAAGATACATACTTATGACTTAAATAAGCTGACAGATGTAAACTAACTTAAATATGTTTAGGGCAGAATATATGTATGTACTTCTAGTAAGTTTTCATTAAGAGTGAAGATAATATAAATATACATATAAAAACACGCTTAGGAGTCATCAATATTTTTTTCTTTTTACTAAATGCTTTGTCATCGGCCTTTGATAGGTGTGCAAAATTTGAAGAAAATCTGATCGCTCAAAGTAGGTCAAAATCGAGCTCAAAGGGGTTGGTTACAAGCAAGCAAACATACAAGTGAAACTAATAAAAGCGTGTTAAAAAAATTACTTATCTTCTCAATCTATAATATTGAGGCTTAATACACGTATTTATGAAGAGTATGAGTTTAAGCACGGAGTTTGTCGATAGGTATTAAGTAAGACAAACTCCGAATATTATGCATACCATTTCAATGATACGGAAACTGACTAAATGAATTATCAATCAATAATAATAATCATATACCTATTATAATTAATTAACAATAATATATTGTTATCAATTTATAATTATTAATAAACCAAAGTTGAATTGAAATTAAATATATGTCATGAAACAAAAAAGTCTCTTTTTTGACCGACGAACCACCGGAGGAGGTATACAATTCGACGCGTTTATTTTTTTTAATAGTGGTTCGATTTCAATAATTATTTTTTTATTGGAAAGAGTATACTTTTAAATTGGTCCCATTTAAATTTTATCGAAATTGGCTAAGCCATTTTTGATAAATCAACAATAATGGGAAAAATGTTACATCGATCCGTGTATAATATTTGCGTTCTAGCGATGCGCCTCGGCTTCGCACAGGTGTGTTATACATATAAACATTTCTCTTGAATTACTCTATCTATTAAAATAAACTGCATCAAAATCCGTCAAAATCAAATAGTTTTAAAGAAATAAGCATACATGGGGACAGACAGCAGAAAGCGACTTTGTTTTATACTATGTAATGATTCTGTACACAGGTGAAGTCGGTCCTGCTATTTTTTCAAAAAATAATTATATTGTGCAGTGTAATAATATCTGAAGTTAGCCTTACTTGATGCCCATCGTCAACGTCCTCACTTAAACCAACACACTCGATAATTGTACACCTCAACATGCCGTCCTCGGTTAGGTACTGGTTGTACGAAAATACCATTTCTCTGCACTTGCACGGCACTTGCTCTTACTTAAACTCTGGGCCGGACTCAGGCTAATAATTATCTTCGTTTGGAGGTGAAAATGTAACAATGACAGTTTTTGTTTTCACTCAGTCTTAGATTACTAAAATTGTTAATGTAAAAAAAAAGGTCATTTTGTTATTACGGTCACTTAGTTATTTATTTAGTTCATAATATTTTTTACAACAATTTTAGTTATAACATTAAATTAGGCCTCGCAAACTTAAAAAAAAATAAGTTAAGTAAAACTAATTCAGTTTCTTTGCATCTTCGGTTTCTGATATTAGGCCCTATACAGGGTTATTTCTAATCAATTAGCATCCTTTTAGGGGCTTATTCTGTGTATCAAAACTAACAACTTTTGTTTTGTTTTTCCATAGAAAAATATCGTTCACCTGCGACAAAATGTATGAAACAGCTGATTTTTTTTTGCTGACGTACAGAATAAGCCCCTAAATGGATGCTAATTGATTAGAAATAACCCTGTAAATGCTTCAGTAAGGAACCATATTGGATGCTATTGCGACCCAACAATGTCAAAGACACATAAAAAATGCTCGAATACCTACTTGAAGTCTTTCTACGTCATAATTTTCTCATTTCCCTCTACAATAGAAGAAATCACTTTCAGTGATAAGGGCGCCGGTTGCTTCACATGTTTTAGCATCTTTATTTCTCTATTTTCGGTTTTATGTGTGTGTGATTGTGAATCAATAGAGAGTTTATCTATATATCTATTTATCAATGGTTAGGATTAAGTTACGTACGACTCTCCTGATATTCAATTTTTTTAACCACTAAAGATTGTTTTGCTTGTTACCAATTTTTTTTTCATAATCGTATGAAATAAAATATTAGAATTTATGAAAGTGGCCAATTAAATCCTAATTATTACCCAATACGTGCCTGTTTACCCCCTTTTACTCCGTATAACACGTCTATATCTAAATGGTATTTGAAGTGAGTAAAACGTGAAACATTACTATGGACTCTTAAACTGGGTCGAGGTATCTACCTTCGCGGCTTGCAGCCGAAGAAAGAGGTCCTTACTCTCTGATTCATGTTTGTAGTTAGTTTTTCTGCTTTACTGAGTGCCGTAATAAATTATGTGCAGTGTCGATAGCTTATCATTGCGTATGTATGGTATTGAAAACTCTTTGAAAAATCATCTTTAACTAGCTACCAAAACTATGGGCAAATTTTACAAAAAGATCAACATTATGCCCAATTTTAAAAGTGCCATTGTAAATTTAATAGCAACTTAAAATGATGTTCTCTCTATTAAATGCGTATAGTGAAAAAGAGACAGGAACATTCAAAATGTAATTACTATGGCGCCCTTAAAATCGGGCCTACTGACATCGTAAAAAACAGCAGCTGTTCTTATTTTAACCCTTTCAACGCCAATGACGTACTCGTACATAAGGTTGACCGCTAACAATGGATTAATCCGCCATAAAAATTATGTCAGCAATTTTGTTTTTTTTTTTGACGACATAGGCAAATAGCCATTAGAAAGGTTTTACTTTAAAGTATGTTAGGTTGACGTTATAGAAAAATTTAAATCAAACTCTTGGAATCATTATTATTCTATTAAATTGTATTTTCCGAGGCGTGGAGAGCCTGTCACCGGTAAAATTGCGGCGATCAAAAGATTTAAAAGTTCATTGATGTTCTGCAAAATGGAAAAGCTATTTCTTTGTGATTTCATGTTCGAATTTTTTTGTTTGATTCTATATTTAAAGTTGTACATAATTGTTAATATAAAAACCTTTGTTATGTACTCGTATATAATGATCATACATTTATATTTACACTAGCTGACCTGGCGAACTTCGTTTCACGTAATATCTTTTTAAATTATAGCCTATGTGTTATTCTGATTTAAACATCGGATTATGTGCATTTGCATGTTTTTATATGCAAAATGCATATAATGCTACTTTATAGCGTTAATGCATACATTGGTTTTTTCATTGATAGTGCATATTTCATACGTAGTTATGCGTGTTAAGCATGTTGTATTACGCCGTCGACACGTCCGCCTTGCATGTTTGCAAGGAGGAGCAACAGATTTCTGCAATATGCCCGATGGAATTGAGAAACTAGAAACTAAAAAATACCTTCCTCTGTACAAGTCCTTGGAAATATTAGAAACAATAATTGAACAGAGTAAAGCCCTTTCAAGTTCACTATCGTAAAATTTTTGTGGCAAATTAAATGCAATTTTGTATAAAAAATCCTGTGCATAATTAGTAAACGCTTCGTTCGTTCGGTCAATTACTTCCTAGAACTACCACCATTTCACTTATTGACGTAAATAAGATAAAGTTAATTATCGCACAGGAAAGCAAATCGTTAGCAGTTGTACTTCTGGTCAAATAATATCTGTTCCGCATTAATTAACTAAATCCTTCAACTATTACGCTAAAGTTACCACATAAAGCGAATATACGTAGGTACTTACGTACATCTCGTACGATTGTGGTCAAACCAAAGTCGTTCTCAGAGAAACGTATACATGCGCGTATGTTTCGTACCTTATCGCAATAAGAATTTACAACTTATCACAGAGTAAGAAAACTAGTAGAGAAATCTCGACAACGACAAAGTTGTAAACTTGAAAATTAATGTTGGCTTGCAAGAAAATGTAGTCACTAGTTTCACGCTTTGGTACTCTATCTCAACAACTATTTTGAAGTTTAAACAGACAGCGGAGTAATGATTCGAAGTTTTTAACTGTGACAAGGTTTTAAAGTAAATGCTATTGTAGCAAACTTGTCTGCTATTTTAGATGTGCTTGATATAGTATGACAGTGCAGGTTGGTGCGTCACGAGTGAAATTGTTCTTGCGTAATGATAATAAAATGAAGATGAGCAAACTGTTATGTTATCCATAAAATTACAATTTCTTTAGTAGGTACCACGAAGATTATGGAAGAAATTTTGTTACTTACGCATGTTGTTTGTGATTATCTTGAAAATAAGGTTTTTTCGGAAGCCTAAAAATAAGTAGTTTGATGTATAAATTGGACCGCGGTTTGTTTCCAGAAAAATGTCATTAAAACATTATACGAAAAATACCAAAATCGCTTTGTAGTTTCTCTGTTGTAAAATAAATAGTTCAATTCCAATTTGCTAATTTACAGAAAATTTAACTAATGGGTATTTAAAAGATGCTAAATAAATAATTTAAATAATATTAGTTTATAGATCACATTGTTTGCTAAACTGAAAAGGAGTAATTCAGACCATTAGTATCAATATCAAAGTCGGAGTCCGAAAAAAAAACACAGCTGTATCATACATTTTGCCGATTTGGAGTCGCGTTTTTTAAGGGATGGCTGATTTTATTCTCAAATTTCGGAAAGGTTTTATAGTAGTTCATAGTGATGATCTAATCACCCCTTTCCAGCTTAGTAGGTATATTTTTTTGAAGAATCTAGTAAAAATTTGAAGATTTACACTTACGAAACAGGATTCTAACTCGAGCGGTAGGTACGCCAAACCTCTTTGCTGACCTTTAATATCATTATCCCTGGTTACCCGACCCGTGAAGTCCACTTTAGACTGCGCACTTAAGGGCCTTGTACTCCTGTTATGTACAGCTATTTCTTTCGCACAGTCGCAAATAGAGAAATAGAAAAAAGTAGAGGTAATAAAATTCACAAATTGTATGATGCATATTATATTTTACTTAAAGTTTTGCGATTTGAACACATTATATTATGTAGGTACTACGGGACTAATCGGTATAATGAGGTATTTATTAATCTCGTACTAAAAGTGCGCGATTAGTCCCATAATAATAATATAATAATAAGTGGAAGTGTTAAAGGGCACAACGCCGCGAGTAGTGTTTAGTGAAAGCGCAGCACACCTCTCGATACCCTAAGCTGTCCACACCAATGTTGCCCCTCCGGCGCCAACTTCGGTAGCCTTTATGGGGGGCCCATTTAGTGGACGGCAAGGCACCACCCGCTACGAAATTTTGAAATGGGGCATATTTAGGGGGTGCCGTACCTCATTCCGTAGACTAATTTTATAGAACATTTAGAATTTTACCAAAATAGCCCAGTTACGATATTTCAAGTCATTTTATATGCCATAGTTTCACGCTATCCTTTTTATACCTACTGCTGTTTTTATATTTCATAATTGTAAAAGGGGCCTCTCAATGTTGGCTGAGGCTCCATTGATGCCTAATAAAGGATCAGGCTATGCCTGTGAATTCAATTGAATAAAGAGGAATAATAATTTTTAAGTTTTTTATGATATACATATTTTTTATAACTTTATATTGTAAAAAACTTAGAAATTAAGAAAAAAAAATGTATAAATAAATAGTAATAATAAAATTGCAGGGGCGGCTTTGTGGCGAGCCGTCGGTGAGTTGCGACAACGCGAACCCTGATTCTCTGGGGCTAAATGAGACCCCTGACTCCTCTCTTGCCTTAACTAGCCGGCTTGGAGTGGAAATCGCAAGAGCTAAGAACCAAAGCTCCAGGGTAGAAGTGTTAAAGGGCATAACACCGCTAGTAGCTCTTAGTGAACGTGCAGCACACCTCTCGACACCCTAAGCCGTCCACACCAATGTTGCCCCTCCGGCGCCAATATACGGTAGCTATTATGAGGGGCCCATTTAGTGGATGGCAAGTCACCACGCGCCTGAATATTTGAAATGAGGCATTATTTGGCGGGTGCCGTACCTCATTCCATAATCCAGTTTTGTATAACACCCAGAAGTTCTGGTTTAAGAATATTTATTCATCTCAAAAGAATTTACAAAAATTCGCTTACTGAGATTACACACTTTTCATAAGTACAATCTTGTTTTGAAGCGCAAAGTGCAGACTTATCCAAAATAAAAAGTATAAAAAAACTATAAAAACATCGTGGAATTTCGGCAACACTATACATATACCAAGTACCTAAAAATCAGCAGTATAAAAACATTTTTTTTTTTTTCTATACATGTGAGGTAGTTTTACTGTTTATTTCTGTCAGCGCGACGACGACGGCCGACTCGTACAAAAAACTGCGAACTGCAATATAAAGCCCGTGACATACTGTAGTTTATTGATTAAATTAAAATATTGCATGAAATATGAACGAAGGATCTTATTTTAATATTAACTACCTATTGTAGTGTACTATAACGGTTGTGGCACAAATTACACATGTCTATATTATAATAATTAAAATTATTGTACACCATTAGGTACGTACACATTATACGTACGAGAAATTTTTTAACATGTGGACTTTTAGTAACTTTTTGAAAGTAGAAAATGTTTTAGCTTGTTTTATATCCTTCGGTAATTTATTATACAGATTAGCTCCCTCAAAGGTTATATTTTTTATTCCATAGTTTGTTCTAGGATTTTTTGCTAAACATAAATTATTCGCTTGTCTCGTTAGAACTTTTTGTGCGTCTATTTTTTTTGTAAAAGTTAATTGTGTATGTATGTCTTTTGTTAAAATTTTCCTAATGAGAATGCACGTATTATATTTGTATATTTGAGGGATGTTCATCAGTTTAGTTTCCTGATAAATCTTTATAGTTGGTGTAAGGTAATCGTATTGAAATAGTGATTTGATGATTTTATTTTGGCCGATTTGTAAGATTTCTAGATTTGTTTTAGCTGCCGTTCCCCAAAATTCAATCAAGTAATCTAAGTGAGGTTTAACCATAGCATTGTATATTATATATCGTACTCGATTTGGGAGGCATCGGGCCATACTGCGAAGTGCACCTGTCAAGGATGTAAGTTTGCTTCTAATATACTCTAAATGTGGTTTCCAAGTCAACTGCTTATCAAGAATTAGACCTAGATACTTTTCTTTACTAATTTCGTTTATAATTTTGCCGTGAATTTTTAATTGGTCAAATGGGCCGATTTTCTTATTTTTAGCCGAGAATATTATATAATTTGTTTTAGAAGTATTAATTGTTAGCAAATTTGACAATAACCAAGTGGTGAGGAGGTCTAAGTCTTGTTGTGCGTTTTCTACTATGTGATTGATAGAATTTCCCGAATAGAATAGACTAGTGTCATCCGCATACAAGGTAATATCCCCTTTAAGCCCAATTTTGTGGATGTCGTTAATGTAGACCAAAAACAACAGGGGTCCGAGAATGGAACCTTGTGGGACACCAAATGTAATTAATTGAGGTAAACTCTCTGTTCCATCTATTTTGGTAATCTGGTATCGATTAGATAGATATGATTGAAAAATTTTATAGGCAAAACCGGTTATTCCGATAGCTTTTAATTTTGATAACAGCTTTGTATGACTGACTGTATCGAAAGCTTTTTTTAAATCGATGAAAATTCCTAGGTTTATCCTTTTTTTATCAATATTAAGTTTAATTGATGTTACCAGATCGACGGCAGCTGCGACTGTGTTTGATTTAGGTCGAAAACCATATTGTTTTTTGAACAAGAAATTTTTGAATTCTAAAAATTCCGTGAGTCTATTATGTAAGATTTTTTCAAACACTTTTGATAGAACGGGTAAGACAGATATCGGTCGATAGTTTCCAGGATCCGTTTTATTACCTGATTTATAAATAGGAGTTACTTTAGCTACTTTTAGGGAATCTGGAAATTGACCTGTAGTTAAACATTTATTAATGCATTTTGTTAAATTTTCGATTACTAGGTCCTTGACACATTTTATCATTTTTGTGGTAATGCCGTCTATACCAGCGCTAGTATTGATGTCTAGATTATCGATAATTTTTGATACTTCGTCTACAGTAGCAGGTTTCAAATCACTGAGAAGATGTTCATCGCATTGGTGGTTGGCAAGTATAGTTTGTGGGGTTGAATGATACTCTTTTGGTATTTTACTAGCCAGTTCCGCACCTATATTAGTGAAAAACGTGTTGAAACATTCACATATTTGTTTTGTATCTGAGATCTGACCACTAGACGTGTTTAATTTTATAGGAGTTGATTGATTTTTTGTTTTGTTATTAGCTAAGTTATTAATAAGTTGCCACATTTTTAAAGGATTTTTATCGCAGTTCTTAAAAGAATTAAAATAGTACTGATTTTTAGTTCTCTGTATAGTTGCGTGTACGTTATTTTTCTGTTCCAAAAACTTCTGTTTCAATTCATCGTCTTCGTATGATTTCTTGAGGTTGTACCATATCATATTTCTTTTGTTAATCATGTCAAGTAAGTCTTTGTTGATCCAATCTTTCTTTGGTGGGTTTTGGAATTTTGTTTTGGTTATCTTGCTTTCAATAAAGCAGCTTCAAGTATTGTATATTCAGTTTCCATGTCATCCACAGCCGAGTCTTTAAACATTTGATATAAATTTTTGTAATTCACTGCTTCATATTGTATTCGTTTTACTGGTACCGGTTTAACTCGTTTCACTTCTAAGTATATTTGTCTGTGATCGGAGAAAGACGTCTCAATTAAGGCCATGTGAAATGTATTTTCTTTTAAAGACGTACTAACGTGATCAAGTATTGTCGCAGATATTTCAGTTTTACGGGTACAGTACTCCTTGTCAATTTTATTTAATATTCTTAAGTCATTCTCTTTTAGTACCATCTTATATTCTTTCGTGGAACTTTCTTTGCTAAGTAAGTTTAAATTCATGTCTCCAAAAACTATACATCTCTTCCTGTTTGACAGTTGGTTACTAAAAACATCAAGAAACTTTTTAACGTTTGATGACGGCTGTTTATATACAACTCCAATATCCAAAGAGAGGTTTTTCAGATGAATCCATAGATAATGATTATAATCTTCATAGTTTTCATCGATATATTCATGCTTTAAATTGTTGTGTACATACAGTGAGACACCACCTCCTAACGATTTTGTTCTGTAGTTATAGTAATGATTATAGTTTGGTAAGTGAAGTCGCTTAGCATCATCTTCATTTTTGATCCAAGTTTCTGTGATAACTATAATATCCAAGGTTTTTTGAAAGGTTTCCACAACACATCTTAGTTCATCATGTTTGCCTTTTTTTACTAAACTCCGGGCGTTTGCATACAAAAAATTTATCGTCTTTGAGGTTGTTTTTATACAATTATAATTATGTGTTACTTGATAGGTTACTATTCTTTCATCCTGTTCTTCTAAAATATTTTCTTGTTCTAGTTTTTTGACTCCTTTTTAATTATTTTTGGAACTCCCTTTATATACTTAATTGTCATATCTTTTTCCCCGCTATCTTGACGTCTTTTTAGTTCAAGTTTGAGATTCATGATATGCTTCTGTTGCTGTGGAGTTTGGTCAGAATAGATTCGAATTCTATCGGATTTCAAGCTAGTTTGATTGCGTAGTAATGTTTTAGGTGTGTCTTCACAAGCAAAAAATACTTTTAAAGGACGCGTTTTCTTCCCATCATATTTTCCAAGTCGCAGGATTCTTTTTTCCTTTGGGCAGTCTGGATAAATAGTTGATATGATTGTACGAAGTTCGTCACTATCAGCTTTTTGTCTGGCCACTGGATTGTCTAGGTGTTGTTCAGGAACTCCAACCACAATTATATTTCTACTTCTTTCTGCACGTTCTTGTAATTCTACCATCATATCATCATATGTGACCGAAGAATGAGGCTGTGGTATCAGTGTAGGCTGTGATTTTAGTTGAAGAATTTCATCTTGCAGCTTAGAAATCTTTTCTTCATTTGTAACTACAACACTTTTCAACGTAGTCACCTCCGATTTAAGATTGTTATTTTCTGCTATCAAACATTCAGTTGTTATTTTAATGTCATTCAATTGCTCTTTGATTGAAGACGTATTTTGACTGATGATACTAATGTTATCATTGTGTTGTTTATTGGTCTCCTTGAATATATCTAAGATTTCCTTCTTGAAAGCATTGAACTGATGTGCGAATTCGTTTTCAGGTTCTTTTCTCTTTCGCGTAGAAATATTGGTTTTGAACGTTTCCGAACTAATATCCAAAGTGATTTTAGACAGATCCGGTTGTGAACTACTCCCACTACCGGACGATACTAAGTTCGGGGACAACTTTTTCGGAGAGTGAGAGACACTCATTATTCCGGTTCAACTTATTTCTTCGAAAAGTACTTAGTGTGTACGCACCTTTAGATTGCGCAAGTTGTTCGGATTTAGTCGATGCTCGCTGCGTCTCATTCACTCGGGTGGTACTAATAGCAGGTAAACTGAAGATCTTGCAGGTGAGATTGAACTTTAACGTAATATAAATAGCACTGGGATTCGCGTGTAAGCGTTTTTTAAATTTAACTTGTACTTGGACACGTCTGCTCACTGCGCCTGCGATGCGCGGAATCATGGAAGTTCACCACAATAATCCATTATTTTTTAATTCATTACTCACAATAGGCTCCTATATATTGAGTTCAAAACACGTCATGAGTCGTTTAATGGATTACGCAGGCGGTTGTCAAATACTTGATTCGTCAAATTCTAAACGTGTCACAACCTTAGTGTGTCACATTCGTAATACGTCAAATCCTTTATTAATTATATCCTGCACGAGTCAAAAGCTTAATCTACCATTTCCGCGATTTGTCACGTCAGTTATTGGTCAAAACTTAAATTCGCCAATCACGTGGTTTACATAGTCATGTAAAATCGAATACTAAAGTGCTTCATCTTTAATAGCCCGTTTGAGATATGTTTTTTACCCGTTATTCTACCATGGGTAAAATGTTCTTCCCGCAATAGTATCAAGCAGTATAAAATAACTGCAGGAAAAAAAAGTTGTAGTACCTATAAATAATATTGCATAAACAAAATGCAATATTCACGTGTCAAGTCCTGTAGTGTTAATTTGTGCAAGTGATATGGAATTTGACGTATACCATCGCCTCAAAACATAATATGTGCTTAGATTGTAGGTACATTTACATTATTCTTGATAGCTTCATAGCTACCTTTGCCTTTACTACCTAAAATCTCGGAAACCTCGCTCTATACCTACTGGTTTCCTAGGAATAATATTCCTCGTAACATTGTATCGAATATATCAAGCTTTGGAATGGACTATTTTCGGGGCTTCCCTACAAGATAGAATCAGATTTATTTGTATACGCTCGTGTTCCTAAATTGATGTTTTGGCTAAGATGATTAAAATCGATATTTTCCGTGTGAAGGTATCGAGTTGAAACTAAAACCACTTAAGTACGTAATCGTACGTAAATTTGTAGTCCCATTACACTTGTAAAAAATCCAAAACTTTCAGGTTTTGTAAAAATAAAAAGTTTGCCAAAACTTATATAAATTAGTGTGGAACTCCAAGAACACTACCATATATATTATAGGTGGCACGCAAATGTGTGCATACCTACCTTTAATATACTTATAATAAATTGTGACTCCTTCAACTTTTAGAATGACGTCATCTCAAGAAATCAGGAATATTTTTGTAGACAATTTTTGACCGACGAACCACCGGAGGAAGTATACAATTCGACGCGTATATATATATATATATTATATATATATTATTTATAAGCACGCGTAACTTTTTTCGTAGTAGTCCAATTTCAATAACTCTTTTTTTATTGGAAAGAGTATTCTTTGAAATTGGTCCCATTTAAATTTTATCGAAATTGACTGAGGCATTTTTGATAAATCAACAATAATGTGAAAAATGTTACATCGATCCGTGCATAATATTTGCGTTCTAGCGATGTGTATAATACACCTGTGCGAAGCCGGGGGGCTTTGCACAGGTGTATTATGCGTAGTTTTAAAGATATAAGCATACATGGGGACAGACAGCGGAAAGCGAGTTTGTTTTATACTATGTAATGATTCTGTACACGGGTGAAGTCGGTCATGCTATTTTTTGCAAAAAATAATTATGTTTTGAAAACTGAGAAGGTATTTTCTACACTAAAAAAGGAAACTTGATGAAAAACTTATTTATGATTATTATGATAATATTTGGTAGGTATCTAATTCATAACAAGATTATAAAAAGAGAAATTTGCTACAGAACTATTTATCAGACGATTATGATAATATTCGGTAGATATCTATTATATCGTCGATCCATCTGGCAAAAGTCCGTAATCAAACTAATAAATCGTAATAATCCGTCACAGTGTAAGCTATATCTTAATAATATATGTAATATCCTAAATCACTGAAGACAGATATAAGTTTAAAAATAATCAGGTCAGGAGTCAGAGCATTCCAGAGGGATAATGCTGTTATCACTTGAGCCAATTTTCAACCACAAAATATATATAGAAAGTCTGTCGGCGAGTTATTAAAACTACGAGTATCATGTGTTTTTTTGAATTTGACAATAATTTGAGTTTTGTCTGGTTCTGTGCCTAAAAATCAGAGATCAGCCATCGAATCAAGATATTTTTCATGTCTCTTTCTAACTCGCTCGTGTTATTAAAATAGTGCATCTCTTTCAGATTTTTTCGATCGACCACATAATCCCACTGATATTTCTTTGTAGGATAGGAAATCATAGTCTACGGGCTGTTTCTCCTTGATTATGGCGGCCAGGCGCGTCCCAAGGCGGGAGTAAATCGTTCGGTGGTTTAGCGCCTGAAATCCAACGCATCCGATGTATACATCAATATGAAATGTGAATAATTATTTTTTGCAAAAATAACATGATCGACTTCACCCGTGTACAGAATCATTACAGAGTATAAAACAAAGTCACTTTCCGCTGTCTGTCCCCATGTATGCTTATAAAACTACGCAACGGATTTTGATGCAGTTTGTTTTAATTGATAGAGAAATTCAAGAGAAATGTTTATATGCATAATACACCTGTGCGAAGCCCGGGCGCATCGCTAGAACGCAAATATTATGCACGGATCGATGTAACATTTTTCACATTATTGTTGATTCATCAAAAATGGCTCAGCCAATTTCGATAAAATTTAAATGGGACCAATTTCGAAGTATACTCTTTCCAATAAAAAAATAATTATTGAAATCGGACTACTATTAAACAAGTTATGCGTGGTTATACATAAAATATGTATGTATATATATATATATACGCGTCGAATTGTACACCTCCTCCGGTGGTTAGTCTGTCAAAAAATGCCAAGTCGATGGTTATATAGCTAGTCACGTACAGGTCGCATTTTTCATCGAATCTTGACAATGAATAAGTACAGGTTTTTTTAATTGTTGACGTCGATATTTGGTTATTTTAAAAATTGAGGATAGTTCCCAAAATAAAAGGACAACCTGTTTAGTATCTAAATCTTAACAAAATATGCGAGCATAAAATCGGTGAGAGCAAAAATTGGATAAAGAGCATCGAGCAAGTATCAGAGTCACAGTCGTGCAAAAAAAGCGTCCGAGCCAAAACCTTGCCCAAACTACGTGGTGGGCAGGCTTTGTAGTTAGTCGTATGGCGACCGCAAGCCGACTACAACGCCGCGCTATGCCAAAGTACTCGATTACAAGCTGTCCAAATAAAAAAATAGCTAGACGTGCGGAAAAACGGATGGTGATTTTTTTACGCTCGGACATTTTTTTACTACTTTCACTTAGGGGACTCTGGCTCTATAGACATTTGCTCGAAGGTAAAGAGGGTTCTAGGTACTAGGAAAGTATAGTCTAAGCAGGCTGTTCCTACTTGATTATGACGGCCAGGCGCGTCCCAAGGCGGGAGTAAATCGTGCGGTGGCGCCGCGTTTGAAATCCGACGCATCCTTGAGGTACTTGAGAGGTAAATATTGCATACGTTAGTGGAGTTAGGTAATCCATGTTCCTAGCTTCTATGATCAACACTATTTATTACAAGTTGACTTGCTTCGAGATAGGCAAAATGTTTTTCATCTATCCGGATGCTGGTTCTCCTCTACAGTTTTTGACGAATTTTGATGAAAAGCTTAATATATTTTTGTTAGTTTTTTGTCGTCGTTGATTTTATTTTTGATTGGGTATTGAATGTCTGAACTGTTTGGAGTCCCCCAAAAAGGAAGAAAATTTATTTATCAGCCAATTTCGTTACTGGTGGGGAATATTTTTAATTGATACCCAAAACAATGTGAAGGTATGAATCAAATCAGTCAAGATCGTTTCGAGATATAGGCTTATGACGATTAAACTTGAGAGGTAAATACTATTGAAAGTTAGGTGATCCATGTTTACTGCCTTGAATAAAATAATGTTACTTATTGCGAGTTTAGATTGCTTTATTATCAGTTATAACGTTTACGAGGAAAATCATCAGACATAAGACAACCGCTACTGCTGATGGGCCTGCTTTAAAGATTTCCAATAAAACAGGTTGGAAACGGCTTGCATCCAGCGCTATTCTGCGGTATTAGGTTATCTAAGTTGTGGTACACTGCGCTTACCGGTACGTGGTGTTCACTCGAGAACTCAGGAAGAAGAAAATATTAAAATTTAGTTTCCGATGTAAAAATCACATGATAAAGATGATATAAATCAATCAAATCAAATATGATCCAATCAACCAGGCCATGCTGGATGCAAGCTGCTTCCAAACGAACTTACTCTATTTCCATTCAAACTTTTATGACTAGAAGGAGACATTTTACATCTGATATGTTTGTTAGTTTATGAGCCTGAAATGTCCCATTGTTGGGCAAAGGCTCTCGAGATTTCCAATTTTGTCAATCTTGTGCCGATTCCTGCTAATTAGGACAATTTATTTATTTATTAAGGCTTCACATTAATAACTACATTATTACATATGTTGTAAGCACTTACAATATAATATTAACTTAATGTGCTATTTTTTTAAGGAAGCACAGCATGCATTTAACTTTACATAACAATAAAGAATATTAGTAAAAATAAGATTGTACTAGTATTTCATAATCTTTAGATAGTTTACTAGACTAAACTAATCCAAAAAATAAATTAAACTAACAGTTTCTATTTGGCCATTTCCGCCTGAATGGAATTCAAATTGATTTTAAATTTAGACAAATTGTCTCCATATATATCCAAATTATGATTATGTTGATATTCGTTAACTAGCCTATTTATTCTGGGAACTGGAGAGTTTGCGCCTAACACGGTTCTACGGAAGATAGGAGCGAAAGGAGTTATGGGTTTGCGCGGGTACCTAAATGGAACTCTGAATTTAAATTTGGCTAGAAGAATCGGACTATTAACGCTATTGTGCAGTAATTTGTGAATGAAAATTAAATCCAATTTTTTTCGACGGTCTACCAAAGTTTGAATTTTGAAAAAGGCTAATCGTTTTTTGTAAGAAGTTAATATTTTTACTTTCCTTGCTGAGAAGGCCAGGTGCCATAAGAATCTTTTTTGTATCCTTTCTAGCCGTAGTGAATGGACAGCATAGTGCGGTCTCCAGACCGGACTGCAATACTCTAGCACGCTACGAAAAAAACAGTTACACAATAATATTTTGGTACTAGGTTTGTGGAATTCCTTGCTGTTACGAATGAGAAATCCTAACATTTTTGAAGACTTTTTCATAATATTGTCAATATGAGGAATGAAAGTTAGTTTTTCATCAAATATCACGCCTAGGTCTCTAATGGCTTGGACTGATTTTAACATAGTTGTTCCTATTTTGTAATTTGTGTTAATATTGCGCACTGTCCTACTAAATGAAATTTGGCAGCATTTATCTGCGTTCAACACCATTTCGTTTAACTCGCACCATTCATTTAAATTGCTTTGCTTGATCATTTTGTAGTTTTTCGACATCTTCAGCTGAATCGATTACTTTAAGGATTTTGAGATCATCAGCAAACATGAATGAAGTGCAATTGGTCAGACAGTCTGGGAGATCGTTTGTGTGGTAGTTGAAGAAAAGAGGAGCGAAATGTGATCCCTGGGGAACTCCAGAATTTACTGTTGCTCGTGTTGTAGACGCAAAATCTGCTGCTACTACGTAAAAATCACGATTCCCCATGTAAGAGCGCATCCAATTTAACATAGAACCCGAGTAACCATAAGCAGAGAGCTTCAAAAACAGCACAGTGTGGGAAATTTTGTCGAAAGCCTTGAAGTGAAGAAGTAAAGTCGGTATATATAACATCAACTTGCTTATTATTATCAATAGCTTCAGCAAGGGTTTCAACAAAGGTCACCAAGTTAGTACATGTTGAGCGCTGCTTTATAAATCCGTGCTGATGGTCTGTAATTGATTGCTTAAAGTGTTGGTACATATAAGGGAAAACAATAGACTCTAGGGTCTTAGCAAATGTCGAAATAATAGAGATAGGCCTGTAATTGCTTACGAGATTATCATCACCAGACTTAAAAATGGGAACGACTTTAGCTGTCTTCCATATATTTGGAAATAAACCTGATTTCAGGGACTTGTTATAAATTAAGCAGATAGGAATCGAAAGACTTGACGCGCATTTTTTGATAAATATAGGCGGAACACCGTCTGGTCCGGCTCCTTTATTAATATCTAGAGTTTCGAAAGCTCTTTGTACCTCATTTTGCGAAATTTGTAAATTAGAAAAGCAACGATTATTATTATTAAATTTAGAAACTTTACTGGAAATGGCAAGGCTACGTTCCTCGTCAATAACTTCACTCTCGTCACAGTAAACTGATGAAAAATATTTCGTAAAGAGATTGCAAATGTTCTCTCCTCCAGTAACTGTTTCTGCTCCATTGGATAATGAGAGAGGATACGTAGAGTTCCCTCTCCTTTTTGCTTTTATAAAGGACCAAAATAATTTCGGATGAGTCTTAATTTTATCTTCGATAAAGTTTTATTATAGCTTGCAGTCGCCAATTTATCACAGCGTTTGTTTAATTTCTTGAGAACTATCTCGTCCATTGGATTTTTATAATTTTTGTATCTACGTAATACATTATTTCTCTCGCGGATTGTTCTTATTAAATTTTTATCAAACCATAAAGGATAATTTGAGTTTATAGCTCTCCGTAACGGGACATGAGATTCGATAATATTATTTAGAACGGAATAAAAATTATTCAATGCGCCATTAACGTCACAGTGACTCTCGATTAAGGGTGCCCAATCAACTGAACAAATTTTGACATTTATTGTAAGATAGTTACATTTATAGAAATTGCGCTTTAAAACATTTCTAAACCTTAGCTTGGAAATACTCATATTTTTGATACCAATAATTAATGGAGGGTGATATGTATCTATTTTACTTAGTTCAATGTCTGATCTACTGACTTTGACAAAGTCCAAATTGGTCAAAACTAAATCTAATACTTTATCAGTGCAATTAGGGACTCTGTTTAAATGTTTAAAATTATTCATGTTACAGAAATCAATAAAAGGTTGTGCTATTGTCGCTACTGAGTACTGACTATGAGGATCACCAACTAAACCCCAATCAATGCAGCTTAAATTAAAATCTCCGATTATAAATGTCTTTTGACTATGTTCTTCCGATACTCTATCACAGTTACTTAGGAAATATTTCAAATAATTTTTATCTACAGGTGTAGGTATGTAAGTAGCACATAAAACAATTTGGTTATATTCAGCGGAGGTTTTTAAGTCTAATGTTAGCCATAGATCCTCACAGTCACTCTCCCAGTGAGACATGCGCCTGACACGTATTTTTTTGTTTACAGCAACAAGGACGCCACCTCCTTCCTCAATTATTTTATCTCTACGCTTTCTTTTTATACTCAGAGTAGAAGTCTCTCTATCTCTCCTATATACATTGTATCTTCCATCAAATAGTTCCGAAGAAAATACCGTAGAGTTCAACCAAGTTTCTGTTAAAATTATTATATCATAATTTGAACTGGCTAGTTTTATTGTAAATGATGATATTTTTGTTTTAAGGCCACGAACATTTTGATAGAAAATATGTAACGAACTATCCATAATTATTATTAAATTAAGACAAAAACAGCAAGTTTATGCAGCGTTAAATATTAAACTAACTTATTAATACAGTCCATGCTACGAATATATTTGAAATCTGATTCATCTGTTTTGCGCATGTAAACTTTCCCATTTCTCACCCATACATGTCTATATTTTTTTTCCTTGGCGGCATGTCGGGCTGCTGCATGTAAGCTTTTGTTGTGCGAAGACAGGTGCTCTGAGGCAAATATTGGTCTCTTCTCTCCCTTAATGCCCAGATGGGACGTATTTAATTTATTTCCGGCGTGAGATTTATTGTACTTGATTACTGCTGCCAAAACACCGTCACGTAGCCTCGGAGAACTTAATTGAATTATGATGGATCTAGGTCTGGAGCTTGCAGGATTCATCTTGGCCACACGAGTGCATTTTAAAATATTCTCGTCTTTTATATGATTGTATCCCACAGAGACACACAATTGTAACATCAAGTTCACCAAATTTTCAGATTTGTTTTCAGGCACGCACTGCAGCTCTATGTTATTACTGCGATTCAATTGTTCCATCTGGTTGTATTTATGGGTTAGATTTGGAACGTTTTCACGCAATCTATCGTTTCTTCCCGTAACATCTTGATTGTGTTACTGTTTTCAGTTGATTGTTTTTTTTTAAATCTTCGTACTGATTACTTAGGTAGTTAAACGAATCCTTCAGCTCGGAATATAAATATATCGGAATTAATAGAAGTTAGCTGTCTCGTTATTGCTGTGGTAATCGTGCTATCGATTTTAGTCAAAAATCCACTCATCTCTGCTTTAATGATGTCGCGAATATCTTCATGTGTTACCGGCTTGACGACCTCCTGCGAGGGAGATGACACCGCGGGTCGTTTTACAGCTCTCTGACTGCTATCACCTTGGGTGGCGCGGACAGGAGCGATATCATTTTTTCCTTTAAGCTTCTTACACGAACACAGTGGACATCTCCAAAGGCTCACATTGATGACCTCACTCTTCAGGCACTCGAAGTGATAAGCCTTATTACATTGGTTACATGTAAGATACCTATTATCTGAAAAACCCAATTCACAGCATCCCCATTTCAGGTTATTTGTAGTGAGAGACATAGCTGAGATTCCTGCAGAAAACCTTTTAGCAACGCAACAAATCTTTAAAGTTGCAAATATTTTTTTCTGTAACACAAGTAGCTCAACAGTCTTTTGCGAAGGTCAATTCATCAGGCGTATCATGAATTTGCATAGAGGGTAGGTATCGTCTTGATTCACGTATTGATTTTAAAAACACCAAGTGAGCAATATTGGAATTTCGTTGTTTGTACTCACAGTTGTGAACGAGGATTCTTGCGAACACACTATGTTGGAGATTGATATGTACATAACACAATTTTAAATTGTCCAATAAGTAAATGAGACCTTTAACAGGTAATTTTCAATTATGAACCGTTTCATAATAATTACGCGCTAATAAGTACGTGCTTGTGTATCAACGACCGAAAATTTGTTTTTTTCAAAAAGGTGTATATTATGTGTGTCCCTGTCCCTCTTGACAGCTGATATGAGATGACAAATTTAATTTTAAGAAAAGGTGCAACAAAATCGACATTACTATAAGCGTCACCTATCATGCCTAAGCCTGTGATTCATCCTTATAAGTACTCCGGGGAAATTGAAAGTTTCGGCGAACGCGTCTAGTTAGACTGCTGATGAATTGGTTTAGCAGTTTCAAGTAAGTAGAGGCTTCCGCGTTTGGAGGGTGAATAATGGTCGCTCGCGGAGTTTTTTACTATTGTTTTGGTTTTTGTTATTCAAATTTTTTTATTTTTTATTACCTGCTTCTTATTTTTAATCGGTTTACTCGCAAACCGATTAAAAATAATAGGTCCTGGACTGAAATTTTGAGTGGGATGTTTTGTGCATTTCCTCTCTCCAGCGTCGTATTTTTCTAATCAATGGCATCTTTTTAGGGGCTTTTTTTATCCAGCAAAACTAACAACTTTTGTTCTGCGACTTTTGTCAAAATTAAAAAAAAAACAGCTGTTCCATATATTTCGTCGCGGTTGAACGATATTTTTCTATGGAACACTATTTTTTTTTTAGTTTTGACAAAAGTCGCATAACAAAAGTTGTTAGTTTTAATGTACAGTACAGTACAGATTAGAAATAACCCTGTATAGTGTGAAAGTTGGAAAGTTTCAGGCTACTAAAGCCACGCGGGTAGCCACGTGTTGTAGCTATAGAATCTCATTAATTTGAATGTCATATTTTCTATTTTGACGGCTGATGAAGAAAAAAATTCTCTTTTCTCGACAAAAAAACTGCACATTTTCTCTTCCTCTTTTAACTTATAGTAGTCTAGATAAGTAGACTTCTTACTAGATAGTTCATGATAGACTCAAATCCATCGGATAAAGTTTAAACATGCACCTGTCCGTGGCTCAGGCATCAATATTTATGTAAGCATATATAAGCATATCAAAATTTCATGTAATATCGCGCTATCAGTGAATTTTTGACAGATTTGTAGGAATTTGACGTTGCTGGCGAGTGCAGCTTACGCTGGTGCGTGTTCACCCTTAAAACACTTAACCCTCGGCAGCTGAGGTGGGATTTTTGTAATCATTCTAATTAGATGCGGTATATCAGACCATTCCATTATATTACACTTTAATTTCCATTACATTTTTTTTGTGGATATAAGTTAGTCATCAATATTTTGTAGTGTTTTTATAAATGTAAAAAAACTTAATTGGATGAAATCAAACTACAAGATCACTAAAATATCCAATCTTGTTTATAAACTTTACACCGCCGTCTTTAGAAAATTATAACAATTTTTTTATCATAACATCATCAATTATATATTAAACTTGCTGGCGGCTTCTAGACAAAAAAAAATAACAAAAAATCGTTACTTACAATTGTTTTTTTTGAAAATCAGCCTTACTTTGCTAATTTTTTTCCTCACATTTTCACCGTACTCTTTATTTTGCACAAACACAACACACAGATTTTGTTTGCTGTTTCAATTTACTTAGACATAAGTGAAACATATTTCTTGCAGGAGTTTATTCAGGCTCGTTTGAAGGTGGTAGATTTGGTCAATCATGACTTACATACGACGTAACGCAACATTAATTTTCGTGGCAACTTTACACTAGAAACTTTTTGTTCATACCAAAAGACACCAATTAACAATTGCTAATATACTAACTAATACTAATTTATTTCTAGCAATATATTAAGCTACACTATGAAAAAAAATTATCGACATATTTTATTATGGATTTATTTAATTTACTGACGTGAGGTATGTAAGACACTATGGAGTTATAACGATATTACTGATCACACGTATATCAGACCCATCACTTATTACTGACCTGCGGTCTTGGTGACACTGAATAGCTCTAACTCTACATGTATACGTGCTTCAGCTGCCGTCGCAATATTGACAGAAGGCGTTTGTCGACACAGGAAGGTATAGGAAGAGACAGAATGATACGCCACGAAACGGTGACGTAGCAACAACAAAAATGTATTGAAGAGTCTCTCAGATCACACGTCAGTTGCAGAGGGTTAAGATACATAATATACATAATCGTATACAAAGTAGCAAACAATTTTAATACAAAATATACATGACACATCATAAAACTTTTCTAAGCTGCATAGCGGCACGTGAGCAGCTAATAAAATTCATTTTTTAAACTTTTTGCTGCATAATATGTAATGTGAAAAATTTCCGCACCATATTTTCAAGTTAGGCTATTTCGTTCTAGGAGCTTATTTTATTTACTCTACAGACTTTACAGAACAATGAGCTGCAATATTTGCGTCAGGAAGTATTTTTATGCTGCATTTAGTGTTGAATTATTACTCGCTGTGGGCTCTTAAAAACTGCTACTTTTTAGCGTCTTGTGATTATCATTATAATGTACCTGAATAAAGTTTGAAAGTGTGATGTAGTTACCTTCATAAAGATAGTTTAAATGATAATAATTTTAAGTATAATTTATTATTATGACGTTCATTTTATTTCATTTTTATTTTATTTAAATAGGTTCGGTTACAGACAAAATATTAACAATAAATAACAATAATAAACTTAGTACAACATTTAGAACCTTAGGTCCAATTACAACCGCACACAACTTAGCCAACTTAAGAAAGGTTACACAGTACACAGTTAGTTATAGTGAGATAACATTTTAAAATTATATTTTGACATTTAAAATAAAGATTCAAAAGAAATTTAGAAGAGATTATCATGTTTAGTTTGTTTGTTGTTTATTTAATTGTATTATTATTATATACTACGGGACTAATCGCGCACTAAAATTACGAGATAAATAAATACCTCCTCATCCCGACGTTTCGGCCGAGTTACATCGACCGTGGTCACGAGTTGACTGGAATGTGGAACAGCTGGTACCGCCAATTCAATCTGAACTTGAAAAATTGTCACTACGACACACAACGCTGACGGTATCTAACAATGTCCTTCTACCTACACTACGCGATTTGCATTTGTTGACAACAGGATTCCACGACACCGATTACTTAAATCCATCATCCCGTATTAATTGCATTGTTGCGAAATAAACTTCTGTACCTATTCTGTGATACAGTTTTCTCATGCAATATAAAAATGAATAATTGTGCTTAATATTCCGTAAGATTGTTTCGAGTGGAAAAATAACGATTAGTACCCAGTTTTTTCATAATTTTCTTTATGCAATAACGTAACGTAAAATAATAGAGCTTAGACCCTACTAAATGGCTCTAATCTCCTAGTATAATTGTGTCAAGTTTTACCCGCATTTTATTAATGAAAATGATGATTTCGGTCATTTTTGTCCACAGCAACAGAATAGTTTCTAGTTAAGTTACTTAATGGGTCCTCATATGACTGAAATCACATTTTTTTGCAATGAAAGTACGAGAACAGGTTCCATGTGTTTGCAGGAGTTCTAGTTTTAAGTTGTTCTCTTTTCACATCTACGTTTGATCTTAAAACTTTTTTTTATAAAATGATGTCTCCACTCGAAACGAACGACTGCTGGCTTGATCTTCAAATTTTGAGGGTTCGGTTCCACAACTCTTCACGTGACGTTTCAGTACATTTTTATATCATTGGTACTAGCTGCCTAACCCGGCTTCGCTCGGGCATTCAAGTGAATTATAGCTTCAAAACTTCCTTAAGAGAAATAGTGAAAACCGCGTTGCAATCTGTTGTGTAGTTTAGAAGATATAAACGCATATACAGACGTGCAGACAGACACACATAGAAAGTCACTTTGTTTTACAATAATATACTACATATTATAGTAAGGAAGTGGACTCCAATTTTCCACTTTCACGCACTTTATAGAGTTCACGAAAATTACAATTATCTAAGTTTTGTGCAGCGTCACGTGTTGGCGCCAAGTTGGTGCAGTTTCATTTCCATATAACTTTGTTATTCTTTATATTTATGTAGCTATTATTAATGTTAACGTGTTAACTCTATCGACCGAAAAAAAAAACTTCGCATACTCATACGTACATAGACTTTGAATTACTTTTTTGTCAGAAATAAATGCTTCGATCAATGACAACATTGCTTAATAAAAGTTCTAAATATAACACCTATTTAGAAACACTCTCACACAGCGTTTGGGTTGGAAAAAAATAATAAAAAGGTGAATTTTACGAGTTTCCGCGTCATTTTTCTAAAGGTAAGCTGCCAAACTACTGAACCCTTTTTAAAGAACCTTTCCATTACTGGATTGGGAAACACTTAAAATAAACGTCAGGTTTATTTTTAGGGTTCCGTACCTCAAACGGATAAAACGGAACCCATATAGGAACACTTCTGTCCGTCCGTACTCCTTATCTCGGGAATGCGTAAGGATATCGAGTTGAAACATAAACTGTATACGTACATCTATGGTCTCTTGCAGTTGTGTAAAAGAAAAACATCTCAGTTATCGTTTAAAAAAGTTAGAGCCGTTTATTTCATAAAAAACGCATATTTCGACACTCAAAAAAATCAAAACCTACAGGGTACTTCCCATTGACATAGAACTATGAAATTTGGCGAGAAGCATTATATTAGAGTACACATATAGGAATAAATCTGAAAATCGTACACTTTTATTTAAATCACAAAAAATAGGGCCTCAAAATTCACAACATATGGGTTCAAAATTCAAAGTGACTAAATCGTATCATGTAAGGTATCATATAAAATAACTTCAATAGCACATGCTATAACAGGTTTTTAATTATTTTAACAATGTGTAATTTTCGATGTATGACGAGAAAAGTGAAAAAAAAAACTTTTTTGTCTATGGTTATATATGTATAGAGATTTTAACAACTTACTTCCCAATTTTGTGAAATTATCTGGATTTGTACGGAACTCTTGAAGTGCGAGCCTAACTCGCAGTTGTCCGGTTTTTTTCTATATAGAAAGCATAAATAAAAATTGTTTGTATGTAAAGTCGGTTTACGGACGATATTTTTTACTTGATAACGTCATAAAAAAAACAATGTTGAATCAACAACTGTAACAAGCCGAATGCTTAGGCCGATCGTGCCTCTTTGTCGCTTCTTTCGCGCTCTCGCTTGCACGCTCGGCTCAGGCAGAACGTGCCACTTTTTCGTGCGAGCAGCCGGCGTTCATCGTTTTATCAGATATTATCACGTAAAAAATATAGAATAGGTAATAACTAATAGGTTTTGTATTATTTAAGGTATCGTCTCAGGTGTAATTTTAACTTTGCCACTAACGTATATATCTTACACTAGTTTTTACCTGCGGCTTCGCCCGCATACGCAATATATCATTATAATTTATAGCCTATGTGTTATTCTGATATATAAGCTATATTATTGCAAAGTTTCATCTCAATCCGTTCAGTAGTTTTTGCGTGAAAGAGTAACAAACATCCATACATACATCCATCCATCCTCACAAACTTTCGTGTTTATAATATTAGTAGGATAAAACAATCTCTTGGTAAAGCGGCTTTTAGAAAAAAATCTTAAGCAGTGGAGATGTTTTTTTACAGAGTATAAAGTACCTACTATAGTCTGACCGTTTAACTCAGTCCGCGCCTGCGCGGTATAGCGGCGCGGGGGTAGACGACAAAGGAGGACAGACATGTGCGGGCGGCGGGCCGTATGGTACCTGTCTCAGTCCCCTTTATCATACTGCTCGCAGAGACCCAAATAGCCTGGATGAGTTAATGATAGTAGGAAAAGTCTACGGGAAAAGATCTCGCTGTCGATCGCCTACAAAATGGAACGATCAAATAAGAATCTTGACTGGCATCCCCACCCTGACCACAGTAAATACATAACAGTAGGTTATCTAAGGCCGCCCACCAAGTTATTAGCCTACTCTTGCGTTGATCCCCAGGGTTGTCACTATTGTATGTTATACTGTGCCCTGACGCCGTGAGATCCGCAGCGGTGCTGGATGGAAGAATATTGTGCTAAAAGCTTCGAGCACAATATCTAAAGAGCCACAGTCCCTAAATGAAAATAGTAAGAAAATGTCCGAGAGCCGTCATATAGGTACCTATACTGACATACATATTTTTTAACATTAAATTACATTAAATTTATAATTATTTTGGGACATCTTACACACGGCCTCTGACCCCAAACTATGCAAAGCTTGTGATATGGCTGCCAGAGACTGATATACTACCTATACATATACTTATTTTTAAATACATACTTACTTATATAGACAGTAACTAAATAACACCCAGACACAGAGCAAATACTTATGTTCATCACATAAATACTTGCCCTGGATGGGGATCGAACCCACGCCTCTTTGATCCAGAAGTTAGGGTCACTAACCACTGAGCCACCGAGACAGTCATAATTTACAATAACCCGTTTTCTCGAATCTCTACGTTAGGGCACCCAATTAGTGTTAAGTAACCGAGCACTTCGGCAATGCGCGGTGTTGTAGTCGGCTTACAATCGCCTTATAACTAACTGTACGATTTGTACAGAAGAGTGGACTGTATGAGGTGCGTCTAATGATTTTAAAACCCAGATATGTATCCCTGCAAACTGCGAGACGGTAAAAGTAAATCTCCACCAACCTTCAATCCACGACCGCCTCCAGACTTCAGCATCAGTCGCGACGTCTATGGCACACAAAATTACCACAGCACTTGTTTTTGGGCACCAGATATTTCGTTTCACGGAACACGGGGGAATATCAATCTTAAACGAAGACTAGTTTTTGAGGTAGGCGCAACGTGCGCACAGTTCAGTTCTCGTCGACATAGTGACGCTTCCGTCCTTCGACGGTAGCGAATATCAAGCGGGTGGAGTAAATATTCCAATCTACCCTCACTCACTTGCAGAGATCGAACATACCCCTCACCGAATTCAACATATTTGGATTCTCCCTTATCTATAGGATGTGAAGGATATACAATCCCGAAAAGGTAATAATTATTAGCTAAATAAACTAGGGAAGCTTATTAGCGAGGTGAACCTACGTGTATGTGAAGTGTAATACGTGCAGGTAATTATAAATAAATAAAAATTTTAAACTGGCAGTGGGCTTGAGCACTTGGATTATCTTTAGACCTTCAAGGGTCTGTGGATGATCCAATTGCTTTCTATGTAGTAGTAGTGTAGTATTGTCATTAATAAATAAAATAAACTATAAGTAAACTAATTTCTTAGATGAATTAGGTAATTAATTTGCATAAGGTAACGGACAAATTTTATTTACAGGCCGTTTAATAAGACCATTTTTTGTTCTTAGGGTGACAACGCGCACAATTTTGTCAACGCCTTCATGTGTCGCTTCAACTCTACCGAGAGGCCACTGTAGAGGTTGAGTTAAGTTTGATTTTAGCAAAACCAAATCGCCATTTTTTACATTTGGAGGTGATGTAAACCATTTAGCCCTCTGCTGCAAAGAATGTAGAAAATCGTCAGACCAAATTCGCCAGAACCTTTGAAAAACCTTCTGAATTAATTGCCAACGTGACAATCTGTTTATAAGTACTTCCTCGTAATCATATTCCGGAACAGCTACTAGGCTACGATCTATCAGAAAATGACCTGCTGTTAAGACTTCGAATTCGTTAGGATTGTCTGACAACGAACATAAAGGTCGCGAGTTAAGTACGGCTTCAACTCTGCAAAAAACCATTGACAGCTCTTCAAATGTCAGCACAGTATCGCCTACTGTGCGGTAAAGCAAATGCTTGCATTGTTTGATCCCACTTTCCCAAATACCGCCCGTCGACGCCGCGTTTGGGTGCGAGTTACGCCATTCAATATTACGTGCCGTTAAACCGTTAAGAATTTCATCGCAATTATCCCTATCATTCCAGAATTTTGCTACTTCCTTGAGGTGCTTAGCAGCAGCTATATAGTTGGTCCCGCAATCTGAGTAAATGCAAGATAGTATTCCTCGTCGGGATACGAACCTATCAAGCGCTGCTAAGAAACATTCGCAAGATAATTGAGAAATGACGTCGCAATGTACAGATTTTGTTGAAAAACATATAAATAAACAAAGATAAGCTTTGTTTACCTTCGCGTTACGCCGTAAGCTTTCTTTTACAAGAAAAGGCCCTCCCAGGCCACAGCCCACGTGATCGAAAACCTTATTAGGCATGAGGCTAGGCGCAGGTAACGTACCCATTTCTGGTTGTAACGTGGTTGGTCGGCACTTAAAACAATTTTTATATTTCGACAATACGGATCGAATAATACTACGAGCACTAACGAGCCAATAATTTTTACATAGGATTCCTTGTAACGTACGAGGACCTACATGTAAATATTTAATATGCAAATAATTTATCAATAATTTGCTCGTTTGACATTTAGGAAGCAGTACCGGATGCTTAGTATACCAGAGAGAAAAATTGTCTAGATCACTTTATGCTAAAAATTAATAAATTAAAATTCTCTGCGTCCATAGCTGTACTACATACTACAATAACCGATCACTTTACCATACTATTATGCTTATCTAAAATTAAACATTTACCAGTTCGACAAAAGACCAAAAAAACAATAGACTATGAACTTGCTTTGAAGTATTTAAAAGATAAAAAAACTGTCTGATCTCTTGTTTTGTGACGATCCTAATGCACTAATTAACTTACTTATAGATAAATTGACGGACTCAATAAACAATTGTACTTCTGTTACAAAAATTCCTAAGAAAAAAAGAATTATAAAACCGTGGATCACAACTGGAATTTTACGTTGTATAAATAACAGAAATAAAATGCAAAAGAATCTTCGAGCCGATCCTTATAACACGACTCTAAAAATAACTTATATTAGAAATAGGAATTTTTGTAACAATTTAATAAAAAAATTAAAAAGAAACTATGAACGAGAATTATTAGAGAAATCGGTTAAAAACAACAAATTACTTTGGAAAAATATTAAAAGTATTACCTACACAAACAAAAATATAACTCAAAATACTGATTTACTGCACATGAAATCTTCTCCTAAAGAATCAGTGAATTTCATTAATGACTACTTTTCAAGTATTGGTAAATCGCTAGGTCTACAAATTAAACCCACTAAAACCACAAATACAATACATCAACAACTAAACTCTTTTGTTCTTACAGATACATGTGTAAATGAAGTGAATAGTATTCTGATGAACTTGAAATCTGATAGTTCACCTGGCTGGGATAATATTTCGACAGAGTTCTTAAAATATGTTAGGAGTGAAGTGGTTCCTATAATAACTCATCTCGCTAATCTATGTTTCCAACAAGGGATCTTCCCAAATTCCATGAAGCAGTCTATAATAATCCCGATTCATAAGGGTGGGGACGGAAGTGATATCAACAACTATAGACCTATATCTGTTTTACCAGCAATTTCGAAGATACTAGAAAAATTATTAAATTGTCGGCTAATTAATTATTTAAATTCTTTTCATATCTTATCGACCAAACAATTCGGATTTAGGAAAGGTAAATCGACAGAAGATGCTATAACTGCTTTAACCTCTCTTGTAATCGATCAAATTGATAAGGGAAACAAGTGTCTAGCGATATTTCTTGATTTAAAAAAAGCTTTTGATACGGTTTCCGTCCCAATCCTTGTGAAGAAATTAGAAAGCATGGGAATCAGAGGAGCACCCTTAAAACTCTTCATTGATTATTTGACTAACAGGAAGCAGCGGGTTAAAGTAGGTCAAACCATTAGTGATGATGTAGAAGTAATGTATGGTGTTCTTCAAGGTAGTGTTTTGGGTCCTACATTATTTTTAATATACATAAATGACTTGTATAACTTAACAATAAAAAATGCCAGCCTGTTTTCCTATGCAGATGATACTGCCATTGTTTTCTCGGCAAAATCCTGGAATACTGTAAAAAACTATGCCGAGGCAGGTATGGCTCAAATAGCAGGTTGGCTTAAATGTAATCTCTTAACGTTAAATACTTCTAAAACGAATTATATATGTTTCAGTATCAATAATCGTACTCAACCTCTTGATCAATTTAGTCTTAGTGTTCATGACTGTGACGGTATCAACATGACAGACTGTAGATGTCCTACGATCGATAAAATATCAAAAACTAAATATCTGGGTGTAGTAATAGATTATAGACTGACTTGGTATGATCATCTGGAACAAGTGGCTAACAGAATCAGAAAATTGATATGGATATTTAAATCACTTAGGCATGTGATACCTAAAAACACATATGACTCACCACGAAACTTATTAAACGATATTTATGTGTCTTTGGCGCAATCAATTTTGCTGTATTGTATTCCAATTTGGGGAGGAGCGTCAAAAACTAAATTTATATCGGTTGAGCGGGCTCAGCGCGCACTGATTAAGGTTATGTACTTTAAAAAGATTAGATACTCCACTGAAGCCATCTATTCAATTAGTGGCTTACACTCAGTTAGAAAACTTTACCTCATCAACTTAATTCTCAAGAAGCATAAAACATTACCATATGATGATGAAATCAACTAGTTTACTAAGCAGCACGGCTGCCTCAAGCTCGAGTCTAGGTATTGACAACAATGGATTTAACGGAACTACTTTCGACTTGCTAATTAGTAGCCTAACCTTGACATTCCCTGCGTTATCTACGCTCCGGAGGTATAACGATGCGTAACCACGGGTCGATGCATCACAGAATGCGATCAATTGCACTTCCTTGAAGTTAAGTATAAGAAGATGTCGCTCGAAACGCAACTCAGACAAGAGCGGGAGTTCGGCGATAAATCGATTGCACTGCGAGCACGGCTCGGGTGGCAAATGATCGTCCCAACCAATACCTAATTTCCATAAATCCTGGAAAATGCATTTAATTAAAAATGTACAAACTGAAATCAATCCCGCCGAATCATAGATACTAGCTAGCAATTTCAGGACTGGTCGTTTTGTTTGTTTTGTATCAGTCATGTTGTAATTAAACGCGAAGCTATCGCAGGCAGGTAGCCATGTCAAACCTAAGACCTTGAGAGATGATGATAACGTATCATCGTGAAAGTTAATCGCTGAAACCTGATCTGAATTTATTCTATTTAACAATTCAGGACAGTTACTGGCCCACTTCCGTAATTCGAACTCACCACTTTTAAGAAGTGATATTAAGTCGTCTTGTAAAATGCAAGCTTCTTCCTTTGACTGGCAAGACCACAAAAGATCATCAACATAAAACCCTTGCGTGACAACCCTAGCTGCTTCGGACCGCGAGCCTTCCGCGCGCGACAACTCGTCAGCCGCAAGCTGATGCAGCGTGCGAACAGCTACATACGGCGCACTACGGAGCCCGTAGGTATTTGTTTTTAATTCATAGGTGCGCACCGGTTCCGTCTGAGATTCACGCCACATAATATGTTGATACTTCCGATCGGCTGGGTCAATTAAAACGGCTCTAAACATTTTAGACACGTCCGCGGTAAAACATACGTCGAACAACCTAAAATTAATAATAATTTTCAATAATTCCTTGAGTAGTACCACCAGTCAAAAGAGCATCGTTGAGTGAAATTCCGTTACTAACCGGGGCCGATCCGTCAAACACAACACGTAGAGGTGTACTAAGTGAAGACGGGCGCAGAACACAATGGTGCGGAATAAAATACGCTGAAGGTTCAGAACCTCGGTACAACTCCATGTGCCCGAGGGCCTCGTATTCTCGCATAAATTCTACATAGACCTTATGAAGGTCTGGTGACCGAGCGAGACGACGCTCGACCTGAGTGAGGCGCCTTAGTGCCACATCGTAGGAATCACCGAAAGGTGCATGGTCAGAGTTCAATAAAATTGGAGAAACATAACGACCGGTTTCATCGCGATAATGTTTTTCTAAATATATTTTATCCGCTAATTCTTCTAATGGATTAATCGGAACTTCGCACGGCAAAGCTTCAGTCTCCCAAAACCGTTTGAGAGTTTCATTTAAATTATCACTTTCTAAAGTGAATGAGGAATGTAATGATGTCGCACACGGTACAACATCACTGTTGCTAGGGGATGGCATCCCTAGTCTTCCGGTTATTACGTAACCGAATACGCTCCCTAACGCTACTGGTACATCACTATTTATTATAAACTTTTTCCCGTCATAAATATACGGAAACAAGTCACCAGATAAAATTATATCAATTGGTGATTTTACATAAAAACATGGGTCGGCTAACTGCAGCCCTTTGTATTCATCAACCACGTTATCAGGTATAGGTACGGTCGGCAAATCAGAGGTAATCTTCGGTAATATTACACAATCGATTTTAAACGTCGGAGACTCGCTATGACGAGGTTGAATGGCACACGAAGCCATTCCGTGATTTTTTACAAACTCGCCTCCGAGACCGAAAATATTATACGGACATTTATTTGCTGGCAGTCCCAGGCGCTGAAAACAGTCCATAGAAATAAAACTTGACTGTGCTCCCGAATCAATCAAAACACGACAAGGCTGATAGTTATTAAATGCATCTAAACAATTCACAACTGCAGTCCCTAATATTACGCTATAGTTAGTCGTCGATGACGTCACATGGCAGGTATTATTGATAACAGCCGGCTGGCCCGCCCGGCACGGCACGGCAGCCGCCGCGGCTGGTATCGGATTCGATGCCGGTTTGTTATTGACGCTAACGTCTTCGTGCAATAATAAATGATGCGACTTTTTACAAATTAAGCATTTAAAGTTACTTTTGCACGAACTTGCGAAATTATTTTGGTTTAGACAATTGTGGCATAACTTCAACTCATTAGCACGGCTTATGCGCTGACCTACGGTCAATTTACGAAATTGATCACATCGAAAAATCATATGATCTCCGCCACAATGTAAACAATTAAATTTAGGACTGGTCGAGGATGCATGCGAGTAATTTCGCGAGCTACCCTGTTTAGCATGATTATGTTGGCGCTTGTTGTGCTGCGCATTCGCAGGAGAATAAGATGTGGAATGATCCAAAACTTTAATTTGATTTTGCACAAATGAAATAAGCTGATCAAATGAGGGTATCGAATTTTGATCTAAATTTTGTTTAAAACTTTTCCATGTATGTGGGTCTAACGCCCTCAATGCAATATGACACATAATGTAACTATTTAAATCCTTAATATTTAACGCTTGAATTGCCTTATATGAATGGTCAAAATTCTCAATAAACATATTTAAATGAGTAGAAGACTCCTTGGTAAGTGGTGTAAAGTTCAACATTTTATCGATGTACCTTCCGACCAACAATCTTGGTATTTTTCTATCAGACTTTGCCAAACTAAGTCATAATTGTTGGCGGTTATCGGAATGCTCTTCACAATATTCAAGGCTGGACCCTTTACACTTTGTAATAAATAATGGAATTTTTCTATCTTCGGAATATGAGGCTGATTATGTACCATGGAACAAAACGTTTCATAAAAGGTTGTAAAGTTTTCATGATTCGAATCGAAAATAAACAATTCAAGTTTAGGTAAACGAGGCTTCGACTCCACGGAGCGCGAACCTTTATTTTCATTACAGTTAGGGCTAAATTGGTTTGCACATAATTTCACACGGAAATATAGGTCATCAAAACTTTTCAATTCATGACTTTTCAGAATTGAATTTGGATCTGATTCAAGTTCCTTTTGGAATATTTCGAAAATAAGTTTCTCAAATGAACTACGTAAATCATGAATTTCCGAAACGTGCATCAAAAAAAATTGCACTGAATCAGGTTCTGATAAGGTACGAGACATTTCGTAAACTGTTTGCATTTGTTGAAACATGCGTTGTTTTCGATGAATTAACACGGTTAATTCTGTCGAAATTATATCACCGACATTTTTTAAATCTTTTGATGGCGGCGCCATTTTGACAAACAACACGTTTGGCGGTTAGCAAAAATATGAATAGATTTACGAAAATACGTTATACCTTATGCAAATAAACTACACATATACATAAATAAATACTTGTACGACAAGATAAAATGTATATAGTGTGGAAATAAGGTTCACCAGAGCAGATTAGGTATAGGATACTTCACGTGTAGAACGTCTACTACGCGCATGAAATACCTATTCTAAATTGTCGGGAAAAAAAAGGTTTATTGGCACGGCCAATTTATAAGAAAAGTTAAGAACGTCTTAACAAAGTAATTACGCACGGCGTTTATTAAGAGGTGATCTGACACGGTTAGAATGAAATCTATTTATAGCACATAACGTCTGCATTACAAATGCCTATGAATTACGAATTCAAAGGTGAGGTAGATGACCAGAATTATATTTATTTCTGGGAATAGTCCTACTAAAAGGTAAAATCCGGGTTCGATTGGACCAAAAAAGATTGTACGATTTGTACAGAAGAGTGGACTGTATGAGGTGCGTCTAATGATTTTAAAACCCAGATATGTATCCCTGTAAGCTGCGAGACGGTAAAAGTAAATCTCCACCAACCTTCAATCCACGACCGCCTCCAGACTTCAGCATCAGTCGCGACGTGTATGGCACACAAAATTACCACAGCACTTGTTTTTGGGCACCAGATATTTCGTTTCACGGAACACGGGGGAATATCAATCTTAAACGATGACTAGTTTTCGAGGTAGGCGCAACGTGCGCACAGTTCAGTTCTCGTCGACATAGTGACGCTTCCGTCCTTCGACGGTAGCGAATATCAAGCGGGTGGAGTAAATATTCCAATCTACCCTCACTCACTTGCAGAGATCGAACATTAACTAAAAAGCCTACGCTTACGTAGCTTGGGCAAGGTTTTGGCTCGGACACTTTTTTGTACGATCGTGACTCTATGTATATTTGTTCGAAGCCTATAAAAGCGATCGAGGATCAAACCGCTCAAACTTACGAGTAAACACGACCTTCAGCAATGAAGCATACGACTAAGAAGAGATAATCTATACAAATAAATAAAATTGGAGTGTCTGTTTGTAATATTGCATATGCATGTAGTAAAAAACGGTATATAACATTTTTTACAATTTTTGTCTGTCTGTCTGTCTGTTTGTTCCGGCTAATCTCTGAAATGGCTGGACCGATTTTGACGGGACTTATATTGGCAGGTAACTTAGGCTACGTTAATCGATTGTTAAGCGGAACAAAGTTCGCCGGGTGAGCTAGTATAATATATACATAGATGGAGATGATTATGATGATATTGTTTCAAATATTTCATTTCGTACAATGTGTAACTTTATTTTACTCACTTGCATTGTACTCACATAAACTTAAAGTGTAAGTGTAACTGTCTTTCGTACGCAAATTCTAAGTTATAGTCTTGCCCTGCTGACTAGCAAAAGCAAGGGTGATTTATGTGCGATCTACATCATAGTTTAACTCCTTGGCTTGACGTGCACTATGCAACTGAGATATAACGAGAAATGAGATGGAGAAAACGAGGTTGTAACATGTTCTCGGGTTGAGAGCTTTGTAAGTGTTCCTACTCGGCTCAGTAATAGTAACTGGCTCGATAACATAATGTTTCAATATTTATTCTGTAAGTGTCAAGACTTAAACTTAATTGGAGTTGAGAGAGTTTACGCATGCCATTTGTTAGCTAACGTTTGGAACATACGAGTATCCATACATTCGGCATTAATCAGAATCTGTCGGCCTTAGTACAGTGTCGTATCATATACTTGTATTCTTCGGATACGTTTCGAAACGAGGTAGCAAGTCCTTAGAGCGTCGAGTCGTCCAGGCGGTTCAGAGCAAAGTGGAAGGGACAAGACCGCGCGAAAGGTTGCCCATGCGATGGACCAACCAAACGAAATTATGCCGTGGGTAGGCCCGTGCACGAGTGTACTAGGTTGACCTTTAATTTAAATAGATGACGAGACATCGTGACCAACCACAAATTCTACGTGATAGCCACGACCGTTCTATCAAGAGCGTAACAGAAGATGAAGAAGAAGAGATAAAAACGTTGCACGGTTTTGCGTAATCAACACAACACCCTCGATAGAGACTATTATTTATCGCAAATCAAATTAAATACTTATCGGTTTCACTTTCGTTCCAATTCAGTTTCATCTGATATTAGACAGACAGACAGACAGACGAAACTCTTTATTTACAACCACAACATGAAAAATAAATACTATTTACACAAATACGACAAAAAATATGATTATAAAGTGGCGGCCTTATCACCCATGGCGATTTCTTCCAGGCAACCTTGCACGAATATGAACCGACAAGAACAAGAAATAGTGGCCTTAAATAGATATTAACAAAGAAAACACCTGTAAGTAATAAACTAAACATACTTAATTCAATCTAAGTTTTAAATATACTTACATATATACGTTATAATATATAAATATAATTATACATATACCTACATATAGACATAGTAGGATTATGATTTCAGATAGTGAGCTTTCACAAGTTGTTTGAAAACGTTCAAGGAAGGTGAACGTTTAATTTCTAAAAGCAAGTCATTATAATGTCTGACTGCCTCCACAGAGAAAGAAGAATCGTAATTTATTAGCTGAATTAGAAAAAATTAGGTGTTAGATGAAATATTGAAATTAGTACCTACCTATATAAAAACATCGGCAATACCTTAACGGTACAAAAATCGTTGTGCGATCCAGACAATGAAAGTACGAATAACAGCAGGTCTAAAACGGCCGCTTTGGCCAATTCATAATATGATCATCTGGTGATTCATTTACTGAATCGTAAAATGGTCACATACTGACAATTCACCATATGAACTGCGTATGATTCATTTCTCGCAATTCATCCTTTTGACAGTCTTCTATGGAAATTCGTAAAATGGTCCACTGTAGCAGAATTGCTTTTGTATCAATTAGCAGAATTGTTAGAAGTTGCTCGAGGCCAACATCTTGCAATTCATTTCTCACATTTTTGATAAAAATAAATGCATTATGGCTGATTTAGGTCTTTACGAGATTTTTTAGGAACATGGACGTGTTTTAGGAAACGTAAATTACCGCCGGCAAAATGCGAATCTACGTAATGTCGAGCTGGCACTCGAAATGCCAGACTCTGAATTTCTAGGCTTATACAGATTAAATAAAAAAAAATGCCGCGACCTTAAGCTCGAAACATACTATCGGACGCAGCTTACGGACGCGACTGACAGCCGCGACCTAGACTATGAAAGTACACTGAGCCGTGCACACTATCGGACATAAGTCGCGGACGTCACCTTCGGACGACCTTGAGCGTTCGGACGTCCGAGAGCGATCTGGCACACCGGATGTTTTAAGACTGTGCACATTGCTAAGTCGCGGCTGTCAGTCGCGTCCGATAGTATGTGTCTTACGGACGCGACTGACAGCCGCGATCTAGACTATGAAAGTACACTGAGCCGTGCACACTGTCGGACATAAGTCGCGGACGTCACCTTTGGACGACTTTTAGCGTTCGGACGTCCGAGAGCGATCTGTCACACCGGATGTTTTAAGACTGTGCACATTGCTAAGTCGCCGCTGTCAGTCGCGTCCGTCAGCCGCGTCCGATAGTATGTTTCCGGCTTTATTCAGGAAGTGGAGCCCTATTTATTTACCCACTAGTCGACATGGAATAAGCGTCGTCTGCAAGGTAAGGGAAATAACGAAGTTTCATATCAACCTGCCTTAATCAATATCTATATCTTTGAGTATCTTCGGTACATTTTCATGAAGCTTTAGGAAAAATAATTTTTATCTACATAACTTGCTAAAAATATTTTATTGGGTTCTAACACTAGTAAACTTTTTCTAATACTACATAACAAAATATATAATACAAATTTATGGCTATATAATAGCTTTTATTTTTAGATATGTGATGTGGACATGTCAAGTATTGATTGATTGTCCTGTGGAGCGAATCATTATTCTTTTGTCTGGAACCTGCATCCTTTAAAGAGCCATCTCCATTCATTCACCAAACTGAAAATGAAACAGTGTGGTTTTTAGATTTTTACATTATAGTCAAAATATTAAGTAATTTTGGTTACATTTGATTGATTATGAGTTGTGTATGTAAATCTACTATTACAGGTGATTCCGGATATCCATTAAGAAATTAATACTTAATGACACCTATAGTGGATGCCCAGCCCGACTCTCCACCGAGATACTACACCGACTTGCATTGTCAGGTTCGGAACACAATAGAACGATGTATTGGTGTGCTCAAGTCTCGTTGGATATGTCTCTTGGTGGATAGAAAATTGCGCTATCATCCCACAACTGCAGGATTTATAACAAATGCTTGTGTGGTGCTACACCACTATGGTAGTAAATATTTGAATAAAATCTACTAGTAAGACATAATGTTTAATTATGGAACAATAAATGGTTATAATAGGCAAAACAGGGCTGCAAGTTTATAACAGTATCTAGTTGTGTCATTTAACAGTATTTATATCATCTACTATCAAACTAGTAGTACTTACTGTCATATCTTGTTTGCCGCTGTCTTCGAGGTAGAGGTGGAGCTGTACCACTTGCAGGCGATAAAGCCGGGGGTGAAACTGCTGCTGGGGGAGGGGCCGGGGCGGGGGCTGGCAATACTGGTGCTGGATGTGGAGTTAGAGATGGACCCATGATAACATTTTCTAGTTCAAGCCTGAAACATGTGTAAAATTCAAATTATTAAAAATACTTGACAACAGCTTTTCTAACTAAAAACTCTCTTGATGAATACAGAATTACAAACAAATAAAACCTAATCTTAATTGGTGCATGCATTTAGGAGCTATGTTGCCACAGGCATACACATACACCAATACACAAATACACACGTCAAACCTATAACACCCTACTCAGGTCCTAGAATAGCCAGGAAATGTGAGTCCTTGGTCTGACAGACTGCTTTCACGAGGACTTCCATGCCGCTGGCATCAGCAATAATGTCTTTTAATTCACTTTTATAGTAGAAAAATCAAAGTTTAAGCTAAAATTGTTATTTTACACCTATAATTATACAAAGAGACTACTAACACATACCTGCTCTGTCATAGGTTTATTTTCAGTAAGTCATACAACAGAACCAAACTTAATGACAATTACATATTATAACAAAAATGTACTTACAATAGACTACTTTTTGAGAGGTTTGATAACCCCAGATCCAGCAGAGTTGAGGACACCAGCTACCTCCTGCCAGAGACGGGCTGACTCTTTCTGTCCCTGGGAGTTGTTATTATAACCCCGAGCAAGATTGGGGTTTTGCTCGAGGTAGTCCAGCAACAGATTCCACTTTTCAGAAACTCTTAGCAAACGTCTTTCCATTCCTGCAAAAAAAAATCACCTTTTAATTCCAAAATTCATACAAATGAAATATCTCACGACAAAAAAGATGTTACTAGATAATAATACTTACTTTTATTTAACTCCAACGTCCGAACCTTAACACTTATTTGTAAGGAATGGTCCATGAAGTCATGATTGAAGCGTTCCATTCAAACATCCCTTTAATTCGTAGAATTAAACAAATTAGGTCGAACTTGTGGTCCTCGTAAAAAATCCACTTCACATAGCCAAGGGACCCTTTCAAGTAGACGTTTTTAGTCAAGTGGTGATCGGCAACAATATATCACCTACGTTATAAGCGGTTAGTGATTGTTTTAATGTTTAGAAACAGAGTTCACATTTTAAAAGAAACAAAGAGCTTATTTTCGATTGTCTTAGATTAAATTTAAGGTTATTTCTTTGTTTTTTTTTGTTGTTAAGACGGCTATTTCATTGCCAGGGTAAAAATGTAATTAGTTTATTAATTTAAGTAATTGTTTTATGACACGTAGACTGAAATATCTTTTACATTTTCTATCTTAACATTACGGGAATATTAGTAGCAGACATTTTATTCTAAAATATATAACACAAACAACAAAAATAATGAATTATTTCTTTACCGGAACTTACCGGTTATTTTTTTTTCGTCTGGCAATATTATCGCTCAAAATGAATCTGCTGGTGAATTGAATTGTAGATGAATCCTCAGATTAATTGTCCATTTTAAGCAAAATAGCAGAACTGCTTATGATCTGCTAGGAATTCATAATATGAATCGCTATTCGATGAATTGCTCAAAGTGGCCGTTTTAGACCCGCAGGGTAGGTACTATCTGTAAAGTTATTTGAACGTTTGCAAAGTCCCCCTAATTGGAGTCCGCAGGTAGGAGTAAACTTTGTTTTCTATTTGTTTCTCGGTATCTAGTACCTACCCTTGTTCTCAGGGCGATAAATTCCATGGGTAACCCAATTTTGTTCGAGATCTTTTGAGGACAGTTTTAAACTTCGCGAAATACGGCTAGGTACCAGCTGGGCTTAGCAGGATATCATTTGTAACTTACCTTTAATATAATAGAACGTCTTGATTTAAAGTTTATTATTTTACTTACTTTCTAATCTGAAACAGTTTGTTAGTAGGTTCATCTCTCAAAATGGCTTCTGTCTTCAAAAGCCAGTGAGACATTTCAAATTTATTTAAGAACGGCACGACGTTAAAGGTGTCTTATGTTTATTTTTACTAAAAAAACAAACCGGACAAGTGCGAGATAGGCTCGCACATCGAGTGTTCCGTACAAACATGTTGTTAAAATAATTAAAAACCTGTTTTAGCATGTGCTAATGAAGTTCTTTTATATGATACCTTACATGATACGATTTACTCACTTTGAATTTTGAACCCATATTTTGTGAATTTTGAGGCCCTGTTTTTTGTAATTTAAATTAAAATGTACAGTTTTCAGATTTATTCCTATATGTATACTCTAAGACAATGCTTCTTGCTCAATTTCATAGTTCTATGTCAACGGGAAGTACACTGTAGGTTTTGATTTTTGTGAGTGTCGAAATATGCTGTTTTTACGACATAAACAGCTCTAACTTTGTAAAGCGATAACTGAGAAGTTTTTCTTTTACACAACTCCAAGAGACCATAGATATACGTATAAAGTTTAAATTTCAACTCGATATCTTTACGCGTCCCCGAGATAAAGAGTCTTTACATACACACAGGCGGACAGACGGACAACAAAGTGATCCTATAAGGGTTCCGTTTTTTTCGTTTGAGGTACGGAACCCTAAAAAAACAAGTCTTAGCCATTAATTAAGCCACCTACAAGTTTGGAGATCTACATATTATGTAAAAGCTAAACGGCTTAAATAACTGGGACCAAGGAATCAAAATGTCATCCCCACCCACCACCGTGGCGCTTAATTGAAAATAGTTTCCTAAATATCATGATCAGTCATCCGAATTAGGGCAATGCAGAACGTTGTTTAACTTCTATAGGTATACTTAAATCGGTAGAAAACACTTGTTTAACAACCTATAATTATTATACTATGATTACAAATTACATCTAACCTACAGTGTAGCACTGTACTGCACTGAGAAAAATATCCTGACTTTCCTTCTGAGTCGTATCTTCCAAAAACGATTCCTTCCAAAATGGGGCGTTTTCCTTCCACCAATTACCTTCCAAATCGGGGAACTGCCAAATTCCTACCGAAATTTAGAAGGAAATTAATTTTGTTCCTCTATTAAGGAAGAACATAACAGAAGGAAATTATTTGGAAGGATTTTTCCAAGAAGGAATCTCCGCCCAAATATTCGGTGGGAAACATTCCTACTGAAATTTAGAAGGTAATGAGGGTTATCCATCTATTAAGGAAGAACATCGCGGAAGGAAATTATTTGGAGGGATTTTTCCAAGAAGGAATCTCCGCCCAAATATTCGGTGGGAAACATTCCTACTGAAATTTAGAAGGTAATCAGGGTTATCCATTTATTAAGGAAGAACATTGCGGAAGGAAATTATTTGGAGGGATTTTTCCAAGAAGGAATCTCCGCCCAAATATTCGGTGGGAAACATTCCTACTGAAATTTAGAAGGTAATGAGGATTATCCATCTATTAAGAAATAACATCGCGGAAGGAAATTATTTGGAGGGATTTTTCCAAGAAGGAATCTCCGCCCAAATATTCGGTGGGAAACATTCCTACTGAAATTTAGAAGGTAATGAGGGTTATCCATCTATTAAGGAAGAACATTGCGGAAGGAAATTATTTGGAGGGATTTTTCCAAGAAGGAATCTCCGCCTAAATATTCGGTGGGAAACAATCCCTCTGAAATTTAGAAGGTAATGAGGTTTATCCATCTATTAAGGAAAAACATTGCGGAAGGAAATTATTTGGAGGGATTTTTCCAAGAAGGAATCTCCGCCCAAATATTCGGTGGGAAACATTCCTACTGAAATTTAGAAGGTAATGAGGGTTATCCATCTATTAAGGAAGAACATTGCGGAAGGAAATTATTTGGAGGGATTTTTCCAAGAAGGAATCTCCGCCTAAATATTCGGTGGGAAACAATCCCTCTGAAATTTAGAAGGTAATGAGGTTTATCCATCTATTAAGGAAGAACATTGCGGAAGGAAATTATTTGGAGGGATTTTTCCAAGAAGGAATCTCCGCCCAAATATTCGGTGGGAAACATTCCTACTGAAATTTAGAAGGTAATGAGGGTTATCCATCTATTAAGAAAGAACATCGCGGAAGGAAATTATTTGGAGGGATTTTTCCAAGAAGGAATCTCCGCCCAAATATTCGGTGGGAAACATTCCTACTGAAATTTAGAAGGTAATGAGGGTTATCCATCTATTAAGGAAGAACATTGCGGAAGGAAATTATTTGGAGGGATTTTTCCAAGAAGGAATCTCCGCCTAAATATTCGGTGGGAAACAATCCCTCTGAAATTTAGAAGGTAATGAGGTTTATCCATCTATTAAGGAAGAACATTGCGGAAGGAAATTATTTGGAGGGATTTTTCCAAGAAGGAATCTCCGCCCAAATATTCGGTGGGAAACATTCCTACTGAAATTTAGAAGGTAATGAGGGTTATCCATCTATTAAGAAAGAACATCGCGGAAGGAAATTATTTGGAGGGATTTTTCCAAGAAGGAATCTCCGCCCAAATCTTCGGTGGGAAACATTCCTACCGAAATTTAGAAGGTAATGAGGGTTATCCATCTATTAAGGAAGAACATTGCGGAAGGAAATTATTTGGAGGGATTTTTCTAAGAAGGAATCTCCGCCCAAATATTCGGTGGGAAACATTCCTACTGAAATTTAGAAGGTAATGACGGTCATCCATCTATTGAAGAAGAACATTACGGAAGGACATTATTTGGAGGGATTTTACTAGGAAGGAAAAATCGTCTAAATAAATATTCCTACTAAAAACGGATGGAATATAATTATTCCTTCCAAATTTATTGTTCTAAAATAGTGGGATATTATTCGGTGGGAAATGTTCCTACCAAAATTTAGAAGGTAATGAGGTTTGTCTGTTAGTGGAATTTCTCCCAAATAATTCCCTTCCGTAATGTTCTTCCCTAATAGATGGACAACCCTCATTACCTTCTAAATGTCAGTAGGAATATTTCCCACCAAATATTTCGATGTGTGATGCCTTCTAGGTGAAATCCTTCCAGAAAATTTCCATCCGTAATGTTCTTCTCTATCACCGTCCAAATCGAGGAACTGTAAAATTGCTACCGAAATTTAGAAGGAAATTGGATTTGTCCCTCTAGAACGGAAGAACATAACAGAAGGAAATTATTTGGAAGGATTTTTCCAAGAAGGAAAAACAGTCTAAATATTCGGTGGGAAATATTTCTACTGAGTTTTAGAAGGTTATAAGGGTTATTCATCTATTAAGGAAGAACATTACAAGAACATTAAAATTATTTGGAGTGATTTCACTAGGAAGGAACCGTCGTACAAATAAATAATCCTGCTAATAACGGACGGAATAAAATTATTCCTTCCAAAGGGCTTAGCAGGCTCAGGAAGGACGTGTGGCTCCTGTGAGGAACAGTTGAATCGGAAAATGTCAATTGTTTGTCCTCTCATAACTAGTAATCACCCCAACTTTCAGCCCTCTATCTAGAACTGTCACAGAGATACTGTCAAAAATGAGTTCTTGAAACTTTTTTTTTCAAACTCGTGTATCTCCTAAACCATAGCAGCTAAAGCATCGAAACACAATCACAGCTACGTAGTTTGAGTGGAAATATATCTAACTAGCTGCGCCCCGCGGTTTCACCCGCGCAACTCACGATTGTGTTGGGTACAATAGGTACTCAATAAAATGTCTTAGTAGCAATATAACAATTAGGTAGGTATATCAGAAAAGCCGTGGTGGTCTAGCTGTAGTGACACCTACCTTATAATCATGATGTCGTGGGTTCAAATCCCAGTCCCGAACCAATAAGTTCTTTGGAATTTATTTACGGAATTTCATACCACTGGCTTTTCGGTGAAGAAAAACATCGTGAGGCAACCTGCATATGTTAGTAGAAGATATTCGATGGCGTAACCCGCACTGGGCCAGCGTGGTGGATATGGCCCAATCACCTTTCACGGGTAGGCCTACGTCTTGACTATTTAAAAGGCTGATAAAGTACAGAACAGTTATATCTCACACTGATAGGGAGCGTCATATTATTGTTTAGTGTAGGTATCACCCTGCGTGGGTAAGCCTGCGTCATGCACTATAATTAAATATCAATTTTTCTCAGCCTACTTTGATTATATTCTATTTTCTATTATAGCTATTTTCATCTGTAATCACGAAAAGTATCGTCAAAATAGCGAAACTGTCGTGTATAATGCTGGCCTATTTTTAATACTTACATACATTTGACAGAGAGGCCTATATGTTTATTACTTATATCGGTTTTTAAACAATTTCATGTCAAAGTATTTAAATGTCATTACACCATTTCCATTTTGATTTCTTTTTCATTGTGAAACAGACGTACATAGTAAAAAAATGTTTTATGGAAAGACGCATCCAGGATGAGGCATCCTTTAAAGCTAACTTCATGCAAGCTTGAATTTATCATCTATACTAATATTATAAAGAGGTAACGATTGCCAAATGCTAGTAAGAAATAAATTTGCAGGTCAGAAGAAATTCATCATAAGAAATAAATATTTTGCCGGTTCGGATCCGTACGTTAATTGCATGGCGTACGAAGCCGCGAGAACTAATACCTATACATCATTATTTTATAATACCTATAAAATATACAGTGTAGACGTATAACACCACTACACAAAGTCTCACAGACTTAGGGTCGCGAAAGATCGCTTCGGCAGTTAGTAGTTCGTACCGAGGTGCTCGCAAGATGAAAGTAGGTAGGTATAACGCGAGTGCATTCGCGGTAGTCGTGTGTAACTCAGATATGAACCGGCTCAACAGATCAGATCACACCAGTACGGCTCAACAGCTCACGGTTCAACTCCAGATCAGGCAGCTCAATCGTGCCTTGCGGTTCATTCGCTGTTTACTTGCGATGCGACGCGACCGACGCGACGCGCTCTTTCAACTTCTTGACGAACCTATGCCGTGCGTGAACGAAACGGAGAAACATAGAAAGAGAAGGAGAGTGTTACAATGGCAACCATAGTAAAGGTTTAGCTAGATATGGCGCGTGTGACAGGGATAACGCTCTACAAAACCGAAACCAGCCGACAATCTCCGAAGGTCGATGTCGAATAATTTTATTATTCGCGCGTAGGTACCAACCTGTCCGCGAAAAGTTCTAGATGGATCGTAGACAGATGACATCAGGACCTCAGTGAGACCGCAAGATTGCGCTGGATGCTTGCCTCTTCCAACCGGTCTTATTTGAGATCTATAGGAGGGGCCTATGTTCAGCTGAGGACGTCCGATGGCTGAAATGACAATGATGACCTGTCCGTTCGCGCTGCTTTTTACCGACTTCAAAATAGGACGATATTTTCTTGTTTGAAAGAATTAACGCGAAATTAATGTTTTTAAATGTGCAACTGTTACTTGAACAGGTTACTCGAAAATGCACTTTATTTACAAATAAATAAAGTGCATTTTCGAGTATATACATTATAATAAATATACAATATACATAAGGATAAATGGGAGGTTTCGTAACCTTTTCAACCGGACTACGCCGATTTTGATGTGATTTTGAACTTTCGACAAATTTGTTCTTTGAGCTGGTTTCGCAAGATCTAATGTTCGAAGAACTACTAGTACATTTAGGAAAGTACAGAATTAATAAAAAAAAATCTCAATTTTTTAATGAAGTACCTATGGGTAAAGTATAAGTATAGGTACCTACCTATTCAATTCAAAATTATTTATTTTCAAACAACAGTACACTACTACAAATACTATTACCCAAACAGGGTACATTCAATTGATTCAATCACCTTTATCTAAAGTAGCTTCTCATGACGGGGACTTTAGTAGGTATCACATGAAACTCGCATTACAAGCATAAAGGTGTAACAATAAGCAAACCAACTACTTATATGAACGGGATAATGTATCTCCACTAAAGTACCTACATACTTAGAATCGAGTTCTGTTGTACTGTGGTGATCTGATCTGTGAGACGGTTCGCAGCTCCGGCTCAGCGGCTCGCGCAGATCAGTTGAGTTACCCATGGCTAAATTTCGCGGAAAGAAGCGTACCTAGGCCTCGAGCCGGCCGGCGCAGGAACGGGACCCGAGCGCCGCGAGCTAGCGGGGGTGCGACGACGGCAGGGAGAGATCTGTTGGTCTGCCGGGGAGGACCAATAGCGTGCGCGTGTCGCCGTTTTTTACCTTATATGGCCGCGCACTCGCTCCATAGCAACGGAACGCTCCCCTCGCCCCGCATATGCACCGCACACAGAATATGTATGATTTTCCCCGCGCTACAACAGTACTGTACTGTACCAGCCTTTTTAATAGTCCACTGCAGGACGTAGTATATTCACCACGCTGGCTCAGTGCGGTTTGTTGGATTCACATACGCCATCGAATTTATTCTACGGACGTATGCAGGTTGCCTCACGATGTTTTCCTTCACCGAAAATCCAGTGGAGTGAAATTCCGTACATAAATTCCAAAGAACTCATTGGTACGGGACCGGGGATTTGAGCCCACGACCTCACGATTGTAAGGCGGGTATCACTACCTCTAGGCCACCACGGCTTACAACAGTAGTTTACTATAAAGAAAATAAATAGCCATGAATGACACGATGCTGCAAGATACCATAGATATACGTATACAGTTTAAATTTCAACTCGATATCTTTACGCGTTCCCGAGATAAAGAGTCTTGACATACACACAGACGGACAGACGGATAGACGAACAGACTGACAGACGGACAACAAAGTGATCCTATAAGGGTTCCGTTTTTTCCTTTTGAGGTACGGAACCCTAAAAACTGATAAATTTTCGCGCTCGCTCCGCTCGCAACTTGATGCCCACGAATCAATGGGCGTACTAGTAAGTACCTAATTAGGTGGGCCCCTAAGTAATATTATCCCAGGGCCCCCTAAACTCACGTTCCGGCCCTGCACTCCCTCTTTTAGGCAGTCGTAAAAAATGTAGAACCAAAATTAATAAATTAATAATACCTTCCTAGTAGGAATCATTCAGCTCACTCGTCAAAATCGGTCAAGCCATTTAGGCTACAGACCGTTATATACCTACCTACTTCTAGGAAGGCTAGAACACTCCAAAATACTTATATACCTACCTACTACCTACCCAAAACCATTTCCCGCCTTCTTGAGTAGTAGGGTAAAACAAAAACCATTCCTACACATCGCATATCAGAATCCGTCTAAATCAGAAGGAAATTGTTGTTTTTCCTTCTGATTTTAGTTTTTGGAATTCGGTAAGTAGAAACTAATAATTAATATAAGCACGTGTTTTTGTATGTGTGCAACATTTGCGAGTGCCCCCTCCTTCCCCAGCGCGTAACGCGTGAACTGGAGCCGGCATCAGATTGAGACAGAGGTCAGTGTTGCCGTTTTAGGGATTATATCGCTAGATTTAGAGCATTTTCTACAATTTAATCCGCAATGTTTCTTGTAACGTGTTGTTGTCACCTTCATTGAGAAGGACAGCGATTAATAAAAACCATACTAAATGACTTAGATTAATGATTGATCTCGCTACGCTTAACTAGATGGAGCCGACGTACTTGGAAAAAAACGGCTATTTTTAGTATGATATCAGCTGTCAGTTTGGCTTCTCGCGGGCCAGTCACTAGTTTAGTTTTGTCGATAGTGATAGTATTCGGTAGCTACTATCGGATTTTTCTTCGCGTAACGTCAAATTCCATCACATTTATTTCAAAGTGACAAGCTATTAGAGAGTTTTTTTTCTTTAGATTTTCATGGTTGAGAATTACCTCAAGTGACAACAGAGTTATCTTTCTGGGATCTCTGTCTGTGATGACTCTGCGCGAGTGACATCATCCATCCATACGTCAGCACAACGTAATGTTCAAGTTTTCACTTCTGCCGCCACTCCCGGAGTGCGACCCGTTGTATTTTTTTTTTGTATTGAAATGATGATGATTATTTTAGTGGACTTTTTGGAGTACATCATACGATTCATCTAAAACTTTTGATATTTTGAGACCGCATTAGAAACAAAATGGAATCCCTTAATGGCAACTCCGAAAGCCGCGTGAGCGAGACTTCAGTAATACAAAGCACGACGCGGGCGGCGGGCGCCGCTGCGCCGCCCGCCGCCCGCAGCCGGAGTCTGATATTCTTTGTCCGAAGTGCATTATAGTTAATTAATTACAATTAGTCTACTGAGAGATACGTAAACGGACAGTCTGTCGTTTATGGTGCTAGTATAAAATAGTGCAGTGTGAATTCGACAGGATTACCGGGATTTAAATAAAGGTAAGCAATTATTTCCTATCCTTTTTTGCATGGCGTGGTTTTGATAGAAAAATGCAAGGTTTATCATTTATTGGGGACGCCACTTTTGTAGGCATGCATATATGCATATTTATAGGATATCCGAAAAAATATCTCCGTATCACAAAATGTTTTCACTCGACTGCCATTAAGGAGCTTAATGTCTTTGGGGTGTTTGTAGGTATTAAGTATTTATGTATGTTTGTGTGTTCCTATATGACGCTGCGCGACCACGAACCAATTAATTGGAGATGATAGATGTCATTTATTTTCAGTAAGAAAAATTGCAGTCACTAGTACCTATACAAAACGAAAAATTATAACAATTATTAAGTATGTACTCAACAGAATTATTAGGCATAATATTACACTCTCAGACTACAATAATAAAAGGTTGTAGTCTGAGATTACACAATACTATAATTTGTATCAGTATATAAAGGCGACATTCGGATATCCATTCAACTTTAACATGCGTGCATGTTGGTAGGATATCCGAAAAAATATCGCCGTATAGGTATATTACAAAATGTTTTCACTCGACTGCCCAACTTTTGATTCGTGCCGGTGGCTTTCGTAAAAAAAAATATGTGTATATTTCAGGTTGAGGGTGCCTATATCGAATGGACAATCAAATTGTAAATGTTCTTGAAAAGCTTGGATGTTCCTTGGACATAATTGAATTATTTATTGGTGAGAAAATACCATAAATATCTTATTCTGTATCTACCTACTATTTCAGATTTCATAATCAGACTAGCGTATTCCCAGTCTACGTAGTTTTTTACTATTAAGTATAATGTGAGTAATTTTCATATATTGTTTTTATTAATTTTCAAATTTTCATATATAATTAATCGAATTGCCTGGCTTGATTTGTTTGATGGTGATGGCACTGGCACTGGCCACGCGACCCCATACAGCTTGTACCTAGTCTGGAGTTCAGCTTTCAGAGTTCTAGCATGTTTCTTTAAAGAACGTCGCGATCTGACCACTTTTCTGTGTTTCGCCAAGGCATCACATACATTACAAATTCCTAGTGCAGAACCTCTTAACACAGAACTCTTGACTGCAAAAACAGTCGCTTTAGAGCCCTCTATAATAGTTATTTTAAAGTTACCAATTTTGAAAGAAAATAAAAACGTAATTTTATAATTTTGGGGTGGCTGTAAATATATGTACCTACAGCTAAAAATAGCTAACATAACTAACGAATATAGCTGTTGCTCGCGGCTTTGCTTGCATGCACCCAATAAAACTACTGCGTTTCACCGTGTGTTCTGGGCCTAATGTTTTAGTTTTTCAACCTATAACTTGTTGCTTGTCTTATTAAAGTTGAATGTGTATATAAACTCATACTATTTTAAAAATAACCTATATGTAGGTACTAGCTAACCCTGGGTTTGCTTTAAATATTACCAATATAATTATTATTATAAACAAATGTTATTATTAAAATTAATTTCAATTTTCAGAAAATGGCTATTCCAATATAGACGACCTGAAGCACATCACTGCATATGAACTAAAATCTGTAATTCCTAAAGTTTTGCTGAGAAAGAAGTTTGCGCAAGCGTTAGTTCCCTGGCTTATAGAAAACCAACAAGAAGTCGATGGAGAGATTGCACTGGTAATTAACAATATTTTTTTGTCAAGTTTCCATTTGGTTATTGTCATAAGAACGGGGAAGAGTCTTATAGCTATTAAGGCCACATACCTATTGTGGTCATGGCCTAAGAAACCTAAAATAAATATAACTTACGGCTGAACGTGTTTGGATGAAAATTGGAACGGAGATAGCTTAGATATACCATGACTTCTCAAATAGCTTACTTTTTACTAAAAAAAAAATTGCGGCGCCTGTGACATAGTGGGTAAAATCGCGAAGCCTAGCTAGTACATCAAATATAATGATAATATGCATGACTTGCTATAAAATCCTGAAGTGAAAAATGTTGTCTTAGTTTATTACCTTAATGAGCCGCGCGATTCAGCCATTCTCTGAAAACAGGTCTGAAAAATGAGTACTTACCTATACAATATCTTTTTTCAGATTGCGGGTCTCCATCCCTCTCAAGCAAGTGTGATCCTTGGAGTAGAAACTTGTTCCGATGGAAAAAACTCTGACTGTGATTATTCAAACTGGTGATTCCCATAAAACTGACGAATTCGGCAAGTCTCCATTTAGTGATGTACATGCAAGTTCTTCGATAAGTAAATCAGGAACCAGTGATACAGCAGATGAAGACAACATAGACCTGGCTTTCTTTGATACTGGCTTAGAATCCTTAGATGTCCAAATTCGCAAACAACAAGATCTATTAAGAGTACAAAATTTTGAAGTAACTGAAAAAATTGATGATCAAATTATTCCAGGAAAGTCTCAAGCTAGCTCGAATGATCGCCAAACGAATCCTATTTGGGTTCTTTTAAATAAAGGAAATTTAGAATCAAAGAGAATTTCACTCTTACCGGAAGATACTATTCTGGCGACATCTGAAATTAAAGAGATAGCACAGATCACAGCTCAATACTTATTCTCAGAAGCTGCGCCGCCTACACGCCAAGTAACACCCAACACATGCAGCTATTGGGCTACACAGTACTTTCAACCACTGTTCCCCAATACAGGCGTGCATAGATTTTATTTCATAAAACGCGAAATTTATGTCAATAAAAGTGGCAAAACCTTGAATAAGGCACGACCAACAGGGGCTCTATACACACAATTATGTCTTATGAGAAAAAAGCTTTTGCTTCAAGATGATAGAGCGAAAATACGTTCCAACAGTTTGTCATCGGAAAAAGTATTGAATACACCACAAAAACTTAACCATTCCTACCGACCCTTATCAGATAATAATGAAAACGAGTATTTTCCACCAGGTAATCTTACTGTACTAATACCTGTTATAAATGCGAATGTTTTGTGTATGATCGTATGTTTGTTATTTCATCCCGCTGAAACGGCTTATCTGATTTGGATGTAATTTGGAATGGATACAGCTTATACTCTGGATTAACATACAGGGTTATCTGCTTACCCTGTACTAAACCGAAAGGGTGTGATTAAGACCACCATTACGAACAACTTTTACTATGGGGTCAACCCAAAATTCGAGGAAAAAATCAGCTGTTTCATACATTTTGTCGATTCCGAGTAGCAGTTTTGTATGGAACAGCTTATTTTTTTTCTCTTGAATTTTGAGTTGATCCCATAGTAAAAGTTGTTCTTAATGATGGTCTCAGTCACCCCTTTTCGGCTTAGTACTGGATAAGCAGATAACCCTGTATAGGCCGACTAGCCCTGTAATATATCTTATCTAAATCTCTTATTCTTTCTTATGACCCAGTTGATATATAGGTCCTGAATTTAAATTTATTTCAGGTAATTGCATTACTGATTTTATGTTTTACATGATGATAATTTCACATAATATCTGTTTCAGTGCCCGATGAAACAATTGACTCAAAATTAGCGGCTTTAAGAGACGATACGCCTTCACACGCATCAGCAGAAATCATTGAGGCGTGGAACGATACCCATGGGTATCGCATGGGTGAGCTGAAGATGACCCAAGGTTCGGTCTGGGATTACATAAAACTCTACAAAGGACTCTCCAACCCTACAATTGGACCAATTCTGGTAAGTAATTTAGCTAAGGAGTCTTTAAGTCAGTTTTCTCTACATTAATAAACGTTTTGTATCGCGTTAGAAGACTGAACACGCCATCATTTCAAACTGCTGGGCGCTGAAGATTTGAATGTCGAACAGCCACCTCACGGCTCTCTTTCTCGCCCGACTTGGCTGACATTTGAAATTAGCTTGGACATTTTTTAGTGTTGCGGCTGGCTGCGTGTGGTGGCGGCATTATTCATAGGTTTTAATATCCGTTTCTAACCCTTTTGATGGATAGAATAAAAGTTATACATAATGTCCATAATCTTAGTGATATTTTAATTATTTTTTTTGTATTACAGATAAAAAAGGATTTTGAGACATTGTTTGGTGCCACTGAAACTCATAGTAGGCTCCAAGATTTTCTGCTCTCAAAAAAAACAAACATTATTGATTTGGCAAAAGTGACTGTGTCCAAATTGACGGCTCACATACAAAAAGAACTGATGAAAAGTTTTCTTATACTCACTGAAGGTAAGTTCTCAATGTATCTTATAACATACCAGCAGTGCTAATTTGTAAAGAAAATCTCGCATCCGCGTGAATCAGGAGCAGAAATTTTGAATCACTTTCATTTATTCTGTTCTGTTGCCAAAACCAGGAAAGCTCAGTGTTTAGGGCTTCCCTTGAGATAAGAATAAGAATATATTTATTTTACCATACAATCATTTGACAAAAAACATGCGCAAAAGATAAGAACAACTCAAAATTAATACTAACAGCTCAGTGTAGATAGGTACGTTGTTGACAATTAGTTGGTAACATATGTACTATTAATATTCTACAATATTAATATAGATCTACAATACTTTCATTCTGTCGGTAGCACAGAACTATTTCTTTGGTACCTAAACAAAGTTCATTGCTATGCTCAATATCCCGCACTTTCACCCAAAAACAATGCTATTATTGCTGCCATGTAACATTCTCACCCTTATTTTATCCTTTAACAGGAGAAACAGGAGATCCCAACGTGATCCTGCAATCAACTGGACTACTTCTACTCTTACCCCTACTATTTCCGGGTGTATATCAGGTGAACAAACAATGGAAGCCCACCAAAAGCAATGTGTTAAACGCCTTCGTGAGTAAAGTTAATACAGAAGCTGATGTTCAAGAGTGTATCGAAAAGCAGCGCAGTCACCTAGCAGAGGTACAGATCAAATTAAAGTGGAAGAAAAAAGTGCACCTCCAGCCATTTGTGTTGGCAGTAGGTCCGTCTTGGTCGGAAATTGCCCAGGCCCACATTGTTTTAGATAAAGTAATATATAGTTTTACTAATGTACCAGAAGCAGTTGAAGTGTGCTTCCAGTTATTCCACTCATTCCACGCCGAATACCCTCTTGAATGTCATAATGTTTGGGAGTTCATACAACAGGCAGTATATGATATTTATACAGAATTTGACTGGAATCACCGTTCAACCTCTGAGTTGGCGGAACAGTTGGGCATTTCCTTAAACCGGGACGCTCAAACCAAGTCGCGAAAAATATAAATTTACTTCTTATTGTGGGTGTGCTAGTTTTAAAGTCATGTTACACTGTGACTATTGTTTGATTCCATGCTCCAGTGTTAGTGAATTAATAGGACATTTAAGATAAAAGTGTAATAATCTGCCTTCGTTTTCTAATGGTGAAAGTTATAGATGTGGACTAGGTTGCTTTAGTACATTTGATTCCCTAAATACTCTAAGATTGCATTTGAAAAGATCACATGTTTTCGATGAAACTATTATAAATTTTTGTAAAGACACAATTAATTCTAAATCCACGTCTGAGTGTACTAGTGTATCTGATAACGTTTGTCTATCGAATGACTATAATGAAACCACAGCGAGTAAAACACATAATCTTTCCAATGATATTCATTCAATTGATAATAATGACATTGATTCTAATCTGACTATGAAACGGCGTATAAAATTTGAAACAGCTTTGATGATTAGTGCTCTCCTTGCTAATCCCATACTGCCAAGGATAACTGTAACTGTTTGTTTGTTAAGGCAATGTCCTTACATATCCCAAATATGATAGAAATAGCAATACAAGGTCAGTAAACATCAGTTGCAACTTAATCATTTGTTTCTCGAAAATAAAATAGATTTCAGTGTTGTCAAAACTCTTGCATGCCGTAAAGACTTGGATGTTGTAACTTTCAAGACCATATTGCTAGAATTTAATTTGTCGCAGGACTCGAATCTCTTATCAGTGACCTCGGCCTTGTTAAACGGTATAAATTATGAATACAAACACATACTAACATTGGACATGGATGAAAATAGCGGTGAACCGAACTTTGTAGAAATCTCCAATATTTACTACAATGATAGCACAGAAGAATTGTTTTTTAAAGGACTTTGCTTTAGAAACACTTTTTTACGATCCTCACATTTACGCTTACTGTATAAGAAAGACTGAAATTATAAAAAATGTGTCTTATGATAGTTTAGTTAATGTAAAGCCAAATAATTTAACAATATTACCACCTCATGCTATGTGGCATGTTGTATCAAGAAATTGCTTGTGTTAGAATTTTATGATTAAATTGTTTTAAACTTTTATAGACCGTTTCCAATATATTGTACATATCTTATGATAGTATCTTTAGTGTAAAGTCATATAATTTACCAATACAGGTAGTCTATAGTCATAATCCCCAACAGTCAACGCTAAATATGTTAGTGGGGATAGCGAAATAACTTTTTGAAAGTTATCCAAAATTAAATGGGGTCGCCACGTTTATATTTATATATTTTGTATTTTAATTACCTTACCTTTCATTATTATGTCACATCTAATACGTATAAATTAGCTATTGAGAAGGTACCATCTCAAATGTGGCGCCCTCATTATAATTTTGGCTAATAGATTCTAAAAGTAGGTACTTTTGGAATTACAGCTTTTAGTTCATATCCAGTATGTGCTTCAGGTCGTCTATATTGGAATAGCCATTTTCAGAAAATTGAAATTAATTTTAATAATAACATTATACTATATAAAGTTAAATTTGTTTATAATATTGGTAATAAGTATTTAAAAATGTGACATATTTGACTTAACAAAATTGTCACTACATTCGACGATGTGTTCTCTCAATAGCTAATTTAAACACGATTTTTTTTAGTAACCAAATATATTCTAAAACAAATATTTCTTATTTTAGATTTTATCAACATTGATTGGAGGCCCCACATTTGGCATTGAGGCCTTTTGTAATTTTAATTTTAAGTATTTACTTGTTATTAACTATTGAGAGGGCACAGTGTCGAATGTTGTGCTCTCATTACAATTTTGGTTACTAGATTCTATAATTGCTTTTGGAATTATAGATTTTAGTTCATATCCAGCGATGTGCATGAGGTTGTCTGTATTGGAATAGGTATTGCGCCTTTTCAAAACGTTATGTGATTTTATTTAAGTACGTACTTAGGAAGTTACTTACCTTCATTATTTAAATATATTATAATGTATGTACAATTATTTATTAGCTAAAATAAAGTCATTATTATGTGACATCTAATATGTTTAAATTAGCTATTTAGAAGGCACAGTGTCGAATGTGGCGCCCCCATTTAATTTTGGTTAGTAAAATCTAAATTACATATTATATTTATTTTAGAATCTATATTAGCCAAAATTGTAATGAGGGCGCAACATTCAACAATGCACCCTCTCAATTTTCTGCATTTTTTAAGTATTTTGTGATTTTAATTCAAGTACTTAGGTAGTAACACACTTACCCTTCATTATTATTTCACATCTAATATGTATAAATTAGCTATTGAGAAGGTACCACGTCAAATGTGGCGCCCTCATTATAATTTTGGCTAATAGATTCTAAAAGTAGGTACTTTTGAAATTACAGATTTTAGTTCATATCCAGTATGTGCTTCAGGTCGTCTATATTGGAATAGCCATTTTCAGAAAATTGTAATTAATTTTAATAATAACATTTGTTTATAAATAAATAAATAAATTTTGTTTAGTAATCAAATAAATATTCTAAAATAAACATTTTCATTCTTTTATTTTAAATTATTTTAAAATAGTAAAGTAGTCAGTCTATATCAATGAATGTTATAGATGGTCAACGGAATTAATTTTTTTAAATTGTTTCTTTTTTCAGGAAGGTGATTCGAGTAAACTTATTCCTTCGTAGCATATTTATAAATATATTTTGTAAAAGAAGAAAATCCCGGGGTAATTATTTATTACTTTTCACTATGTCTTCGTTTGAGTTGATGATCTTAATTTGTTTGGAGCTAAATTACGAGGCTAGTTTTGTTAATAAAATAGTTTTTTTTTTCAGGAAGGTGATTTTAGCAAAATTATCCTTTCTTACATCTTAATTATTCTTTGGTAATAGAAGGACATTCCGAGGGTAGTGATTTGCCTGTCACAATCTGCAAGTTTGAGGTGGTGATATTAATTTTGTTTGGAGGGTGTTTTCCGGCGAAAATGCGAATGATTCATCTGAATTAACAGATAGAAAACCGATGATGGATATTAAATTCCCTTCAGTAATTCCGTTTTGTTGTATGTGGTGATTTTAAATATTCAGGTTTGTCCATGCATTCGATGTTGAGATCAATTAAGGTCACACACATGGATAGCCTTAAAAATATTTTGGATTAACACCTACTACAGATTGTAATTACGTCAGGTAGTTTAGAATCATATTAGGGTTTTTTTCTGTTTTTGATGATTCATCCGCATTTTCAGATGGGAAATCCTTCTGATATTTGGCATTACCATCTACAACTGAAGGTAATTTTGGCAGGAAAATTATTACTCAACAGGATTTTCCTTTCTGTTGCAAAGGAATAATTTAGATAGTCGAAAGGAAGTTCTACCTAAAATAGAATGTAAAAACGGTAGGAATTATCTTCCTACCGGAATTACCTTCCTTTCAGTAGAAGGAATATCCTCAAATCTCCTTCCGAAATTAGAAGGAAAATAAATACATTTCCTTCCAGCTATCAGTGGATAGAAGGTAATTTTGGAAGGAAAATTATTACCCTACGGGATTTTCCTTTCTGTTGCGAAGGAATAATTTAGATAGTCAAAAGGAAGTTCTACCTGAAATAGAAGGTAAAAACAGCAGGAATTATCTTCCTACCGGAATTACCTTCCTTTTAGTAGAAGGAATACCCTCGAATCTCCTTTTTAAATCAGAAGGAAAATACATACAATTCCTTCCAACATTCGGTGGATGGAAGGTAATTTTGGTAGGAAAATTACTACCTCATGGGAATTTCCTTTCTATTGCGAAGGAATAATTAAGGTAGTCGAAAGGAAAAAGCACCTAGAATAGAAGGTAAAAGTGGTAGGAATAACCTTCCTGCGGGAATTACCTTCCTTTTAGCAGAAGGAATATTCTTGAATGTATTTTCTAAATCAGAAGGAAAATAAACATATTCCTTCCAATATTCGGTGGGTATTTTTTGATTCGGAAGGTAAAAACAAAAGGAATACTGAGATGGAAGAATATTCCCACTAAATGTATCTTCTACTAAGGTAGGAAATTTTAGATAAACCTTCTATAGATGTAGGAATTTTATCGCATCGGAAGGAATTACCATCTATGAACAGAAGGTAAAGTCTCGTACCCACTATGATAATCTTCAATTTCGGTAGGAATCCGAAGAAATAACTGGAAGGAAATTACAATTCCATCCATTTTTACCTTGTGTTTCGGTAGGATTTCTTGAGGATGATTCTCTTAATCAGAAGGTTAAAATGAAGGGATTACCTTCTGTTTTTTTCCTTCCTTTTTCAATCGGAAGGAAATTGTAGAAGGATAAATTAGAAGGTTAAAATGGGGGGTGTTACCTGCCAACTTTTCCTTCCTTTTTGACTCAGATGGAAAATGTGGAAGGAAATTAAAATGGCGGGATATACCTGTCGATTTTTCCTTCCCTTTTGACTCAGAAGGAAAATGTAGAAGGATATTAAAATAGAAGGATATACCTGTCAATTTTTCCTTCCTTTTTGACTCAGAAGGAAAATATAGAAGGATAAATTAGAAGGTTAAAATGGAGGGTATTACCTTTCGATTTTTCCTTCCTTTTTTGACTCAGAAGGAAATAATTTAGAAGGAAATAATTTAGAAGGAATTTATATCCATCCAAATTAAAAGGAAATATTCCTTCTGAGTCAAAAGGGACGGATTAATCGTCCAAATTCGGATGGTTATTTTTCTCAGTGTGTAAGTACCGGATTTTATCTGTTTTGGCGACCTAATGTCGTTTAGCCTGCTAAATTATTACAAGCTTTTATTTACTTTCATCTGTCCCGTTGTCTATAATCAAATCTTGCAAGTTAAATTTGATCCAATTCCTGGTTACCGATTGAGCTGAAATTTTGCATACATCTGTAAATCGCGTGACAATGCAAAATTATGATGAAATGGTGCTGACCTCATGACAGAGCTAGAAGGTGGCCAAAGTAACTTAGTAATTAAACGAGACAACCTCATCTAGTTTGGGTTCATTTTAATGGTGTTTGCGAGTAGTTTGTCTTTCAATGGTAACCAAGGTCTGATGATGGAGCTGGAAGGTCCATGGTCATAGGAACTCTGTAATTAACGACGCAACCCTATCGAGTTTTGGCTCGTTTGATCCGTCTTGGCGAATACTTGTTCAATAAGAGCTTATTTAAAAAAAAAAAAAAATTTAAATAGGTATAACACTTGTTTAATTTTATATTTCCAATTTTTACTTTAGCTGCTTAGCTGTAGAGCTGCTTGTATTATTATATTGATTTACATTTAGTTAAAACGAAAAGACAGAAAAAAAACGTTAAGTAGGTATTAACTTAGTATTACATTTTATACTGTTTTTCTCAATACTGACTAAAAACGTACTTTCTTTCAATACTTACTAAAACAAAGATGTTTTTAAAAGTGACATCTATACTTTTTTCGCCTAACTTTTTGGGGTGGTGTTGTACAAAATTTTCCACTGATAATTGCTTGGAAAATTCCAAGCGCTTTTCTATTTGATAAAATTAATTACAGCGCCATCTAGATCGGTCTTTTGAATCTAAGATAGGAACTATTACAAAGGGCATGCTGTTCATAAATGCAATGAAAGTAGAGTTGTGAGATTTGAACAGATGGAGTTAGCAGCTTATAAAAATTGTTTTTGTATTGTTTTTCAAAAGTGTTCTAAGATAACTTGTAAATATTTAAACCAGTTCTATGTTATGTTTTTGCGTCTCAAAATTAACAATAATTTTAATTACTATATCAGCCTTTTTAATAGTCCACTGCAGGACGTAGGCCTACCCACGAAGTGTGATTGGGCCATATCCACCACGCTGGCCCGGTGCGGGTTGGTGGATTCACATACGCCATCGAATTTCTTCTACGGACGTATGCAGGTTGCCTCACGATGTTTTCCTTCACCGAAAAGCCAGTGGTGTGAAATTCCGTACGTAAAGTCCAAAGAAGTCATTTGTACGGGACCGGGATTTGAACCCACGACCTCACGATTGTAAGGCGGGTGTCACTACCTCTAAGCCTCCACGGCTTCAATTTTGATTAATGTAGATATAATTATTTAAATCCAGAATTTATATCGTATTGCTTTCCTTATAATTTATATCATAATGACTCTCCTTTTTTTTAACCATCTAAAGAGGTGGGAATTTTTAATTTTTCTGGATTTTACTTCTATTTTTAATTTTGCAATCTGTAGTACCCAAGGAAGTTTCATACGAGAGTTCTCGTATGAAACTTCCTTGGTAGTACCTAGTATGTAGTGTCTCTGAGCTGTGTCCTGTTTTTGTAGTTTTGGTTTAAGCCAAAAAAAGAAAGTGGATTATCTTTTTTTGGCTTGAGATTGATTTCACCTGGCACCTGTACAAAATCTTCTTGTAAAGTTAGGACTTGTATTTCATATTTCTTACAGAATTTTATCATCTATCTGAAAAAATAATCGTCTAGAAACCAAAATAACTTGAAAATAAAACCGTGTGGCATTTCTCCGAGATCTCAGTAAAAATCACTAGTTGCACGCTTTACTGGTGAACTTTACGCCCGTTTTCTGCCCGCGCCCTCCGTGGGTTACGTAAGTGCTCTTCAAGAAGTAGTAAAAAGTAAGGTGTCGGTAATGTCACGACATATTGAACCGAACCTTGGGGTTACCTTGTATTCAAAGGGCATTCTTTGCATAGGAAACTGCTTCCTTACTTTGTTAACTGATTTAAAATCGGGAGTGTATAGAATCTAGGGATTTTTCTAGTAGGTATATACAGGGTTATTTCTAATCAATTGGCATCCTTCTAGGGGCTTATTCTGTACATCAAAACTAATAAGTTTTGTACTACAACGGTGAATTTTGTCGCGGGTGAACTAAATTTTTCTATGGAACAACAAAAATTTTTTTTGGGTTTTGACGAATGTCGTAAAACAAAAGTTTTTAGTTTTGATGTACAGAATAAGCCCCTAGAAGGATGCTAATTGATTAGAAATAACCCTGTTTTGACATTGACATGTGTAAGATGTCCCGCAATATTTATTTATTAATCCTACTAATATTATAAAAGCGAAAGTTTGTGAGGATGGATGGATGGATGGATGGATGGATGGATGTATGGATGTTTGTTACTCTTTCACGCAAAAACTACTGAACGGATTGAGATGAAACTTTGCAATAATATAGCTTATACATCAGAATAACACATAGGCTACAATTTATAAAGATACTTTGTGAATTGTCCAAAATATAACGATAAATGTTGAGTAAGTAGGAAAATTCTGCCATCTGCGAGCTACTCTAGCGTGCGCTGCAAGAATGTCAAAATAAACAACTGTCGATCGAATATCTGTCAAATCAATCGATGAGCAGTCCTTGGATATCATCATACTGATAATATATTATCCTTACTAATATTATAAATGCGAAAGTAACTCTGTCTGTCTGTCTGTCTGTCGCGCTTTCACGCCAAAACTAATGAACCGATCTCAATGAAATTTGGTACACAGATAGTCTAGAGCCTGACAAAGGACATAGGCTACATTTTATCCCGAAAATTGCATAATTCCCGTAGGATAGGACTAAAAATCTTGCGTTAGCGAAACTGTCACCTATCACAACGACGCTAAAAGGCCCAATTTTGAAGACACCATCGTAATTATAACAGTTAATTAGACTATTTCTGTTTCTTTTTCACTTTCGGCATTCGATAGAGAGAACACTTTTTACGTTGCTATTAAATTTACGATGGCGCGTTCATAATTGGGTTGATTGGGCCTAACATGGATTCACAAAACGTAATTAGATGACAGGTGACATACATTGACTGCAGACTTTTATAAATGTCTCGCTTAGCATAGCAAAGAGACAAATTGTCTTTCCACCATTATAGCTCCTCGAAGAGGAAATAAAATATGAATTGACAATGACAACTGACATTAAAATTGGACAAAATAGTTTTCCCTTTGCCATGCTTGGCCATGCTACATATCACAATGACGTTTAATACTGGGCCGTCATTTCGTCTGACATTAAAAATATTTAGTTACCACCATTAGAGGTTAAACATATTTCTTTATTCTACTTTTATGGTACAGAATCCATGCTAATATACGAAGAAACGGATCGACTTGATTTTTAAAAGTAGTATGGCATGAGTATGGATATCTTGACACTAAGGTTACCTATTAACCTTGATTCTGAGTTGTGACCTTGACACGAACATAAATTTCTGTTGGTTTGGTTAGGATTGAACAGTGATAAAAGTGCAGCCCGGCTCAGTTGCGGCACTCCTCATGCGGCACGCAACTTGCCGGCCAGCCTCTCAGCTGCTATATTTAAAAACCCCAGAAAAGCGATTCAACCTCCACTCCACCACCACTCCTGCCACGACAAGGCGGGAACCTATGGGCGGGTACACTCTAACCTTATCTTAATCAACAGAAGCATTTATAAGTATAGGGTATTTTGATATCGGGTTAGGTTTGAACAGTGACAACAAGGTGCAAGGTACTTGATTTTTTTATAGAGCAAGTGCTTTTATTAGCTACCACTAAATACAGACTTATAATGTAAAACTTCATAAAATACTACTAAATAACAAGCAATTGGATCAGACCCTTGATATAAAGGTCTAAATATATTCTAAATGCTCAAACCCACTGTCAGTTAGTAGCGTGCCCAATATGCTGGCAGCATTGCCAATCAGCTTGCTTATACGTTGAGCCAAATAAACACCAGCATTTTGGTCACGCGGCGGGTACACGAGACGCTCAGAAAGACTTTTGAAAACAAGATGAGCTCCCGGCCCACACGCGCACAATGTCTCAATTTCAAACGGCTCAAATATGTAACCACTGCCGAGGTTAGCATATTTGCGCCGTTTGTGCTGCTCCGCTGACGGCGCCAAAGTATCGACGCAAGTCGCGTCCCATACTAAGGGCCGTCTACACTTCCATGGGACCAGCTTCATACCGTCAGGCCTTTTGCCATCACCACGCGCAAACCCATTCGGTTAGAGTACGGCTGCGATATTGGCGGTCGCAAAAGCCCTGCGTATGACATCGTTCACAATGGCTTGGCAACCAATTCGACCAGCGCTTCTTGACCAAGAAAGACGATGGTGACCAAGCTGGTCAACTAGGGTGCTTGGTACGCGGCAGCAAGGTGGGTCGACTATCTTGACGATATCATCAATACCGCCGGTCGAGCCTGGTCACGACCGGCAAAGAGCCGAGGCAGATGGCACTGCAAGAGAGAGGCCTATACCCAACAGTGGGTCAAAGAAAGCTGCGGATGATAACGATGACGAAACAAATTAGTTGAGATTGGCTGTTTTTTGGGTTTGAAATGATTATTTGCTACAATATTTGTGTACCGTTTCACATTGAATTGGGGCTAATATTTTGTGGCGCACTTACTGTTTTAGTTACCATATTTTTTGACAAGATAAACATAAATTAAATTATATCGCGGGCGAAGCCGCGGGTAAAAGCTAGTTTAAAATAATTATTGCACTATCATTTCCAAAGTTATCCATGAAATATGTCAAATTTTCTGTATTTTACTATCTGTGAAACGTACCTACATAAAAGTTCCATTGGGTGCTAGTTGAAGTAACTTATTATACAGGGTTATTTCTAATCAATTAGCATCCTTCTAGGCTTATTCTGTACATCAAAACTAACAACTTCTGTTCTACGACTTTTGTCAAAACTCAAAAAAAAAATCAACTGTTCCATACATTTTATCGCGGGTGAACGTTATTTGTCTATGGAAAAACAAAATTTTTTTTTGAGTTTCGTAAGTCATAGCATAAAAGTTGTTAGTTTTGATGCACAGAATAATCCCCTGAAAGGAAGCTAAATGATTAGAAATAACCCTGTATACGCGTTGAATTGTATACCTCATCCGGTGGTTTGTCGGTCAAAAACAAGTTGTGTTGAATAATTTCAATTACTTATGCGGTCGCTGGACAATAGGATGAGTTGGTAGATCTATGCGATTATAAAGTGTCCCTTTGACGGCCTTACTTGGGATTAAATCGTCATTGTTTGAGAAGGAGGGTCCACGGCAGATCACCTGCTTCCGCTTTATGCCGCTTGAGGCTTCAAATCACTGTTGACGCTTCTGAATTTGAATTGTCACAATAATTCTTAAACTAAATACTTTTTTAGCACAATAGCAAGGTGTATTAATTCTACGTAATACGTTATGTTCCTGAATGGAGACCATAGAGAAGCAAGCGCAGCGTACAACGTCCACTGAATAGGTGCACTGGCCGCTTCTAACGAACTTTATTAGAAAACCAATAGGGGATGCCTATGTCCAGCAGTGGACGTCTTACGGCTGATAGATGGATGGATAATGGAATCGGACTCAGTTCAATCGGAGTCAGGAGTTGATTAATTCCATCTCAGTCTGTGTCAAAAAAATAAAAGCAAAATCGTTGCGTCGACAACAACGCAAAGTTGCGTTGTGTTTGATTTTTTTTTTTAATTGTGTATCTAGCTTCACAGTGTATAAAGGTATTTGACGCGATTTTAAACTAAACATTGGAGTGTCATAAGATTAAGAAAATGTTTATCGTTAAGCCGTTGTCATGATGTGGCATCTAGTGATGATGTGCTGCAAGCCATGTTTTCTACACCTCGCGTCAAATATGCCTCAGGCTATTTGCTAGCCATTAAAATGCACCTACCCAAAATTCAAAATTCACCATAACAATCAATCAAGGTATGACTACACCCGACTTGAAGAGATTCACTCACTCCCGCGCTGCCGTGCAAAACAGTCTACTGCTAGTGTGTGCGCGAATTACCTACATACTATTTAATCTATCGGACATACCCTCTAAGTTACGTTTATTTTTATTTATACTTCTGGTTTTAATTATAAAAGAAAAATGACAAATACATCAAAGTGTGATATATGTGGCAAGAACCTCACGAAGAAAATGCCTGGTCTGGAGTGTAGAAGCTGTGGGAAGATAGTGCACACGACTCAAACCTGTTCGCTTCTATCGAAAAAACAGCTTGCAGCAATGCGTAACACCGACTCCATTGAGTGGAGCTGCGATCATACCCGATGAAGAATCAGAAGATGACGATGAACTTTTCGATAAACCCGGGAATTGCACTATTGATTCAGCTAAGTTTATGAAAGATATCATCGCTGAGATGACAAAAATTCTAAAAAAAGAGTTGCAACCCATAAAAAGTCTTTAAGAGTATGCTGTAATAAAATCGACGAATTAATGAATACGGTTGAGCGGCACAGTGAGAAAATTACAGAGCTCGATACAAAGTATATTAAACTAGAAAAAGAACATGTACGTTTGAACCTGGAAATTAAATCTTTGAAGCAGCATATCAGAGCAATGGACCAGCAGCGTTTGGACAATGTAATGGAATTATGTGGGTTGCCTAAGATGCCTCAGGAAAGATTAAAAAACGTATCTTCCAAGTTATCTCAAATATTTAGTACGGCTACCACAGATATTACAAATATTAAGCAGATATTTCGCCGCAATCAACAAGACTGTATAATACAACTTCGACTACAGCATGTTGAGCAGGCTCAAATGTGGGCAAGCGCGGCTAGAAAGACACCAGTTCTAGCAGAACATATTGTAAGCGGGCTCCCGCCGGACGTAGCCAAGTTGAAGGTGACGACCTTGCGCCGAGCGCTCACTGCAGCCAACAAATCCCTTCTATGGACCGCGCAGCAACAACTAAGGCCGACATACAAATATGTGTGGTTCCAAAATGGCAAAGTGTTGGCACGTAAGGAAGAAACCACTAAACTTATTGTCGTCGAGTCCGAGGATGACATTCTTCGCCTAAATTCGCAAAATGGAAATAGAAGTACCTACCTAAAGGTTATTATGTAAAGCGGGCAGGCATTGTAGGTGAATTTATTTGTTTTAATTTCTATAGTGGTGATTTATTACCATAATTATGAAAACGTTATTTCCAAAAAAAATATATTCTTTTTATATAAATCCCATTATCATATCTTTTTAAAATATTTTACTGCGAAATCATAATGGGTACATGTTAATTTAAACTTTTAACAAAAAAAAAACTGTATGTTTTATTTTCTATTAATCTGCGTATATAGGAGTGTGACAATGATAATTATTCATAAGAATCATTAGGTACCTACATCTGTTGTCTCATGTGTTTGTTATGAATAATATTTTAAATACTAAGAGGTAGCTATTTAAGAAACGGATGTTAAATGCTTCATTTAATTATGTATCATTTGTGAGTAGGTTAGGTTAGCTACGTTTGTTAATTTCTGTGTAGAAATGTACCTACTTTTTAACTGTTGTAGTTTACTTTAGTTTTTTTTTTTATTTATTAATGACAATACTACACTACTACTACATAGAAAGCAATTGGATCATCCACAGACCCTTGAAGGTCTAAAGATAATCCAAGTGCTCAAGTTTACTTTAGTTAATAGTGTGGGGGTGAGTGCAAATACTTACCACTACAAACCAATTGGTTTATTGGTAGGTATAAGATAAGCATGTATATTGTTTGTGAAAGATCTTGTTAGCGTTTTACTCTCACATATTGCTCATCGATTCGCGCTTTGAACGGGCGATAATAGTTGTGAACTCCCTGAATTATATCAGCCTTTTTTGTTATAGTCCACTGCAGGACAGGCCTACCCACGAAGGATGATTGGGTCAAATCTACCACGCTGGCCCAGTTCGGATTGGTGTATTCACAAACGCCATCAAATTTCGTCTACGGACGTATACAGGTTGCCTCACGATGTTTTCCTTCACCGAAAAACCAGTGTTGTTGAATTCTGTACATACATACATTCCAAAGAACTCATTGGAACAGGATCGGGATTTAAACCCATGACCTCACGATTGTAAGGTGGGTGTCACTATGTCACTATTACCACTAGTCCACTAGGACTTCTTCACTCACTGAATCGCCAATCTGAAATTGACCTTTTAACGATAACTAAAATAAAATAAATATTAGGGGACATCTCTGACCCCAAACTAAGCAAAGCTTGTGATATGACTGTCAGAGACTGATATACTACAAATTATACATATTTTGAAACACATACTTATTTAGATAGTAACTAAATATCACCCAGACACAGAGCAAACACCTATGTTCGTCACATAAACACTTGCCCTGGATCGAACCCACGCCTCTTTGACACAGAAGTTAGGGTCACTAACCACTGAGCCAACAAGGAAGTCACTATTTGCCCTATATGAATTTACAGTGATAGGTTAGTAAATACAACGACCAAGCCATAAATTTCCTACAACACGGTTTCACTTAGCAGAAATCGAAGAAACAAGCGTCCGCCCCTGGCGTGCGCCCCACTGATGTGAAAACGATGTTCCGGATTCCAGATCACATTTATTTTATTGGTACCATATTCGTAAAGTTTCCTCCGTTTTATTGCGAGCTAATCTTGCCCCCTGACTGCTCTCGCGTGAAACGAACCCGCCATCAAGTTTGATTATCTTATCAAACTGACACTGCGGATGTTTCTGTTAGGTTGTTGCGAGGACGGAAATATTACTTGTCGGAGTTTTGGCGCTTCTCGGTGGTTGTTTCATCAGTGATAGGTATATAATTGACGAAACGAATCGAACGTCTCTATTTTAATTCGACGATTTGCATTAGTCTGTGTGGATGTTGATTTTTCTCTACACTTCTACAGGACGCATTTTTCAACTAACTCGACAAAACTTGGTACGCAGGTTCTAAACGTCCTAATGGATTTTTTGTCGTCGACAATTTATAATTTGGGGGTCGGGGAGCGGGATAAATTTGCTGTCGCGCTATTTATTAGTTTATTTCGATAATAATAATATGTATTTGGCAAGATCGTCTAGTAGTAGGTACCTACCTACTCACAAATATTATACTAGATATGAACCAATTATTATTATTATACAGGGTTATTCTTAATCAATTACCATCCTTTTAGGGGCTTATTCCGTGCAACAAAACTAACAACTTTTGTTTTGAGACTTTTGTCAAAACTTAAAAAAAAAAGTTGTTCCATAGAAAAATATCGTTCACCCGCGACAAGATCTATGGAACAGCTGATTTCTTTATTTGAGTTTTGAAAAGTCGCAGAACAAAAGTTGTTAGGTTTTGTTGTACAGAATAAGCCCCTAGAAGGACCCTGTATTACGGGACTAATTAATAATAAGACCTGGACTACGGGACTAATTGTGCTTTAAAATTACGAGATAAATAAATACCTCATCATCCCGACGTTTTCACTGAATTGCATCAATCGTAGTCACCGGTAGACTGATTTCTATTTAGTCCCGTAGTATCATCACTACATAGTATAAAACAAAGTCGCTTACCTGTCAGTGTGTCCCTATCTATGCTTATATCTTTAAAACTACGCAACGGATTTTGATGCGGTTTTTTTAGAGATATCACTGTATTCAAGAGGAAGGTTTACAAGTATAATACACCTGTGCGAAGCTGGGGCGGGTCGCTAGTATAATAATAAGGTGTTCAAATCGGGAAAGTTTATGAACAACATAGTTTTAATTATATAAACCAAATCGGTCAAGAACGAGCAGAGATATAAAAATTTAGTTAAAGATATGTGATGCGAGGACTCTGTCTAGTAGTGTAATTGTTGTTGTTTTCATTTAAAGGACATGTCCACAAAATGTATGGAGGCTGGTATAATAATAATCAAAAATTCTAACCACAACACTCGTTACATTTCGAGAAAGTTCAGTCTTTTACAACAGTTGAAAAGAGAAAAGAGCCCAACGATTTTTTTTTAAATTAGTTATGAATTTATTTGAAAAAATAAATATATTTGTCTCAGTAGGTAGTTTATCTCTAGCAGCCCTGATTAAGCAACCTCCAAATTGTTAAATATAAGCATTTTTACCAATTAGACACACTTTTTAAGTGATTTTTTGTCAAATTGTACCTACTAACAGGTCACGCTGGTAGGTTATAATTTTTAATTTAAGCAAATTAAGAGATGAACGTGGAAGAATCAGCTACGAAAGTGAGTAAAATAACGATAGAAGCACTTTATCGTATTATTGCTTAACTAGAAAAAATAATAAGCTGTATTGTTATTTTTCATACAATTCGTTTTTCGCATTTAAAAAAAATTGGAGGGGTGAAAAAATCTATATTAAATATTTTTGGGAATCCCATATAACAAGCTTTCAAATGATGTATATCTTGGTTCGATTTTTCTCTGAATAAAATACCACTTGTGGACGTCACCTTTCCAGTTTTATTGCAAAATTGTCAGACCAGATTAAGTAATTTTAACATTTCAAGGGAAGTAATTTTGCGAAACAATGCCGATGTCGAGTACATTTCGCCTAAAGCTTACTTAAACTTAAAGCTACTTCCACAAACTCAACAGCTTATGCAAATCAAAGCTTCCTCTATTACATAACAAGGTAACCGCCTTTAGATCGCGCAATCAAGAATCCATTCCTGGTACATTTTCCCGCAAAATCCTCGAGAGTTCTAAAGTCTTGCGAAAGTCGCCGGTAGTCGGCCGCAGATGGCTTTTAAGGCTTGAAAACAATCGTTAGCTTCTTGGATTAATGGTGAAGTCAACTTTGGCATTAGAATGCAGCGATGTACGTCTAAATTGTCGAAGTTATCGATGAAATGCATCGGTCTTCGACCGCTTCTTTTTTTTATCGACTTTAAAGATGAAATGAGAAGACGACTTCAAAGTTAGTGCTACGAGTATATTCATCAGTCTGCATACATATTATGGTCACAGAGTATGTGCAAAAAGAGAACCGTCGTGGCGTCACGGTGAACTAACAATAAGATTTTAATCAGCAGCCAAGGTACCGACTATACTTGGTAGACGCGAGTACTGATGGAAACCGAATTGTTGTTTACTAAGATCAAACACTTTTAGATGTATTAGCAATAACAGAGCAGTCTTGTCAACACAAAATTAGTAAAATGACACATCGAAGACTTCACCTACGACGCTTTTGCACAAAATTTTCAAGTTTACTTGTATTTTCAGAATATAGACTAAGCATGTTTGCTATTTAAAAAAAAAATAGATCAATAAAGTAGTTGACGTTCCCAAAGAAAATATACCAGCCTAGTGAAAATAACTAGAAACATTCGCATTTAATTGATAAAAATACAATACTCACAACAACATACTATGTGTCGTGGTCAATATTATTATAGTACAGTTTACAGCAGATGCTTTTTAAAGTGTATAAATAAACATTGCAAGTATACGAATATAATATCGATACTTGCGAAGACTACTAACATCACTACAAAGTCTCGTATAGCTTCTCGCTAGCTAACAATCAAGAGCTTATTTTAGGAGCGTATTTCTGGAATCAATACCAGTGTATTTGCCCGATAAACTACATAAACTAATTTACGTCCAAGTTCGGAGCAAGTTCGACTTCAAGTTGAGAAGGATCGGCGTGCTCTGCGTGCTTTTATTCAGAGCTAGCGAATTATTTATTGCATTTCTAGAGTACTGTATCAGCCTTTTTTTTAATAGTCCACTGCAGGACCTAGGTCTACCCATGATGGGTGATTGGGCCATATCCACCGAGCTGGCCCAGTGCGGGTTGGTAGATTCTCATACGCCATCTAATCTCTTCTACGGACGTATGCAGGTTGCCTCACGATGTTTTCCTTCACCGAAAAGCCAGTGGTGTTGAATTCCGTACATAAATTCCGAAGAATTCATTGGTACGGGACCGGGTTTGAATCCACGACCTCACTATTGTAATGTAGGTATCACTACCACTAGACCACCACGGCTTACTTACTGTTATTATTTCTAGAGTCATTCTCTTTATTCTGTCATACACACCGAGCAAATATCTACAGAGCCACAGTCCCTAAGTGAAAGTAAGTAGTAAAAATATGTCCGAGTGCCGTCATGCATACCGACTTAGATATTTACATTAAATAATTCACAATGACCCGTTTTCTCGAATCTCGACGTTATGTCACCTAATTAGTGCTTGTAACCGAGCAGCTTTAGCATCGCGCGACGTTGTAGTCTGCTTGCAATCGCCTTACAACTAACTAAAGCCTGCCCACTAGCTTGGACAGGGTTTTAATTCGGACACTTTTTTGCACGATTGTGACTCTGTAGATATTTGTTTGAAGGTCATACATAATATAGAGGAGGCAAAAGAGCTGTAATAGAAGGACATGGGAGCGATCACAGGCAGAGTAGATACCACCGAGTAACACACGGAAATGTAGCCTTGGACTCTGCTGGTGATCGATTTCACAAAATAAATCAGAATAAGTGTGCATTAAATAGAAATTAGCATTGCGTGCATGCCTTGAGCATTCATGCTCGCCATCGAAGGCTCCTTCTTGAGGCGGCGTCGTGTGTCGGGTCGTTCTCTTCCCTTAAATATGGTCGAGGAGAACGATGGCTGATACATGCGTCATACTCGTGATGGGGTGCTGCATACGGGTCGCCGGTTTGCTCGTGGCATTCACGCAATGCAATGAAACCACTAACTTAGACTAAGATTTAAACTAACCCCTCTCTATTGTACAGTCGCATTCTTTCAATTGTAACTTACTTAACAAAAGGCACAGACCCTAGAGTCTGTGGGCCATTAATTTAAATAAAAAAAAATATATATACATAATAGAATCGGGGTGGGAATCAAACCCACGCCTCTTTGACCCAGGAGTCAGGGTCACTAACCATTGGGCCACTGAAGCAGTCCCCAGTCCCTATTCTATGGTCCCTTACAAAATATAGGATGCGTCGTCAGCGCTACGTCACCGGCCGACGGATTTTACGACGGCCCTCGAGACTCCCAAATAATACCAAGCCCCTTTTTAATGCAAGAAATATTCTCATGTTGATATAAGACGAAATATATCACTGTAAAACATGGAGATTTCTTTTACGACAGTTTCCGGTAATTGGCTTGAAGATTGGTGAAGTGTAAATGACCCTGTGTTTTGTGTTATTGGATGATCTTAGTTCACGTATCAGCTGATTGACAAAAATGTTTGCTTCGTTACTAATATCGCCTTAAAGCCTGTTCCGATAAATTTAAGAGTACAAATATAAAGAAAAAAGAACAACGAGTTTCACTCCGGGAGTGAAGTGAAAACTTGAACATATAAAGTAAAATCAGTTACGTGGTAAAATACAATATCACATACGCACACTCGCGCAAGCGCCCTGTGTCGTCTTACGAATTTTCGATCAGTAGGCGAAGCATGCGACCACGAAAAGCCACGAAATTAACACTTTTCGACGCATGTAAAATTGACAGATATATACTTCGACATAACTCTGTCTAAACATGAAGAAATGTACAGCGCCACTAGCGGCGCGTTTTTGAAACACTTTTAACTAATCTTACTTTGAATTACTTGCTTACGCGCTCGCGGCGAGCGCGTTATGTTTACGATAAAACTCACACTCAGCATACTGCACATCGGTTTAACTACAGCTACAAAACAGTCTGGCTTGCTTGCGGTTGTTAATGAATGGTTTCCATTTAAAAACTATGTACAAATTTTGTCTACATCAGGCTTCAGTCCTTGGCAATAATTATGTACCTATGTTTCACCTTTTTGTAGCGTAAAAACAATTTTATAGTTTGCTTAGAGAACTATTCACCTATCTCTTGATACGGCCGATGGATTCTGCATCATCATCCGCTTCGTCATCCACATCGCTATTATTTTATTCAGGGTTATTTCTAATCAATTAGCATGCGTTTAGGGGCTTACTCTGTACATCAAAACTAACAACTTTTTTCTACGATTTTTATCAAATCTCAAAAAAAAAGTTGTTGTTCCGTAGAAAAATGTAGTCCACCCTCGACAAAATGTATGGAACAGCTGATTTTTTTTGAGGTTTGACAAAAGTCGCAGAACAAAAGTTGTTAGTTTTGACGTACAGAAAAAGCCCCTAAAAGGATGCTAATTGATTAGAAATAACCCTGTATACCATTCAAGCCACTAAAGTACTTGTGTCACACGGCCCACAGCCACGCTCCGTTACTTTAAGGGCTGGGCTGGCTCGGGTAAACGCTTGAGGAGGAAATCCACAAAACAGTCGGAACGTCCGTGCAAGACTTATCGGCCCCATACTAAATAAAAATAAGAAGAGCTGATGAAGAGCGGATTATATCCAGATCCTTTATCCATGTCAGCTTGTTACCTATACTGGGTCGAAATTGTGGGACATAGTTACGAGTAATATAATGTGTTACCAATATTTTAAATAAAATAAATTATAAATAAAATAAATAAATGGTATGGATGAATATTAGGGGACAACTTAGACACGGTCTCTGATCTCAAACCAAGCAAAGATTGAGATATGGCTGCTAGAGACTGATATACTACATATATGTACGAGTACATATTTTAAACACATACTTATATAGATTGTACCTAAATAATACCCAGACACAGAGCAAACACCAATGTTCATCACATAAATGATTGCTGGGTGGGGATCGAACCCACGCCTCTTTGAAACAGAAGTCAGGTTCACTAACCACTGAGCCACCGTACCGAGGCAGTCAAACGTACTACCTACGCACTTCTGTACTACCTTAACATAAAAAAGTGAGAAATTGGTACCGATCGAGTTCCAAAGCAACAGTTCTCCAAATTACAGTTCCTTGAAGCCACCGACTTTGAAATTTGACGGCGAAGGTAGCGGCTATAATTTGTCTTGGCACTGGTACAGTGCTGGTGCCAAGTTTGGCCCATTAGCATTAAGCAGCGCTCACGTCTTGCGGCGCAACTTGTTGCAAGTTCGAAACTTTTCTTCGCTTGCACCGATGCATGGAACCAATCTATTTGTAGTATCAAATTGATCATATACAGGGTTACTGGTAATTAATCAGCATCATTTGGCATATTCTGTACATCAAAACCAACATATTTTGTTCTACGACTTCTGAAAATTCGTATTTATCTTCTTCCATACAAAATTTTAAGCCGTGGTGGTCTAGTGGTAGTGACACCCGCCTTACAATCGTGAGGTCGTGGGTTCAAATCCCGGTCCCGTACCAATGAATTCCTTGGAATTTATGTACGGAATTTCACACCACGGGCTTTTCGGTGAAGGAAAATATCGCGAGGCAACCTGCATGCGTCCGTTGAAGAAATTCGATGGCGTATGTGAATCCACCAACCCGCACTGAGCCAGCGTGGTAGATATGGCCCAATCACCCTTCGCGGGTAGGCCTACATCCTGCAGTGGACTATTAAAAAGGCTGGTACTGTACAGTACATACAAAACTTTAAAAAATAATTTGGCCGGTCTAACCATAGTTTTTTTGATGTACAGAATATGCTCTTAAAGGATGCTAACTGATTGATAATGATAATGTTTATTTTCTAAACTTAAGGACTATGTGCATCTTTATACAGATACAGTAGGTATACAAGAAGCGACATTAGTACTTATTCTAAAGATTGTACAATATACAAATGTGCACTGCAACCCACACTAGGGTGACCTGTGTCGCGGGCTGCAGGCTCTTCCACTTACACTAATACGAGTAAGATTATGGTACAATATTAATGGTTTATTATAGTAAGTTAAATGTGATAAGTTGTGGGTGTATGTAGAGTGAGTGAATATGTGTGTGTACGTGTATGTAAATGATATACATAAATAATAATATGTATAGAGATAATATGATATTATGAGATTACCAATAACACTGTATTTTAATTTTCACTTGCTGATTCGCTGGGCTGTAAGTTCAATGGCTCTCCTCATTCCTGATTCGACCTCGTAGAGATATTACTCCCTTTTCCATAGCTCGCTGGGTTCGATTGGTGCCATTGACTAAAGTAATGAATAATTAGAAAGTAACGATTGAATGTCCAAAGTATTGAACAGATGTTATACCTTTTTTCTACATTTCAGGGTTAGTCCTAATGATGAGTACAATAATTACCTAAAATGTGTCCATTGTCAAGATATCTATAATTCTATACTATAAAAATAAGAGTCCAATTTATTTTTCAAGTACTTTTTAAAATTGCTACGTTTTTATAACTCAATAAAAAATAAAGGTATGTTAGCTGTATTTAAAAACATGTTTCTGTACAAAAAATAATGGACGAGATTTTATAGATAACACGTAAAATATATAACATTATCCGACGTTAAAGGGCGTCTACGGTATCCATTCAGGCTATCCAAACCCTTTCACAAAGGGACGACCTACGAAAACAATTAATATGATTTATGAGAGAAATAAAAACCCTTGAGGCCATTTAGAGGCATTTTTGCTTCAGCAATAGTCGACTTTTCGTAATATAACGCGATTTATATCGCGTTAAATTTCAAAAAGAAAGTGTTCAAAGTATTTACAATATCGGTAAAAAATTATAACACTGGGGATGTAATTAAGTGGAAAAATATTTCCTGGAGTTTAATAACTTTGAAATAGGTTTTTTCATATTTATATTCTTTAATCAGATTGGCAATGATTAATGCATACATGATTGACAAATTTTACTAAAACAGTGTACTAAAGGCTGCCCTTTTTGAGGTAAATAAATAAATAAAAAATCCATTTATTTTATTAGACCTGTGTACTAAGCTCCGTCAATATTTGTTGAAAAATGTGACTTAAAGAAGAGGAGAGTCATCATACGGACAGATGAAAGCATAACTGTCGAGTCAAAACTAAGACTTTCTTGCACTTCGTTCGTTCCGTCATTCAAAACTGAGACTTTATCACATTGTTAGCTCGTTCAAAAAACCTTTTGTAAGCAAGAAGGATGTCATAGATATTAAAATAGCTCCCCACCAGGTCTCGACGATGAAATGTCAGCAGGCATCGGTAATGAATAATCCGCACACGAGTCAATAATCAAGCCAAGGCTTTGACGCGCCCTCGAGCTGTGCCCAAAGGTTAAATTGCCAGAGATAGAGACAATATGTTGACGTATGAAAATATGAGACTGTTGAATTAAGGTGACGCATTGATAAACTATTGTTTCAAAAATTCTCCCTTCACTCGGACAAATTTTACGCGGTCGCGCTCGACAGGATCGCGCCAGAGAGGCGGGCGGCAGTGAGTTTTTAATTAATTACTCATAATGTACACAGTAAAAATAACTTCTCGGTCTATAAATAGAACAGCGGTCTGGCTAATATATTCGTAAAAAATTATGGGGTGTTGTCGCTGATAATCCTGAGCATTCGAATCTTTTAACTTTGTTTTTAGTGAGAATGTTTTTTTAAATAAAATCGGTTACTTTTCAAAATTTTCATCCGGTTCATTAAATATTTCAAGATTTTCCTTATCTATGATATTTTTTAAATTTGAATCAATATCATTCGTCCTCTCACATCGCGCATTCAAAAGTACTCTTTTTCGTGTTTCTCGGCCCGATGCCTCGTCTTAAATATGAATTCTTAACATATTTGTTACCTATGATTAGTATTATTAAAAGAATCTTATGGATTAAAAAAAAAAAAAATGGTTGTCTATAAAGTGGGTTTAACCTCATATGAACAAATTGTTGAATAAACAACTGAAACTAGTCGAACGCTTAGACCAATCGTGCCTCTTTGGCGCTTGTTCCGCGCTCTCGCTTGCACGCTCGACTCAGGCGGAACGTTAAACTTTTACATGCGTGCAGCCGGTGTTCAGCGATTTATAAAACGTCATCACGTCAAATTAGGCAAGTAGGATGTCACAGATATTAAAATAGTCTCGCAGCAGGTCGCGAAGATGAAATGTCAGCAGGCGCGGGTAATGCGGCGCTGGCAGCCGTGAATAATCCGCGCACGTGTCAATAAGCAAGCTAAGGCTTTGACGCGCCCTCGAGACTGCGCCCAAAGGTTAAACTGCCAGAGATAGAGACATTATGTTCACGTGTGATATGAGACTGTTTAATTGAATAATTAATATGAATTCTTAATACAACACATACACTTTTAAACATGTAATTATAATTTTAAAAATAATTAAACACCCATTATTTTTTAACTGACCGAGAGAACAAAGCGTCTCAGTTTTGACAGTTATGTCGGGGTCTGAGAGTGATCGTCTCAATCACCCGCCATCGTTATTTGTGGGTCATTCATTGGTACAGCTCGCCGGCGGTCTCCAGTTGTCCATCTCACCAAAATAAACACTCTGTACTACTGCAACGGGTAGTTTTATTGATCTAGTATCACTTGGTAATCAATTTAACAAGAATTATCAAGGATGGAAACAGATTTCAAAGTCAATGGATTTGCACGGGTGCAATCCGCCTCGCGCTCGGAATGGCATGACGTTTCTCGGTCATCTGTCAAAGTCATTTCATTCCGACACAAGCATGCAACGTTGCCACGTGCGACCCCATTCGGGTGATACCCACTTTAAAATCATCACTATTGCTTTCAACTAAAATCAGCTATGCTGTCTCACTCCGTCATATATTTGATGTTGATTTTTTTGTACAGGTATCATTTTTCAACGAATTTTTACCTAACTTGATACACGGGTTCTATATGTATTTCCTAAGATAGGTTTTTTTTTATTTTAAGCCTGAATAAATGAATTTTAAATATTTATAAAATGGAAAGAAGTTTGCGAATGCTTATGTCTATCTAACCCACAGGCAACACTATCCATACATTCATTAATCCATCAGCCTTAGGACCACCACTGCTGGGCATATCCTCCATGGATATGGTCGGTCGAAAGAGGCCTGCATCCAGCGCGTTCCTGCGATTTATTTTATATTTCGTTAGTCTACCTGATGGGTTGACGTCCTACGCTGCGCATACCGGTCCGTGGTTTTCATTCGAGCACTTTACACCCTCATCGGCCATCCGTTTCTCGAACTATGTGCCCTGCCCACTGTCACTTTAATTTTCTAATCAGCTTTGGTTTGTATACGGATATCCTCATTTCTGATTCGATCTCGCTGTGAGACACCGAGCATAGCCCTCTCCACAGCACACGCAGCACGACAACAGGCAACAAGCAACACGACATCCTGCAAAACATGTTTCAAATGTTGCCTAATAGGAGCGGTTATGTCACGGTAATGGTATCTATGCCGACAGACTGCCCGTCTGGTAAGTAAAACCACGGAAATGCATGGTATCTAACAGTATGGTTATCCGGCCCTTTCCTTGAAATAAATACCTAGAGACCACCGTGGTCACGCAGAACGTAGCACGCGTTAGGGCTGCCTGCCTGGTAGGTAAATCGCACGCTCACTGATACAAACCCACGCCTTCGTCCGGCACTACGGCGCGCCCCTGCGACCGTTGTGTAAGGACCAAACACCGAGGCGCGTAGGTGTGTTTCGCGTCCCGACCGTTCGTATAAAGACGCAATACTGTCACATACCATTACAGTGGTAAACCGCACGCTTACTAATTTCAAACCACACGTTCGTTCATCACTACAACGCGCCCCTGAAACTGTTGTATACCGAAATCCGAGACGCGTAGGTATAATACGCGTTTCGTTTGTATTAAAATGGAGTACTGCATAGATACCATTACCGTGGGCATGTTTTGCCCGGCAACAGAGATGCTCGCGGTAAATCAGCGAGTGACATAATTTCGGCCAATTCCTCTTCCCTAATACTGGAACGCACCTGGGGCCTGGACTTGTTTTGTTTGTACACAGTTCATTTGTGAAGGGTTTTTGTTGAGGCATTTATCCAAAAATAGCCAGACATCTAAGTCGTAGCAACTTTGCATACATTGCATTAGTTACACAATTATGTCATTCCTCTGGGTTAAAAGCTAGTTAATTGCCAGTATATCAATTTCCTGGTTACGTACCCGGTTTTTGCCAAAAGTTTTGTCTGCTTGACACGTCATCTAACAAAAAGAAGTTTTTGATCGGATCTAATAATAATCTTTTTGACTTGTAGTAATTCCGTGGATGAATATTTGCAACATCCTTAAGTAATCCTGATCGGCGTGAGGAACTTGTATTTACTATTTTGTAATATTTGAGATGGCTGGAAACCAACTTATAATATTTTTCTGGGCCGATTTTAAAGACAACGCAGTTAATGGAATGATTAGATGTTATATTTACAACGCTCGTTATGGCGCAGATTTTTTATAAAAAAAACGTCGCTTAGTTTCTAAGGATGTGTCTTCACATAAGCTTACCTAGTTCAAAGCCTTTAGGCGGCTTTAAAACTCTGACACCAAGGCTAGCTACGCGGCCAGTACGATCTTACAATATTTCGTCACGTCATCAATAATCATTTCATCGGGTTTTCATAGCCAAAGCAAATAACATAATCACCACAAGTTCTAATTAAATAATTATCAACATGCAAGTGAAAATTAAGCATGAAATTAGACGGGAGCATGACGCAACCGGCTCGTTTTATCTCAACCGGGCGGCATCGTGTCGTAAATTACACGTTCCCTTCCTGTATACATAGGTACTACTGATATAGTACTGTAATACCTACCCTTATACCGCCAACCTTCAAATGTGAATCGTATGGACAGTAGGAGAAGTTGATATAAAGTATTTTAAAAATAACACTGCATTTAATACTAAACATATTAAGACAATAGAGCAGAACAAAGGCTCCAAAGTGTTTGCAAGAAATTTGTCTATCGGACAAAGCCAATTGACAAAGCTGAAGAGAGAAGATGGCAGTGTAGCGTCGACCAAGGCAGACCAAGGCAGAATTCTTCAGAGAATGGCAGAGAAGCCATTCTTATCTATGTACGAGATAAGAATGGCCCTGAATCAGCGCAAACAACAAGGCGCTAGGTGATGACGATATCACATCAGAGCTGCTGAGAGCGGGTGGAACACCGGTACTAAAAGTCCTCCAGAAGCTTTTCAATACCGTCGTCCTCGAGGGCGTCACGCCAAAAGCATGGAACAGAAGCGTGGTGGTGTTGTCTTTCAAGAAAGGTGACAACACCTTATTGAAGAACTACAGACCCATCCACTTCTGAGCCATGTTTATAAGCTGTTTTCAAGGGTCATTACGAACCGTCTCGAATGCAGGCTTGATGACTTCCAGCCTTCCTAACAAGCCGGTTTACGAAAAGGCTTTAGCACCATGGACCACATTCATACGCTGCGGCAGGTTATACAGAAGACCGAGTAGTATAATTTGCTACTTTTGCTTAGCGTTTGTGGACTATAAAAAAGCCTTTGATTAGGTCAAGACATGGGCTGTGCTCGAGTCTATCCAACGATGCCGTATTGACTATCGGTACATCAAAGTGCTGAAGTGCTTGTATAATAACGCCACTTTGTTGGTCCGAGTACAGGAAGAGAGCTCCAAAGCGATCCCTTTAAAAAGAGGCGTAAGACAGGGAGACGTAATTTCTCCGAAACTGTTTACGGCTACTTTGGAGAACGCCTTCAAGCTCCTAGAATGGAAAGGATTCGGCATACATACCAATGGCGAATACCTCACTCACCTTCGGTTTGCCGACGATATAGTAGTCATGGCAAAATCGATGGAAGAGCTCAGCACGATGCTCGAAGGCCTCAATTGGGTTTCTCAACAGGTGGGTCTTAAGATGAACATGGACAAGACGAAAGTCATGTGTCATCCCCATGTTGTACCCACGCCGATTTCTGTTGGGAACTCGGTTCTTGAAGTCGTTTACTCGTACGTCTATCTAGGACAAATAGTCCAGTTAGGTAGGTCCGACTTCAAGAAAGAGGCCAATCGCCGAATTCAACTCGACTTGGCATCGTTCGAAAAATTGCGTAGCGTCTTCTCGTCCGACATATCTCAGTGCCTCAAGTCGAAAGATTTCGAACAGTGTGTGTTGATGACTTATGGCGTATATATTATCACAGAAACGTGGTCTCTCACTATGGACCTTATTAGTAAGCTCCAAGTAGCCCAACGAGCTATGGAGAGGGCTACGCTCGGAGTTTCTCGGCGAGATCACATCAGAAATGAGGAGATCCGTAGAATACGGATTAAAAATGAAGAATAGCATTTAAATCATCAGTATTTTTTTTTTGAGTTCGGAGGCTAAGCCTTTATTTTATTCCTTTAGGAATTGATTCACTGTTTTCGTTGTAGCATCTCGCAATCAAAACAATGGTTGACAGAATCCACCAAGTAAGCTGTAGTGAGGAACATGTCAACTTGCTAGGACTGAATGCTTGATAATAAACTTCCTGAGATTGTAATTTGTACTTAATGATGTTTAGTTAGTTTGACAATTAAATGACCATCTTAATCTTGGCTGTCTAAAGCTTAACAAAATTATTTTTTGCAAAAAATAGCATGACTGACTTCACCCGTGTACAGAATTCGCGAATATATCGCACGGATCGATGTAGCATTTTTCACATTATTGTTGATGTCTAAAATGGCTCAGCCGATTTCGATAAAATTTAGATGGGACCAATTTTGAAGGCCTTATTGTGTAAGCGCTCTGACCTTTGGTTTCGCTTTTCCTCCCGCTCGCTCTCGTGGCGTGAGTAACTGGCACGAGCAGGAGAAATAGCGAAACCGAACGTCAGAGCGCTTACACAATAAGGCCTCTCGAAATACAATACCATGAGGGTAGAGACGGTATTTGTTAAGATTGAGCTTAGAAAAACTTGTTACTAAAGTGACACTGGTTTGCCGATTGATGTTTAGTTATTTTTGTAAGAGAATACTAGTAAATTATTTATTTTTCGCATAAAATGGCTTCATAGACTTCTATTGTGTACAGAATTTGAATATTTTGCACGAATCGATACAGGTACTAATCGATATACATCGATTGTTGCGAGCTATAGAATCAGAATCAGAAAAATATTTATTGATTGAACTGTGTACAAAGTTTAAATGTTACATTGAATTTTAGATCTAACAGTTTATCCTAATAACGGACACGCAATATAGGTAGTATAGGGGTGTTATATAGTAATACAGAGTGCTTACTATATACCAATTAAAAATGACTAATATACAAGCCTACTACTAATATAATTCTAATATAAAATACCTACTAATGAAAATAGACCAATAGTCGCAAATATAACACAATTATACAATGAAAATAATCCTAAATCTAACGTTTTAGATACAATTTTTTTTATATAATCATCGGTATATGTATAAAATTAATCCATATAGGAACTAGTTGATTGGCTCCATTTTATCGAAATCGGTTCTACGGTTAAAGACTTGTGCCATTTTTTTGGAAAAATTATCATTTATAAGAGTTGGTTTTGTTTCTATTGGTTTTATTATCACTTTTTAGATCTTCCTAATTTCTGAACATGACCATATGAGGAAACTTTGAAGTAATAGGTAAGTACAGAGTAAATATCTAGGTATCTTGGTTGTTTTACCTTGGGTGTGTGTTCAAATTTAATTATAGAAAGTTACCAAGAGGCGGAAGCTCTGTTAATTAACTTAATTAAAGTAATTGAAAAAGTGACGGAATGTCGATAAAAATGTTCATTATATTTTTATTTAGCCACGTCGGCTTTATTAATGTAATTAGAAATAAAACTGGTGGTCATTATTTTTCACAATCACGGTCCTGGAAAGAAAAAAAAAATAAAACTATTTAGATTTAAAATATATGTTTATTGTTTGTAAGGATTTAATTTTTACCGACTTCCAAAAAGGAGGAGGTACTATGATTATTATATTATTTATAGACTGCCTCGGTGGCTCAGTGGTTAGTGACCCTAACTTCTGGGTCTCAGAGGCGTGTGTAAGATCTCCCAAAATATTTATTTATTTTATTTATTTATTCGTCTGTATATTATTATTATATATATATATTATTATATATATATTATATATATTTTTTTGTGTATGTTCATCGATATTTTTGTCAATTGCGAATCGATTTAATTTTTTTTTCTGTTAAAAAGGGTATACTTCCGAGGTGGTTCCATTTTAATTTTATCGAAATAGGCTGAGCCGTTTTTAATAAATTATTAATAATGTACATGGATGTCGCAGCAATTCGTGCAAACTATTCGAATTCTGTACACGGTGGAAGTCGGTGCGGTGTTGCGATTTTTTGCGAAAAATAATTATTTATATTATATTTATGCAATCGATTTTCATAGCAATTCAAGCTTTATACAAATACGAGTTGTAACTTAGGTTGGTAATTTATGTTTAAATCCTGTTGAATAGCATTAGAAACCATTAGTGTTAATCTAATCCTACCCATAATTGGGTATCTTGTCCATTTGGCGACATAGACGAAATAAGGATGGGAAAAATGGGCTCTTTTAAACGCCTTGTAATTGATATAAAAATACCGAGAAACGAGCGACAAAAAATGCAAACATAATCTAATGCTGGAAGCACACATTGACTATATTTGCTACAAATTGTAATTAGTCTTGGTTCCAATACTCCAATGTGTAGATCGGTCTTGCACCGATTATAATGGATGGAAATCGAACAATAATAATTGGCTATTCAATTGGTAGCCAAGCACGGACTCAAGTCACCGTCAAATGTGTTGCCTCGGCATAAAAGCTGATTTTTTGGTTAATATGTTACCATGGCGATTGGCGGTGTAAAACAATGCAGTACTCTAGAATCAGTCAGCTGGATTCCTTTGAGCTTAGCGCGGGAAGCCGTTAGAATTTGTAAAAAAATAAATGAGTATCAACTACGTACATACTTTGTAAAAGCTGAAAATTGGTATATGGGTAGAGAAATAATTCAAAATAAGTTTTAACAATAGTCAGTCGTAAAAAACTTAAAACAGAGCCGGTCAGTCAGGTTTTAAAATAGTGCATCATGCACTATTCTTCGTAAAACTACCTACCTATTAAATATTGGTCGTAATAACTGCAGTGCAATGATATCTTATAATACGTAACTACCAACGTCACGGTAATGGTATCTATGACGTATTGCGACTCGGGCCTGTCCTTGAATAAATACCTATAGCCCCGCGTAACCACGCAGTACGTAGCACTCGCTAGGGCTGCCGCCTGGTTGGCAAATTGCACGCTTACTGATTACAAACCCACATGTTCGTTCGTCACTACGACGCCGGCGCGCCCCTGCGACTATTGTGTACCGAACTCCGAGGCGCGTAGGTATGATTCGCGTTCCGATCGTTTGTATGAAATCGGAATACTGCATATATATCATTATCGTGCACGTCTACTAGACAGATCGATGCGGCATTAGTAAATATATGATATTTGCAATAAATGAATAAATAAATAAATAAATGAACTCATTGTATTCTCTCATATTTTCCCCCGGCTGAGTCTGATTACGCTCCTGTCAGGCAGTATTATCGTCGGATCTCGGATCCCGCTATCGTCTCGCAATAATCTGCCATTGTGTCTGTTAGAATTATACGAAGAATGAGATGTACGATCTATGGCTACCTATTGTGATAGAGACGTTGATTGTGGCAGCTTGTGAGTTCGTGATGTTCTTATTAGTAAACCAGACTACGTTTTGATCTAGAAAAGTTTTCTGTATTGTGTTTTTGTTTCGGTTTTACTCAAGATGTTACGGATGTCACATTTCGTCCTTATTTTTTATTAAATTTTAGCTATCTAAACAGTCATTAATCGTTCAAAGTTAATAGAAAAAAGAAAAAATAGTAGGCAAAATAAGGCGATAAAGTCATCGTTTTACTCGTAGAACCACCTAATTTAAGTCAGCAGTGGTTTTAAATGAAAAAGTTAATTTAGCTATCTATCTGGCCTTTTCCGTAGGTTCTGTATGATGTAGATTATGTATATACACATATAATAGGTGCTGTTGGAATCGATTCGCATTTAAAATGTTCTTTTGGATATTTTTTCTTCTCTCTTAGGGTATTTGAAGCTGATCTTTATAATTTTAGCATTTATCTTGTCCACTATGATGTTATATTAAACCCATCGATTTAATGAGCGCAAATATCTTCTAATTACGCCTTATTTTAAACCACAGTCTAGCCAGCTGAACTATTGCTACTTACTTGATGTAGTTTAACTTTAAAAATGTAATAAAATATCTGACGCACTGGTTTCCTATTTCTGTGGTATTTTTTCCGATATTTCTTTGATGTTAATGTAATTGAAAATACGTATAAAACTGTCAAAAGTGTAGATACGTCTTTGTGTGTTTTGAGATAAGAACCCAGAAGCTATCTCAGGATAGCAAATCCCAATATCTCTAATCTAGCCTCCTGTAATTTCAATATCATTTCCCCGAGCATAATGAAAACAATTCTTTTGTTATACAACAAATTAAATCTACTGCAATATAACATCCCACAACTTTTCTTATTTTCTTTTTCCGCTAGGTATAATTGCAATTGTGGGCATCGCGGTCGAATAAGATAGACAGAAATGTAATAGCTCTTGAAAAACTGCTATTTAATTCTACAATACTTTGAGATAGCAACACCATAATTTAAGTAAGTAGCTAGCTATGAACATTCGGATTTAAGATTTTTCTATAATATTATCTAGAACACAATAAATAACAATATACACAATAAAACAATACACACTATGTAATAGACAGTAGGTATTATAATTAGTATTTCCTAAAAACTAAATTAATATTACTCGTATGTCAATCGTTACTTATTTGTGAAAATTAGATAAATAAATAAATATTAGGGAAGTCAAGAAAATTAGTCTCTGACCCCAAACTAAGCATAGCTTGTAATATGGCTGCCAGAGACTGATATACTGTACTGCACTGTATCAACCTTTTTAATAGTCCACTACAGGACGAAGGCCTACTTCAAAGGATGATTAGGCCATATCCACCACGCTGGCCCAGTGCGGGTTAGTGGATTCACGTACACCATCGAATTTCTTCTACGGACATATGCAGGTTGCCTCACGATGTTTTCCTTTACCGAAAAGCCAGTGGTGTGAAATTCCGTACATAAATTCCAAAGAACTCATTGGTACGGGACCGGGAACCCACGACCTCACGGTTGTAAGGCGGGTGTCACTACCTCTAGATCACCATGGCTATACTACATATACCTTCACATTTTTAAATACATACATATATAGATAACAACTAATAACACCCAGACACAGAGCAAACATTAAAATTATGTTCATCTCAAATGCCCTGGGTGGGATTCGAACCCACGCCTCTTTGATACAGGAGTCAGAGTCACTAACCACTGAGCTATCTAGGCATTATACAGGGTTATTTCTAATCAATTAGCATCCTTTTAGGGGCTTATTATGTACATCAAAGCTAACAACTTTTGTTCTACGACTTTTGTCAAAACTCGAAAAAAAATCAGCTGTTCCATACATTTTGTCACAGGTGAACGATATTTTTCTATGGAACAATAAAAAAAATTTTTGAGTTCTGACAAAACTCGTAGATCAAAAGTTGTTAGTTTTAATGCACAAAATATGCCCCTGAAAGGATGCTAATTGATTAGAAATAACCCTGTATATATTCATTATGTATAATTTGGAAAACGTTTGTACATACCTACAGGTTTGTACCTAGGTACTTAAACATAGGTTTTATCTTTTCCACGTGGAAATGCCCAATAAAAGCCATTTTTAATTTCTTTGAGATAACTCTATAACACACGCTGTATACCTATTTAAGTTGTACAGTGGTCTAATTAGTCTCACACAAAGAGTAATAAAAAAAGGAAATTGCACTGTTGTGTCCACCGAGTAATCAGTTTGAATCGCACTGGACGAGTTTTAAACTAGGGCGCTCGTAAACTTGCATTCGTTTCATATGGTCACAGTGTTATTGCTTATTATAAGTGCTTTTATACGTACATCATTATCATTATAACTCTAGTCATATAGGAATAAATAAAAAATAAGACGTTCATCATAATCATCGTCATCGTCAGCTTGTAATGGCCCACTGTTGAGCATAGGCCTCCCTTGTACGCTAATCATCTCGGTCCTGTGCTAATCTTGTACATTGTCGAAAATTGGACCAATGGATAAGATGTTTACTAGATGTTCTGACCTCCTTCTATTTTCGCTACCATAAGCTTGCGTTGTACTGTACTGTACTGTATCAGCCTTATAATAGTCCACTGCAGGACGTAGGCCTACCCACAAAGGGTGATTGGGCCATATCCACCACGCTGGCCCAGTGCGGGTTGGTGGATTCACATACGCCATTGAAATTCTTCTCCGGACACATGCAGGATGCCTCACGATGTTTTCCTTCACCGAAAAGCCAGTGGTGTGAAATTCCGTACATAAATCCCAAAGAACTCATTGGTACGGTACCGGGATTTGAACCCATGACCTCACGATTGTAAGGCGGGTGTCATTTACTTCTAGACCACCACGGCTTGCGTTGTATGCAAGCAAAAAAACGTTAAAAAAATGAAAAATAATTGGTGCCACACCTAATAAATATCATAAATATTGTTTTTTTTTCTGTTTTTAGTTATTGGTATTATGGTACCAACAGAAATACATATTAATAATTTGTGAACATTTTATCTGTCCAGCTATCATAGTTCATGATATACAGCTTAGAAGTTTAGTGACAGACAGTGGAACCGTATTAATAAGATCACGTTTTTGACCAACGAACCAGCATAAAACCCACATAAAAAAAAATATACGCGTCGAATTGTACACCTCCTCCCCAGGTATACAATTCGACGCGTATATATTTTTTTATGTATAACCACGCATAACTTTTTTTATAGAAGTCCGATTTCAATAATTCTTTTTTTATTAGAAACGGTATACTTCAAAATCGGTCCCATTTAATTTTTATTGAAATTGGCTGAGCCATTTCTGATAAATCAACAATAATGTGAAAAATGTTACATCGATCCGTGCATAATATTAACGTTCTAGCGATGCGCCCCGGCTTCGCACAGGTGTATTATACATGTAAACATTTCTCTTGAATTATTCTATCTATTAAAACAAACTGCATCAAAATCCGGTGCTTAGTTTTAAAGATATAAGCATACATGGGGACAGACAGCGGAAAGCGACTTTGATTTATACTATGTAATGGTTCTGTACACGGGTGAAGTCGGTCATGCTAATTTTTGCAAAAAATGATCTTGTTAGCCTTTGAGTACGGAATTTTAAGGATAGAGTTAGTAGGTAATTTAGTTGTTTTCACTAAAAAAAATTATCGGTGTTAAAAAGTGAATCTTTAAGAATGATAACCCAGGATTAAGTTAAGAAATAATTCTAACGGTATTTAAAAGCAGCAGGCAGACATAATTTGTTCTAACAACTTTCATCCGCCAACATCAGCCCAAACTTGCAAAGTAATCCTAATCTCTCCTCCAGCACTTATTTCTTTGAAACAAACAATAAAGCAAGAATAAAACAATAGCACTAGAAACGGGAAGCGCAATCAATCTCTTCATTTGAGAGCAAATTGAAAGCAATCTAGAGATTTGTTTGGAACAAGTACCTCGGATTTACGATGCTCTTGGAAAAAGTTTCAGACTTTGTTATAACATTAAGCGAGGAAGGTTATCAAAGTTATCAGTTTTATGGAAAATCTCTTGCGCGAATCAAAGATATTTTTTACAGCTATCTGGAAAGAAAATGGTCTCACTCGGAAGTATATAGAAGTATATCGGATACTAGCTTCCAAATGAGATCATTTTGCACTATAAATGCCTACGTAATAGCATAATATTGTAATATATAATATAGCTTAAACTTGCTTAATTCTTAGTATTGTCTTAAAAGTTTTTTTTGGTACCTATGTAATCTCAAAGATAACTTTTAATCAAAGATTTAAAATTCGGTTTTCGTATTTTTCAAATTTTAGAAACGTTTTTAAGGCTATGGGTATTTTAGCAATTTTAAGATAAATAATTGAATCATTATCAGGAGGTTTTGACCCACTTACTTACGTATCTAAATAGATTCCACTATAGAAAGTAGCGTAGCTTTAGCACATTTCTAGCACCTTGAGAAATATCGCCAAATACGATTGAAACAATAGTAGCAGTTTTCTACTTAATTTATGCGTGAGTAACACCTGTGCTTTAGGTATCTAAACAGATATTTTAATATTTCTTAAACAGTTGGCAGTTAAGTTACCATAAATAAGGTTGGAAACCATCATAGCTCAATTGGATCGTTGGCTGTTCGCCTGTGTCGGACACACCAGGGCTCAAGAGATCACGGCATACAAAGCCAGCTGTCAAGACAAGGATCCATTCACATGCCGATACTAATTTTACATTAAGATTTTTTCTCATATACTAATTTTTTTTTCTTATGCCACAAGTTAAGCAATCGCTATTTTAGTTAAACGTGACGAGAAATAGGTTATGGTCTAAATAGATGACTTAAAATATGACTAAGTCTTTACTTGCAGCATATTTAATCATTGTCTTAGTAAATTACAACGAAGGTACGAATAATCACAGCATATTCCCAAAATACGAACAAAAGAGGTTGGCTGGCTCTATCGTAGCTCAGGTTGCATTGTTGGCCGGTTGCCAGTGTAGGACACACCGCAGCTCAACAGGTCACGTCATACAAAGCCAGGGTATTAACTATTGAGAATGTTTCAGTCAACGGTCAAGATGCTTATATAAGATATTCTCATACAGAATTATTTATTTTATGATATTTTCTCATTTTATGTAGTAGTAAAGTTTACTGTAATGACGATTTCATTACATTAAAACGTACTTCATAAAGTAAAAATATGTTGTTACAAAGGAGATATAAAAGAATACTAGGTGGTTGTAGTCAAAATAGATGACACAAGATGTGACTAAGTTTTGATTTGCAGCGTCCTAATTTTGACACTGTCTTAATAAATTACAATGAAGGCACGAATTAACATAACATATTCCCAAAGTACAAATAAAATAATATGGCTCAATCGCAGTTCAAGTTGGATTGTTGGCAAGTCGCTAGCATCGGACACACCGCGGCTCAACAGGTCACGTCATACAAAGCCAGGGTATTAACTAATGATACTGTTGCAGTCAGCAGTCACGACAGAGATTTATTTCCATCTAGGTCTATAATTTTTTGATCATTTGGTGTAAAATAATCCTGTGTGTTATTTGATCTCCATGTTGTCTGTAAGGCGTCTACTGCTTGACAAAGTTATTCCGTACAAATTAATTGAAACTTAGAATATGTACGGGAATCGTCGTGTTGAGTTACTTAAAATAGCTAAAAGTTTTGAAAGCCGACATGAAAAGCTCCTATCGTGCTATCTACAAAGTTGCTTTTTATGAGGCAAACAGTGGTCAAAATCGAATACTTACTTAATCTAGTAATCAGGGATGGCAATCGCAAACAAAACGTAGTTGCAAATACAGCGAAGACAAATATCATCATTATTGATAACATCCGCAGGATGTTATTTTAAACTTTCGCGATTTGAACACATTATTATTATATACTACGGGACAAATGGCGCACTCAAATTACGAGATAAATAAATACCTCATCATCCCGACGTTTCGGCCGAGTTGCATCAACCGTGATCACAGGTAGATTTAATCAGTGGGTAGAGGTATTTATCTCGTAATTTTACTGCGCGATTAGTCCCGTAGTATATAATAATAATCCGTAGGATATCCACTGCTGGATATAGGGCTCCCTATGGATTTCTAGTTAGCTTGCATGCGGGTTTGATTAGATTTTATCGCTAAGGGCAAATATTTTTTTATTTGGTCTAAGTGGTCTGCTTTGTCGGGGGTCGTCTGCGCTTGCCGATACATGATACTATTTCCAAAAAAATATTTTAATCTCATAATGAAAATTGATATTTTTGTTCTCAAATTGGAACGTTAATTCGGAGCAAACAATCCCAAATCCTAAAATAGCACCACAAAAAAACATGAAGTTAAAAAAATTACCAGCGCCCATTCTGCGGTAATTGTACTAAAAATATCAAAGCGGGGTTTCTTCGCAATATTTCCAAGTATGTCATTATCCCAGCCATTTTTGTCCTAAAGAATCGTCGTAGTAATAACGGGGTCAGAAAAGCAGGTACTTAGAATAACAACCCACTCCACGAGAGAGCCTGTGATTAGAATCGTTTTGTTCCCCCTTCAATAAGGAGAAAAAAGGAAAATTATTTTCATGACATAATAAACATGATATTTGGGCTCTGCTTATGAGACTTGCGTAGTTTCGTAGAATTGCTGATATTGGATGTGTTTTATTTCAGTTCGACAAATAAGGCTGATTTGATTATTTCGCCAAAATCCTTTTGAAAATAATAGGCGCTCTATTATCATACGGAGCAATTTTTTCCTTATTTCATTATATCATTTATAAATTATATTTTAAGTCTCATCTTATCTTGTTATCTAAGTAAGTTTATTTAGGCTGGGTAGCTATCTAACAAGTCTAGCCAGGCTGGCTTATTTTTAAAAAGACATGGCTAAACGGTTGGTACTTCCAGGGCCTACAATATAACATTTGTATCTGAATGCGCTCTTTGTGGCTTTTTTAGCCACAACGAAGAAACTAAAGTTTAACTGTTGTTTCACTTTATGTATAGGACAGTTTATCACTACTAAAACATTTATGTTTACCCTGTCAGTAATTACTTAACTAAAGTCATAGAGTTTTCGTGCGAAAACTAAAGTAGAATATTTATTTATTATTAAAAGTAACAAATGAAAATAGTTTCAGTTGGTTCAGATAATTAATCACCCTCTCAATTACAACTGTAACCTCAATTATATGATACTAGCTAACCCAGCAAACTTCGTTTCACGCAATATCTTTATAATAATTTTTTTAATACTGCAAATGCCTCTATTACCTACCACTAAATACAAGACTATCTAAAATTACATAAACTACTTAGAGGAAGCACTTAATAACAAGCAATTGGATCTTCCATAGACCCTTGAAAGATTAAAAATTAAATTAAATATTAATTATACCCTATGTGTTATTCTGAGGTATAAGCATTAATTTTGCAAAGTTTCATCTAAATCCGTTCTGTAGTTTTTACGTGAACGAATAACAAACATCTTTAGCTATTCACAAACTTTCACGTTTCATATCATGTCAGTAAGTGTCACGTTAGCTCAGCAAACTTAATATAGTCCATCACAGATCATCTCGTAATTAACCTACTACGGATACATTACGAGTCCAGCGAGGAATTATTAACCAGGCGGTTGACAGGCCAAATTGGTATCCATCGCGGGCGGATGACAGCTACAATTGGTGCCATTTCGAGCTGACATCACGCGCAATTAGGTCGATACTCCACTGAATCGGAACTGCAAAGAACTTCAGTTATATAGTAGTTCTCGGAGCAGTAGAATTATGTACTACGGGACTAATCGCGCACTAAAATCACGAGAGAAATAAATACCTCATCATCCCGACGTTTCAAACGAGTTGCATCGATCGTGGTCACGGGTAAGTTGAGTCTACCCTGCGACAATTTGGCCTTATGAGAGAACTGTTAACATAATTACAAACAATTTACACTATGGGTCAACTCAAAATTCGAGAAAGATTTGCTGTTTCATATATTTTGTCGATTCGAGGTTGCAATTTTGTATGATACAGCTTGTTTTTTTTACCCTGATACCTTTACTCG